>CM062820.1:1526473137-1527073137 GCA_031772625.1 Pinus tabuliformis | reverse complement strand
ATTTTTTTATTATTATTTAATAAATATTTATGATTAATTAAATTAGATGGGTTGAAAATTAAAAAAATTGAAGAAATAAATTATATATGTGTGTGTGTGTTAAATTGTAATTGAGACTAATACTAGAAAGCATATGATGTAATGGAAGTAGATTTTTCTATGATGATAAATAATATTGTTCTTCTTGATTATACTATTTATGTTGAAATTATTTTTTGAGTGTAGTAAGACCAAAAATTGTTTTTAATTGGTTGCGAAGAATATATCTTTCTCAAATTTAAGGAAAAGGGGCTCACAACATAAGACCCAAAGACATCTTTTAAGAATTTAAGTATACTCCCTCATAAACCATTTGTGAATCATTTTAGGTGGCATAGATTTCCTTGAATAATGGTAATGAATTAGCTCACATTCATAAATGGTAGTTAGTTATCGTTATCCTTACTATTAGTTGATAGCTAATTTAAAGTAAATGTTTCCACTTTCAAGAGAAAAAATTTGCATTTAAATTAGAAATGATGAAATAAATAATTATAAAGATAATGTTGAATTTAATTACAAGTTTATAACCAACCTAGATCCATTTGAACCAATCTACCAAGCCCCTAGAGGGATCAAAATCTCTTTGCATCTCAAGAGATTTGATCCCTTGACCAAACCAAGTTTATCTTAACTACCCAAAAAAATTAATAAAAATAAAAATAATAACATAGATTACATTACATTACTACATCTCTACCACATTGAGCTGAAGGCCTCTTTAAATAGGCTATATTCCACATCAATATCATGGTTTCTCATAAACATGCAGCTCAAAATCATTGATCACTTGACCGAGTCAAGTTTACCTTAACTTCCCAAAAAAATAAAAAAATAATAATAATAATAATAACATAGATTACATCACCTTACAACATCTCTACCATACTATTGTAGATTACATTACCTTACAACATCTCTACCATATTGGGTTGAAGAACACCTCTCGACTCAATAAAAGAAAACAAGAATACCATCTTTTAACATTTAAAATTAATAAGAGCCTTTCCGACAGCTAGCGGCAGGGACAGTCGCTATCTATCTGCCTGTGCGACCTGGCTGAGCGCCTGTTGCTCCACATCTCCAGCTTGTACAACCCTAACGGTCTTCCCATACGGTCGGTGCCGGTCTCTGGCGGTTTCCTGGATTCGAGGTCGTTACTAGCAGCTGGCGACATGGACATTGACGAGGTGGACTATTCGGACTCCCCGCTGGCAGAAAGCTCCATCTGGCGATCCACGTTCTCGACTTCTGGAGGTATGTACAGTGAAAATTTGTCCGCCAGCTTTGAGGACCTTACTCAGTCGACCGATCCGTCTATTCCCACCTCTCTGCTCCCTGGTGAACCCTCCTCCTGGGCCACTTTTTCTGCTCCATCCCCGGCTACCCTTGGATTCCTTGCGGATTGCTTACAATCCTCCCCTACTGACGCTGGTCCTTCTCTTCAGCCGGGGCTCCCATTCATCCCCAATCTGCCCACTGACCCTCTGGAGACCCCCGCTCCCGCAGATCCGATCCCACCCCCAGCCCCTCCGGCCTCCTCTGGAAGCTACCACGCTATCCCCCCTCTCCCGGAGGCCATTCCCCCCCCCTGCACGAACCCTAACCCCCCCCCCAGAGCTCCCCACCGGCAGGACCCAGGGCACCTGAAAACCCTAGACGCATGTCCTCCCGCCCCCTGAAGAAGCAACGCTGCTTTAAATCCAGATCTGAGGACGTCATCCTTAGACTTGAAGAAGACATCCAGTGGGGAGACGCTATGGATCTAGCGGACAGAGTACTTGTGGGTCGCATTCGGGGCAGGCATATCTCAGCGGAAAAACTGAAGACCTGGGCCACGGAGATTTGGGGCCAATATCTGGCGGAAATCCCCTCTGTCCAGACATTCGTGCGAGGCTGGTTCGCACTGAGGTTCGCAAGGGCGGACCACACGAGCTGGGTACTGTCATCGTTCTGGCATTTTGAAAAAGCTCCGGTACTCCTCAAACGATGGACGCCCCTGTTCGACCCGGAGTCGGAACAGATTGGGGTCGGGCCAGTATGGGTCAGACTACCGGGCCTGCCTCTACAGTATTGGTCCGAGGACATCTTCAGAAGAATAGGGAACTCATTGGGCACTTTCATGGAATCCGACAAATCTTACCTTACGACGGGGATGATGGCATACGCCAGGGTTCTTGTTCATCTAGATACCAGAGGGGGCTTGCCTGAACACATCACCATCCAGTGGAAATCCTCCTCAAGGAAGCAGAAGCTCGACTACGAAGGAATCCCTTATCGATGCAGAAGATGCCATCAAGTGGGACACCTCTACAAAGACTGCCCTCTCCTCCAAAAAGTCCAGCAGACCCCCATTACACAGGACCAGCCCACTACTGAGGGACTACCTGACCCTCCGGCAGCGGCGGCTCCTAGAACGGAGCACAATATAACCTCTGACACGGTAGAAGCGCCGCCTGCACCTCGGCAAAAGAAGCAAGGAACGATCCCGATCCGGCCTCCATCTCCTCCTATGACGCGTTCAAAGGCTGCAAAAGGAGTTGTCTTCTCTTCGGGTACGTCTTTTCCTTTAACTGTCTCTGCTTCGCTTCTTAATTCTTTGAGTTTATCTCTCCCCTCCCACATGCCCCCCCGATCAAGATTCCCCCCCCTCTTCCCCGTCTGCCCTCGATCTGGTAAAGGTCTCCCGCCCGCCTCATCCCCCTACACGCTCTCAATATATGACTTGCCCCATCCCTCAGCCCTCGGGCTTACCTGCCCCCAGCTCCCTCCCCTCTATCCCCCCCTCTCCTTTCACTCGCCCTCCCCCTCGGTAAACTCTACACCGAGGTACTCCACCCGCTCGATCACCAAGCAGAATGAATCGGACGCCATTGGGCTGTCTGCGGAGCCTCTCATCCTATCGCCCAAGCAGGGAAGAGGCAGACCTTCCTCCCTCCACAAGGCTAAGAAACAAGCTGGGGACGATGTCATCCAGGGCAAACAGCACACCATCGAAAGGGTTCTTAGAGCAAAGGACACCCTCCCCCACCCCCCTCCATGAAGATTTTATCTTTCAACTGTAGAGGGCTGGCCAGCCCAGAGAAAAAACTGGCCCTGAAACGACTCTTTTTCTCAGAACCGGTTGATATCATCTTTCTACAAGAAACCTTATGCAAAGCAGACTCGGCCACGTCCATCCTCGGCTCTTGGATGCCAGGATGGTCTTTCTACGCCATAGATGTCTCTGGGCGATCTGGGGGTATAGCTATTGGATTCAAGAACTGCTCCATCAATCTGAAGAATATCTGGGGTGGAGGAGGTTTTTTGGGTGCGGACATATACTCCATGGACCTGGAGGAGGATCTAAGAATCATAAATGTCTATGGACCTTGCCTCAACAGGGATCTCTTCTGGAGAAAGCTTTTCAATTCCCCTCTCCTCCTAGCCGAGAATACAATTATAGGAGGAGATCTGAACTTCTCAAAGGGCCACTCAGAATCCTGGGGACATATGGCGCAGATCGACCCGCTATCGGATTTTTTCGAGCAGCTGCTTGAGGATCATCACTGGATCGATATCCCCTCGGCTAAGATCCAGCACACATGGAAGAATAATCGAACCGGTGAACAAAGCCTTGCCAGGAGGCTGGACCGCTTTATTATCAAGGAGGCTTTCCACAGTAATCACCCCAGATCCAGGCAATGGGTTGGAAGTGGAGGGATATCGGACCACAGACCTATATTCCTTGAAGTTGGAGCAAGGCAACAGAAACTCAAGGCCCCTTTCAAGTTTAATTCCACATGGCTCCGGGACCCCTCCTATATTAAACTAATATCAGACTATTGGAAAACACATCCTCTCCCCGAGGGAGAAGACCCAGCTACCTGCTTTGTTAGGAACCTCTCTGAAATCAAGGTGCTATCCAGAGAATGGGCTCACCAGAAAAGGCAACAAGATGACCAAACGATCTCCCTTGCAGAGCAAGCAATTGCAGACCTAGAATCCCACTCGGAGGGAACCTATATCTCCCCGGAACAGAAAGCCATGTATGAAGGCCTTATCAATCAGAGATCACAAGTTCTCAGAGACCGAGAGGCAAGCTGGAGATTAAGAAGTAGAGCAATCTGGCTCAAGGAAGGGGATGAGAATACAAAGTTTTTCCACCGGTTTGCGAATGGACGGAAAGCGATCAACACTATCTGGGAGCTGCAAAATGAACATGGCCAACAGGTCCACACATCCAGAGAACTTGCATTCCTAGCCTCCTCACACTTCAGGAATATATATAGGGCCCCGAGAGAAGCAAGTCTGCTAGAGATCATGAGAGTAGCCGAGCTCTTCCCCAGGTTTGTGGATGACGAGGAAGCAGCTGAGCTCACTAAAGAAATTACATTGGGGGAGCTGGAAGCCACCATTCGGGGTTTCCAAAGAGACAAAAGCCCGGGACCTGATGGCTGGTCCATCGAATTCTATCTAGCCTTCTTCGAGCTTCTGGGCCAGGACCTCCTCAAAGTGATCAATCATTGCAGCCTCTCAGGAAACATCCCCTCGGCCATCAAAGCTACTTTCATTGCCCTCATTCCAAAATCCGACAAGCCAGTCTCTTTCAATGATTTTAGGCCAATCTCGCTCTGCAACTGCCTCTACAAGATTATGGCCAAAATCCTTGCGAACAGACTCAAGCCCATCCTTTCAGCCCATATATCCCCTAAACAATTTGCTTTCCTCCATCGCCGCCAAATCCATGAAGCTATTGGTACTGCTCAGGAACTCCTCCACTCGATGCAGAGCAAGCATTTGAAAGGAATGATCCTTAAGGTAGATCTCTCTAAAGCTTTCGATAGGGCAAACTTGCTTTACATCCGAATGCTTCTCACCCATCTAGGGTTTCCCTATATGTTTATCAAGAGGATTATGTTGGAAATAATACTGAGAGGGGGGGGTGAATCAGTATTATCAGATCATTAAAACTTTTTCAATGCTCAAAAACATATACGCTACTTCAGTTAAGTGAACCCGCGTGTACACGCTGCTGTGTCTAAAGCAACTAGCGTATATCCAGAAATCTTATGATTCAGTTAGCTTATCTTCAGTAAATGCATCAGAACATTATTAACCATATTAACAGTAAACAGGTGCAGTATAACAGAACAGATCATCACACAAAAGCCACACACATGAACACCATGATATAAGGTGGAAACCCAATGTGGGTGAAAACCACCTGCTGCAATTTGTCTCTTTCTTCTTTAATAAGAAATTTCTTTTACAATGTACTGGTGCAGTCCTTTACCAGCACGCAGGCTACAACCTGCAGAGGGCTACAACCCTCTCTCATTTTCCAACTACTTTTGGAAGGGAGCTACAACCCCCTCAGCTCTTGTACTAGCTGATCCATTTACTAGTACGTAGGTGCTGACCCTACAACCTTCTTTCCTTCAGGGACCACGTTTCATCAATTTTCAGACTGGATCCAAGAGTACAAAACAAACATTACTGCAATACAATCATCAACTTATACTTGCATCATAATTCATTAAACAACCTAATACTGAATCACTGAAACCCTGTCATCAAGAACACAGAACCCAAACCAGAGCCCAGAACTCTGCAACAACCACCAGAATCAACAGCAACCTGAAATATCAAATCTTATTATGCATACGCTACTTCACTGTACCAAAACCGCGTGTATACGCTCTTTCTCCAAAGGCAACCCGCGTGCAGATCTAGAAATAATTACTTATGCCTTCGCTGTCAGATCCGACCCTTGCCAAGCGTCCCGAACAGATAAACAGTAATACCAGATCTTCTCACTTCGTCAGACACACAATGCTTGCTCTCACTTGCCTAATGATCTTCTCCTTATATAGCCTTAGGCCTTGTTCAATACCAAGAGCCAAAACCATAGAAATCCAATACCATCATCTTCAAAACTAGGGATCAACACGTCCGTCGAGACACCAAGGTCCAAAACCATAGGCACAACTTCCAAGGAATAACCGCCGTGGACCAAAGATAAGTTTTCCACATACACGCGCTTTTACTGAAGCCAACCAGCGTGTACACGCGACTTGGTATATAGAGAACCTGCGTATACGCGACTTGGTATATAGTGAACCTGCTTGTATACGTGACTTGGGCTTAACGAACCTGCGTGTATGAACTTTCTTGGCATGTTGTACTAAGATCTGTCCTCTGATTAAGTTGCCATCACCTGTACCAACCTCTAAGCACCTGTACCAACCTCTGAGTGAGTTGCCATCAAGGACAACACTTGAATCATAATGCCAACAATCTCCCCCTTTGGACTTGATGGCAACCACCACACCAAGTCACTCTCCCCCTTTGACATCAAGGGCAAAGGGTGGACCAAGATGTTCTCTTCTTTAGTATACCTCCTGCTGTCCATACTGCTGTCCATACTCCCCCTGAGTACATGCTGAAGTTTCTGATTTGGCTCCCCCTTTGTATATGCCAAGTTGTATCAATCCATCCATGCTCCCCCTGAGCAGATGCAGGTTCTAAGACCAGCAATAACTATTTATCATAAGCCTGCAAAACCATTCCTTAAACAATAAGATGTATCATTTAGTTTCATCATCAACTTCTAACCATAATGCCAACAATGAATTATTTGAAGTATATGCTCCCCCTGAGTGTGAGCCAACCATGACTGAACCATTTCCTGAGTCTGTTCTGCTCCCCCTGAGCCTGAGCCAACCATGACTGAACCTGGGTCTGTTCTGCTGCCCTTTCTTCATATACGCGACTTTGCAGCCTGTAACTCGCGTATATACGTGACTTGTCTTCATTATATCAGCGTATGCAAGATGGAATACTGAATTTCATCACTTTCAGATTCCCCTGTGTCTGTTATGTCCGCTGTCTGAATTATGCCACACCTTTCTATCTCTGTCTTCTTCAATTCCTGCAACTGTGATGATGTATGGTCCTCTTGTCTTGAATTTTGAAATCTGCTCCTGCATTCCCTTGCTTTATGCCCATAGTTGTTGCATGTATAACACCTTACATTTTTCATGTTCCTTCTATCACAATCAATTGCTTTGTGTCCATATGCATTGCAGGCAAAGCAATATCCTCTGAAATACCTGGGATGCGATGATCTTTCTTGAACCATTCTACTTCTACATCTAGCTGCAACATGTCCAAAATTATGACATACATAACATTCAACATTATTCAGTGGAGGAAATAATCGTCTATCACGTCCATAGTTAGGAGTAAAGGATCTTCCTTGAGGAATTTCTTTCCTTGGTTGTTCCTTGTTGAGCATTTCAGATTTCTCATTAGAGTTTCTTGCCTCACCTTGTGAACTAGATTCACCTTCAACATATTCATGAAAACCAAGACCAGTCTTGATAGCAGGAGACCTTTGACTATTAAGAATATCATCCAAGACTTTAGTACTATCTTGAAATCGTAAAAGCTTATCCTTTTCTTCTATTTTACCTTTCAAGATATTTACCTCAACTTGATGTTGTTCTTCCTTTTTCAGATATTGATTCCTTAGGTCTTCTTCAGCTTTTCTTCCTTCTTCCACTTGTTGCTTTAGTTTGGTCACTTCATGTTCTTGATCTTCAAGATCTTCTCTGTTCTGTTCTCTTGATTTTTTAAGATCTTCTTTTAGAGAGAGGATCTTTGATTCAAGTCTCTGAATAGTTGTACTCTGATCCTTTACTATATCCTGCAATTGCTCCCTTACCCTGATTTCTGTCTCCAATTGTTCTTTTAATTTGGCAACTTCTTCAGTTTCTGCATTCTTCTCTTCATGTGCCATGAGACTTTTAATATCTTCGCTATTATTGGATGAAGCATTCTTCTTCTTATGTGCCATGAGACTTCTAATATCTTCACTATCATTGAATGAACTTTTAATATGGGTATAATAGCTTCTACCATCTTCTTCAGATATCTTTCCTTTGTTATGAGGACATCTAGCAGCATAGTGACCAACTCTACCACATAGAAAACATTTGAAAGGTAGCTTACCTTTGAACCGTCCAGTTCCTCGTTCAAGATTCTTGACAAAATTTACCTCATCTTCTTCCTCTGACACTTCGAATGCAGCCTCTGGTGGTACCTCTTGTCGCATTTCAAAAGCAGTTAAGATTCCGTGAAGCTGTGACATGGTGATTTTCTGCACATTCTCCTTTTCTTCTATGGCAGATACTTTAGAATCAAATTTAGTAGACAGAGATCTCAAAACCTTTTCAACTAAGACAACTTCCTCAAATTCTTCACCCAGATCCCTCATACAATTCACAATCTCATCCATACGCAGGAAATAATTAGCTATGCTTTCATTACTACGCATCTTAAGAGTTTCATACCGGATTCTGAGAGTTTGAAGCTTTGCTCTTTTTACCTGATCATCTCCTTCGTAGCTTGTAACGATTTTGTCCCATATTTCCTTAGCTGATTTGAAATGCATGATCTTCATAAATTCTGATTGAGTCAAACTACTCAATAGGACAGTAACAACTTTGGCATTGAGCTCATATTGCTTTTTCTCTGCTGGATCTGTAGGAGTTGCTGATGGGAATTTGTATCCTCCTTCTACGATTCCCCAAACTTCTGCTCCAAGTGATTGTAGATATGCAATGGTTCTTATCTTCCAGTGAGTAAAATTGTTCCTGTCAAAGAATGGTGGCCTGATGTGTGCCTCTCTTTCTGGATTAGCCATTCTGATGGATCTTTTCCTTCAAGCGATCAAGCTTCCTCTGAAGGACCTGCTCTGATACCAATTGTTGGAAATAATACTGAGAGGGGGGGGTGAATCAGTATTATCAGATCATTAAAACTTTTTTAATGCTCAAAAACATATACGCTACTTCAGTTAAGTGAACCCGCGTGTACACGCTGCTGTGTCTAAAGCAACTAGCGTATATCCAGAAATCTTATGATTCAGTTAGCTTATCTTCAGTAAATGCATCAGAACATTATTAACCATATTAACAGTAAACAGGTGCAGTATAACAGAACAGATCATCACACAAAAGCCACACACATGAACACCATGATATAAGGTGGAAACCCAATGTGGGTGAAAACCACCTGCTGCAATTTGTCTCTTTCTTCTTTAATAAGAAATTTCTTTTACAATGTACTGGTGCAGTCCTTTACCAGCACGCAGGCTACAACCTGCAGAGGGCTACAACCCTCTCTCATTTTCCAACTACTTTTGGAAGGGAGCTACAACCCCCTCAGCTCTTGTACTAGCTGATCCATTTACTAGTACGTAGGTGCTGACCCTACAACCTTCTTTCCTTCAGGGACCACGTTTCATCAATTTTCAGACTGGATCCAAGAGTACAAAACAAACATTACTGCAATACAATCATCAACTTATACTTGCATCATAATTCATTAAACAACCCAATACTGAATCACTGAAACCCTGTCATCAAGAACACAGAACCCAAACCAGAGCCTAGAACTCTGCAACAACCACCAGAATCAACAGCAACCTGAAATATCAAATCTTATTATGCATACGCTACTTCACTGTACCAAAACCGCGTGTATACGCTCTTTCTCCAAAGGCAACCCGCGTGCAGATCTAGAAATAATTACTTATGCCTTCGCTGTCAGATTCGACCCTTGCCAAGCGTCCCAAACAGATAAACAGTAATACCAGATCTTCTCACTTCGTCAGACACACAATGCTTGCTCTCACTTGCTTAATGATCTTCTCCTTATATAGCCTTAGGCCTTGTTCAATACCAAGAGCCAAAACCATAGAAATCCAATACCATCATCTTCAAAACTAGGGATCAACACGTTCGTCGAGACACCAAGGTCCAAAACCATAGGCACAACTTCCAAGGAATAACCGCCGTGGACCAAAGATAAGTTTTCCACATACACGCGCTTTTACTGAAGCCAACCAGCGTGTACACGTGACTTGGTATATAGAGAACCTGCGTATACGTGACTTGGTATATAGTGAACCTGCTTGTATACGCGACTTGGGCTTAACGAACCTGCGTGTATGAACTTTCTTGGCATGCTGTACTAAGATCTGTCCTCTGATTAAGTTGCCAACACCTGTACCAACCTCTGAGCACCTGTACCAACCTCTGAGTGAGTTGCCATCAAGGACAACACTTGAATCATAATGCCAACAGATTATGAGCTGTATATCTAATGTGTCGTATAGTGTCCTACTAAATGGTGCCCCCACCCCTTTCTTCACAGCTGAAAGAGGTTTACGGCAAGGATGCCCTCTATCCCCTTTACTATTCCTTCTCATCATGGAAGGGCTTAGCAGGTTGATAGCATCAGAACACAGGCGGGGAAGGATTAATGGGATAAAAATCACGGAAAACTGCTCTCTCACTCACCTCCTGTTTGTGGATGATGTGCTCATCTTCTTAAACGGAAGCCTGGCCGACACCTCAGCCTTACAATTTGTTTTTGACCTTTTTCAGAAGGCTACAGGAATGATTATAAATGTTCATAAATCCACTCTTACAGCAGCTGGCTGCTCGCACCATGAGATCATCTACATAAAAAATCGGTTCCCTTTCCAACTACACCCGATGGAGGAAGGGCTGAAATACCTTGGCTTCCGAGTGAAACACGGGGGATACAAAATTGCGGACTGGACTTGGCTTATTGCAAAGGTGGAGAAGAGATTACATGTGTGGTATAATAGATATCTCACCAGGGCTGGGAGACTCACCCTTATAAAAGTTGTACTGGAAGCAACCCCTGTATACTGGATGTCACTGGCTTGGATACCAAGAGGAATCTTAACCAGACTCCAGAAGATATGCTGCAGTTTCCTTTGGAAGGGGAACAAACAGGGAAACCTCTTTGCCTGGGTAAAATGGGATACCATAGCAAGGCCCAAGAAGTGGGGAGGATGGGGCATAAAAAGACTGGATTTATTCGCAAAAGCTCTGGCAGCAAAGCTAGGATGGCAACTGCTCACATCCAACAGCCTCTGGAAAAGGGTAGTAGTGGAAAAATATATTGCCCCGGAAAGCATTTTCAGCTGGATTCGCAGGGAACACAGGGGAAGCGGAAGACACTCAAACATATGGAAAGCGGTTCTCTCATCCCTCCCCCTCATTCGGGAGGGTTTAACTTGGAGAATACATCAGGGGAACGCAGTCCGCATAGGTGTAGACCCCTGGATTGGATGTGGCAATGCCCATCAACTTCCAGCACAGCTAACGGAATATCTTATGGACCAGGGTGTCTCTCATATAGCACATATTGCAGACCAACAAAACTCCACCTTTCTCCAACAGGCCTGGAAGACAGCACTAGATCTCCACATCCCGGATCAGTGGCGGCAAGAATGGGAGATCTATACAGATGCCCTTACTCAAGCACACATCAGGATAACGGATGAAGAAGACGAGATAGTCTGGGCACTTGCAAAAAACGGTTCATACACTCCCAAGGAAGGGTACCAACAGCTTATGCAACAATTTCAGCCTGAAAATGCACAGCAGTGGTGGAAAGCCATTTGGCATCTCAAAGCAGCCCCCAGATCGCGTATGCTTATGTGGGCCATCCTTTTCAACAAAATTCCCACAGGCTCAAATTTGAAAAAAAGATCATTCCATGGGCCTTTCTGGTGCCATTTATGTAGGTGCAATGAGGAAGACACTGAACACCTATTTCTGTCCTGCCCTGTAGTCATTGAACAATGGTCCCTTCTTACTTCTCATCTCCCCTCCCTCAATCGATGGCAAGGACAGACAATCATCGAAGCCTGGCTGAATTGGCTGGAGAACCACTCGGGCAAAGATAGGAACATCCCCCTCCTCATGAGCTGGGCTATCTGGACGGTGAGAAATCGTGCAATTTTTGACCATAAAACACCATCCTGGCCATCCATCAGAGCTCACATCCTTGCAGACTATGCTCTCCTCCCTGATGACCCCCCTCCTGCCCCTCCTCGAACTATTACCCCTGAACACATTGACAAATCTTACCCCTGGGCCTATTTTGATGGCTCAGCACAAGCAGATGGCTGTGGGGGAGGAGCCCTCCTCTTCCTTCGGGAAGAACACTGCTTCAAATTACAAATATACCTGGGAAGGGGCACAAATAATTATGCCGAGCTATCCACCGCCAAACACCTCATCCACTTTGCCCTTGAAAAACGTTGCACTAAACTACAATTATTTGGAGACTCAAAACTTGTCTGCAACTGGCTCAACAGAACATCTATCTGCACTGTTTATTCTTTGAGACATATACTGGATGAGACACACAGGCTAATAGCAGCTTTTGAAAAATTTGATTGTTATCATATTTACAGGGAGCGCAACTCAAGGGCGGACCTCCTATCCAAGCAGGCAGCGCAAAGGCAAGAGGAAGACTGGTTAATACAGGAAGAAGTGGATGGAACCTTCCATCGTCACTATCACAGGCCATTTGTAGATCCACGCGCACAAAGAGACATACAGCCTTGAAGATGGTTCCATCCTATCCACACAGGGTATTTTGCTTTTGGTTTTGAATCACGGGTTTTTTCTTCCTCTAAAAGGAAGTGGTATAGCAGTCGCTGCAAACACTGATGTTTTTATTTACATTACAGACACTTTTTCCAGGTCGCTACAGGCCGGATTTTGTTAGTAATTTTTTTTACAGTTACATACTCTAAAGTCTCCCTGCGTGGAGCACTATAACAAGTTTATCACTGGTATTATGATACAATCTATATGAGACCAGTAAACTCCCTGCGTGGAGGAAAAATCGGTTTTTTTGTTGTGCTACATGTACATGGTTGAAACAAACTGTGTATATTTTGCTACCGTTTGAGAGGCAGCCAGCCTCACTATGCATATGTTTAGACATCTACAGAATGTAATTTCTTTGACTAATAGAAATTACGACTTTTTCTACGGGAAAAAAAACATTTAAAATTAATAAAAAAAAAAGCATATGTTATACATGGTATTTGTTCCAACTTTGATATGTTAAAAATATTTGAATTCGAAAGTTTATTTAACATTGAAATTGATAACAAGTGTTCAAGGGGAAAACAAGAGTGCTCTTGATTCACATTTTAGGTGAGAAGAAAAAATGAGTACTTGATGTCAAGTGTTTAACATTTTGGGTTAAGAAAAAAATATGAGTAATATATTTTACTTAAACCAACATAAATCTATCTTAACTTTTGATCTACCAAGCGAGAGGGATCAAATATCTTTTCACTTTAAAATAGGTTTGCATTTTAATGGTTTTGATCAAATATCCATAGATAGGATGGGTCGTTTAATTATTAATTATAATCAAAATCATAATTTTATGTTTTTATTTAATTTTAATTTAATTTAATGGAGTGAAAATGTTAAACATGACATTACAACTAAGCTAGATAATTTTATGTTTTTTATATTATTTTATTTTATTCTGACCGAGTCGAAGTGTTAAACAAGACATTACGACATCTCTACCATAATGAGCTTGATAGTGCATCTCCACACAATTATATTCTAAGTGAGAAACATTTATTTGAACATTCACAAGATCCATGTCTTTTTTATTTACTTAGATATGTAATAGGATAAGAAATATTATGAAGAGTGGGATTTACAAGTATTAACAACTTTTTCTATAATTTAACAAAATTTTAATTAAGAAAGCAATTCACCTTTATATATATATATATATATATATATATATATGAAACAAGTAGAGATTTGTATTATTAAAAAAATATGGATTACAAGGTGATAACCTTTACATATTCCAATCTTCCTTGCAGGTTTGAAATTGAACATGGAAGCTCAAACCAAACCCTCATGACACAAAAAATTTAGCTCCTTTCCAACTAATTTTTTTCCAAAAAACTCTCAATATTCAGACTCTTTTACATTCCATTATTCACTACTTTTGTTTTGATTTAGTCTGACTTCTTGTTTTTCTTGGAGAAATACTTTTTCCTTTCTTCCCAACTTGAGTCCAGCCCATGTTTCTAGTAGATTTCGATGGGTCATTCTTAGGAAATTGCACATTGTTGTTATTCTTAAAGTCTTCCACATCCACCTAATTTTCTCGAGAAGTTGGCTTTCCAACATTATTCCTTGTGATTTCCAAAGGGGATCCATTTTCCACAAGGGTTTTCTACTTTTCCATTTTCACTAAGTCTATAGAATCCTCACTAACATGTGATTTCCTAATTGGATTTGGTTGGAATTGATGCATTTTCTTTGGCAACATCAATTTCTAGTTTATCCTATGGTTCTTTCTTATCCCGAGACTCTTTCTCTTTGTATACTGTATAGTGATCCCCTGAGCTCCTTCTCACCATTTAGGCCTTCGATATTTTTTCTTATCTTTGTTGCTCTGATTCTTGGGGCATTTTTTATTACATGCCTCATTTCATAACACACTCTACACCATAATGAAACATTTTTATAGTCAAGGTTTTGGACCTAGACATAATTTGGAGCCATCAAATTGACATCAATGGGAAAACCCTTATTGAATTCCATCTCCACACAAATTCGAGCGTAAGTAGTTTTAGAATAATTTCCTGTATCTGGGCTATGACAATAAAACTTTCCAAGAGAATTCCCAATAGAGGATATGATTGGATATTCCAAAGATGCAAGGGTAGGGTCAAAAGCCTTACCCAAACTGGAGTTGTGGAGATTGATGTTGTTATCGGATCAAAGGTGGGAGAGTAGGGCTACATGAAGAGATGGACACCACCCCAGAATCACGGCCCAAGTTTGCAAATGGCCTTCTTATCCTCAATATTGTCAAAAACAACAACGAAAAAACCTTGATCCATGGGATAAATATTTAGATCATCCATTAAACATGGTTTCCATGTCTCAGAGATCCATTTATGCAGATCTGTTAGCCATAGCCAAAATCCATTAAACTTGCAAACCAAACCTTTCTCTGAAAAAAAAATAAAAAAATTCATGGCTAAAAGCTTCTTCATCCAAAGGAACATTGAGGGTAGGAACTTATTGAACTACCAAGAGGCCAGATTCAGATTTCAAAATAGAACTATATGAAACTGAAGAAGAGCTTGCTTGTCTGGTAACCATTCCTGCAAAAGATATTGTCTTCATCGTTGAATCACTAAGATTCACCATTGAGCATATTTTCGCAAAGATATGCAAAGAAATCCACGCGATCTAAGCATAGATTGGTTGGCTAGGGAAAAACCCTAACCACTAAAAGGGCTTTCAGAGCTCCACCCATCTTCCCTCTCTCTCTCATAATTCACCTTTATTTTTAATCATGAATTTAATATCTTAAATGCAAAGGTTTTTATCTACAATAATATCTATCACATATCCTATAATAAAATGAATAAGATTCATTTAGTTATTTTAGGCCATTTGAGATGTTATTAATTTTAGTAGTTTTTTGGGTGTTGAACCTTTAACACAATTTTTAATTTGTTTAAACAATTTTTTTAGTGAAAAACAATGGAAATTGATTTATTGGTTTTTAGATGTATTTCTAAGTGTAAGATCATGTAAAGTGATTAAAAATGTATCACAGTAAAGAATTAGAGTTCATGTGTGATGTTCTAACTCAACTTTCTAGATCCCGTGATTTTTTTACCAACTCAACTCTTATTTTCAGATTTTTGCTTCAAGTCATATACACTATGTGGTTGATGCTTCATATTGTAATAAAATAAGCTTTCCTTCTTCTAATTAAATTTTTTGGTTTCATGAATGAACGTAACCATCACATTTATTCTTATAAATATTTTTTATTATCCTCTTTTTTGTTTTTTAATGTGTCCATGACTTGTGGGACTAGTCTATGGTCTAAGAAATCACGACCTAGGGGCATCTAAGTTGTCAAAATCACTCAGGGATCACACCTAACCTAGGTCACACAAACCCTCAACAATGAACATGGTTACATTCTATGTGTCTCCTCCCAACTACAATGGTGTTTCAAACCCGAGTCACCTTATAGAACGGGGCCCTTCAAAATCAATCACATTAGTGAGATTTGGTTTAAAGCTTTGAAGGACATAGAGTGGGCTTTGATTTACTTATATGTGAGATTCTTATCATTCCAATCACTTTGTAATTAGAATATCTAATTAGACACCACAAGCTCAAATCTAAAAGGGGGGTAGAGTATGTACACCTCTATAAACTTTTTTCGTCAAATCACTACGTGAAGGGGGTCCCCTTGTTTAAAAAATAAGATGATCTCATACACCAATTTTATGTTTGGATCAACCATGACCTTAAAATTAAATTATTATTATCATTGCAATGATTACATTTTTAAAAAAGTTAATTTGTTGTCATTACTATATTTATATTCTTCTCTGCAATATTACATAACTTCCTTTTATTTTTAAACTAATTTATAATTAATTATTAAAAAATTTCATAGTCTATAATTGTGCTGAGAGGCACTCTACAGCCTAGTATAGGGGATACGTGTAGGTGTAATGAAAGAAAGTATGTAAACATTTTTAAATGTCGGCTCAATATATTGGATTTGTATTAATATGTTGAATTTATAAGACATAAAGGATTTGTAAACATTTACATGTTAGTTCAACTAAATAATAATAAAATATTAAAAGTAATATAAAGCCGAGTATGTAGGAGATGTTGTAGTGTCTGTAAAAATTAAAAGTAATAAAAATAATAAAATTCGATTTGTTATATTGTAATTTTGTTTTATTAATAACATCCTAGATCCATCTTAACTTTAGATCTACCAAGCGCCGAGAGGGATCAAATCCCTTGAGATGCAAACACCTTTTAGAGTGAAAAGAGATGTGATCCCTCTCAGCCCTTCGTAGATCAGGAGTTATGATGGATCTAGGTTGGTACAAAATAATATATATATATATATATATATATATATATATATATATATATATATATATATATATATCTATAGTTGTCATTGAAATATTTCATTTATAATTCACGTTCTCCACTTTAAAACGTGCCCCCTTATATTTGTTTTCCTCTATGCCTACATTTAATTATTTTTATTATTAATATTTCTAAAATATTACATATCAAATCCATATTAAGCATTGAAAAAATTACAAATATCCCTCATACATTGAATTAGAAAGAAAATATTAATGGAATAAGAATTCTCTCAATATTTTTCTCTCCATATATGTTTCATGTTAAAATATTTTACTCAATATTCATATTGAAATATTTTATTTATAACCTAGGTTAAATATTTATTTGTTATTGATATTTTTAAATCTTCTTTATCAACTCTATATTAGAAATAAAATAAATTACACATCTCCCTAGTTATAACAAGTGAAAATATAAGAATTTTTTTTATTTAAAATATTAATTTATTTTTCTCTATATAAAGTAGATATAAAATTATGTTATTAGTCCTTGCCAACATAGGACTCTAACAATCGATTTGCCTATTGACCATTATTAGTTTAGCATTGACCAAAACAAGTTATAATGTTTAACTTTGAAAAACAAATTTATTGTTTAATATTATTGAAAAAAATATTTTTCAAACATTTTATTGGACCATAACTTTGAAGGTCTTATTGTAGCCTTTGTGCCATGTGGATAACTGCCTTAGATTTTTTTTTCCATAATTTCTGGATGTAGTTGAAATATTTGCTATGTTTTTAAAATATTTGTGCAATGATTTTTCATTGTTAAGCTTCATAGGAAAACCACCATCCACCATAATTTAAGGAAGTGTTTGCATAAAAAATGAATAGGAACAAGATAGAAATAAATACACCTATTGGAGTTACTCTATCATTATTTATGTTTTCTTCAAAGCTTTAACATGTAAGAGTAAAAGTGTAAATGTGCAAACTTAGTAGTGGTTACTACCCACCAAAAATTTATACAAGTCCTTATCCCTTAGTAGGAAATTAAAGGATGAGGGATTTCATGTTTGAACATAAACAATTTTGTTTATTTTATATAATGTTTTTAAAGATATAAAAAATAATAATATTTTGTTCATATATTTAAAACAACATGACAAACAAAAGAAGCTTCCCCCAAACAAATAAATTCATAAGGTATACTACAAAGAAGGCTCATTGAGGCAATTACGTCCAACAACCCTCACCTTACAATTTTAGAGTCTAAACAGTTTCCCTAACTATTCGAATGTAGATTTTGCTTTTGGTTTTGTCCTTCTCTTTTCGACTATTAAATTGCAGTTAATGCCATTATCACTACAAAATATTGATAATAAGTATTGATATGAGTATGTCATTATGGGTTTTTGAGTTTTCTGCTAAAAATATCTTATAAACATCTTGGGTTTTTTCATTCATCGTGAAATATATGTACAAAGTCTTTTATAGTGTTTCTTGTGTTTTTTTTAATTTTTAATATTTCACTATTTCACAAGAAGTTTTCATATTTTCTATTCCTACATATGTGGTTTAGGGTAGTTTTGGTTCTATAATCTATTTGATGTATTTAGCAGCAAACAACATTTTATCACAATTTTGCTTTCTATAAGCATTTGGATACTTTGTGAATTGTAGTCTTATGGTGTTTGTGACTTCGAGAGCTATTGCAACGACTATAGATCTTGTAATTCTATCATGTTCTATAGAAGAATTTTGATAGTCACTTAGGTTGTTGAATAGATGTTTTAGCGAGCCTAGTAGAAGATACATGAATTTAGGGTTTGATATTGCATTGTATGCAAATATCACAATGTGATCCTATGGACAATATGGAGATAACTCTTATTAGAAGGAAAATACTTTTCATTTTTTGGGGTCGTAAGGTCTATGCAAAGAACACTGTTGTCCTGGGTGAATTAGTACCCACACTTTTTCATCTGTTACATTTGTGACATCTTTGATAGATTTAAAAATAAATTTATTAACTTTTTAAATAACATTGATCACAACTATTAAATATTAGTTTCCAAATTATTTGATGCCATGGATATTTACAATGATTTTCTCCATCTTAATATATTCCATTCCAAATTAATTGATGCCATGGATAATTGAGCTTTTACAAGAGTAAATATTGTTACAGTATGATTACAATGGGTTTGAATCCTTATGTTTACATAGTGGAGTTTGAAATTATAATCCTTCTATTTAAGCGTTGCAGAGTCGAATACATATAGATGAGTGTGGCTACTGATTCGAATGAAAATGAGTGTGGCTACTGAGTTTTTTTCATATACATTGTTATTAAACTTCACTTGTCTCATCTTTGATTCAAACGCAATGCAATATGCTTTTAAAAAAAAATACAAGACCAAATTGAAGCCCTAATTAAAACAACTTTTTCTTTTAAAGTAGAGAACTACAATACTAGTACATGAAAGTAGTTTACTTTGAATGAAAGCTTAAGTTGCACAACAATGAAATCAATCTAAGCATATATTCTTGAAATAAATGGGGCAATTGGATTTAAGTACAATAACCATCCAGTTAAAAAAGCATGAATATTCCCGAGCCAAAGTAAAACATAAACTAGTAAAAACCACTACTACTATTCATTTTTGTATTGACATTTTGACAAAGCTACAATAGAGAAAGGGAATGAAACAACCTATAATTAAAATCCCTGAAAAGAGCTCATATTTAGGTAAATAACCTATTTACTATCAGTTACTTAATGCCCACCATAATTTAAGCAAGTATTTGCATAAAAAATGAACACAAACAAGATGGGAAGAAATATACCTGCAAGTTACTGCCTAAGATTATTTATCTTTTCTTCAAGATTTCAACATATAGTAGTAAAAGTGTAAATGTGCAAACTTAGTAGTGGTTACTACCCACCAAAAATTTATGCAAGTCCTTATAGATAAAAATGGAAAGACACATTAAAATGAAACTTGCAACTCACAGGTGAGATGAGCTACACCTAGAGACTTCCCAAGCAATATTGCTCTACTCCATTATCCATAAAATCCGAAATAAATAAGATTACATTCAATTTAGGGAGATCAAAACTATCTCCTAGAAAATAGGAACTAAATATAAACTAAGACACACACACAAATGTGAAACAAACTTTCTCCATTAATTTCAAGTCTCCCTCTTAATGGAGAAAGGATTCACCTGCACACCTAAAATCACCCTAAACAATTCAAATTTTATCTTCCCAAGAGGCTTGGTAAAGATATTAGCTACATTTTCATGGGTGTTACAATATTAAAGGAAAATTTCTTTGGACTGAACCTTTTCTCTAATAAAATGAAATTGAGTATCTACATGTTTTGTTTTTGCATGAAAAACAAGATTATTTGCCAGCTTGATTGAACTTTGGTTGTCACATTTAATCACCATAGCATCCTTTTGTTCTTCTCCTACATCTTGAAGAAGTCTTCTCAACCAAATTGCTTCACAAGTGGTTGCACATATAGCTTGATACTCTACTTTTGCTGATGATAAAGATACAGTACTATGCTTTTTACTGCTCCAAGAAATGACCTCGGACCCAATATTAAAATCATATCCAGTTATAGATCTTCTATCGTCTAGATTTCTAGCCCAATCTGAATCTGAATAGCCTATCAATTTAACATCAAAATAATTAGTATATTTAATGCCAAAATTTATGGTTCCTTTAAGATACCTTAGGACACCTTTTGCTGCCATCCAATGATTTTCAAGAGGTTTTGTCATAAACTGACTCAACACACTAACTGAATATGCTAAGTCAGGTCTAGTTGTAGTCAAATAAATCAAACTTCCAACCAGTTGTCTATATAATGTAGCATCCACCTCTTTAGAACCATCATCACTTTGAAATTTAACATTTTGTTGTATAGGTACTGAAGCAGCTTTACACTGATCCATTTTAAATTTCTTCAACAATTCCCTGACATACTTTCCTTGAGTAATAAAATTTTGGCCAACATCCCTCTAAACTTCAAGACCTAAACAATAATGCAGTTTTCCAATGTCCTTCATTTCAAATACTTATGACATCTGCACTTTAACTTCTTCAACCAATTCATCAAAATTTCCAATAATAATTAAATCATTAACATATAAGGAAATCAACACAATGTGTCCCTTTGAATCAAATGTGGTATACATATTTGGATCATTTTTGCTTCTCTTATAACCATGTTGTAAGAAGAAAGAGACTATTTTCTCATACCAAGATCTGGGATCCTATTTCAACCCATACAATGCCTTTTTTAATTTACAAACCAAGTGTTCCTGCCCCTTTTTAATGAACCCTTTTGATGTAGAAAAGCTGCATCCTTTCTCAAACATGTAGATCTGTGGGTTATGGGCCCACGATATGAACGAAATAGTTCACTATGCAACAACACATTATTGCTTTTATGGACCACCATCCATACTCCTCTACACAGTGCATGCAATTCCACACGGGTTCAAGCTTGTACACATACGATGAGTGTTTATCTATCTAAAAACATACAATTTCATGGAAATAGAAGAACTAATACACTCGTATACACAGCAACAAAAAATTCATAATAAAAAAACAAATCATTTATATTACTTTCGAATTCGAATTACAATACACTTATATGAGCCAGGTCGCTCTCTCAACGCTTGATGTTACATAGCGTCTGGCCTCCTTTTCACTATATCGAAGGCTATAATTTATATATAACACAATACATTGAATGGATCATTTCAGATCCATTCGTTTCTCTTAGGATCTCGTAATAGTTTGCTAAAATCATGCACTTCCCTATTTTTATAATAGGTTGACCATATCTACTTTAGTGAAATGGCTTACAATCTATTAAAATAGTAATTTCATTAATAAAAATTTAACAAACTCAACAAAACGTGAGTAAATATCGTCCTCACGCCATGCTTCCTCTTTTCACAACATTAGATTCTGATTTTAATGAAGGGTGCTTGGATGCTCCTGCATCAGACTCCCGAGGTACAAAAATTCTTATGACCTCCTGGTCATATGTCTCCTTCATCCCTTAGCAATTCTACCCACATCCTTTGTGGAATTGTCTTTATGATCTTTCTGTGAGTTGCAACAAAACCTCTACAGTAATAAGTCCTCCTTGCTACACGATACCTCACCAAGCTTCTCTTCTCTGAGCTTAGTCTTTTGGCATCTCTCTGGTTCTCTCTTCTAGAACCAATTGAGCACTCTTGGCTCTAGGTTGCTGCAATCTTCTCACCTTCTTCTGCTGCTACCTATACAACAATATAAAGACCACAAACTCACCAATCTTCAACATATTTGCACCTCTACGTAGAATCTTTTTCTACTCTAATACCACTTGATGCAGCAAAGTTGCATCCTTTCTCAAACACGTGGACCTTTGGGTTATGGGTCTACGATATGAATGAAATAGTTCACTATGCAGCAACACATTATCGCTTTTATGGACCACCGTCCATACTCCTCTACACAGTGCATGCAATTCCACACAGGTTCAAGCTTGTACACAACATAAGATGAGTGTTGATTTGTCTAAAAACATACAGTTTCATGGAAATTGAAGAACTAATACACTCGTATACACAGCAACAAAAAATTCACAATAAAAAAATACATGATTTATATTATTTTCGAATTCGAATTACAATACGCTTATATGAGTCAGATCGCTCTCTCGGCGCTTATGTTACATAGCGTCTGACCTCCTTTTCACTATACCGAAGGCTATAGTTTATATATAACACAATACCTCGAATGGATCATTTCAAATCCATTCGTTTCTCTTAAGATCTCGTAATAGTTTGCTAAAATCATGCACTTCCCTATTTTTATAATAGGTTGACCATATCTACTTTAGTGAAATGGCTTACAATCTCTTAAAATAGTAATTTCATTAATAAAAATTTAACAAACTCAACAAAACATGAGTAAATCTCGTCCTCATGCCATGCTTCCTCTTTTCGCAGCATTGGATTCCGATTTTAATGAAGGGTGCTCGGATGCTCCTACATTACCTTCAAGTTGTGTTAGATATAATCCTTCCTTCAAATCTCCATTTAGAAAAGAAGATTTTACATCTAGCTAGTGTAAACTCCAATGGTACTTTATAGCTAGAGCTATTAGCATCCCTATAGTATTTAACATAGCTATGGGAGCAAAAACCTCCTCATAATCAATTCCTTCTTTCTGTGAGTACCCTTTGGCCGCCAATCTAGCTTTATACTTGTTTACACTACCATCTTCTTTGAACTTAGGTTTATATAGCCATTTACAACCTATGGGTTCTTTTCCTTTTGGCAGTTCAATTAATTTCCAAGTTTTATTTTAATTATAGACTCGTACTCTTCTTTCATAGTTGACCTCCATTCTTCATAGTAATTTGCTTCATTATAATTCATGGGCTCAACAACATTTAAAACACTAGTCATAAGAGCATAATATTTGTACCTTTTGGGTAAGTGATTATGTCGTCTTGATCTCCTTGGTAGTGGACTTGCCTAAATTCTATCCTGTGTGATTTCTTGCTCACCTCTGAGTGGATTTCGACTACTAAATGTGTCCACGTCACTAGATTCCTATTTTTGTTGTTGCTATTGTAAATGAGTGTCTTTGGCTTCATCATTATTTTCATCAATCACTAAAGGCATGTGCCACTCTTCATAGCTTCTATCCTTGTTCCCTTAATCAACCTGTTCACGAAAAATAACATCTCTACTCACAAATACCTTGTGAGTAGATGGATTAAACATCTTATATGCTTTGAAATCAGAACAATACCCTACAACTATGCATTTTATAGCTTTAACATCTAATTTCTTCCCATTTTCATTAGGAATGTGTGCAAAATCTCTAGAACCAAATACTCTCAAGTGATGCACTATAGGTTTAAAACCATACAAAGCCTCAAATGGAGTCTTGAGATCAAGGCACCTAATTGGACTTCTATTCTTTAAGTAAACTGCATTACTAATAGCTTCTGCCCAAAAAACCATTGGAGAGGTTCTTACCTTTAATCATGCTATGTGCACACTCCACCAGAGTTTTGTTCTTTCTTTCTGCAACACCATTCCGTTGTGGAGTGTGGGGTACTGTAAATTGTTGTACTATTCCATGATCTTTGCAATATTTGATGAAGTTGCCAAGCCTGTATTCTCTCCCTTGGTCTGAGATGAGGATTTTAATTAACTTCCCTGACTACTTTTCAACCATATTTCTAAATTCTTTAAAGTACTTGAAAGAATCACGTTTTCTTCTAAGAAAGTATACCCAAGCATACCATGCGCATTCATCAATAAATAGCAAGAAATAGTAAGCTCCACCTAAGGACCTTGTCTGCATAGGTCCACAAATATCAGTATGCACAAGTTCAAGTATATATTTCTTTCTCCTATTTAAGTTAGAGGGAAATTCATCCCTATGCATTTTTCCAAGTGCACAACCTTCACAATCAATATGTTCATTTCTTAAAATAGGAATTCCATCAACCATACCTTGTTTCTGCAGCAACAATAAATCATGAAGGTTGATGTGACCAAACCTTTGATGCCAAAGATTCTCTGTTGTCATAGTCGTTGAAGTTAAAGCTTGATGTGGCATGCTTGTAACATTCAACTTGTATAGGCCTCCAACTCTTACTCCTGATGCAACCGACTTTTGATGATCCAACAAATCCTTTACAACACAGTAAGTTTTGAAAAATTCTACCTTTAAATTCTGATCTGTAATCATGGATACAAAGATCAAATTATTTTTAATCCCAAGCACATACATGACATTTTGGATGCGCCTGATATTACCATTAGGTAATATCACAGGAATATCTCCATACCCTTTAATCTGATATGCTATGTCATCTCCCAGGTAGATGTTAGCACCATTGTTGGTCTCCTTAAAATTTTCATACTAGTGTTTATTACATGTCATATGAGTGGATGCTCCAGAATCCACAAACCAAGTTCTAGCCTCATCAATCTCAACAGAAAGAGCAACATCAGACACAAATAATTTAAGATCATGATTCAGATCTTCACCAACAAAATTCCATGTATGCCTCTTGTGTCTATGTCTGTTTTCATCATTCTTTTTCTTATAGCAGTCTCTAGTAATATGACTAGTTCTGCCATAGTAAAAACACTTAATTCCTAAATCATTTTTGGTAGATGACATATCTTGAAATGGATTTTTCTGAGATGGACCACTGCTTTTATGTCCTCCTCCTGGTTTCCCTTTGAAGAAATTCTTCTTTGCCACCAATGCCAGATCTGCATTCTGAGGCTTTAGATTCTTATGTCTCTCTTCTTCCTGCATCAAAATCCCTGTCAACTCTTCAAAGGAGGGAGATTTCTCCCTTGTTGCAAGCCCTGTAATGAACATTTGATAATCCTTTGTCATGCCATTTAAGGTAATTGTAACGAGATCAATGTTGGATACTTTCTCCCCTATGTCACCTAACTTGTCTTTCAATTCTTTAATCTGTGAGATGAATGCAGTAACAGATTCATTCTCTTCCATCCGAATGGAGAAAATATTTCTCTTTAGAAACAACACACGATTTGTATTTTTCATTTCATAGAAATCCTTGAGTGTCACCCAAATATCATTGGAAGTTTTGTAGTCTCGGATGAGGGATTATGTTGTCTTTTACCAACATCTTCAACAACACCTTCACTTTGTTTTCCCTCTTTTACCAATCTTGAACTGAAGCAGATGTGGCACCTCCGATTGTAATCAACTTTGCTTCATCTTCATTTGCAATTGTCCACGCACTAGAACCCTCGAGTAATGTCTGCAACTTGAACTTCCAGCTGGCATAATTTGACCCATCGAGCTTATTGTTCTCATTAAGGTATGTCTCTGCAATGTGATTATTCATTGTGACAAAACAATTCAATAGTGCCCTACTTTTTAACTCACGAGCACCATTAGTAACTCGTCTGATCAATAGATCCACGACTCCAATAACAGATCCATTGATCCAATCAACAGATCTAGTGATCTAGAAACAAATCTACAGATCCAACACTAGATCCACTGACCCACTCAACAGATCTACGGATCCAACACTAAATACACTAACCCACTCAACAGATCTACGGATCCAACACCAGATCCACTTATCCAACAACTGATCTGCAGATCCAATACCAGATCCACTGATCCAACAATTGATCTACAGATCCATTCAACCGATCAAGGCAAGGGTTTCAAAGAAAAATAAAACAACAAATTTCACAGAAACAATCGTATGCACAGTCTTACCTCAGACACAACACGCAAGAGGAATTTTTCTCTAAGTCACCTTGATCTGCGCACTTTTCCCTCTTACTTCTTGTGCATTTTTCCCTCAATAAAATTGCGCAGTCTCCTTCTCTGCCCTTTGGCTTGCCTTGTTGATCCGCTACTCCACTAATCTCTAATGGAGCCTCCTCCAATCCACGTCAAGATTCACTGTTGCACAACTTTATGAACAAGATCTACACACCTGCATTCACTAGCAAAGGAGGCTTACTCACTCTCCAATCTCAACCATTAGGGCTCTCAGCCACAAAGGCTCAACTCACCACAGACCCAGTTCACACAAAGCTCCTTCTTTACACTCTGATACCAAGATAAAAATGGGAAGACACATTAAAATGAAACTTGTAGCTCATAGGTGAGACAAGCTACACCTAGAGACTACCCAAGCAGTACTGCTCTACTCCATTATTCATAAAATCTGAAATAAATAAGATTACATTCAATTTAGGGAGATCAAAACTATCTCCTAGAAAATAGGAACTAAATCTAAACCAAGACACACACTCAACCCCGAAACAAACTTTCTCCATTAATTTCAAGTCTTATCCCTTAGTAGGTAATTAAATTTTCCACTTCATATATCAATTTGCAATTTTTCTAGAAGCATAACATCCACTTAATTGGTAGGGACTACTCTTCCTGCAACACTTGTTTAATATGGACATTGAAATATTTTACTTATGATTGACAATAAAATATATTCATTTATTTTTGTTTTAAATATCACATCTAAACTTAATGTAGAATGAATTACACATCATGTAATATCAATAATACTATTTTTTGTCATCTTCATATTATGTAGTGAAGAAATTACATTTTTTCCACATAGTAAAGAGAAAATTTATACTCCAGAGGCGTGGCTACTACAGCCCTTCCAGGTGCTCCTTGTGCCAAGAATCTGAGGAATGTGCCACGCACCTTGTCCTCAACTACGAGTTCTCCATACAGGTCTGGAGAGAACTGATGGACGATTGGAACCCCAAATTCGATATTCCTACCTCTATAACAGTCCTATTCGCCACTTGGAAAAACAGCTACCCTGGACCCTCCCCTAAAAACAAAGTGATCAAAGCGGCCTGGTCATCACTGCTTAAAATTTGCTGCTGGAAACTATGGTTAGAGCGAAATGGTAGAATCTTCAGAAGCATTCAGCACAATGCCAAGAAAGTTGCGGCCAAGGTAAAGAGCCAATTAAAAGAATGTTTGGGAGAACAAAAAGACGACTCGAACCTCAGCCAGATAGACATAGATTGGGGGTCCTCCCTGAACCTGCAATTTCGCCAAAATATCAGAAGCATGGACCCTCCTGAGGAATGGCAAATCAGGGGAAAAAATAGCGAGGATTTTCAAAACTGGATCCCCAAACAAAAGGTGCACTCCCTCTTCTTTGACGGGGCAGCAAAAGGAAATCCGGGCAATGCTGGAGCAGGAGGAGTTATTAAAAACATTGATGGTGTATCGATCCTTCAGTTTGCCTGGGGTCTGGGAATCAACTCCAGTATCCAAGCTGAGGCATTAGCCCTCTACCAAGGACTCAACCTGCTCTTGAAGCTGGAAATCAAGGAGGCAATTATTTTTGGGGACTCCGAAGTGATCATAAAAACCATGGTGACCAATTCTATTCAGCGGGATCTAAGATTAGCAAGCGTGGCGAAGCTGCTCCAAAATCTGAAATACTTCCACGTGCTGAGAGGCAACAACAAAGAAGCAGACCTTGAAGCCAACAAAGCAGCACAACTCTCGGTCGGGGCAATGAAAAGTGACGGGGAAGAAACATGGGTCCCAATTCCTTAAATCTTTGCAGCAAATATGTTTTTTGTTTGATTCTAAAGCTATTTGTTTGTATATTTAAACTTGGGCAAATCGCAGAAATAAAATCTCTAGCTGATCCCAAAAGGAACTGGAAGGGGAATACAAGCCTCACAGTATCTCAGAAGGACGAATCCAACTGGATCGGGCCTACTCCTATTGTAATCAGAAAATTGGTATTCAAACCGATCCATTAATATAATCCATAACCGTCCTTGTTAAAAAAAAAAAAAGAGTAAATTTATTTATTTATTTATTTTACTTTTAAACAGTTACATAGAAACTATCCCCGCCTCCCTGAGCTCTGCGAACCGCTGCGTACTCTCACGGGTTGGTTGGCCATGCTAGGGCTGCGCCCTTCTGCCATGGATGAGCTGGGCTCATCCCAGGCTCCTCCCATCAGTATTCCGTCCTCCCCTAAGGCTGAAGATGTGGCGTTCAAGTCTCTTCTGGCTTTGATACCAGCCAAGAAGAAACCGAATGCTTCGAAGTTTGTTAAAAAGCTAGAAAATATACCGGAGGGCCGATCAAGGTAGCTTTGTCGCTGGCAGAGAGGGCTCTGTTAGGACAGTTCACTAGCCTATGGCCTTCTCTCAAAGCCACGGAAGCTTGGGTCTGCAGGAGCTAGAGACCATTAATCAAGCAAAGTGTCACCTCATATTTCCTAGGGCAAGGCTATTTCTTGTTTGAGTTTATTTCAAAAGAAGACAAGGATTTGATCTTCGGGAACGAGCCCTATTTTATGGACTCCCGATTTTGATCCAGCTGAAGATGTTCTGTCGACAGTTCCAGTGTGTGTAAGGCTTCCGAATCTTCCTGTACATTGCTGGAACTGGGATTCCCTTCAACATATAGGCAACGCACTGGGCAAATTCATAGATCATGCAAGCACCAAGGATCAATATGACTGCGCTAGGATCTGTGTCGAAGTGGATCTAGAAGTGGGGCTGCCGGAGGTAATAAATGTAGGAAGCTGGGCCCATGTGCAAAAACTTGACTATGAGCAGCTTTCTTTCAAGTGCCGAAAGTGCCATGAATACAAACATTTTGCCAAGAAATGTACTAAAAATGAAGAGGCGGTGCAAGGAAAGGAAGAAGGATGGAAGCAGGTCAAAAGATCAAGGGCTAACCCTAAACCCTCAACTCTCTTAGAGGTCCAAAAGGAAAAGGGCCGCAACCTTCTTCTAGTGGACAACAGCAACCAAAGGCACAAGAGAACGCATTCGACCCTCTTTCCTTAGCCTCAATTGAAGTGAAAGAAATAGAATAGCAGCAGAATGAGGCAAATGAGAAAGAGATTCTCGAAAACTCCAGGCAAGGTGAGAGTGCAACCGTAAGCCCTAAGGGAAAGGCCACGGATATGGAAGAGGAAGACCAAGATTCGGAAAAATCTGAGGAGGAAGGAGAAATAGGTGACTCCCAAACATTGTCTCGCAGATCGAAAAGAGGAAGGAAGTCTGACCAGGAAAAAAGAGAGTGAGAAACATATAAAGACAAACTCCAAGGCAGTCAGCCAATGTTGGAAAAGTTGCTAGCAAAAACACCAAAGATTACAAGAAGTCATGGATAGGGGCCCAAAGGGGCCACCCAATCTCAGAAAGGTAAATAATGAATATTGTCTCCTGGAATTGCAGGGGGTTGGGGAGCAAGCAAAAAGAGGAAGCAATGCAAATTTTGATTAGGATAGAAACCCCAGATATCCTACTGATCCAGGAGACTAAGTTGGAGGAGAAGAGCTTCCTCCAAGTAGGCAGGAATCTTTGGAGAAAAAGTGGAGGGCAGGCTGTCTCAGCCCAAGGAGCATCGGGAGGGTTGGGAGCTCTCTAGAATGAAGCCAAGTTGGAATTGGTTAATGGAAAGCAGAATACCCACTGGTAGCTTATGAAATTCATAAGCCGAGAAATAAGGGAGGCCTTTAGTCTCTTTAATGTTTATGTGCTGGTAAACGCAGGGGAAAAGAAGCAGTTTTGGGACTCAATCAAACTCATGGCCGAGGAAGAAACGCTGAGAAATATTATTATAGCAGGGGATCTAAATATAACCTTAAGTTCTTCCGAGAAGAGAGGTGGCAGCATAGTAAGGGATCTAGCGAGGGAATGTGTGGAGGATATCATGCAAGATTGGGATCTGCTCGACATCAAGCCCTTGAAAGGTAAGTATACTTGGTCAAACAAAAGAATGGTTCCTGGCCATATTGCTGCGCGATTAGATAGATTTCTTATTCAAAGTTCCTATCTTGTCCTTGGTTTAGAAGCTAAGACGTTCATTCTGCCATGCAACATTTCGGATCATAAACCCATAAGGCTAGAGCTTTCAGCACAAAAAAAATTTGGGCCCATTCCTTTTCGATTCAGTGCTCTATGGATTGGGCATCCAAACTTTATGGATAAGGTTAAAGAGAGCTAGAATCAGCCTATCATGGGGTCTCCTTTCTTTGTATGGGAAGAAAAATTAAGAAGAGTAAAAGTTGTTCTGAAGAGTCGGGCTAAAAATCTTCCCAACCCAGCTGATGAAAGGAGGATGGCCCATGCCTCCCTTGAGAAACACCAACTGTAGATGGAAGAAGAGGACCTCACGAAGGAATCTATAGTCATAGAAGGAAATATGCAGCAAAAATTCCAAAAAGCATGTTTGCAAGAGGAAGAATATTGGAGGAAGAAATCCCGTAGCCTGTGGTTGAAGGCAGGAGACAGGAATACCTCCTTCTTCCACAAGCAAGCCCAAGCTAGAAGGTCCTTCAATACCATTTCTGAAATAAAAGAAGATCTTGTTACCCACAAGGACTTCACAAGTATCAAAGGGGCTGCCTTCTCCCACTTTGAGAAATTATATAGTGAAGTCGAGGTAATGAGCCAGGACACTATGTTCTTGGATGTTATCCCCCCCAAGATCTCTCCAAATATGAATCAACAGCTGGAAGCTAAAGTCACCAGAAAAGAAATAAAGGTTGCGCTCTATGAAATGGAGCCGGACAAAGCCCCGGGTCCGGATGGCTTCACAGCTAGATTCATCCAAGTCTGTTGGCAAATAGTGAAGAAGGACCTGCACATAATGGTTTCAAAATCTCAATACTGCCAGAAAATTGGAGGAAGCACGAATTCTACCTTTCTCGCCCTCATCCCAAAGGAGAAGGGAGCCAACACTTTTAACAGGTTTCGTCTGATTTCGTTATGCAACATTGGCTACAAACTCATAACAAAGGTGATTGACAACTGATTGAAGGTCCCCTTGCCCTCCATTATTCCTGAAAACCAAGGGGGATTCGTTCAGGGTAGGCAGATCGTGGACAACATAATCCTCATGCAAGAATATATTCATTCTAGCATGCAGCGTAAAGAAAAAGATATGGTGGTCAAGCTAGACCTAGTTAATGCGTTTGACAGAGTTTGTCACAAGTTCCTCTTTAATGTGATGCACAAGTTTGGGTTTGGTCAGTAGTTTATTAGATGGATCCAGGCTTGCATCTCTGAGCCCTGGATTGCCCCTCTGGTGAATGGAAGAGCAATGGATTTCTTTAAAGACTCTAGAGGGTTGCGCCAGGACTGTCCTCTTTCTCCTCTTCTTTTTGTTTTGCAAGCTTCAGTTCTGAGTTTTTATTTAGAAAAGTGCCAGGTGGACCAAGAGATTATGGGTCTTAGGATTACTCAAGGTGTCAAGGATATTAATCACCCATTGTTTGCCGATGATTCTCTTTTGTTGGGTGCTGCCTCTGTTTATTCTTCCTCCAGATTCAGGAAAGTGTTGGATGATTTCTGTGGTACTTCAGGCAGCAAACTAAATGAAGGGAAATGGCACTTTATGGCTGGAATATCTCCAACAATGAGCTTTCCTTGTTGAGATTGCAACAAGATGATGGAGCTTAGTGAAAAGAGTCGCCTTCACTAAGTGGGCCCGCAGGCTATTTTTGGCGCAAGTCTATTTTTAGACTATGTCTATTTTTAGACATATGGATCATGTCTATGGATTGCAGGTTGCTGTTTATGGATGATTGATCAAGTTGGGAAAAAATAGATGGACTTCTATTTTTGATGAAAGTGTGAGTGATCAAAGTCAAAAATAGAAAAGTCAAATATTATTATCTCACAATAATATTTGGACTATAAACTTAATCTTATTCTCTTGGAGCACTTCAGTTTGAGCTACAGAAGTGGCACATGCAGCTGTCAGAAGGAAATACGCTTTTCTTATGAGTCAGTTGAGTTGTTGCATGCATGACTTCAGTTAGAACTCAATCAGTTGAGTTGGTGGAGTTGATTGTGGAGTTGATGGAGTTGTGTTCAGTTTAGCTTTGTTAAACTGGTTGTATTTAGTCTAACTGGCAAATAGACTAGAGATGAGTTGGGTGAATTAGTTATTAATTAATTCACAAGTTATTAACTCATAATACAACTAATGAATACATCAGTTAACTCAGTTGCATGTCAGTGCATGTTCAGTTCAACAGGGACAGGTGGTAGAGAATCAGATTGCTATCAGTTGTGACTATAGTTGTGCACCAGATCTTGCACAATCAAGGGATTGAGTATGACAATGAGTTTGCCCACGTATTTGCCCACATTATAGCTTGTGCTCACGTCCAAAAAAGTGTGAGTGACTATTTTGCAGGTGAAAAACGAGTTTGGTAAGCCATTCTCATCAGTTCTTGAGCAGGTATTGAGCAGTGGAGGCAGGCAAGCAGTGGAAGAGATTTGGAGATCAGATCTGAGTTGTATTGTGTGTAACAGAGGTGGAGATACTTGTGAGAAGTATTATGTTGTGTAATGTTACATGACTCAATCATTAATATACAGATAGTGTGGGGTTTTTAGCGAGATGCTTTCCCCGGGATACATACTGTGTTAATGTGTGAATGCTCTTGATGTTTTATTGTTATTGATGCTGCTATATTGTTGATCAACGTAGAGGAGCTTATGTATTGTGTATGTATTCCACAATAGTACATGATCAGGATAATCTCTGTTGAATATGTGTTAAATTATTCAAAATTTCTACATTCCTCAATTTCCAGATGTTTGGGCTTCGCTGGCTCTGCTTCTTGGAATTCTTTCATCCATTTGGGTCTTCCTATCTTCCAAAGGAGGCACTCCAGTAAAGATTGGCTCCCAATGATTGAGAAATTTAAGAAAAAAATTCAGTCTTGGGGCTTCTCATGGCTGAATCTTGCTATGAAGACAGTGCTAATTAAGTCTGTTCTAACCAGCCTTTCCATCTTCTAATTCTCGGCCATGTTGGCTCCCTCTAGCATCCTCAAGAAGATGGAGGAGTGGATTAGAAGGTTCTTTTGGAAAGGCGGCAAGCAAAATGACAAGAAGATCCCCCTTGTCAGTTGGGGCAAAGTTGTTAAACCTTTGTTAGAAGGAGGTCTGAACTTCAAGGACCTGAGGACTCAAAATACTGCTATGGGGGATAACATCCTGTGGAGACAAATAGCCCGAAACCGGATGGGTTCAAAAGGCACTCCGGAAGAAATATTTCAAGGTTCAGAGGTTACGAAGCTTGGATGACCTCACCCACACCATTAAAGGCTCCCATATTCACAGGCTTTGCATGTAGGCCTTACCACTGATATAAAAGCATTCCTTTTGGATTCCGGGTGATGGCAAGCTCATTAATATCTGGACCAATAAAATCATGAACAAATAACCTTTAGGTGAAGACCAAGAGCTCTCTGAGCTTCGTATTTTGACATTGAACAACGACATCAAAGCTTTGTGGGATATCTCTAGCTAGAAGGATAATGCATGGGTAGGCTGGAAGAAATCTCAAATGCCAGATGCTCTAGATCAGGCGTGGTCACTCCTGCTGACTAAACTGAAAGGTATGAGCCCAATTATCATCAGAAAACAAGACAAGAGAGGCTGGGGCTCTCAAATTGGTTCTTATACTGTTGCTCAAGGCTATGCACAACTTAGAAAAATTCCTCATGTTCCTTGCTGCCCTGCGATTTGGAGAGGACTTTGGAGGCAGAAATGTATGCCAAAAATCGATTTCTTCAGCTGGCTGTTATGCCACAACAACATTTTAACTGAGGACAGGCTTAAAAAGAAAGGCTTCATGGGCCCTTCCAGATGTAGTCTATGCCTGGAAAATGAGGAAAATGCCTCTCATTTATTGACTGAATGCAGGTTCGCCAAGAGTATTTGGGTTGACGTGTTTTCCTCACGGGGATCCACTGCTCATCTGCCCAATTTGATTGCTAGTTTCTTTGCTGATTGGGCTCACCTCTATCCCATAAAGTTCCCCAAAAACAATTGGTTCAAGGTAGCCTGGCTGGTTTATCGGAAATTCATTTTCTGGAAAATATGGATTGAGCGCAATCACAAGATTTTTCAAGAGAAAGCGCAGAAGGGTAATCTTGTTTTGTCAAAAGCCAACGGCTTGCTCAAAGAATTTCTCAGCGAGAAATTTGAGAAGCTGGAAAAAAAAATTGAAGTCCTCAAGAACTGGCGTGGGGGAGAAAGCTTGGCCTCTAGTTTTCTGAGGACGAGAGACAATTCAAAACTACGAAAAACTGGCAGATCAGGCTTGCTGAGGGCGATTTCTGCATGTGGCTACATAAGCGTGATAGTTCCTCCTTGTTTTTTGATGGGGCTGCCAAAGGCAATCTGGGAATTGCTGGGGCTGGAGGTGTCATCAGGAATGCGGATGGCCACATAGAAAATAGGTATGCCTAGGGGCTGGGTCATAGTACCAACATGCAAGCAGAGGTCATGGCTCTGTTGTAGGGTCTTAAGCATTTACAGGATCTTGGTATTGAGAAAGCCATTATTCTTGGTGACTCCCAATCCTTGATTCGAATTCTAGTGGATAACACGTCCCCGAGGGACTTTTGGCTAGCAAGAGTGGTTGCCAGAATAAGGAAGCTAGTTGGCTCCTTTCTTCAGGTGAATTTTTTCCACATTCTTCGACAGAATAATAAGGAAGTGGGTGCGGAAGCCAACAAAGTTGTCCTCCTTCCTACAGGCATTCAGATAAGAGACGGGGTTGAAGATTGGGATCCAACCCCTTAATACTATTTCTTATGTATTCTGTCTATTACTTGAACAGTTTGTCTGTATTCACAAGCATGGGGAAATTCAGGAAACAAACTCAACTAATGGAGTCAAGAAGATTCAAAACATTAAGGTTACAATGTTAGTTTATCTATACGTTGAGGAAAGCTGGTTCTTGGGCTTCCTAAATGTAACTAGCCAGCAGGGTTTGGATTTCTTTTAATACAAACTATAACTGTTTTCGTTTAAAAAAAAAAAAGAGTAAATTTTTTTTTACTCATCTCCATTTTAAATAGTGAATAACTTACATTTCTTCTTTGCTAAAAGGTAAATTTTTTTTATTTACTTTCGGTTACTTTATATCTATATATAAAGCTATATAAAATTAAAGTGCAAATTGAAGTATTTTAAATATGGTCGGCATTAATTTCTTTTGTTATTACTATTTTTCATTTGTTAATTTTAAACATAACATTACGTTGCCATAATGGGTTGTAGGGTGCCTCTCCATGCAAAAGTTACGAATAACTTTTTGGACAAAAGAAAATCATAATATACATATCACATTAAAATATATAACATGTAAGTAGTAGCTATAAGTTAAGATCAATTTTACCTTGTAAATTAAAATAATGATTATGTAAATTTAATTAATAATCACATAAAAACTTTAATACTTACATTAAACTTACAATATAACAATATGCTTAACCATAGATATGCACACCCACTTTACCATAGATATTATTAACTTGTAGATAGGCTTTGTTACAATACCATGGCTCATCTCACAATCAAAATATTTATAAATAGATTATTTGAATTTAACTTTATGACATTTGTTGGTACCATCCCATGACCTCCTTTTTCCTCCTAAAACATATCATTTGCCTACTTCTTTTCATCATATATCTCTTAGATTCCTTGAAAATTGATTAGTTAATAGTCCTATAGTTATTAAAATGCATTGAAATTGATTTAGGAGTTTTATGTTAAAGAATTAGAAGTTTTTGGTAAAATGGTTACAGGAAGTTCCAACATCCTGTAATTGGCTCATTGTTTGACATGTGGCACAACAGCTAGGCTAGAGCGAAAGGCAGGGATGAAAAGTAGAATGTCCAAGCATGGACGAATACCTATCCTACAGCAGAATCGACTCTCCTACATGCGCGGTCAACACAGGTCAAAGTATGGCATACTGGCGACAAAGGCAGCAACAGCAAAGCATTCTAAATTGATTTAGTTTTTGTTCCTTTTTGGAATCAGTTTAGGATGGAAACATTTTAAAAATCTCGACGTAGTAAAAGCGGCAACAGCCATATCATGAATGTACATTCATTTTCAAAATGTAAGGGTTGTAAAAAGACATATGTAAATACAGTCCGGTGTAATCAATGAATGGTTAATCGTTGTATCATTTGAAACAGAGTTTTGAACTTAATATCAAGAATCCAGTTACAGTCACGACCCTTGTCTTGTTGCGTTGATTTGATAACCGGTTGAATACAGTCCAGTATACCTCTGGAACGCGGACGGGCCCTGCGTTAAACTGGTATACTGTCATTTTCGTTTTATTCGCAACTTAGGGTATTACATGACATGCACAGTAATTAAGATTGGTTTCCGATTTCAATAGTTAAGATTGGTTGTTGATTTCAATCGAATGCATATGGTTTGTGTTTGTGATAATGCTTGAATAGTCATCACTGAGATCGTGAATCGTGTCCTGTAAGGGATTCGATCCCTTTGTTGTCTTTTAAAGCAATGTCATGAACTTTGTTTTCATTTCAAAATCTGTTTATGATCTCTATATATTTTTATCTTGTATGAATATTAGTGAATGCTAGGTATTTGCTAAACAAGGGTTTTATGTATAATGTCTCTGTAAGGAGATTGAAATCTTGGTTTGTAGTGATACACAGTGTTTAATTTGGTAAATGAATTTAATGACAGTGTTGTAATCAGGTATATTAGCAGAGTGACCTAAGTGTTTGGATGATAGGTAACATACCCCAATCTTCCGTAAAGAAGTTCTGTGACCTACATCATAACCACTTAGCTAATAATCCTTTATGTCTATATACTTTAGACACATGCCTCTAAGCTTACGCATCCTGGTCGATAATAAATATGGTCTAGTCTAGTACCCTAGATAGAACACTACAACTTTTTTTAATTAAATCTAAAAGAAAAAAATATAATTACTTTTGAGATATATCCAAACGCTCTATCACATTAAAATATATAAGATGGTGGTTCATGTTGATCATATTCTAATGGAGGCAGCGCGGATTAGGTTTTTGGCTTCCTGCTACAACAGGCATGGTGTCGCCGAGAGGTTGTGGTTCCTTGTTGTGGGCTACGGGGTCCCAGGTCAAGGGGAGATTGTCCATAAGTGTGATTGCAACTATGGTTAGGGTCGTCATTTTCCTTTTCTGGTGGAGATTCCTCTAGTTCTACCACGACTGGTGTCTAGGGAGCTATACGGTGGCGGGGGTTTTGACCCAGTTGCAGAATTATCAGTTAAGTTTATACCCAGGACAATTTACTGGAACAACAAAGACGCAAAGGGTTGGGTGCTTTGCATTCTCAGTGCTTTTATGCTACAGAGCAAGCATCTTGGCATTGATGCTTTTGCTTTTCATAGGGGCGCATGAGGGTCTTATTGCTGGTGCCTTCTATCATCGGTCATTGTTTATGATTGTAGTGGCTGGAGGGTATTATATGGGCCGTCATATCCAAATGAGAGACAAGTAGAAGGGAGATCACAATGCATAGATCCAGATTTGGAGCAATTGTTTCTAGTTTTTATGAAAACCCTTACTGGAAAATCGATATTGCTAAGGGTTTGAGGAACAGATTTAGTGATAGATCTAAAGCAGAGTGCCCAAAATATCACAGGTATACCTGATTCATGACAAAGTCTGATTTTTCCAGGAAAAGTGTTGCAGGATGTGATCCATTTGAAAGACTATGGTATTTAAAGGATCTCTACCATTATCTTGAATTTAAGATTACAAGGTGGTGCCCCAGGAGTGAGCATTCCACCTGGATCATCTTCTAATGACAGGGGTTTGGTCTCATTTAAGGATGCACTGAGAGGGAATGTTGCCACACATGACAAACAAACCCCAAATCTGATAATCCCAGGTCTGTACCTCATAGAGGAGATGGAGAAAGCTCCAGATATGTCCATAGAATTACTAGAAGTAAGTGATCATTTCACTACTTTATAAGCAAAATCTATCTTATATCAATTTAATGGTTTTTGGCCAAAATATGAAGATCTGTATCAATGGATCTACCTCAATTGGACCAAAGATTGTGACATTTATCTGTGTGCAAAAGGTTTTTTTTTGTTTAGTTCGATAATTAGAAAGACTTTGATTATGTTATAAATGAAGGACCATAGTTTTGGGGAAGGGCGTGTCTCTTTGTAACCTCATGGTTTCCCGGTTTTGATGCCAACACAATGGTGGTTACGAAAATGTCAGTTTGGGTAAGGCTACATAACCTCCCGCTCCCCTTTTGGCACCACCATGTCCTAGAAGGCATTGGCAATTCTTTGGGAAGATTCCTAAAGATAGATCGGGAAAGAATGGACAAAGGTGTCTTTACTTTTGCATGCATATGTGTGGAAATGGACTTAAGCAAGGTTCTTCCAGATCATATTCATTTGACACATCAAGACTTCAAGTGAACACAATGGTTAGATTTTGAAAATACCACCTTTAGATGCCGAACTTACCATCTAACAGGGCACTTGCAGAACTCAAGCACACAAGCAAAGAAAAGACTGCAAAAGCACAAAGGTTGCAATTCCCATACCCACCTTCTTCAGATGATGAGGATGAAGAAATGGATGAGACCCAACAACATCCATAAACACAGGATCAACAAGGTTCTCAAAAGGAGGGAGAAGAGAGGCTCAAGGATCAGGAAAAACATACAGAGAACCCCAATGACTCAACAGTGGTTTCGATTCATGTGAATCAACAAAAGGAAAAGAGCAACAATCAAGGCTTAGGTGGAACAAAGTGATCTCATGTTTCAGAGAGATCAGACTCAAATAGTTGGCAATTGTTATGACTACTCCAACACTTGGGGTTTGGCAAAAAGTTCAAAAGAATAAAAGAAAATACCAGTTTATCTGGTCAAATGTAATTTTATTTTATTTTTTTCGTAGCCTAGCTACTATGAGTGCTTAAAGCACTTACACTTGGTCCTTATGGACAATTTATGTATGCACTTGGGCATTTGCTCTATGTAACTTTTTATTTTTATTAATAGAAAGTTGTCATTTTCCTAAAAAAAATAAAATTAAATATATAAGATATAAACAATAACTATAAATTAAGACCCATCTTACCATATAAATTAAAATAATAATTTTGTAACTATATTTAAATTTTATTAATAAGCACATAAAAACTTAATACTTACATTATAACAAGATTTTTAACCATGGATATTCACCCCACTTTACCATGGATATTATTAACTCGTAAAGAGGCTTTGTTACAATATCATGGGCCAATACTATGACACATCAATACCACATGCCCAAATATCATCTCTTATTTCACAATTAAAATATGTTATAAATATTTTTTTAATTTAATTTTATTACATTTTTGAGGTGAAAGACACCCAATATGGAAGAGATGTTGTAATGTCCTGTTATGTTATGTTATCTAAACATTTTGACTCGGTCAAATTACATAAAAATAAAAATAAAAAAAGTATATATTAATTATAATTATGAATTAAAACATTTTGACTAAGTGAAATTACATAAAAACAAAAATTAAATTAAATTAAATAAATATAATTATTAATTATTAATGATTAAAGTAGCCTAGATCCATCTTATATTAAGTCCTCATAGGGATCAAATCTCTCGAGGTGCAAATATTTCCTCAATTTTTGCACTAAAAGGAGAGGTTTATAGTTCGAGAGATTTGATCCTCTTGGTGCTTGATAGATCTAGAGTTAAGATGGATCTAGGATGGTTTATATAGAGCATCATACACTACCATGTTAGTGTATAATTAAAAAAACTAAACAATACTATCACACTTATATATATCAAATGGGTAGTAAAGGTCGATAGGCATCAATTCATGATAATCATCCAAACACTTCATGACTGATCTGAAAATGGGGCACTTAGGCTCCTTGTCTAACTTACAAGGACCTCTCCCACTTCCAAAGCTTAAATGTTCCCAAGTCACAAATGATTAACCAATGCGGAATTAACTATGTGCTTGAAGTAAGGTGTATGCTTATGTTTATTGTTGATCATTTATGTGTTTTTAAGGCTATTTTCTTGAACTGATACAACAGCAACTAAAGTAGCAGATATATAATGCAGCAATAAAACAACACACATAAGACAACAATTTAATTAGGAGTTCACCCACAACTCTTGGGCTACATCTCCATGAGCTCTAGTCAACTCAACTAGGCTCTCTGGGATTATGGCAAAGTCCTTTTACAAGCTCTTGACTCAACTCCATTGTTTTACATGGAAACAATGGGTTTAGACACCATTTTATCCCTGGATCTTGAAGCTCTTGGCTTTCTGGCTCTCGGCTCTCACTCTGGCTGGCTCTGGCTTTGGCTCTTCGGCTCTGGCTTCTTTCTTTGCCTCTGCTTCCTTCTTTGGCTTAGCCTTTTGCGCTCCTGTCTCAGCACTGCTTTCTGTCATTCTGTGGCTTTAAGCCAATCGGCGTTGCTCGTTCATTTCCTCTTCTAGGCTCTCTGGCTTACGGCCTCTATCCACTTGAATCCCCTTTTGAGCGTTAACAATCATTGCTAAACGCCTTCAGGGATGGTGGCCACTTGTTCTGTAATGGACGGAACCATCGTTGTGTTGAAAAGCCCAAAAATAGTCGTTCCCTGTTTACACAAAAAATACTATAAAACACGGGAAAATTCGCCCAAACGCGGTCTATCGCACTTCAAAAATCATTAATTCTGCCTTATATCCTTTCGGATTTGTCTTTGGGAATCATCATAAGTAATCATTGATCAATGACTATTATTGATTTCGGGTGGCTAACACGCACGGGGATTACCCGCCCGAAAAGGGTGGTTTTCCCTCTCCGGCGCCTAGCCACGTGGCAGCCAGTGTATGGGCTCGGGCGGAGCCCGGCCAAAACCACTTACCGCCTACGGCCCGCCCGAAATCCCGCTCGTTTCATGGTTTCCCTTTGTATTTGAAAAATACATTAAAACACTGAAAACATTGCAAAATGGCTTTATGGCAGACTTGAAATGTTATGCATTTGCATCTATAAACCCTTTCGTGTTCAGATTCATCGCTTATCGCATTGCATATGTGTTTTGGGTAAAATCCCAAATACACGGGAAACACATGAGAATCTGAATTCCCAGACCTGAAATTTTATACGATCGGGCTTTGAAAACTTATCGAGTCCGCCCTTTTTATCAGCATTGGGGGTTATCGATCGCTGATCGCCAATATTGGCGATCGCAATGTCACTCGGCCCGGGGTTCTGTGCATCGCCGACATCGATTCGCCGATCTGATCATCGGCGATCGACGATCGATGTATCGCATGATCGACGATCGACGTATCGCATGATCGACGATCGACGAACCGCATGATCATAATCGCTAATTCCATGGTTCCATATCGCACATGTGTCTGCCTCCAATTCAATCGATCAAATCGGCGGATCGCAATTTCCTCCGCCTCCGCTTAAATCTAGCCTTTGCCTTTTTCCGATGCGATTTCCCTTTTTAAGGGTTTTCTTTTGCCATTTTTAGGGGTTTTTGCCTCTTTTTCCAAAGAAACAGGGCATCTTCTTCATGCGATAACTTCTGCATCCTAAGCCCATTTTAGCCCATTCAAGTTGCAGTAGATTCAGAAGGAAAATATCTTTGCAATGGAGCTATTTCTAGGAACTTCCTTGGACTTTCATTTTTCCTCTGTGAGGAACACTTAGACTTAGGAGTCTATCCAAAATCCATTTTGGATCAATGATACATCTCACATTGCCAATATTAAAAAAGACATAAAAATTAACCCCGGAGATTCACCCCCACTTAATCATGGAGATTTTCAATGTGTAAATAAGCTTTGTCACAATACCATAGGCCAATATCGTTGCTTATCAATACCACATGCCCAAAAAATCATACCTCATTTCATATGACACTTGTTCTTGTGACATTTTTTTAAATTAATCAATTTAATTAAAAGGGTAGAAATGACATAATTACTTCGGAGATAAATCTCAATCTTTGATCTTTGACTACTACCAAGAATATTCTAGAATATCTCATGGAGGTTAAATCCCTACCATCCACCTTATAATTATAGTGCCTTTATGGTAGAGATGATGTAATGTAATATAATGTCTTGTAAACATTTAACTAAGTCAAAACAAAATAAAATAAAAATAACCCTATGTTAAAATAAAAATTCTACTTTATTATTTTAGGATATTCCGACACATAGGAAATAGTTAAGTACAACTTGGTCTAGTATAGAGTTAGGTATAGAGTTAGGTAAAGTGTGTTTCTTTACCTTGTACATTTTGTAACTTACAATCCGACGGTCACGATATGTAGTGATCCGACGGTTCATTCTCTCCTCGGTATTACCAACACTTGATCCGTGGCTTAACACCCGATTGGTCCATGATTTCTATTTAAAGCGCATGGAGGGTCATTTGTAGGGTAATCCGTCTATGAGAGAAGCATATGTAAATTTTCATTCTTTTATTAATAAATTGCCTGAAGTGGCCGCGTTGGCTCAGGCCGTGGACTGTTTCCCTCTTTGAGGGTTTTAACCACGCCAAAATACTGGTGTATTAATCTGTGATCTGTTTGTGAGCGGTGTCCTTTGGTGTTCTGTCTGAGGAACTTACCCTGTAAATTCCTACATGGTATCAGAGCTATTTGAGGGCCGCGTCCGTTGGTGATCCAAATATGAAGCCGGTAGAACTGCATTCGACTGCCGTTTCCTAGATCTAATGTTTCTAACTGCTTTAGGGCCGAGAGGACTGCTCTGTTATGTTGGGAGAATCTGTTCCAGTGAGGAACCCCTTTTTTTTCACGCGAAAAGGTTTCCGGTAGCCCTAGCTACGTCATTTTTAAGATCTGGAGGTATACAATGTTTATTTGCAGTTTACAGTTATTTTCTCTCTGTTTATTTCGGTTTCAGTTTATTTAGCTTTTTTTATTACTGGATCTATACCTTTCATTTCTATGTATGCTCTTTGCCCTGCGACTCTGTGCGATCTGGGCAAATCAGAAACAGAAAGGAAGGATTTTTCTCATGCGTATGCTCTTTTCCGCTGCGCCTTAGTGTGATCTCGGAAAATCAGAAACATTGAGGAAAATATTTAGTTTCCGGCTAAAGCTAACTTTGAGCCGCAAGGTTCATTTTTGAAAATATTTAGTTTTTCGGGTAAAGCTAACCTCGAGCCACAAGGTTCGTTTTTTTTTGTATGTCTGTGTTGGGTTTTGTGTTTTTTGTTTTGTAGGGAAAAAGAGTCTTCTCAAAGCAAGCACGCAACCCAAAGCATCAACCCCCCCCCCCCCCCCCCCTCTCTCTCTCTCAAAATTTTTGTATAGCTCACTTGGTGCAAAGCTAATTTATGAGAGTAGAGGTCTTGGGTTCAAGTCTCCATTTTTTGGGGGCGGATTTTTTCATTTCCGCACATTCCTGCACTTCGTCGGCGACTTCATCAAATTTTTTTTCAAAAAGCCATAACTTCTTCATCCGGAAGCCGTTTTCAAAACCATTTTTTTTTAAACAGCCTAATTTTTCAAGATCTTTCCATTGGTACACTTAGTTTCAGTATCTACAGCTTCAGTTTCTGTTAAAAATGGAAAGTCCATGCCAAGTCATTCTTGATAGCACTAACTACTTCCAATGGTGGTCCTATATTGTGGATTTACTTAGAAGTAAAGGTCTTTATAGAATAACCACAGGCCAAGAGACCAAACCGAAAGATGAAGATAAGGTAGCTAAATGGGAAAATAGGCAAGACCAAGTACGTGGGTTGATAGGGATGTCTATTTCTCCAGATCTTAGATTCCATATTGCAGAACTTGATACTCCTGATGAAGCACTGCAACAAATTACTAAAGTCTTTGGAATTAAAAATGAACTTAAAGCCCATCAACTTGAAAATGGATTGCTTACATTGTACCCCAATAATTTTTCTTGCATTGAAGATTTTTTGTCCAAGTTCAAGACCCTTAGACTTCTCTTGGAAGGTGTTAAGGTTAAGAAAGAAGATAGTAGCCTTATCTACTCCATTCTTACTAAGTTGGGACCAGCCTATTCTGTGTTTGTTTCCACCTTCCATTCTACAAGAGAAGCCTTCATTTCTCAAGGACAAACTTACAAGTCCCCTTCCTTTGATTCCTTTTGTGATTCTTTAATAAGAGAACAAGAAAAACTCTTACACCTTGGTCTTCTTCAGCTTGGAAACTCTTCTAAGAAAGCATTAGCCACCCAGCAGCAACCAAATCCAAAGAATCCTAAGACGTTGTATCCTAAAAAGAATGGTCCTAAACCAAACAGGGGTCCTAAGCAATTTCAGCCTCAAAATGAAAAATCATTTCAACAAAATGATAAGACAAATAAAAACAAAGGGAAGAAGACTGATAGACATTGCAACTTTTGTAATCGAGATGTGCACTTAGAATCCAAATGCTTTAAGAAGATGGAAGCCTTGGAAGCAGCAATGAAGAAGCATAACTTCCATTTGGAGCAATCTTCAACTTCAACTTCATCTTCAGGAATGGCATTTTCTGCATGTGGTTTTCAAGCATATCGGTCTGGCTATGCACTAAATGTATCTTCTTCTTCTCATTCTCATGAGTGGCTCATTGATTCTGGAGCTTCTTATCACATGGCCAAAAACAAAGCCATGTTTTCTTCTTTAAATGATTGTAACACCAAAAATATATATGTTGGTGATGATAGATCTCTTAGTGTTGTAGGGACTGGAACTGTTCATCTAGACAATGGTCAGTTTAAGGATGTATTATGTGTTCCAACCTTATCCTGCAACCTTCTATCTATATATCAGATAACCCATTCAGGTGAAGGTAAAATCGTTGAATTTTCACCTCACGATGTTGTAATTAAGGACCTAAGAGATCCTAGACAGATTTTAGCTACTGGCATTGCTGATGATTCTACAAGGTTGTATAAGTTTCACAACTTTGGGTCATCAAATCTTCCCTCAGTATTTGTTGCTCATAATGATGAAGTGAGCAAACTTTTGCATGAGCGATTTGGTCACTTAAACTATCGCTCTCTTCAAAATCTATGTAAATAAAATATGGTGACAGGTCTTCCAATGGTATCTTGCAGAGATGGTGTTTGTTTCGGATGTGTACTTGGAAAACATCATCGGGACAGTTCTGAAAAACGTGCCTCTTGGCACGCCTTAGCCCCTTTACAGCTCGCGCATAGTGATTTATGTGGTCCACTTCCAGTTGCTTCATTCTCTGGCTACAAGTATTTCTTAACTTTCATTGATGATTTCTCCAGACGCACTTGGGTATACTTCTTAAAACTCAAGAGTGAAGTATTTAACATGTTCTTGGCCTTTAAGGCCTTTGTTGAAAAACAATTTGGACATCAAATTCTTAAGCTAAGATCTGATAATGGCGGAGAATATGTTAAAAACACATTCATCAACTTTTGCACTGAGAATGGAATTCAAATGCAACATACTGTTCCATATACTCCACAACAAAATGGTGTAGCTGAAAGGAAGAATCGCACCTTAAAGGAAATGGCTAATTGTATGCTTCAATCTAAAGGACTTAGTCTTAATTATTGGGCAGAAGCAATTAACTGTGCAAATTACATAATAAATCGCACTCCTACTAAGGATTTAAAGAATATCACTCTAGAAGAAGCATGGAGCTCAATCAAACCAGATGTAAGTCACTTTCGTGTTTTTGGAAGTCAAGCATGGGCCCATATTCCAGATGAGAAACATAAAGCTTTAGAACCAAAGAGTGAAAAATGTATTTTTGTTGGATATTCTAAAGATGTCAAAGGATATAGACTTATTCCACTTAAGTCCAAAAATGTTATCATTAGAAGAGATGTAAAGTTTGATGAAAATATATCGGCCTGCGAGCCTAGTTCGGCGGATGTGCCACCTCTCCCTATCTCTTCTACTTTTGAAAATATTTCTTCTTCAGATGATGAAAGCGAGGATGAAATCCTCCCCCACCTTCTCAGGATCCTCCTTCAGCTCCTCAGCTTCCAAAATGGGTCCGTGCTACTCGGGATGCAGCAGGTGATCTTGCCGGTGATCCTATAGATCAAAGACGTACACGTTCTCAGTTCAAGAGAGCCTCTTCTTTACTGGCTCAAGCTTTAGTGAATTATGATCCTGACACCTTTGTAGAAGCTTCAGGCCATCCAGATTGGGAAGCAGCTATGAATGAAGAATATCATTCATTATTGGCAAATGATACATGGGATCTTGTTCCTCTACCAAAAGGGACGAAAACTTGTTAGATGCAAATGGGTTTATGAAACCAAGTATGGACCAGATGGGAAAGTTGATAAACATAAAGCTCGTCTTGTTGCTAAGGGTTTTTCACAAGTTGAAGGCATTGACTATACTGAAACCTTCTCCCCTGTTGCCAAAATGAACTCTATTCGCCTTGTTCTTTCCCTTGCTGCCTCTTTCAAATGGGAAGTCCATCAGATGGATGTTAAATCCGCCTTCTTGCATGGGGACTTGCATGAAGAAATCTATATGGAACAACCTATTGGCTTTATACAAACAGACTCCAGCCTTGTATGTCAGCTTAAGAAATCCCTTTATGGTCTCAAGCAAGCTCCTCGAGCTTGGTATGCCAAAATGGATAACTTTCTTTTAGAAAATGGCTTTTCTAGGTGTCATTCTGACAATACTGTCTACACCAAGAAAGTGGGCAAGTCTCTTATCATTCTTGTTCTTTATGTTGATGATCTTATCCTAACTGGTAGTGATCCCAACCTTATAAACCATGTGAAGTCTAGCCTTAAAAGGAAGTTTGAAATGACAGACTTAGGACACTTACATTATTTTCTCAGTCTTCAAGTCTTGCAATCCAAGGAAGGTATTTCCCTTTCTCAGTCCAAGTATGCCTGTGATATTCTACGCCACTTTCACATGGAAGACTGTAAGCCAGCGCCTTCTCCCTTTCAGTATGGAGTCAAACTTTCAGTCACTTGTACTTCTCCTGAAGTTGATGCTACCTTATACCGTCAACTTGTAGGAAAACTTTTGTATCTAACCCATACTCGTCCTGACCTTTCCTTTGCTGTTGGCCTTGTTGCTCGGTTTATGCAAAACCCACGTGAAAGTCATTGGAAAGCAGCTAAAAGAATACTTCGTTATGTTCGAGGTACAGTTCAGTTTGGGATTCATTACAATGCCGAAGCATCTCCTCTATTGGTTGGTTTCACTGATTCCGATTGGGCTGGTGACCCTGATGATCGGAAGTCTACTGCAGGTTATGTGTTCACTCTTGGTTCAGGACCTATTACATGGGCTTGCAAGAAACAAGGTGCCATTTCTCTTTCTTCAGCAGAAGCAGAATATCGTGGTGCCGTAGAAGCTAGTAAGGAAGCCTTGTGGCTTCGTCAGATCCTGTCAGAGTTTGGCTTTCAGCAGCAGCATCCGACTACACTTTGGTGTGATAATAAAAGTGCCATTTAGCTATGCAAAGATCCAGTCCAACATCAGTGCAGCAAACACATTGAACTGCACATGCACTTCATCAGAAAGCTCATTCATGACCATGTTCTTGAAGTGCAATATTGTTCAACATATGATCAAGTTGCAGACATCTTTGCAAAGGCTCTCACAGAGGCGAAGTTCACTAAACTTCGATTTATGGTTGGAGTTCAGGAAGTTGTCACTAAGGGGGGATAGGCTCTAGTGCCTCCTTCCTTCTCCTATTGTGTCATATTTGTAAATCCTTCAATCCTATCCCAAGTTGTTCTTAAGGGGGGATGTTAGGATATTCCGACACATAGGAAATAGTTAAGTACAACTTGGTCTAGTATAGAGTTAGGTATAGAGTTAGGTAAAGTGTGTTTCTTTACCTTGTACATTTTGTAACTTACAATCCGACGGTCACGATATGTAGTGATCCGACGGTTCATTCTCTCCTCGGTATTACCGACACTTGATCCGTGGCTTAACACCCGATTGGCCCATGATTTCTATTTAAAGCGCATGGAGGGTCATTTCTAGGGTAATCCGTCTATGAGAGAAGCATATGTAAATTTTCATTCTTTTATTAATAAATTGCCTGAAGTGGCCGCGTTGGCTTAGGCCGTGGACTGTTTCCCTCTTTGAGGGTTTTAACCACGTCAAAATATTGGTGTATTGATCTGTGATCTGTTTGTGAGCAGTGTCCTTTGGTGTTCTGTCTGAGGAACTTACACTGTAAATTCTTACATAAAAGGGTAGAAATGACATAATTACTTCGGAGATAAATCTCAATCTTTGATCTTTGACTACTACCAAGAATATTCTAGAATATTTCATGGAGGTGAAATCCCTACCATCCACCTTATAATTATAGTGCCTTTATGGTAGAGATGATGTAATGTAATGTAATGTCTTGTAAACATTTAACTAAGTCAAAACAAAATAAAATAAAAATAACCCTATGTTAAAATAAAAATTCTACTTTATTATTTTTATTTTCATTAATTTTTGTTGGGTAGTTAAGGTAGAGTTAACTTGGTCAAGTTATTAGTGTTTTTTGAGCTCCAGGTTTATGAGAACCCATGGTATTGATCTAAGGTATTCATGTGGAATATATCTTTTTTAAAGGGGGGAATTAAACCAGTTTAGATCCATCTTAACTCAGGATCCACCAAGCCCCTAGAGGGATCAAACCTCTGTGCATATCTCAAGATATTTGATCCCTCTTGGTGCTTGATAAATTTGGAGTTAATATGGATCTAGGTTGGTTTTGCTTTTGTCAAATTACATAAAAACTAGCTTAAATCCATCTTAAGTGCGGAAGCCCTGATAGGGATCAAATCTCTATTCACTATCTCAAGAGATTTTAATCCCTCTTGATGCTTAGTAGATGTGTAGTTAAGATGGATCTAGTGATCTGATAATCACCCTATGAGTGACTTTAGTTGAAGATTTATTAAACAAAAGGTATTACAGACCCATGTGTTGGTGTGTGTTCTGTGTTATTGAAACAACGGATCGATTAGATTGCCAATACACAGAAAATAAATGGAAAGACAGCAGAGAAATACAGTAAGCAACACAAAGACACAAGCAGTTTTTAATAAGGAGTTCACCCTATTCTCCAGGGCTACGTCTCTGGTCTAGCTTTAGTGGTGGCCTTGTTTTATTGTGTCTTTCAGCAGAGAAATTACAATGCAGGGACTCAATATGAGTTCTCCTGAAGCAGATTTTGCTTGGCAGGGTGGTTCTTGGATTCCCCAAGCCACTCGGAGTACACAGACTCTTGTTTTTCCTACCAGCTCTGTGACCCTCGGTCTATAGTGGAAAGAACCAACTATGATGCTCAATCCGGACAGATTCCTCTATGGGAAGGCTTGATTCTTCAAGCTCTCTGGTGCTCGATGCTGCCTGTGGTCAGCTCGACCCTCTGTCTCCTCTGCTTGGCTTTACTGCTCTTTGTGCTCAGTCCTCCTCTCAGGGTTCACTGTTCACTGTCTCTCTTGGTCGCTTGGACTCTTCGCTCTCTCTCTCTGAATCCCCGTTCAACTGTCTTTGTTCACGGCTTTAGCCATTTGAGCTCCATGCCTGTTCGGTTCCCCTCCCGCCTGCGTCGATTCACCTATCGCCTGCGTGCTTGGAGTTCCCTGTTCGGCGTTAGCATGAACGCTCAGGAAGTAGCCACGTGTCCTCATTGGAACAACGCCAACCCGCTCGTCGATTCATTTCTTCCGTTATGCCGTGGATATGTTCTTTCTCCACCGTGGCGGTCAACAGATTCCAAATCCCCTTAAATCGCGGCTTAATTCCCTGTCGATTTTACTTCTGTCTATCGGGCCCGATCTCAGCCATTCGATCTAGGCTCCTCCAGATCCAATGTCATACGCACGTCGAGCGCGGTTGACCTGCTCGACCGATAACGCACGATCACGGCGGTTTTTCTCTCACCTTCGCTGCCACGCGTCGATCGCTGAGTGCGATCGCTCCCCTTTTTCCAAAACCTCTTACCGTTCAAGGGCGCCCCGATCAAACTGTCAGTTTCCAGGTTGTGGGTCCCACCTTCATAGGATGGCGCTTACGTTTCTGCGTCCACGGTCCTCTAGCTCCCAATGTGACCGAGTGCTTAAGGCTTTACCATTTCAGCCCTGTTTGCCCAGCGATGATCCCAGGGGCTACATCGACCTCCTGCGCAGTCTCCATGGGCCTCGGTCAACGCGCTTTGACCGAGGTCCTCGTCATTCCGCGCCGGCTGCCATGGCCACTGGTTTAGGGTGTTTTCGATTGTTGTTTTGGATTTCATTCGAGATTTGTTCAACTTGATTTAGTCACAGTTCTTTGACAATCGTCTATGGATCCGATTCGGATCATCTAGGCTAGTTAAATTATAATTATTTATAATTATAATTATTAATTTTGTGTTTTTTATTTTATTTATTTCATTTTTAATTTAATTTAATTTTGATCCAGTGAAAATGTTAAACATGATATTACGTTACAACATCTCCACCATTCTGAGCTAGAGAGAGCCTCCTGGTGCAATAAAAATAAAAATAAAAATAAAATAAAAAATTATATAAAAAATTTCTAGTGTCCACTATGCATTATTATCCTACTATAATCTCTAGTGCTCTATTGCATTTATTGTTGATGTTTTCTGTAGTGTAATTTCTTAATGAACAATATGGAATGTGCTCAATTTCATTAGAAGTAAAATTGTGCTTGGTTAATTAGCATTAAAAAATCAACACATATGATACATATTCATATAACATTTTTTTAATTAATCAATTTAATTAAAATAGCAAAAAAACATAACTACCTTTAAAATAAATCTCAACCTTTAATACTTAACACTACTAAAAATATTCTACAATATTTCACAAAGGTTAAATCTTTATCATCCACCTAATAATTATTAATAATTAAATTTAAAAATTTAAAATCCATTCTAAAATCCATTCAAACTTTCCAACCACCACATAATGAAAAGATACTATATCATAAATCAAATAAATAGAAACTTATTTTACCCCTTACTACCTACCTTTGAGACATATCATAACAACACATTCACTTTCTAAGTACATTTTCTCATTTTTGGGTGCCGCCAATGTTATTTATTCAATTTATAGGAAGGGGAGAATCAAAGTTCATAATGAAAGGATATTATATCATAAATTAGTACAACCACTTTAAAAATATTAATGTGGTTGATATAACAACAAAAACTATTACAACATGAAGAATGCCTTACCAATGTACATACTTACCTGATTAACCATGTATAAAAAAAAGGTTATGGGTCAACTTTAACTTGAGAAAAAAAGGAATTACACATCTTATTGTAAAATAGACCATTTTGCTAAATAAAATTTACTTATATATTAATTTCCCCATCTAATTTGAATATGAACTTATTAGAATTGGAATAATCTCAAATCTCTAGAAAATTGGTGGGCAGGGAGCCATGTGGCACCAATCTAATTTTATTTGAGAAAAAAAAAAATTAAACATCTTATTGCAAAATGAATCATTTTTCTAAATAAAATTTGCTTTTATATTAATTTCCTCGTTTAATTAAAATTTAAATAATCTCAGATTCCTAAATAGATATTTTCTTATTTTTTCGTCCTGCCAATATTACGATGTTCTAGATAGCAGAGGTGGGATGATGCAAAATAATTGTAATAATGGAAAGAGTGGGTCCTTTATCCTGGATATTTTCAAAGGAAAGCATATAGCATATTCTTAATCTCTATATGCGGGGGTTTGACTAATGTGTACGAGATTATAGAATCCATTGTATAAAAATCATGACGCGATAGAGAGGATAGTTTGGAACTGTAATCATGAAATCTACACGACAGGGATTTTGACTAAAATCATGAGGTGACAAAGAGAATAATTTGGTAAGTTAAATTTTATCATTTAAATAATGTTTCCTCATGAGGTGATAAGGAGAATAATTTGGTAAGTTAAATTTTATCATTTAAATAATGTTTCCTCACTTTATGGCTTAGAGAGACATTATAATTTAGGTTCTATATATGTTTTTCTATTAGATAATTTAGTTAAATTCTATTTTATTTTTATAATAAAAAAATTTAATTATTTAATTGAGATATGGTTTTCTACTCTTATTTTTTTAATTATTATTTATATTGTTAAAATTGTGAAATATATTCATATTTTTATATGATAGAAGTCATGTTTTAATGTTGAATGTTATTTTAAATAATTATAGTAACTTTTTTTTTTCTTAAATTATAAGGTAGGTGTTTTTTTTGGTTTTTTTTGAACAATAAAGTAGTGAAATAATAAATCATGGATAATTATGGAACATGTATATTTGATTAAATTATGGATAATTTTGGACCATGTATATTTGATTATGGGGAAATGTTTATGGTTAAAAATTTAAAGGTGTTTGATTTACATTTATATTAAGTTGGGTGATTTGGTTATTGGGTATGAGTGTTAAAGGTGACAATTAAATTTATGTGATTCATTTTACTAATTTTAATCTCACTTCTTTGCTCATGAGTGGAGTATTAGATATTTGAGCTAATACTTTGAGTTCTATGATTAATGACTTTATGTAGTAAATATTTATGAAATAGATTATTCAAACTCATGAGAAATGTGTTTTTAGTAAAGGATAATTATGTGAGATGTGTTATATTTTTTTTATTTTTATTTTTATTTTTATTTTTTTTTAGTAAAGATTAATTCTATTAAAATAAGAAGAGTATCGTACAATCAGGCTTGCATGCAAGCGAAGCAGAAAAGCAAGGGAGCCCAAGGAGATAGGCTCCACCTTGCTCCATGGCGAAGAACCAAGAGAGGGCTATAGAGAACATGGAATAACAAAGAACTGGAACTGAGCAGAGAGAACTACCCTGAGGGGGCTGTTACTATCACCCGACTTTTTTTTCCCTTTTTTCTTGCTAACTTTGACCCATTAAGAGGAGTTTGGCTGAGCTGAAACAAGTTGGAGACTATTCTGCCCAGGCGGCGGAATATCCTTCTCAGAGTCTGAAGACGAAGTGAGATGAGAATGTTTCTGGGATATCTGAGAGACGGAAGAGTTTGCCGGATCGTCCAAGGGAGCTTCCAGCGGAATCTCAACGTTCTGCCCATCTGCTACAATTTCCTCCTCATCTGAACTGGAGGAATCTGAATCGTCCACAGGGGGAGGAGGCGCACAGTGGTTCCAACTTTTAGACTTGGGCTTGCGCTTTAGATTCTTCTTTTTGTCGAGGTACTGGGGACAGGAACTTTGAAGGTGTCCTGTTTGATGACAATGGCGGCAACGGAATGTTGTATTCTCGTAATCCAAGGTTTGAGTCCAATGGAAATCTCCATACTTGAGATTAATCTGATCCGGCAGTCCTCTGCTAATATCTATTTCTGCACAAATTCTACCATAGGTGTAGAGCCCATTTGCCTTCCGAGAAGAATCTACAGCCAGGTAGCGTCCTAAAGTTTCTGCAATAGCTATGAAGACCGAGATGTGCCATAGATGCGCCGGTAGGTTCGGGAGCCTGACCCAAATGGGAATCTTGGTGATAACAGTTGTAGAAGGGTCGAAGTCTGGAAACCAAGGAGTAAGAAAAAGCCCAGCCGAGCCCCAGAACCAAGGGCCTCCCGTTAAGGCCTTCTGGTAATCTTCATTTAGGTCAAAAACCACAATGAAGAATCCTTTTGAACATAAGTATATCTGGCTTTTTTTAGTCCAGTTGGTATGAATCCATTGGTATAGATCTGATGTGCGAGGCCATAGCCCATTAAATCTACATACAAGTGCAGATTCTGCAAAAAGTTGATATCGATCATCAATTCCAGGATGGGAGAGATTGATGGAAGGAATGTCCTCTGATTTGTCTACCAGAAAAGGCTTTGGAGCCTCAAATGGATGGCCTGTTGTTGAAGAGGGCTGAATATGTGTAGCATCTTTGCGGACAGCCTCTTTATAAGAGAAAGAAGGGCCAGAGGAGGTCTGCCTGAAGGAACCCCCTCTCAAATGAAAGGTAGCTACAATAGAGGCATCCCTCTGAATGCTGTAATGAGAGAGAGGAAGGGTATTCAGAAGTTGCTTACCCTTGTATATTAGTCTGAGGCAAGATGAGGGGATCCCTAGTCGGCATTCAAGATTTTGCAAGAGGTCCTGCACAAGATCCATTGGGCATGCCCGTTGCATTGTTGTCTTGCCCAAGAGGTTGACTTGGATCTGGAAAACATGTAACTCTTCATGCATATCTGGTTCAGATCTGGCCCCTGCTACTCGGCTCCAACAGGTCCAATCTTAGACCCATGGCGAGGATAGGGAGGGTTATTCACCAGCGATTTCGGTTTTGGTTCTTCTGCGGACTCCTTTCTGTTGTCCACAAAGCTCCGAGGGTAAATGTCAATGCCGCAGTCATTGATGGCGTGATTGCCAGAAAACCTGACAATAGAACCCCGGATGCAGACAGAGGCTCCCTCCGGAATAGGTCTCAAATGCATCCCAAAGTCCGCATTCATATTGGTTTTCTTTTCACAATAAAAAGACGGACCCGTGTTTATCTCTTCAGCCGCTACAAGGATCTTCTCCTGTTGCAGACTTGCAGGGAGACGCATCGGATCCTGGTTCACATATATTTTCCGAGGTGATTCCCCTGTTCCCGCCTCTGAGTCGGCGCCAGATTTCGCTCCTGCTTCCTCAGTTTTATTCGATACCTACTTCCATATTGCGGTCTCTACAACCTTAACCTGTACAGAATCAGCGTTTGACAATGGCGGCCGCGCCTGTGCATCTTCAGGAATCTTTGTCGAAGGGGTAGGGTTTGCTGCAGCGGCAACCATTCTTCTTCTTTTTAAGAAATTTAATTTGATTTCGATTATCGTGAGATGTGTTATATTGAATGACTCAAGTATTATATATATAAGCACATGATAAATGGATTATTACTTAATAATGCTCATGGAAAATGAGTCATAAGGAATAATTTTAATATCAAATACTTCAAAAAGTAACTCTTAAAAAAACATAATTCATGGATGTTAATGGACTATTCACACTCATCACTAATTGAGTTATTGGTGAATGTTATGGGATGTAATCCATAATAAATATTTGAGTATGAAATACTTCACTCAATTAATCATGAATTACCTATAACAAATATTCAATTATCTCTAAAAAGATACTTCATTAGTGTTGAATGGACTGTTGGAGCTTACAGGAAAAGCATAGTCTAACTAATAGACTAAACCCTTTTCCGCTCATTATTTTGTGTTCAATTTAAGTTTAAGAAATAGTCTTTTATAAATAATCTTCATGAAAGACAAGTTTTGGTAGATAATGCGGCTATTAAACAAATGAGAGGCATGTCATACACAAGATGTCTTTAAAACTTTTTAAGTGTTAAATCATCCATTCAAACTTATAATATGATGGTTAAGTTTTGGTAAACGATGTCGCTATTAAATAAATCACACAAGGCATGTCATACACGAAATGTCTTTAAAACTTTTTAAGTATTAAATCATCCATTCAAACTTATAATATGGTTGTTAAGTCATACCAATATATTTGAATATTAAATGTTTCATATAATTAATCTTCATTAGTGTTATATGTACTATTCAACTTCATGAAAAATAGACTTTATTCACATGAAAATGCCATAGCAAATGACTTAAATATTAAATACTTTAACAATAAACTCAAAAAAATATTTTAATAGTGTTAAGTTATTTATTTGAGTTTTAGTAAATGAATTTTTATTTTTAAATAATGAATCCATACAGGTGAGGATAGTTTTAAGTAGAGGAGGAATGACCAGTTGTAGAGTTTTATGAACTCAATGTTTCAGACTACCAAGTAAGTCCATCATCAGGGGAGAATGCGTCAATAGATATTCTTAAAATCGTAATCATGTATCCAAGAGCTATAATTAGAGTATATATATAAGTTATTAAACAAAAGAAAAAAGAAAATAGGTCGGCTCTTATCTTTTTATTTAATTGATTAATTAAATTATTATTTATTATTATTATTATTATTATTAATTAATTTATTTATTTATTCAAAGGGATAACTTAATCGAATAATTTTATTATCTATAGAATTAATTATTATGTTTATTAATTCTATTTTAAATAATTGGTTCAATTGATTCATTAATTTGTTTAAATAATAAATTAATTTGTTTGATTAATCAAATTAATTAATTTAATTATGTATTCTTTATTAATATGTTTATTCATTTATTTACATTATTAATTTATTAATTTGATTAATTAATTCATTAATTAATAAGTTTACAGGGATAGATTAATTACTTATTTTTCTATTTCTTGAATTAATTATTAGGTTTAATAAATTTATGAAAAAATATTTTTTATTTTATTTTATTTATTTTTTTATTTTATTGATTAATTCCTATGTTTTACTAATTAACTAAATTTTTGATAGTTAATTAAACAAATAGATTAGTTAACAAATTTATTATATATATATATATATATATATATATATATATATATATATATAATAAGTTTATTAATTTAATTTAATGTACTTATTTCTTTGTTTAATTATTTATTTATTTGATTAATTTGTTTTATTTGCTTAATTTATTTATTTATTTTATATTTATTTATTTTTTAGTTTTAGTGAGTTATTTATCTATAATTTCTAGAGTTTATTTATTATTATTATTATTATTATTATTATTATTATTTTTGAAGATTTGAGTAATTACACCTATATGCATTCGATTAGTTATTTTTTAATGATATCAAATGATTATATGTGAAGAAATCTATTACTAAATTATGTTTATGGTTGTTAATTAAATGTATTGTTTAAGGAGGATATTACATAATTGATGATTTTATTATTTGTTTATTTTTACCTTTTTAAAGTTTTTTAAGGGAATATAGTTAATTATTGGCTTTTAAGGTTTCAATTAACGGTTTCCAGGTGTTGCTTAGTTTTAATCCATCGTCTCGGTTTAGGTTATTCTTCCTTTTTTCTATTTCAATGGCTTCCTTGATTTTCCTTTTGAGATAGTGGTCTTCTTTTCTAACCAGTTTGACGTCTTCTATGCAGATGTAATGAGAGGAAGAGTGAACATGTTCAGCTAAGGCTGATTTAGAGGTCCTTTCTCTTCTTAGGTCAGCAGTGTGTTCTTTAATTCTAATATTAAGAGACCTACCCGTTTCGCCTATGTATTCTTTACCGCATGAGCAAGGAATCACATAACATCATCCCTCTTCTCACCATTTCTGAATTAAATAGCACAATTAACGAGAACAGTATGTGTATAACAAACAACGTAGTTAAGAATAGTGGGTGTGTAAGTGAAGATGCGTGGGGAGAAAACTTGATAGACGGAGAGGATACCTCCATAATGCAATCCGGCTTACAATCTGTACCTCATCTTGAAACGCAAGCCTGTTTAGATTCAAATGTTATAAACAGCGCAGGTATAAATAAAAAATGGAGCAGCGTGGGTATAAATGAAGATATGGTGGCAAATGAAACTGACACCTTCACCATAACAACTCAAAAAAAAGCAGCAAAATCCGCTTATTCCATATGTTGATAACGTACCTCTTCTCACCATATCTAAAATAAAAAACACAGTCAATGAGAACAGGAGGTGTATAATAAACAGCGTAGTCAAGATCGATGGATGTATAAATAAACAATCCGACTTACAAGCTGTACCTCTTTCCTCAAGAGCGCAGAACAAACTAGATTTAAATCCCCCATTTGATGTTATAGAAAATAATGACAACCCAGCTATAAAGGTTAAGAAAATACAAAGGTATAAATCAACTGATGAGAATAGCGTAGATATGAGCAATAATGTAGATAAAACCATCAGGCCATCTACCAGTTTAAAATCTCAAACCTCTCATCCTGATCAAAATAGGATTTCAGACAAAGCCCAGGTCATTAACTTATCAAACATTAGTCTTGATTATGCAACTGAATCCATTTTGAAAAAAGGTCTAAATTTTGCCATAACCCCGAATAAAATTCCTATAGAGGAAGTCATCAGTAATATTGAAGTAGCTATTAAAAACCTAGATATAGCAAAAAGTGAAGAAATCAGACAAGATATTGCAAAAATTCTGAGAACCTCTAAACCGCCTACATCTAACATTTCTAGAGAAGAAAAAAGAGCTCTAAACAACCTCAGAAAAAATAAAAGCATAGTCATCCTAAAAGCTGATAAGGGCAATGCTACTGTAATCATGAACAGAATAGAGTATGACAATAAAATGGAAGAACATTTAAATAATAGTGGATGCTATAAAATTATCAATAAAGATCCCAGTGAGAAAATCATGTGTGAAGTAACTAAGAAAATCAAAGAATCATCTCTGGATGATGTCACAAAAAAGAAAATCATTCCTAATAGTTCCATTATTCCTAGAATTTATGGAGCTCCTAAAGTCCATAAACCTAACATTCCTCTCAGACCTATAGTTAATACCATAGGTTCCCCTACTTATCTTTTGGCAAAGCACTTAGCCAAAAAATTCAGACCCCTGTCTGGCAATACCCCTTCTTATATTAAAGACTCCTATTCGTTTGTTCAATGGGATTAATAACATAGAAATGAAAGATGAAGACCTTATGGTTAGCTTTGATATTGTATCCCTTTATACCATGATTCCTATTGATGAAGCCATTGAGATCATGAGAAACATCACTGATAAAGAAACTGTGGATCTCCTGGAACTATGCTTGAAATCCTCTTACTTCAGCTTCAAAGGTAAAATTTATGAACAAACTCATGGTGTAGCTATGAGCTCTCCTCTATCCCCCATAATTGCCAACATCTTTATGGAGCACTTTCAACATAAAGCTCTTAGGTCATTTCCTTACACCCCTGAAGAATGGAAAAGGTTTGTTGACGACATATTTGCCAAGTGGAGTCATGGAAAAGAAAAACTTGACCTATTCCTCAATCACTTAAATAGCCTCTCTGATCATATAAAATTCACTATTGAAATTGAAAACAACAACCAACTTCCCTTTCTCGATATCCTTCTAACTAAAAGAGATGGGTCTCTTGGTTTCCAAGTCTACAGAAAGAAAACCCATACAGAAAGATATCTTCATGCAAATTCCCATCACCACCTTAAATAGAAGATTGGCATCATTAGGACCTTAACTACTAGGGCGGCCAGAATATCTGATGCAGACCATCTAAATGATGAGCTTAACCATCTTCATAAGGTGTTTGAACTAAATGGCTACAATAGAAATACCATCAAGAAAGCTACGCACCTATCCCTAAACAAGATTAACAATGATATTAAAAATCAAAATTTATCCACTACCCAAGTCTCCCTTCCATACATAAAAGGCACCACTGATAAAATATCTAAAATTCTTAATAAACATAACATTAATGTAGCACTCACCCCTGCTAATACTATCAGACAATTATTCAACTCTGTCAAGGATCCCATAAACCCTAAACATCAAAAAGGTGTTTATGTGATTCCTTGCTCATGCGGTAAAGAATACATAGGCGAAACGGGTAGGTCTCTTAATATTAGAATTAAAGAACACACTGTTGACCTAAGAAGAGAAAGGACCTCTAAATCAGCCTTAGCTGAACATGTTCACTCTTCCTCTCATTACATCTGCATAGAAGACGTCAAACTGGTTAGAAAAGAAGACCACTATCTCAAAAGGAAAATCAAGGAAGCCATTGAAATAGAAAAAAGGAAGAATAACCTAAACCGGGACGATGGATTAAAACTAAGCAACACCTAGAAACCGTTAATTGAAACCTTAAAAGCCAATAATTAACTATATTCCCTTAAAAAACTTTAAAAAGGTAAAAATAAACAAATAATAAAATCATCAATTATGTAATATCCTCCTTAAACAATACATTTAATTAACAATCATAAACATAATTTAGTAATAGATTTCTTCACATATAATCATTTGATATCATTAAAAAATAACTAATAGAATGCATATAGGTGTAATTACTCAAATCTTCAAAAAAAAATAAAAAAAATAATAATAATAATAAAAAAATAAACTCTAGAAATTATAGATAAATAACTCACTAAAACCAAAAAATATAAAAATAAAAAAATATAAAAAATAAAAATAAATAAATAAATAAATAAATTAAGCAAATAAAACAAATAAATAAATAATTAAACAAAGAAATAAGTACATTAAATTAAATTAATAAACTTATTTAAAATATATATATATATATATATATATATATATATATAATAATAATAATAATAATAATAATAATAATAAATAATAAATTTGTTAACTAATCTATTCGTTTAATTAACTATCAAAAATTAGTTAATTAGTAAAACATAGGAATTAATCAATAAAAAAAATTAATAAATAAATAAAATAAAATAATAATAATAATAATAAATAAAATAAAATAAAAAATAAAAAATAATTTTTCATAAATTTATTAAACTTAATAATTAATTCAAGAAATAGAAAAATAAGTAATTAATCTATCCCTGTAAATTTATTAATTAATGAATTAATTAATCAAATTAATAAATTAATAATGTAAATAAATGAATAAACATATTAATAAAGAATACATAATTAAATTAATTAATTTGATTAATCAAACAAATTAATTTATTATTTAAACAAATTAATGAATCAATTGAACCAATTATTTAAAATAAAATTAATAAACATAATAATTAATTCTATAGATAATAAAATTATTCGATTAAGTTATCCCCTTGAATAAATTAATTAATTAATTAATAATAATAATAATAATAATAATAACAATAATAATAATAAATAATTTAATTAATCAATTAAATAAAAAGATAAGAGCCGACCTATTTTCTTTTTTCTTTTGTTTAATAACTTATATATATATATACCCTAATTATAGCTCTTGGATATATCATTATGATTTTAAGAATATCTATTGACGCATTCTCCCCTGATGATGGACTCACTTGGTAGTCCGAAACGTTGGGTTCATAAAACTCTACAACAGGTCATTCCTCCTCTACCTAAAATGAATTTTTATGTTAGATTATAAGAAATGATTTAAATATTATATAATTTACATGATTTTTTTTTTTTGTAAGTTTGACAGGACTATATATTTATCATGTTCTTGGGGCGGGGAATTGAATTAGTGACATCACATCAAGGAGTGCTTTAACATCTTTATCATGTCCTCGGGGCAGAGAATTGAACTAGTGACATCACATCAAGGAGTGGGGAATTGAACTAGTGACATAACATCAAAGAATACCTTAACAAAGCACCTGATCACCATCTATCCAAGACCCTATGGACAATTCACATGATTAACTTTCAAATATTATATTTTACAAAATTTAATTTACCTATTCAATCTCATAAGAATGATCATTAATAAATAACATTTATGAAATATAACTTTAGTATTAAATACTTATGGTAATTAATTTAAAAAGAATTATATTTTATGTATTAATTTAACTATTTAAATTTATAAGAAATTAGTCATTAGTAAATAACATAGATTAAAATAATGTTTAACTTTTTTAAAATGATTTTAGTATTTAATATTTTATATGGTTAAATCTAAAAAAATACTTTAGACATTAAGTTAGTTTTTTTTTTATTTTTTATTATGAGACATTAAAAAAGATACTTAATGCACTAAGTTAGTTATTTATTTAGATGATACATTAAGCATTAATGAAAGACATTCCTAGGCAATAAGGCGAGTTAATAACTTTGAGTAATAAAGTTTAAAGTGATTAATTTTATAAAAAAATATTATATAAAAAGTCAAAAACTTTGATATATTTAATTTTTATTTAAATTAATAATTAAATATATAATCTTAAAGGGAGATGATTTTTAAATATACATTCTTATATATTATATACATTTATGTAATATAATTTAAGATAAAAGTGAATGCATAAAAAAAATTGTGTGACATGGCTTCTTACAACTTTTATTGAAAAAGAAAAGATAATTTGAAGTGAATAGAGGTGGGAGAGATGATGGCTCTTACAACCTTTGGTGAAAGTGTGATGATTTTTAAATATACATTTATGTAATATACCTCCAATATAATTTAAGATCAAAGTGAATGTATACAAATTTAAATAATTTGAAGTTACAAAAAAAAGTGCATGTCAGGGCTTCTTACCACCTTTATTGAAAAAGACAAGATAATTTGAAGTGAATAGAGATGGGAGAGATGATGTCTCTTACAACTTTTGTGAAGAGATAATGATTTGATATGACTAAAGAGATAATTGAAGCCACAGAAATTGAAGTAAGAGACAATTTGTAGACATGGTAGAAAGTATGAGAGAAGTGTTTTTATATAAAATAAATTTGAAATAATTAAAAAATCTGTGTTTTTATAACTTATATTCAGAAAGCTATGTTATAAATATTGGTACAATGATGTTATAAAATAATATACAAAACACATTTAATTTAATTTAATTGTAAATTTTAAAATATTTCAAAATTTTGATGGACCAAATTTGTTCATCAAATTTACTAAATATTTCAAAATCTACAATTGAAATAAAAATGACAATGTAAAATTTGATATCACATAGAGTTAACCTAAAAGAATTGTACAACTTATTTTGCACTATTATTCTAACACATAAATTACATAAAAATAAAGTTATTTATGGATATTATCAACCTTTAAAATAATCTATTAATTTAGAAAAAATAAAAGGATGTAATATTTTTAATATTTATAATTTTTCAAATTAAAATGAATATGCGTACATAATTTATTATTTTTAAGACTCCTTTTATTAAGTAAAAAGAAGTGAAATAATTAATTTAAATTGATTCTTAATGTATATAAAAGAAAAAAGTTAGATAATTGATTTGTAATCCATTTTTTTGTAATGCTTGACAGGACCATCCATTTTCTATTATATGTATAAGGAAAATTTACACCACACAGTTTTACCAGTGGCCTCAACTCGCCCCGAGGGAAAACCGAGTTTGTTGGCCACCGGTCAGCATTATACGCCATCCAAAAACAAAAATTGCTTCAGTCTTTCTAGCAAGGCTAGGTAAGTTTCAGTCTCATGACCACATACTATATAACTATGACAACTGACATAAACAACTGGAAATTTAAATGCTATCCGCATAAACAAAAACTAAGCATAGGAAGACTAATCTTTCTTGACATTCTTCTCCTCAGAGTCTGAGGCTACTGGGGCAGGATCTTCAGCAGTTGCTTCTGGCATTCCATATAGCTCCACAATGCAAGGGATGTGTCGGTCAATATGGTCCATCCTAATGTCTTGTTTGTGCAACTGAAATAGGATTTTCTCCATGTCTTTTTTGTAATTGGGAAGGCCCTGCATTGTAACTGCCATCCCCACATAAATTTGCTCCATTGCTTTGCCAAGCAGACTTTTCATTAGGAAATACAGGTACAGGGTGTGCTTGAATTGTGTAATTCTCCCTCGAGTAGTCCCTTGGTCAGGCACCATTGTTCTCCAGACTTCTATCTCATTATCCAGTTCCATTTCATGTTTTACCCGATCTTCCTAGTCATCAATCAACTTACATATATCCTCATTTGTTTCCTCCTTGTATGTCGCGGCTGCCTCAGCTATGAATTGCTCAGCAGGCTTGCGGTCCCTGCGGCCTTCCGTCCTGCTTGGTTGTTTAGTTGCCCGGGGGTTCGGGCCCTTGCTGCCATGGCCACGTCCACATTTTGCTGGAGCCATGTCCTGTTCCTTTGTGCCCTGTAGACATTCCAACATCGTTAGCTTCATCGTTTCATTCACCTCAACCCGACACGACTGCTCATGCCTTGCTTCTCTGCCCTGCTTGGCTTGCGATGGGTTAAGGTATCCCTATGCCCACAAGTGGCCAGTGGAAGTGGGTTCCGAGCAAGGATCCCCCAAATTTTCACCATGCCTCTCCCCCTTGCCAAGGTGCAGTGGTTGGTCATCCCCTTGCGGCCATAGCTAGGCCTTCAGACCCTTCTGGAGCCAAGCAATGCAAGTGCTGTCATACCCGCATGCCCCTCCCTTTGCCAGTAATTTCCTGCCCAGGTTCTGCTCGCCTCTCTGCCACTCATGCCACCCAGGGTCCCTAACTGCAATCGTGCTACTCTGCATATCCATATGCCAAGGTTCGCTCAGCAAATTGCCCACACTGCTAGTGTCCCAGCCCCCTGCCTGCAGCTCTCCCTTGCCTCGCTCGGCTACACTCAGTCCCCCCGGCATGACTTGCCCTTTAGCCCCAATACCCTCGGATTGGGCATTCAGGTAGGGTCCTATATCTAAGCTCTGCTCAGTATCGATCATGCCAATGCCAAAACTTTTGCTTGAAAGCAATATAAATACAACATAGAATCGAGCCATAGCCCCCCCTGGTTTTTGCCTGGCTGAGCTAAGCCCCATTGGGGCGGCCTCTCGCCTCTCCCTCCCCCCTAGCGGAACTCCCACCATCTCATGGAATTACCACTTGAACTCGGCCAGAACATACAAATTAAATGAGGGCAAGATGAGACTACATACCAGAGAGCCGTTGCTAGCCCGCTGACGTGGTTCCTTCGCCTCCCTCCCGCTCTGCACTGCCTTCCGTCTTCACTGCACAATTCACCTGCCTAGCACGTCGAATACCCTTTTCAACTCTGCCACCCTTCCTTATCCCTCCCTCTGCCACCTTGCCAGCCCACCTCCCATGCATTCAAGGTGAAGGACACCGCACTCTTTGCCTTGAGCATGTGAGGTGCGACTGTAGTAATCGTGGTTGTACCAACCATGTCAACTCAGGCCTGGCTCCTCTGACACCTTCCCTCATCTCGATCAGGAGCATTTGTAATCAATTTTTAATATTATATATAGAATTTTTTAAATTTTTGTTATGAATTTTTTTAGTATGATATTAGATTCTAATTTAATAATTCTTTTGGTTACTAAACTATTTAGGGAAACTAACTCAACTTTAATAATAAAAAATTATAAATTTAACAAAATTATAATTCAACTAAGACTAAACATCATTTAATGTAAAATGATGTTTAATACAAATCTATATCAAATTAAGAAAGCAAGCTTTATCTTTAATATATTGACAACTAAACTACCCACATATGCTAACTCAAATTTAATAATAATATTTTTTTTTTTTCTAAATTTAACAAAATAATATATATATATTCCAAAAATTCAACTAAAACTAAACATCATTTAATGCTAAAATCTATATCAAGTTAAAGAAACACTTCATATTTAATATATTACCAACTAAACTACTCAAATAAACTAATTCAAATTTAATAATAAAAAACTATATTCCAAAAGTTCAACAAAGACTAAACATCATTTAGTGCAACATGCTATTTAATACAAGTCTATATCAACGTGATCATGGACCACACCACACTAGTTGGTTCGAAACGCTCGACAAATGAAATATCATGTGATTTACACCAAAAAAATCTCTCATAAAAAAGTCTATATCAAGTTAAAAATGAACGCTCCACATTTTCTAATTTAAAAAAAATTAAATTAAATTAAATTAAATTTTATTTTATTTAAAAAGAATTTAGCGCACCAGAGAAATTATAAGAGCCGGGAGATTAAATTCGATTAAGCTGTGAATAATTTTTTATCACTGTCGATACAAACAGAAGAAACGTCGGTGTCTGAATATGAAGTTGCCTTTAGTCATGGCCGGCTGCATCTTGATTTTTGATCGGCTCCAGATCAGAGAAACCAACGTGTCCTGATTAATAGTTTACGAGTATACGGGAGGAGAGAAAATATAATATGTATATACCTCTGCCAGCGCACAGAACGCCGGCGATTTCGCCGAGAAGGAATTACAGACTGTTGCGCACTGCCGCAGGGCCCTAAACCCCACCCGGAACTCGAATCGAAATCCAAAAGTTAGATTCTTGTATTCTCCGCCCCTACACTATGTAACAAGCCAACAAACCATTATTACTAGCTTACGTTCTTCTTTACATTACGAGCAGAGCAGAAGAGAAGGGCAGAACAGAAGTGTATTTATGGCTTCTCTCGGCTACTATTATAGTGCTGTGGACGAGAGAATTACAGAGCAAGTGCTGCGGATCATTAATGCGGCCACCGGGGTGGAGCTATCGAGCGCGCCCCCGACGCGCGGGTTGCCTGCGGTTGACAGTCCGCTGCCGATGATCATTGCTCTGACTGCGTATTTGTGCGCAGTGTGTCTCGGATCTCATTGGATTCGGGTGGCGGCACTGAAGCCCAACAAGAGCAGAGAGCCGCTGTTCCTGCAGGTGCTCGTCATTGTGCACAACATGTTCTGCCTGCTGCTCAGCGTCTACATGTGCTCTGGCATTGCTCTGCAGTCTATTCGTCTCAAGTAAGTCTTGGGCTTAAACCCTGCTTAAACCCTTTTATTGATCGCTTTGGGTTTTGTCCGAGTCCCTGTGTTGATTGCCCGATGAATCTTTGAACGATGTGGCCTTCTGTGGTCTGATTGGTGTTGCCTGATTTGTGATTATTCGATCCTGCAGTTTTGGTTTTGAGGTTTTTTGTGATTGTCTGTGCCCATTTGGCTATTGTGGGTTTCTGTACGTTTTCTTGCCAACAGTTTGGCATTTTTCAAGAATACGAGGACTTGGAATAAAAAATAAATAAAACTAGAGAGTCTTCGAGCTGTTTTGCCAATCAGAAATGAAGAATTCAATAAAGGGCGGAAATATTTATTTCTGTGCAGTACTCCACTGACAGTCGGCAGTAGCCTCTGAGTGGCAGTAGGTACTCCGGACTCCAGGGTAGCTATACACATCTGTCTGTGCAAAAAGTTAAGTGGCGTCAGTGACTTTTTGGAATAACTAGCGATTTTTTGAATCAGACCAATGTAGAGTTGCGTCAGTTATGTTTTTTTAGAATAGCTGGCCATTTTTAGCGAATAAGCAACATTTTTTGAATCTGTCAAATTCTGGGTTATATTATTTTTTGTATATGCAAATGCTGGCCTTGAATATGGGCGAGGTGAAACTATTAGAGAGACTTGAACCCTGGTGGAAGTGATAGCAAGTTCCCTGCTGTCACCGACCCGGCAAGACCCCCTTGACAAGTTGCTGAATTTTGAGTGATTTTTTTTGATGTAAATGCTGCCCTTGAAAATGGGTGAGCAGTAACTACTGGAGAGGCTCGAACCCAGGTGAAAGTGATAGCGTTCCCCGTTTTCACCAATCTAGCAGGCCGCTGTTGACAAGTTGTTGTTTGTTTGAGCTGGTAAAGTTCAGGGATCAAAACCCCTACCATGCTGTCATGTTTTGGGAGGGCTGTATCTGCAGTTGATGAGTTTTCGCTAATCACAGTTTATCTATTACAATGACCCTGTTAAGGTAAAGATGAGACAATCTTATTAATGTCCAACAGAAGGCCAGCAAAGCAGGTCAATAGGACTAAAAAGGTACATATATTTTAGGTGCAAACTTACACGGTGGGAGTGTGAAAACAATTCCTAGATCTACTGAGTTTTTAGGTAAGAAAAGATATAAAATAAGGTGCAAATGCAAGAAAGATGCTAGAAACTAAAGAGTCTAGGTGTTGCGTCAAAGAGAGAATGTCAAGGGCTGCTGGAGCTGGCTGCGAGGACGAATGAGGTGCCATGAAGCAGGTCAATAGGACTAGAAAAGTACATATAGTGTAAGTACAAACTTAGAAAGCGGGAGTGTGAAAACAATTCCTAGATCAACTTAGTTTTGATATAAAATAAGGTGCAAATACAGGAAAGATGCTAGAAACTGAAGAGTCTAGGTGTTGCATCAAAGAGAGGATGTGAAGGCCTGCTGGAGCTGGCTGTGAGGATGAATGAAGTTACCTTGAAGTAGATTCCTAGTTGGAGTCATTAATAACTGTGAAAGGGTCAATGCACTGGCAAATGATATCCTCCGAGGAGTGGCAGGGGCTGAGAGGGCCTGGCTGCTTGATTCCGTGGGGTTTGAATGAGCAGGGAAGCCCAGCTCTCCTAACATTCCAGGTGAGAAGTTAAGAACTCTTGAAGGCACCGATGAGCAGGCCTGGTTTTGATCATCACTTCTGGAATAAATCAAGAACAAGATTGGAACTTCAGATGTGCAATTGGTGCTTTCTCTTAGTATTTTTAGTTTTTGCCCTCAGGAAGTTTTGACTTTTCAAACTATCATGCTTGCTTTATTCAGTGTTTTGTATCGTTTGATTTTTGAGTCTTATTATTATTATTATTGTCTGGGAACTTGAAAAGTAGAATATTATTAATATGTAGTCTATAGAGTTACATTCAGATCATTTTGTCTTACAAGCTGGACACTAGGTCTGGTATTCTGACCCTTCAAATAACAAAAATAATGTCCCACCTATGATCTTTATTGATTATGGACTGTTACAGTTTTCCATATCTAAACAGGACTGATTAAAATTTAACTGCCAGATGGCCTGATAAACATTGTTTGGCCCTCCTTCGATATCCATAAAGACTAATTAAACTACTATGGAGACGTAGGGTGCATTCATGGCAACTGAAAATAGTTCTATCAAAGAAAATTTTCAGCATCTATGAATTCAAGACTCCATCGCAATATTGATCTGAAAGCATAAAACAAAAAGAAGCACGAAAGCATTCATGGCAACTGAAAATAGTTCTATCAAAATTTTTTTTCAGCATCTATGAATTCAAGACTCTATCACAATATTGATCTGAAAGCATAAAACAAAAAGAAGCACGAAACCAAGACTCTTATCTTGGGCAGCATAAAATGGTAACAAAAGGAGGCTGTTGGGCCTACTGAAATCCTCTCCATGAACATGTTCTTCATTGTCAAATTCCTTTCTCAAGGATATGTCTCATCATTTTGGTTTGGATAATGGCATGTTCCACTTGCAATTAAATTTCTAGGAGATATACTCCATCTCCATCTCTTTCCCTTCCAACCCAGAGGATTCCTGGGCCTCACCCTTAAGTAGACCCAAAATAGTGTGGAGTTATTACTTTCTCAATTATTCCATGCAGTCTAGCAGTTTATTTTTCACGCCTGGAAGGAGATCCTTAGCTGTGCATTCAGCATTAACTGCTTTTCTGAAGATGATCCAATCTACCCTGGTGTCACCAGGGTCCTCAATAGCACACCAGAAAAGCCCTTCAGCTCCAGGCTCAGCTTCCTCTATCCACATAAACTTTCCTTTTCCCTGCCATCCTTCTGGCTTTTGTCTCCCTCAGAAAGCTGATGCAGTTTGAAAGCCTGCTCATGGCTGGCTGCAATTTCATCATAATTGGCTTGCTTTGCTCCTGTGTTCTGTATTCTGGCAGGGGGGACCTGACCCTCCACCTATCTTCTTCCCACCCTTAGCTGACAATTCTGCTGGTTCTTTCTTCCTCATTGCAATTTCTTGCTCTTATTTTGGCCTAACCTTTGTCACCCATCACAAGCTGTCTGCTCTGAGATCAGATGGGAGTAAGACTAGCATAGATCTATCTTAACTCCAGATCTATTAAGCACCGAGAGGGATAAAAACCATAACCTTTCTGCTGCTTAATCTGGGGTCAAGATGGATCTATTTTATTTCTTCCTTCTCTTCTTCTATTTGCTTTTCCTTGACATTTGTGGTGTTACATGCATCACTGACACCTCTCTTCCAACTGAGTTATAAGATGGTTAGCTAGCTTCTGTCAGTGCAAGAAGAGGCTTCATTGCAACAACAAACAAACAAAATTAACACCAGCTTCTACCATTTCATGGGTATGAACTCAAGGTTGCTTCTCTTAATCTCACATGCTATCCTCCACAATAATGGATAATGCCTACCTGGAATCATCATTTCTCAGACTCAGGTTTGCCTGGCTTGATACACCATGATTGCTCCCTGTCTCACCTATCATGCCACCATTAATGATTTTCGTCCAGGGCTCCTCTGGCATTTTGATGTCCTTTCTTGCCACGTGCCTCTTAAATCTACCTAAGTAATGGACCTCAGTGCTCAGTTGTGTCACCATGTCTTTTGATTACTGAGTGAACCTATTGTTGTTTCTTTGATCATGGATTGTGAATGTGATATTTCTCTTGATATATTTTGGAAGTTTTTCTCTCTTTTTTATTGGGGAGATGTCAAGATGACAATTTGTTTGTGCTTTGGTGCTTTCTTCTTTTTGATATTTTGATTTTAAGAATCTGGATTGAGATATTGTTTTGAGGACATTTCAAATTATTTGGTATTTTTTGGATTGGTTGCTGGATAAATTTGCGTGCTTGCTGAGCTTCTTCCAATTCTTCTGTGGGACTTGGCATGTTTGGTGTCTTAGAATAGTTTCTATGTTAAAATTGGCAACTAGGGCCAAACTCCATGCGGGTCATCTTATTTATGGCAGCTGATATTTTTCTTGGATACCTCTCGTCAAGAGGTTTAGGATTAATCTAACGATCATCCGATTCCAACATGTATTCATGGAGATATGAATTTATTTGTATTTCTTGACAATTTGTCAAGGTCGGCCAGCAAGTTAAATTGTGTTGCACACCACCAGCTAAACCTCAACGTTGCATATAAAAGGAGACATTGTGTCTCATTTCATCATCACTCATCTCATCATCTTCTCTTTCCTAATCTGATTGAGCAAGCATAGGAGCAGCTGATCTCTCACACATGCAAAGAAGATGATGGATTTTCTGTTAGGGCAAATGTTGACTGCGTTGACTGAAGTTTGACTGAGCTGCTAGACTGTTGACCATTGACTGAGCTGCTGGGTGATGTGTTGACCAGATTTTGACTGCAGATTTCTGTTTTGGGTATAGCTTGACCAAATGTTGACCAGCGTTGACTGGTTAGGGCTGACCGCAGGCTGTGACTCTCGTTGACTGCTGTTTGACTGTTGACCGAGGGCTGTTTTGGGCTGCATATACTTGCTGTTGGAGGCCGAGTTCTCCTAGGATGTCTTAAGGTCATTGGTGAGCTGTTTGACCAACTTTGACCTTGCTGATTTGAATTATGCTGCTGCTGTTGTAAATCACAGATTTGTGATATTGTACTATCTCTCTCTCTGTGATGAATTATTGAAGAATATAGAAGAATTGATCAAAGGGTTTCCCCGCATTGGGGTTTGTCCCTGGCTAGCCGCCACATCTTGTGTCTCTTGTCTTGGCTTGTCTTCTGTTGATTTCATTTATATTCTATCAACGTTTTACTTTTATGTTAATGTGATTGCTATACTGAGAACTGACATTGGGCTAATAAGAAGAATTGAAGTAAATTGCTCTAAGCATAGAACATACCATAATTTAACATGGTATCAGAGCTGAGGTGAAGACAAAGCCCAAACAAGAGCAAGAGCAACTACTGAAGACAGTTGGAAAAAGTCAAAAGGCTTCATGGGTTCCTCATCACACTTCCCCGTTGAAGACAAGCTTCGTGAGAAGTCTGACTATTACAGATGGAAGATGTCTCTTGATCTGACATTGGAAGAGCAGGATGTGTTAGACTATGTGAGAGGTAGAATTACGGAGCCTCCATCAAATGCACCGATTGCTACAAGGAACAAGTACACTAAGGGTGAAGTCAAAGCAAAGAAGATCATCCGAGACTCAATTAACAAGCGTCTGGTGGCCTACGTTTCTGAGCTGAACACTTCCAAGGAAATCTACAATTGACTGGTAAGCTTGTTTAAAGTTAGTGATGCAAATCAAGTTTTGTTCCTCAAAAATAAGCTAAAGGATATTAAGAAGGGCAAGGACGAGGATATTCAATCCTACTTCTCAAGGATCACTGAAATAAAAAATGACCTCCTATCGATTGGAGAAGTCATTGTTGATAGGGAGCTAACTATCACTACTCTTAGAGGGCTCCCATCCGAATGGTATGTATTTAAAACCACTCTTCTCAACAACGATCGAATTCCGGGTTTTGAGAAATTGATGGCAAGATGCATTCAAGAAGAGACAAGGATGGTGGAGCAGGAAATGCCTTCAAGCAAAGGCAACCCCACTGCTTTCTCCTCTCAAGCCAAAAGGAGAAATAATTTTGGGTCTAAAGGTCATTTCAAAGGAAAGCCTGCATCAAAGGTTGGAAGGAAAGGAAGATGTTTTGTTTGCAATAAATTTGGCCACTATGTGAGGAAGTGTCCAAATAGAAAGGACTTGTCACATGACGATGCTCAAAACCACTCCTGGGGCAACTCCAACCATAATCAAAAGAATGGCAGGTTCAATGGCAAAGGAAAGAGGAATGTGGGAAATCAAGGAAGTGGTCAACCCTCCAAGAAAGGAAGGAACTCTAGGTATGAATCAAATGTTGTTAACAATAAGCAAGATGAGTATTATCTGATATCGACCCTCTCTACGACTTCTCCTTCGGACTCGTTGGGAAATTGGCTTATTGATAGTGGTGCCTCAAGGAATTTCACTGGTTACAAGGAAGCTCTCTCTAATCTGATAGAGGAGACAAACTTGGAGATTATTCTTGGAGACAATTCCACCTTCCTCGTAAAGGGTGTAGGGAATGTTACTCTTCAATTAAATTAGGGTAACACAATTCATTTGCAAGAAGTCCTATATGTACCTGATCTCAAGAAGAACTTGATGTCCATTTCGGCAATGGAAGACAAAGGCTACAAAGGTGGCCTTCATCGATGGCAAGGTACGTGTGTGGAAAAAGAATTTTAAAGATGCTATCACTCTTGGGTTTCAGGTTGACTCTTTATATCAAGTTGGAGGAAGTTCATTGGGAGTCATGTCTTGCGACACAACTCTTCAGTTTGAATTATGGCACCGGAGGTTTGCCCACCTTCATTATAAGGCTCTACCCGATGTGAGACAGATGGTGATAGGGATGCTCAAGTTTAAAGTAGAGCAAGAAGGTGTATGTCCGGGATGTGTTGAAGGAAAGCTCAAAAGGGGACCATTCCCCTCAAGCCATAGCAAGACCTCCAACATTTTGCAGTTGGTTCACTCTGACATATCTGGTATGATGCCTGTGATCTCTTTGGGAGGATATCTATCTTATCTCACTTTTACAAATGATTATTCTCGCAAGACTTGGATATACTTCTTGAAAAAGAAGGATGAATTGTTCTCCTGGCTCCGTCACTTCAAAGTCTTGATCAAGAATCAAACTGAGAAGAGGATCAAGATCTTAAGGACTGATAATGGGACTGAGTATGAATTCGATGAGTTTCATAACTTTTGCAAAGAAGCTGGCATTAAGAGGGAGACCACAACACCATACACTCCTGAGCAGAATGGTGTGGTGGAAAGGGAGAACCGTACAATTTAGAAACCTGATATGTCTCATTTTAGAATTTTTGGAAGTCCCGTATATTTTCATGTGCCAAAAGATAAAAGAAGCAAATTGGGTGCATCTGGTAAGAAGGTTATCTTTGTGGGCTATAGCGAAACTTCTAAGGGCTATAGAATCTATGTGGTTGGTCAAAGGGAAGTCGAGATAAGTCATGATGTCACCTTTGACGAAGATATGGCTCTTAACAAGGTTGACAATCTTCTTATTCTAAGGAAAGATAAAGAAGTTGACACCAGGAAACCGAATGAGAAGGAAGATGAGACGATGCCTGATGTGGAAGAACCTATGGATCCTATTGATCCCCCTTCGTTAGGGTTTCTAGGTTGCTCTACACTGTTCATTCTATAGGATTCCTTGTATAACCTAACGGACTCACCCTCAGGGGTAGGTAGCGTGATTTAAGATAGATCCATTTGAATTGCACCACCTACATCTACCATCCACTTTCATGATAACAACATTCCCAAAGCCAGAGGCACATCCAACACGACTATGTCCATACTCAAGAATACATTAGGATGCGAGGTGAACTTGCAAATCCTTAATCAACTCGATGGATGGGATCTCACGAGAGTCAAAAGCATAGATATTCTTGTAAGGTCGTAAAGTTCTAAGTCCCATCTTCTTAGCCACTTGTAAGCTCATGACATTTATTGTAGCCCTTGAATCCATCATGCAATTGTGAAGGATCCAGTTAGTTATGGTTAATGACACTAGGAAGAGGCCCTCATGGCTCGGGGGGACACTTGCTGATGCCGAGGGACATATTGCACCCAGAGGGACTTTTCGTGAAAGTAAGAATGCGACCAGGTATTAGGGATACTTGATTATTATGAGCACCATTATTCAAAATGAGCCTTCATTATTTGAAGAAGCCGTGAAACATCAAGTATGGAAGGATGCTATGAATGAGGAATACGAGTCCATCATGAAGAATGATGTCTGGGATGTGGTCCCCAGACCCTAAGACAAAATGATTGTCACCTCAAAATGGCTTTACAAAATAAAGCATGGAGCTGATGGGAGTGCTGAAAAATATAAGGCTCGCTTTGTTGCTCGAGGCTTCTCTCAAAAGGAAGGTGTAGATTATGACGAGATATTTGCACCTGTTGCCCGATACACCACCATCCGCTCGATCATAGCCCTTGCCGCTTCACAAGGATGGAACCTACATCAGATGGATGTCAAGACCACGATCTTGCATGGTTCGATTAAAGAGGAAGTCTATGTGGAACAACCCGAGGGGTTTGAGATTCATAATCGGGAATCTCACGTATGCAGGTTGAAGAAAGCCCTCTATGGGCTGAAGCAAGCACCCCGAGCTTGGTATGAGAGGATCGATAGCTACTTGATGAAGCTGGGATTCACTAGGAGTGAAGCCGATCCAAACCTTTACTTTAAGGTTGAGGATGATAAGCCTCTCATACTGGTGTTGTATGTTGATGACCTCTTTCTGACAGGTGTAAACCCTCTCATTCACAAATGTAAGATGGAGTTGGCTGAATTTGAGATGAAGGACCTAGGACTGATGCACTATTTCCTAGGGTTGGAAGTCTAGAAAAATCCAGGAGAAATTTTCCTATCTCAAGGAAAATATGTGGTGAAGATATTGGATAGATTCGCTATGGTGGACTACAAGCTCGTTATTACCCCGATGGAGCTTAACTTCAAGAAATTATGCGGTAGTGCTGCCGAACCTGCTTTGGGAAATGCTTTTGAGTATCGTCTACTCATAGGAGCATTAATGTTCTTGGTGAACTCCCGTCTGAATATGTTTTGCGATCAACACGTTGAGCCAATATATGCTTGAGCCTCATCACTCACATTGGATTGGTGCCAAGAATCTTCTGAGATATCTTCAGGGCACAATCACTCATGTTTGAGATACACTGCCGGAGATGTGAAGCTACATGGATATTCCGATGTTGATTGGGCAGGCAGTGTGGTGGATCGAAAGAGCACTTTCGGGTGCTGTTTCTCTTTGGGTTCTGCTCCGATCTCCTGGATGAGCAGGAAGCAGAAGTCAGTGGCTTTGAGCACCGCTGAGGCAGAGTATATTGTTGCGAGTATGGCCTCTTGTGAGGCGGTCTGGTTGAGGAAGCTCTTCAGTGAGCTGTTTGGACACACGTTGGACACTATCGTGATCCTCTGCAACAACCAGAGTGGGATTCGTTTATTAGAGAATCCCGTATTTCATGATCGTTCCAGGCGCATCGATATCAGGTACCACTTTATCTGGGATATGGTACAACGAGGAGCAATAAGGCTCCATCATATTGGGACAGATGAGTAGGTTGCTGACATTCTGACGAAGCCCCTAGGAAAGGTCAAATTCTTGACTTTCCGAGAACGACTAGGAGTCGTTGAGAGACCCTCTTATGAGGGTCCTGTATGATGCATACATTGAGCTCTGGGAGCTCCGGGGGGCTTGGGGTACTTCTTGGAGCGACGAGCGACCATAGGGTGACTCACCCTCCCCTAGTGGTGCGCTATGTACAGGGTGAATGATTCAGCCTTCCCCTGTGATACCCCGTGGCGATATGTAGGCAGGATGAGTGGTTCATGCTTCTCTTGTCGAGACATCCTACCCATGCAGTCTGGGACTCATGGGAAGTACCTCTCATCTGGCCAATGAGTAGGGAAATGAGGATAGGGACCATAGTAGTACTGATGGACGCATCGTGTATCTACCGTACTCCCTATGCTAGGATGACATTGATCTGGGATCAATTGGAACTGACTTCGGGTCAGTAAGAGTGATATAGCTCACTCTCTTTTTGGAACTGACTTCGGGTTAGTAAGAGTGGTATGACACACTCTCTTCATTGGGACTGACTTCGGGTCAGTAAGAGTGCTATTGGGCACTCTCTTTTATCTGGGACTTATTAGAAATTGAGATCTAGAGCACATAGTGCAATTGCACACAACACAAATCACTCTTCAATATTTTATTGATCACAAGAATTACAAATATATAGGACATAATACACGGACTATGACACATCTGGATCATGATTCCAACTCACAACATAGGAATTAGTAGCTTCTAGACTGATGCCTAGGGACTCACAATGACAAATACATATGACATGCAAGCATTACTTCCAACACCCTCCCTTAATGCTTACGTGGAAAAAATATTACAACAATAAATAAATATGTCTTACTGGTCTTCATCAGCACCCACATCCACTCTGGAATCTCGCAAACACTGCTCTTTCACCACCACATTTTCAAGCTGTTACTTGACCTCCATTTAAAATGTAACCGCCTCTGACCATCATTGATGAGCTTTGCAGGATCAACAATATTGACAAATTGGTTCGTCGGGGCTTCCACGATAAGATCCGTCAAGTAATGAACCATCCTATGGACCAACCACCATCTGTCAGATATTTCGCTTTCGGCTATCCGTCAGTTGATAGGATGGAGGTCTGGATACTGAATGTGCTCAAAAGTTGATCAAACAACTTGACCTTACACAAGAATTGATGTTTCAGACACCGGGGCTTCCAGTTTAAGAACCACCAACCCTTTTTATAACCAAAATTACTAACACACAAGAATTGATATTTCGGACACCAGGGCTTCCAGTTTAAGAATTGCCAATCCTTTTATATGGAGAACTGAAATAATAAAAAACTATTACAACTAACACCACAAACCTACAAACTACATAAACAAATATTTTATGACTTCATATTTAAAATGTGAACACAAGCCTTCCAAATTACTGCAGTAGATCACATCTTCGTTCATGGGCAACATTTTCTACATGGAGCTCTTTTGGAATAAATTTAACATTAATTGGCTTCACCACAAATGTTGGCAAAAAACTACCATGGCATAAAAACAGTCGTGGAACACTTTCCAGCTCTTGGCCTTCTCGTCTACATCATCAAACTCTTCTACTTTGACCATTGTGGGTTGACGACGTTACCGTTGACACCTTCCTCCACAAATATCGATGCTTCTGATGCTCTTCAGCTTTCCACAACAACTAGATCTCAGATCCAACAACCAATTATCAGATCCAGATCAATGGTTTCACGTTGCGTCAGGTCGATTTCACCTTAGGTACGATCCGTTGGCCTTTAAAAAATTCTAGAATGGCTCAGGATCTAATCACTATTTTGCAGGCACGGTCCTGATCTTGAAATATTTCTGCAAATTTCCGATCTGCAGCGTTGATGTTGGTCTGCGCACTTGGTGCTTCTGCGCTCTCAACAACTTCAGAAAAGCGGATGTATGTCGTCATTCGACACAGTGGAATGGAATCGAACATGGTTAAATTCACGTCGACACTTGCAGCGTATTTGAGGTGTGTGTCTGCCTTGCACAGATTCACGTGATTAGGCAAGATGCCGAGCTTCAGGATGGCTTCGATTTCCACCTGGATGGCGCAGTCGAATCCAGAACCGAAAATAACGTTGGATCTGAGTTACACGTTTGGGAAGGTCTCTTGCCAGCAAAGAGTGAAAAAAAATGTCTCGCACTACACTCAGATCTGCAAGTTCACAAAACACACCAGCATAAAGAGCACAAAAAATTTCACACTAATTTAATCTCTGATCTCACACACTTTATACTAATATGTACAAAAATAATAACTCTTAGGATCTCTCACATATTCTTGGCCCCCCTGTGAAGGATTCAGGCTAGAACAAGCTTTGATACCATATTAGAAATTGAGATCTAGTGCACAGAGTGCAATTCCACACAACACAAATCACTCTTCAATATTTTGTTGATCACAAGAATTACAAATATATAGGACATAATACATGGCCTATGACACATTTGGATCATGATTCCAACTCACAACATAGGAATTAGTAGCTTCTAGACTGACGCCTAGGGACTCACAATGACAACTACATATGACATGCAAGCATTACTTCCAACAGGACTGACTTCGGGTCTGTAGAGGATGGTATGATACATTCTCGATCATTTCTTCTTCTTCATAGTTCAACAGAGCAGAGTCGAGCAGTGCAGGGCAGTGCATTTGATGGCAGAGATAGTACTGACAAACAGATGGATTAGCAGATGGAGTTCTCCCTAGTTGAGAGGGAGTGTTAAAATTGGCAACTAGGGCCAAACTCTATGTGGGTCATCTTATTTATGGCAGCTGATATTTTTCTTGGATTCCTCTCGCCGAGAGGTGTAGGATTGATCTAACGATCATCCGATTCGGACATGTATTCATGGAGATATGAATTTATTTGTATTTCTTGACAATTTGTCAAGGTTGGCCAGCAAGTTAAATTGTGTTGCACACCCCCAGCTAAACCTCAACGTTGCATATAAAAGGAGACACTGTGTCTCATTTCACCATCACTCATCTCATCATCTTCTCTCTCCTAATCTGATTGGGAAAGCATAGGAACAGCTGATCTGTCACATGTGCAAAGAAGAGGATGGATTTTATGTTAGGGCAAACGTTGACTGCGTTGACTGAAGTTTGACCGAGCTGCTGGGTGATGCGTTGACCTTGTGTTGATTAGATCTTGACTGCGGATTTCTGTTTTGGGTATAACATTGACCAGCGTTGACCAAATGTTGACCAGCGTTGACTGGTTAGGGCTGACTGCAGGCATGACTTTCATTGACTGCTGTTTGACTGTTGACCGAGGGCTGTTTTGGGCTGCATATACTTGCTGTTGGAGGCCAAGTTCTCCTAGGATGTCTTAAGCTCATTGGTGAGCTGTTTGAGCAGCTTTGACCTTGCTGATTTGAATTATGCTGGTGTTGTTGTAAATCACAGATTTGTGATATTGTACTATCTCTCTCTGTGCTGAAGTTTTGAAGAATATAGAAGAATTGATTAAAGGGTTTCCCCGCATTGGGGTTTGTCCCTGGCTAGCCGCCACATCTTGTGTCTCTTGTCTTGGCTTGTCTTCTGTTGATTTCATTTATGTTCTATCAGCAATTTACTTTTATGTTAATGTCATTGCTATATTGAGAATTGACATTGGGATAATAAGAAGAATTGAAGTAAATTTCTCTAAGCATAGAACATACCATAATTTAACATTCTATGACTTCAAATCTCCTCCTTTACTTTTCTATCTAGATTTGGCATTGCATAGCACATCACATAAACAGTTTGCTTTTCTCTGAGCAGATATTCTGTATGGGGCAATGCTTACAAGGACGATGAGAAAGAGGTATTTTTCTATAATCTTTGCCTTGTCTGGTTTCATGCTTTATTTCTTAAGAGTAGAAAGATGCTTGTATATTTGTTCGCTTGGACAAAACTATCACTTTTTATGGATTGAAAACATTCCAATTGAAAACAAAGTGGATCACTTAGTCTGCATTGTAATGAGGCATTTCTTAGACCTTGCTCCCATATGTTTGTCATAGGTTTAAATTTCTGTAATTTTGGTTTGTAATATATATTATACTGTAGGTTCTGAGCCCATATGGTTCATGTGATAAACTTACAGCTTTGCGTAATCGTACCCATCTCCATGCTCGCTGCTGATCTGATTTCAATCTAACTCACTGATTATAATTTAATCATTCAGGAAAATAATAGTTCATTGATAGCTACTTGCCAGGCAAATAAGAGCCTGCATGCGCCATCCTATGATATTTTCTTACTGTTTATGAGTTTTTTGTTTGAAAATTATGTGTTGCATTCCATTCTTCTATCTTGCATGTTCAATTCAACTTCTTATTTGCTGGTATTAATTCAAGGTTTTCTGGACTTTCACCAACAGCAAGGAGCCACACAATGTGATATCTATGGGCCCAAGTTTGACAATGTAATCTTGTTAGATTTTCAAAATATTGACCAAGTATTCGTATGAACTGTCAACCCCTTATACCAACCATCAGATATATTACAATATCTAATGACAGCACATCCATATTACTCACGTCTAATGACTTTATTTCTTCCAGTTTGCCACAAGACAACCACGTGACATGCCATCTTGCAAGTGTTTTCTTCTATTTTTTTAATCTTTTCTGGGGTTGGATGCTGTGAGAAAATGTGATTGGAGGTATCTGTTTTTGCCTAGTTTTCCCAGGGTTCCAAGGTTCTAAGTCACCCCCTTGCCCCCTTGTGCTGGCTAGATGGTCCATGGGAATTGAGCATACCCCTTGGGGAATCAAACCATGGCGGAGCCAATAACATCAACCCATCTTTCCCGAATCCCAACCAGGCAAGCCGCGGTTGACTTTGAGAAAAGGAACAAACATATTATTGAGTGCAATATGATACAGAATTTGTCATGTGGCATTGCCCACCTTGGTGGGGCCATTAATGTCATCTCTCCCTTTACCAACCAGGCAAGCCCCAGTTGACTTGGAGAAAAGGCATAAACATATTCATGAGCGCAATATGATACAAAATTGGTCATGTGGCCATTAAGTTCAGATTTTATTTGCAGAAGATAGTATATGTACTGGGTTCCTGGCTGAAAACATTCCGAGATTTAGCCCCACTATGCAGGTACAAACATAAGCCATGTGTCTTTCACCATCCTAAAATCTTGTTAAAGCAAGGCAGGATAGAGACAATAATAGTGCAGATTAGAGAAAGCAGGTTGACTTAGCATGCCATCCTCTAGGTGAGCTAGTTAATTATTTGCATTTTTCTGCTTCAATTCCTCTTTCAATTCTTTGGTGGCATTCAGGTTTTAGGTGCAAATGACATTGCTCACTACCTTCATGGCCATGAGCTCATTTTCCATGCCCCACAGTCTTTAGTCCCAGTTGGTTTGTTGCTTCCCTTCCACCAAATCCTCTGCCCACTAGTCTCATATTTTCTGGTGTTGCTTGTATTCTGCTGCTAACCATTTTTCTAGAATTTGATTAGTCATTATTTTTATCACTCTTACAAATGTCTTTGTGCAGTCTATCCCTTGTTCACTAGTTTCTTTTATCCATCAGATGTTCTTTGCTGCTAATCTTGGGTTTTGAATTTTCAGATGGCGTACTTCATGTACCTTTTCTACATCTCCAAAATTTTTGAGCTTATGGACACGGTGAGATTATTGTGCGTCCTGGATCTTTCTAATTAGGATTGCAGTCATTTGTCCTAGAATCAGCTTGGCTGTTCCTGTTCTCCATTTCTTTTCTTTTGGTTTTCTAGATAGATTTTATTTCAATACCATATCTAGAACATTCTCAGCATCTCAAATATTTAAATGGACTGGTTATGGATTGAGTTTTTTGCTTCCAGATAATAATGGTCTTAAAGCGAAATGTTCATCAAATCACTGTTCTTCATGTGTATCACCATGTTTCTATAGCTATTATTTGGTGGATCATTGCCCATCATGCACCAGGAGGGGATGGTAATTATTCGGCACTTGCCACTATCACCATTTAATATTTCTCTCTTAATTTTTGTTGGCAGATGATTATGTATCATTTAAAGGCTACAACTATTGTTAACTGATTTAACAGCCATGACACCCTGCTATTTCATGGCATGAAACATACCACCCTCTTGGGGGAATTGAACCCGGTGGGAGGAATGTCACTACACACTCTTTACGAACCAGTCAAATATTTAGCGGTGATTATTTTTCTTATAGATACAAAACCAATATTGTTTTACCCTCCTTTAACTCTTCTTCTGGTTTTCATTTTGGCCTGTATAGCATACTTCTCTGCAGCAATGAACTCAGCAGTTCATGTAATTATGTACTTCTATTATTTGCTTTCCTCCATTCTAAGGGGCAGAGAGAAACTACGAAGAAAATACCTCTTTTGGGGAAAGTAAGTTCTGAAATGTAAACTTTTTTCTATTACTTTTCTGAATAACTTACAATAGTCTTGTAAGAGTTATGGCAATCAGCTTACTGTCAACAGAGCATCTCGGGTTTGCACCATTTCGTACACTAAAATTCATATAATTTTTTGATATTTCCTGTCTTGTCTCAGGTATCTTACACAAATACAAATGCTACAATTTGGTCTGAATATGGTTCAGGCTTACTATTGTATTAAAACTCATGCTCCATATCCAAGATTTCTCTGCAAGGTATCTTCTTTCCTGTCGTGGAACTCTGTTTCTGCAGACTGGACATAGATGGACTAACCAGTTAACTGCTTTTTCTTTTGCAGACACTTTTCTACTACATGATCTCGTTGCTGCTGTTGTTCTCCAACTTCTATGTGCACAAGTACTCCCAGTCATCTCCTCCCAAACAGAAGAAATTGGAGTGATTGACACAAGCTCAAGACATAATGATATAATTTTCTTCTCCCATGCCCTTACGAAAGATCAACTTTAGATAAAGAGTAATTGTTTCAGGAAAAATCACTAGGCTGATTGATCATGCTGCAGTGTAATTTTCCTCCAAGAGTCCAAGTTATTTTTGTATAAGCAAGATCTAGGTGAGTTGTGTGGGAGAAGTGTAATAGGAATACTATGCTTCTGTTGTTTTTTTCAATTGCTATCCCATGAATGGTTCATTTTTTAATGGACCTTTTCTTACGAGGTTTACATATTTATTTTGGAAAATGGAGTCCTACCTCCTGATAGGATGTAGATTAGATTCTTGACACTTAAGCTGAAAGGAAGCATTTTGTAAAAGTTCTCTCTATATTTTTATTTTTGTTTGGTTGTTTTGTGTTGTGAGATCAGAGATAGTCTTAGACACCTGCCCCAGTCTGTTGTGTATTACAGTACTCCAAGTTTAAGAGTTTCCAGCCTTTTAACTGTTAGAGCTCATCTCCATTTGCGGGCTGGCACACAATTGTTATATTTGTTAATGTGTTTTTTCCTGGTTGTTATTCACATTTGCACTATGTACAGCCCACAGGCAGATTCTCTTCGTCAGGAACTAAACTTAGTTTATTGTGTAAGATGGTATCTTGCCTTAACCACTTGGTCAATTTTTGGAGACAGCTTCACATGTTAATCCGATGCCATTGGATTTTTTTTTTTTTTGTAAAACGCCTACTTGGTGACAAGCAAAACAAATTCGTACCATGCAAGAGCCGGGGATAAGTCCAAATGGGCATTTTTAAAAATTTAGTTGAATCTTGTAAGTTGCTATTTGCATTTGAACACGTACAAACCTACAGCAGGTTAAGCCTGCCCTTTGGGAATAAGCCTAGTCATTGGTCAAGATGGCATTTTGGCTTTAACCATATGGTCAATTCAGGCAGACAATTATTTTTAAAATAACTGCCCAATGTAAATATTTATTAAAAAAAACAAAAAATAGGTTAGCATATTAAAAATCACATCAGTTCAGAACAATAATGGCATCTAGTCAGTATAATTATATATGAACTATGAGGCAGAATGCTTATGGATAATTATTTGGAAGGATAATTTCAAGGAGGTATTGTCATTGACTTAGATTCAGTTTAATTTAATTGTCATCATCGGCCTCTAGCGGTATAATTATATATGAACTGGATGCTTATGGATAATTATTTTCAAGGATATTGTTATTGGCTTGGATTTAGTTTAATTTAATCTTTCATCATTAAAACCAATATATTTATTTAAAAAAAACTAAAACTATGTTGATTTTGGGAAATTGGATTATTTTTAATTTTTTTATTAATGAATTTATTCATGTACATATATTTATTTAAAAAAACCTAAAACTATGTTGATTTTGGGAAATTGGATTATTTTTAATTATTTTTATTATATGTTGATTTTGGGAAATTGGATTATTTTTAATTTTTTATTAATGAATTTATTCATGTACATAGATAATATTCTATTTTACATGGAAGGAAGTTTCTTTGGGACATGTAAGTTTGTGTGAACTTTCCTATTTTAATTTATATATACAATTTATATATTTATATGCATATTTTATGTTGGCTTTGAGAAATCGGATTATATTTATTTATAAATTGTTCATGTGCATTATATTTTATTTTACAAGAAGAAAGTATATATATATAGTTTGTCAAGGTGTTTAATCTTCCTCGAAGATTATATCAGGTTTGTGTTGGTAATTGACAACTAATTAGTGTAAATTTGGGTAAATTGTATTAGTTATTGACAAGTTAGTTTCATACCGAATCAATAGTTATGTAACTGAGGAGACTCATATATAAAATTGATGAATGCCCAAACTATTGTAAGGAGAATCATTTATTGATTGAATAGAGATTCCAATCGCTTGTCTTGTGGATGTTTCCTTGACACCCTGTCAGGGTTTTACCACGTAAATCTTGAGCGTTTTACTTGTGTGGTTGTACTCAGTTTCCATTCAATTTCATTTCTTTCTTGTTTTATTAACTGCGCAGATCTACAAATGGTATCAGAGCTAGTTGGAGGTGAATGTTTGTGAAAAAAAGGTTGCGTAAAACCGTCAAGGAGGGAAGCTAGAGCTGGCAACATTTGTCGAGGAAGGCGCGCTCCTGTCCAGAGCCCCGTGGAGCTGTTGCTGGCTTGGAAAGCGTCGAGGGCTTGAACCGTTGAGGGCTGCGTGCTAGTTGGTGAAGTTGAAACCGTCGAGGATTGCGTGCTGGTCGGTGCAGTTGTTGCTGGCTTGGAGGGTTTTGTGTTGGTCAAGGAAGCCAGAGCCCGTGGAGCTAGTGCTGTTGCGCGTTGGTCGGTGGAGTTGTTGCTGGCTTGGAGGATTGCGTGCTGGTCGAAGAAGCTAGAGCCCGTGGAGCTGGTGTTGGACCAGAGACCCATCAATCCATCTGCGTGGTCGACCTGCGTGCTGGTTCTGCGTTCACTAGCGAGGAACCTGCCTACTGCAAACCCCTCCGTCGTTGCTGCTGCGTTCATTGGCGAGGAACCTGCCTACTGCAAACCCCTCTGTCGTTGTTGGAAGACCCTGCGTGTGGCTTCTCTCTGCATGGTCGAGGACGCTGCAAGCCTGCATATGAAGAGTGCTGCCCTTGCGTGTGAAGGGACTTGCCCTCTGGCTCGGTGTGTCGAGAAGAACCGCAGTGCTGCCCCTATATGTGAAGGGACCTGCGTGGAAGTCCTCTGGTCCGAGCTATTGCTGGCCATCTGCGTAGTGAAAACAAGTATTTTTTTTTCCAGTTGAAGGGTTTTTTGATTACAGAAAAATCTGAATAGGGAGTTTTTTTTTGTTTAAAAAAAGAAAAAAAAAACTCAGAATTGTAGAAAAGAGTTTTTAAAAAAAAAATCTCAGACTTCTGAAGAAGAAACCTTAGGAGGAAACCAAAAATTGAAGAAATCCTAAGAGAAAACCAAAAATTGAAGAAGCCCTAAACCCTTGTTTTCTTTGAGAAAACTAGAAGGATTTGTAAGAAAGAAATGACCAAGATGTTGAATGCAAAGTTCGAGGTGGAGAAATTCACCGGCAATGGCAACTTTGCTCTATGGAAACTAAAAGTTAGGGATTTGCTGGTGCAACAAGGGTTGCACAAAGTATAGATGGGGCAAATAAGAAACCTGCAAGCATGAAAGATTCGGACTGGGAGGACTTGGATGCCTGAGCTCTCAGTACCATCAGGTTATGCCTGGCGGATGAAGTTCTCTTCAACATTGTTGAAGAGAGTACAACTTCAGGCATATGGGAAAAGCTGGAAAAATTATATATGAAAAAGTCGTTAACCAATAGAATTTATTTAAAAAGACAGTTGTACAATCTTCGAATGAAGGAGGGTTCAAAAATTGCAGAGCATTTAGATGTTTTTAATACACTTATATCCCAATTATTAGATATGGAAGTTAAAATTCAGGAAGAAGACAAAGCTATAACCTTGTTGTGTTCTCTGCCCAAGTCATGGGACCACTTCGTAATTTTAATTAATTTGAGCACCATTAATTCTTTGAAATTTGAATTAGTTGTGGGAGCTCTCTTGTCTGAAGAAGTACGAAGGAAATCCAGTACTGAAACAACTGCATCAGAAGCCATGATAGCTAAGGGACAGTCAAAGGAAATAGGAGAAAAAACAAGGGGGTCTTCCAGATCTAAATCAAAGGGAAAGAAGTGTAAGGCAAAATGTTGGCACTGCAATAAAATTGGACACCTGAAGAAAGACTGTTGGAGACGAAAAGAGTCTGATAACTCGAAGAAGGAAGCAAATCAGGTTGATTCAGGTATGATGGACGAAGTTTTATTTGCTGATGAATTATGTATGATAGTTGAAACTTCACTTGTATGTAATGTCTCTCAGGGTTTTGAAAGTTGGCTGTTAGACTCTGGTGCTTCTCATCGCATGTGTCCACACAGAAATTGGTTTACTTCATTTGAAAATGTAAATGGTAGTTTTGTGTTTATGGGTAATAATGTATCATGTCAGACTGTTGTGATGGGAAATATCAGGATTCAAATGTATGATAACACAGTTAGAACATTAACTAGTGTTAGACATGTACTTGATTTGAAGAAAAATTTGATTTCTTTGGGATTGTTGGATTCATATGGTTATAAGTTTACAGGTCAGAATGGAGAGCTCAAAGTCTCTAAAGGTGCCCTAGTTGTTATGAAAGCAGAAAAGGTCAGAAATCTTTACAGACTCAAAGGAAGTACTCAGGTTAGTGAAGCAGCGATTGTGTCAGAAAAAGAAGAAGAAGGTACTCGCCTATGGCATCAGCGATTGGGTCACATGAGCGAGAAAGGTCTTCAGATATTGATGAAACGTAAATCTCTTCCCGATCTGAAATATTTGAAGTTGGATTTCTGTAAACATTGTGTATGGAAAACAGTGTAAACAGAGATTTAAAATTGGAAATCATAATAGTAAAGATATTTTAGACTATATTCATTCTGATCTGTGGGGACCATCTCCTGTTGTATCATATGGAGGTGCTCTATATTTTTTAACGTTTATTGATGATTTCTCTCGTAAAGTTTGGGTCTTTATGCTGAAAAAGAAAGCTGATGTATTCAATATCTTTAAACAATTTAAAGCAATGGTAGAGAAAAGAATAGACAAATCAATTAAATGTTTAAGAACTGACAATGGTGGTGAATTCACTTCAATAGAATTTGAACAATACTGTAAGGATGAAGGAATTGTTAGACACAAAACTGCTGTTTATACTCCTCAGCAAAATGGCGTCGCTAAACGTATGAATTAGACTCTTATGGAAAAAGCGAGAAGCATGATCAACAATGCTAACTTGCAAAAGGAGTTGTGGGCAAAAGCAATATCCATTGCTTGTTATTTAGTTAACAGATCACTTTCAGTAGCAATTAATTTTAAAATTCCTGAAGAAGTTTGGTCAGGTCAGTGTTGTGATTATTCACATTTAAGGATATTTCGCTATGATGCTTATTCTCTTATTCCTAAAAATTAACGTTCAAAATTAGATCCAAAATCGAAATGTTATGTCTTTGTTGGGTATGACTATGCGGTGAAAGGATATAGGTTGTGGGATCCTACATCGCGGAAGATAGTCATTAGTAGAGATGTAACATTTGATGAATCTTCTTTTTTAAAATCAAATGTTGAAAGAATTGAACAGGAACAAGTATCGCCAAATCAACAAATTCAGTTGGAGGCTAGACCTTTCGATGACAGTCAAAAGGAAGAAAAGATTTCTGGAGAAAAAAGTGTTGAAGATACAAAGGAAACTGTTGAAGTTTCTGAACTAGTTCAACAACCAGTCACTCTAAGAAGGTCTACAAGGGAAAGAAAAACTCCCAAAAGGTATGAAGATTTTGCTTCATCTTTTGCTTTGATTACTGAAGATGGGGAACCTTCTTGTTATCAGGAAGCAGTAGATGATACGGATAGCGAAAAGTGGAAAACGACTATGGAAGAAGAAATGGATTCCTTAGCCAAGAACAATACCTGGGATCTTGTAGAACTTGAAGGGAGAAGTGTTGTTGGATGCAAATGGGTCTTCAAAAAGTTGATGGAAGTATCGAAAGGTATAAGGCGAGACTGGTAGCAAAAGGGTATTCTCAGGTTGAAGGTATTGACTTTCATGAGATTTTTTCACCAGTTGTAAAACTTGTTTCTATTCGTATTGTGTTGGCACTAACTGCGTTACTTAACCTTGAGTTAAAACAATTAGGTGTTAAAACAACTTTTCTACATGGTGATTTGAATGAAGAGTTATATATAGAACAACCAGAAGGTTTTGTACAATGTCGCAACTCAAGATTAGTTTGCAAGTTTAGGAAATCATTGTCTGGTCTGAGGCAGTCTCCCAAACAATGGTACAAGAAGTTTGACTCTTTCATGGTGAGCCAAAACTTTATTAGAAGTGAGTATGATCATTGTGTATACTTCAAAAGTTTCAATGGCATATTCATTATCTTAGCTTTGTATGTTGGCGGTATGCTTATTAAAAGCAAAAGCATGAAAGAGATCAACAGGTTAAAGGCTCACCTCTCTAGGACGTTTTATATGAAGGATCTTGGAGCAACAAAACATATCTTGGGCATGGAGATACACAGAGACAGGAAAAATGGTAAGCTTTGGTTATCACAGCAGAAGTATGTGGAGAAAGTACTTGAAAAGTTTTGTATGAACAATGTGAAACCTGTTAATGTTCTATTAGCTTCACATTTTAAGCTTTCTTCAGTTTTGAGTCCTAGAACAGATGAAGAAAAGCAATATATGTCTCATGTACCATATGCAAATGCTATAGGCAACTTAATGTATGCAATGGTATCTACTGGACTTGACACTTCACATGCAGTTGGAGTTGTCCGCAGGTTCATGGCAAAGCCAGGTGAAAAACATTGGTGAGTAGTGAAATGGGTGCTTCAATATCTAAGAGGCACAAGTGACCATTGCATCATCTTTAATTGTAGTGAAGGATTAGTCTGCGAATATGTAGACGCTGATTATGTAGGTGATTTGGACAAAAGAAGATCTACTACAGGTTATGTCTTGACTCTTGTAGGTGGAGCAATTAGTTGGATGTCAAAGCTTCAAGAAACAGTTGCGTTGTCCACTACCGAAGCAGAATATATAGCTGCTTCAGATGCTAATAAAGAAGCAATCTAGTTAAAGGGTCTACTTGATGAAATTGGAAGGACACAGGAGAAAGTGAATGTACTTTGTGACAGTCAAAGTGTGATTTACTTGGCTACAAATCCTGCTTATCACAGTAGAAGCAAGCACATTGATGTAAGGTATCATTTTCTGAGACATGTGATCAATGGCGGAAAAGTAGCTCTTCAAAAGGTCCATAGACGAGAGAATTGTGTAGACATATTCACAAAGCCAGTTACAGTAGAGAAGCTGTGATGGTGTTTAGATTCTTTTGGCTTGCAGAAAAGATGATGAATGGGCATGGGCAAAGGGATTAGGAAAATTGTTGTCAAGGTGGAGTTTGTTGGTAATTGACAACTAATTAATGTAAATTTGGGTAAATTGTATTAGTTATTGACAAGTTAGTTTCATACCGAATTAGTAGTTATGTAACTGAGGAGGCTCATATATAAAATTGATGAATGCCTGAACTATTGTAAGGAGAATCATTTATTGATTGAATAGAGATTCCAATTCCTTGCCCTGTGGATGTTTCTTTGACACCCTGTCAGGGTTTTACCACGTAAATCTTGAGTGTTTTACTTGTGTGGTTGTATTTATTTTCCATTCAGTTTTATTTCTTTCTTGTTTTATTAACTGCTCAGACCTACAGTTTGACCTGCGGCTTCAAAAACCGTGACCTGGGACATCTAAGTTGTCAAAATTACTCAAGGATCGCAACTGGTTTGGGCCACACTAGACCTTAACATGGCTGAATTTTTGCCCACAAAGTTTCGAACCGATGACCTTCACATCACTGAATGACTTAACAATACACCCCATCAACGCTTATTCTACACCGATGACCTTCACATCACAGAATGACTTAACAATACACCCCATCAACGTCTATTCTACACCCTATGAGGGCATACATTTGTATATTTTAATTTATATATTTATATGCATATTTTATGTTGGCTTTGGGAAATTAGTTTATATTTATTTTATTTTATTATAAATTATTCATGTGTATAATTATGCAATTTATATATTCATATGCATATTTTATGTTGGCTTTGGTAAATTGGTCTATATTTATTTTATTTTATTATAAATTATTCACGTGTATAATTATGCCATAGGGGTGGTTTATATTGGAATTGGGTTTGAGGAATTTTGATTTTTTAAAAATTGAATGGAGAAGATTTGATATCTAGAGAATATTATTCGCCTAATACATGATGTGAAAGTATTTCAATAGATTTTTAGTTTCAAATCAAAGAACAGCATATAGTCATTCTCAAATACATCATTCGCGGCATCCCTATCTTCATCTTGGCATTGTAGGGGAAGGAATTGGGAAACAAATCAATGTTGGTGTTGATGCCGAATTGTGATCATGTTCTTATCTTTAAACTCCCTCGCTTGAATTTTTGTTATCTATTAGGGTTTGTCCCTTTGAGGATTGTACCTTCTAAAGAAGGGACAAAACCTTGATCTGGGGTCAAGATTTTCAAATTCTAGGCTTCGGTGTATTTTTTGCCGAGAACCTGTTGTTACCTTTGGTAATTTTGAGTTTTGAGGATTAATGTGACATGGAAGAAGCCAAGAATATGGTAGTTGGAGGTGTAAGTTGTACGTTGAAGCTAAGAATAATGTAATGTTTTTAAAGTTATTGTTTTTTAATGTGGTTGGTTGCATTAACTCTATGGAATCTAGCCGTGTGATTTTCACCACTTACTGTCTAACTTTCTCACATTGCAATAAAAAAATGTTAGAAATAATTATTATATGTTTTGTCTTCTTTATTTAGAGACCTTATTATAACGCCTAATTTATTAACCTTTTTTCAAAAGCGTATATCAATTAATATTATTCTTTATTATTAATATAAGTATATTAACAATTTTTTTACAAAAACATGTTTTCTTTATTATTAATATAAGTATATTAACAATTTTTTCACAAAACATGTTAACGCCCGTTATAGATATCAAATGTGTAAATTTTTATTTTATATTTTGATTTAGATAAGATATATAGTATATTGTTATTTTCCATTATAAAAGATCAAATGTATTGATCAAATTTAAGGTCTTTCATGATTATTGTGTCAAGATGGGTATCACCATTAATATTGACAAGACTAAAGTCATAGTCATGATAATTAAATTTAAAAAGATCAATCACGATAATTTTATTTATGATAACGATTACTTGCAACAAGTTTCATCATATATATAATTAAGCATTGGCATTCATCATTAGCTGAACTAGAATTATAACATTCAGAAAAGGATTATTGGAGAATGAAAAACTTATTATGAGCTTGAAAACAATTGTAAGTTGAGTGATCTTTGGATTTGGAGTAAAAGAAAGTTTTTCTTTGAGACTCTTGTCATCCTTGTTATTTTATATGGCTATGAGGTTTGGAGTTGCAGTGTATCTAGAGAATTGTGGAGGAAGATCGAGCTGATCCAAAAACAATTTTATAACCTACAACCTCAAGATTAAAGGAAATACTTCCTATCATATCCTCTTGATTGAAGCTAGCCTTCCCCCATTGAAAGCATGACTATGTTTAGTATCTGATGTATAAGAAGCTTTACAATATGGAAGCCAAAAGGTTCCCCAAAATTGCTTCTAACTCTACCTAAAACCCCAACCTTTGACTTAAGTGGGGATGGCATAACGATGCCCAGTGTTGGCTCAACCATTGGGGGGTAAAGAAAGAGATCATCTTGGAGAATAAGGACAATATTAAAATTACCGTTACCTCCAAATTTAAGGATAAGTTGTGGGTTGATAATGAGCTAGAGGGAAAAAGGAAGCTAAGGTCTTATAAGGAGGTGTTTAACCCCACTCTTGCTAAACATAATTATATTTCCGTCTTGACCAGTGCTAAGAACAAAATGAATATTTCAAAGTTAAAAACTAATTCTCGTGAGCTTCAAAGTGAAACCGAGTGTTGGTCTATTCCCAAAACACTTTGGGACGAAAGAACCTGTCACCTTTGCGATACTAAGAGGTTTGAAGATGAATACACTTTCTCTTGGATTGCTCGACTCTTATTCACATCCCCTCTCATTTCCAAAACATTTCCCACACTACCAAATTTCTTGACTTGCTAAGTCAACAAAACTATAATGATCTTGGAGCACTTATTTCCCTTATTTTTGATCATAGAAATAAAATATTAAAGAGTCACAATTATTTTTTTGATTATAGAAATAAAATATTAAAGAGTCACAATTAATCTCTTACTTTCTTAGGTCTAATACACCCCTTTGGTTTTAGTAAACGCTAATCATCATCATCATATATATTAACAATATTGCTATGATTAAATAATATTCTAATTTATTAAGAATTAAAGTTTGTGGATTTTAAAGAAAGATGTCTTTAATATTATTTAAAAAAACATATGATAAAGAAGGATTTTATTATTATCACTCAAAAACGATTATTTTATAAATTCAAATTATTTGAGAAACATTTATTATAGTCAAATCAAATTATGTTCAATAATAAAAAACAAAATACTTTACTATAAAATTCAAGCTATGTTCAATATTTAGTCAAATATATATATATATATTTTATCACATGAATGGTTATTTATATTTGTATTTGAAAAAGTGATTTGAAGACCAAGAAGACAATTCAATTGAAGCAAACATAGTTCAAAATAACAATCTTACAAAATTGGGTTATATGATAATATTGTCCTAAGCCTGTACTTTTTTGCTACTTTTACCTACTCTTCTACTTTTGTAAAGCCTATAGAATACTAGTAAGACAAAAGGCTAGAACAAAACATAATTCAAAACATTGTTTATCATTCCTACTTGTTTTCTTCTTGGGTTTCTGACAAATTGTTTCCTTGCTCCATGGCTTCTATGTTTACATGCTAGTAGCATTCATAGTCCCAAATCCACTCTTAATCTCTAGATTGCTTTGTTCTGGGCCACGACTTTCTTTTCCTTCTTCAACAGTGTTTGGAGCCTCCCTTGCTACCTCTGCACTACCCATTGTATATTTTTCTTGTAAAGTCAAAGCTTGACTTGCTTGGGCCTCCATTACTTGCTAGATTATGGGTTTCCACACATGCTCTCACACCATTTTGGATGGTAACATTCCCTTGGTCGCCTCCGACATGCTTAGAAGAGTTCCAATACTGCTTTATTTCCCTGTGATATCAACCAAATATTGCCTTTCAGTTGCATAGTGTTAGATCGGGTGTATTTCCACCTTTATAACTTCTCTCTTTTCACAAACTCCACCCAGGATCATAATTGCAACATTAACAAATTGTCCTCTCCTAACATCACTCTATGATCTCTTGATGTCATACAATCTGTGAAAATTCCATTCTCATCCTTATCTATTATAATTCCATTGCTTCCCTTTAGAGTTCACATGCTCGCTAGATCCTATTGCGCTTATTTTGCTCCATGATGTAGTCGAAGTACCATCAAAAGGCTTCATCCTAGGTCCGTTAGTTAATATAATGACTCCCGTATAGTTGAAGTATTTATCATTGATGGTAAAGATCTATGGTATGATTTGATATACCTCAATAATTGCATTCAAGACATTTTCTCTCTATTAGGGTTGATTCAAAAGGCTTCCAAGAACCATGAATTCTATTATACACATAGAATTGAGCGCTCTACATGCAATAAATGGAATATAACGTGGAGAAGACAAAGTAAATCAGACACCAGTGTGACATATGTGCACAAAAGAGAGCTCTATGATAATATCCAAGACTTAACAATAGATATGCAGGGAATGCCCTTATTTTGCCTTTGAAGAAGAAATTCACAAGAATTACCTTTATAGACTTGGAGAACGTGTTGCTAATGGAGGCATATTTTCTAGTTGCAGAGGTTCTTGGAAAAGTAAGTTCAATGATTTAAGCACAAGAATTAATATTATATTGGCAAGGAGCATGATGTTTGCAGTCCCTTGTGGTTTTCTTCATTAGAAGGAGTTGGTTAAAGGTTATCATATATGTTATCACAAAATCACCAACAAAGTTTGAAAACAAAAATTTGAGAGTACAAAGCTATCTTTGCAAATGGCGCACTCCCCTCTTGGAGCTTGATGCAAGGTCGATCAAACAAGTCAAAATTTCGATACCAACCTTGTGAGGTTTCTAATAAGAGATAACAAGGATGTGTGAGTATACGATGTTTGGATGTTGTGACAACACACAATGAAAAAGCCTCGCTCTCTGCCACTTCCCGAACATATTTGACATTTGATTGGTTTGGTCAAAATTACAAATCGGCTCTAAGGTCGACTCAACACTAAACACGTATTTTCAAATACACATATCGACCCTCCCTAAATGGATGTGACGGTTCAAAGATATATCATGTATAAATAAGAATAACCCTTCTCATTTTCTCATCTAATTGAAAAACCACATAGGATACATATATCTAATTTGAGTGAAGTATAACTTGAACGAAGAAATATAAATCCGAGCAAAGTTTTAAAGCAATTAGAGGCCAATGAATTTTTTTCTGTGGTAGCAAGTGAAAAGAGATATCTCTTGACCAAGGAACATAAAATAAAGGGTTTGAACCTAACGTTTTACTACTAGATTACACTTTTTTTTAATTATCCTGCGCTGGAATAAGGCCTTCATTGTTGCATCTTGAAACCAAGTCTCGACCTTATTGGAAGAAAGGAATTGACCATCCTAAAGTGAGAATCTTGGCCATCTTGGACGTAGAAGACCTGGCAATATTGGAGCATCCATTTTGATGCAGAAATACAGATTCAAAGTGTTTTGTCGCTGAGAAGAACCTAAAGTTACTGTGACAAATCTGAAGTCTTTTGTGGCTGAGACAAATTTGAAGTTACTATGAAACATTCCTAAGACAGATCTGAAGTGTTTTGTGACCAAGACTGTTATAGCATCATTTATCACCCTCGTATACTTGATGTTCTGAGTCATGGCCTTGGGTAGCCCTTTCCCTTCAGACTTGGTCCATTTACTAAAAAACATTGTTTTAAATTTCATATGTGAATCTGCCCTTCAAAAAGTGCATACACACGCGGGTCCATTTATACCCAATTCATGTATATAATTTGAAATATTAAAAAAATATAAAATCCCTATTTTATGGGTGGGGTTTACGGGTTACACCGGAAGCCCACCTACAGGAGCCTGTGGCCTAACTGTATCCCAATTGAAACAACTATTTTGGGGTGATATAAATACACCTCATGGGAAGGCCTAAGGGGGGAGAGAAAGATAGGATATTGATATTATATCCAATTGGTCCCTGATCAAGTCTGATTTATCCTTGTGCCTCTTGCACTCCCAGCTATAGGAAACCCTTGTTTCCTCATAAAGATGTCCATCTCCTTTATATGGCATCTATGTGTATGCATTTGAAAGAGGATTGTTGAGGCTTGGGCTGGACAGATCTAGAGGAAGGTTTCGCTTGGAGTCGTGGTCGAATCAGGTTGTATTTTTCTAGATTTCTTGGCAGACATCAATAAAGAAGCTTTGTCCTGTCCCTGATGTTATGATATTTATGCTTTAATTCATGTTATGATCTAATTATGTATGATCTCATGTTTTATATCTATATGCTTATATGATCTAACATTCATATCTTGAACATGCTTTGAACTACTGCTAGTATATATGCTTTTCTAGAATGAGTTGCAAGTTTTGAAGCATTGGAGGAAGCAAAGGGTTTGGACCCTATGGGAACATCCTCAAACGTAGGACCTACGGGTACTATCTCTTCATCCCACTTTAGTATTTTAAGCATTAGGATTGCTTGTTTGCTTGCTTCTTGTTGGTGTATGCCCTTCGATCTGTTGGGGTTCTCAACCCAAACCCTAGGGTGTTTTATCCCGTAACAGAATTGGTGACTCTACTGGGGATACAATTTTGTATTTCCTTGTTTGGGTTGTTTCTCTTGATCTAGGCCTTCTTGTTTGGTTTCTTGGTTTTTCCAGTATCTTTGACTTGTTTGCAATCTGGGCAAAAAGTCTGATCTTTTGGATCAGGCCTGAATTTTTATTTTTTCTTTGTTGGCTTTTGTATACGCGGTTTTTAATTCACACAGTCGCGTACACACGCTTTTGTCCAAAGAAACACGTGTATACGCGGGTTTCCTTGAGTACAGTCACGTATACACGTAGGTCTGTCACTGCATAGTCGTGTATGTTTGGTTTTGAATGGATTTTTTAGATCTTGAGTCCAGTAAAGGGTTTTTCCTGATTTTTATTGCTTATGTTTAGTCATTGATTGTTTGGGAGAGTCTTGCTTCTTGTAGATTTCAGTTTCCTATCTCTCTTTGTGGAAAAACCTAGTCAACCTAGGGTTTGCTTTTTGGTGAAGTGTTAGTTTCTGTGTTTGGGTTCAAGGCTTCTCAGTGAAGTTCTTGGCTGTTTTGAGCTTTTGGAACATGGAATTGGTCTTAATTCACTTATAACCCAACTTTTACCTTTCTTTGCCTTGCTTTCTTGAAAGTTGTTATCTTTGGTTTTTTCTTGGTTTTTGATAATGTCCTTCTAGCAATCTTGAAAAGTTTTTCTTGGTCTTCTTGAAATCTTTCTTGTTTGTTGGAGTTTGTATGCTGCTATTCAGATCAGTTTGTTTGAGTTTGTAGCCTCTTTTCACTTTAAGTCTTATCATGTTAATGATTCCTATGGCTTGTGAAATTTGAGGTTCTTTATGCTCAAATTTGATCTTGAAGTCTTTAGTAGTTTTTATTTTCTTAAGAACTCTTTGTGCCCTTAAAAAGAAAAAAGATAAAAACATCTTTTTGTTGCCTTTCTTTTTCTTTTTGGTTTTGTTTTTGGTCTTGTTATCATTTTTGAGCAAGTGTGAAGTCTTTTCATTAGGTTGAATTTTCTTGATTTTGGGGAATTTTTTTTGATTGAATTTGTTCCTCCTTTTTGTCAAGTTTTGGTCTCTTGATCTCTTTGAGAAACACATTTGCTTGCTTTAAGAGCAATAATTGGAATCTTGCATTAAGCATTTTTAGTTTGCATTAGGATAGATGCACTGTAAGCATTTTTAGTCTTTTTGTAGATTTTGAGTGTGTGAGCGTGTGTTTTGAAAAAGAAAATAATTTTTTCTTTCTTAGTTTGTTTGTTGAACCTTTTGTAGAAATCTATTTCATCGAAGAAAAAAGAGTTGCATATGCATGTAGCCAAGTTTTCTATTGATTTCTTTTTGCGTCAATAACATCATAAGTTGCACTTCCATTTTACCCTTGACTTAAGAATAACCATTAAAATCAAGCGCTAAAATTAAAATGAACTAGATTTTTTTGATTTGTCATAGTTACATCAACTAGTCTAGGTCATTTAGGGCCTTGGAATAGGTGTGTGGAGAGTTAACTCTCCAAGGCCACTCTAAATTTAAACATAGAATTTGATTAAAAGAGTGAAATCTAGTGTCATTAAGTTGTCCGGGAAAGCTCTTCTCTTATGGGAGTTAAGCACGAGGGTGAGTGAAGGTAGGGAAGAGAGATACCCCCTCTCCTACTTGTTGGATCCCAACCAAAGATTGTTCCACCCGGCTTCCGATATGAATTGGTGACCTTAGTTTCCATTCCTAGGGACCACACATGTGACTGCAGGGGGAATACTCGTGGTACCTGAGGTAGACGTTGTATCACTCTCATTAGTACTTCTGGAGGGTGCCCTTGCGAAGCTCGGGTACTTGCACTGGCAAAGGATTTTTTCTGGGGGTTAGCGTAACTATTTCTGTTACCTTCGCTGGTAGGCTTGGGCCGTAATTATCCCAAACTATCTTCGGAAGGTCCTTTACTTCACTTTCTTGTATTTTGGTGTCTGGTCCTCATCACCCGGAGCATAAATACTTGGAAGTTGCTTGATTGGTTGCATATTTAGGGACTTTATAATGGAGTTCTCTTTGCTCTTTGTATTTAGTTGGCTTTAGGTGGATTTGTCTTATCACTTTTGGACCTTAGATTCTGAGTGACTGACCAACCACTCCGCTGGTCTTGAAAGGCTTTTGATCTTTCTTTTGAAAGTTATGGAGTTGTCTCCTTAAGGACAAAGGTTTGATTGTGCATCTATCTTCCTTGGAAAGTCATTTGTACGATCCTGTAAGGGAAGGATCTACATATAAGTTGGGTATGGCCAATATTCCTGTGGAGGCCAACCAAGGGACCCTTCCAAAAGGGGATCCTTGTGCTTTTCCTTTCTTTGGAAACGTTGGTACCCCCTTGATGGCCACTTTGAATATTCCTGGATTGAATGTTGGACTACCAGTTTGGCTGTGGTCCACTCTGAATATTCCAAATGTTCTTGAAGCTTCTCAGATGAATGCTTTATTTCAAGGGCATCAAATGGGTGTTAATTGTTCATCTTCTTCAAAAGAGAAATCTAGGATTCCTCTTTCTCCTCCCTCTTGTAATAAGAGATCTAAAAAGAAGAGAAAGAGGAGGAAGAAGAAGAAGAATAGTTCTATCCATGAATCATCACCAACCCCTGCAAGTCATGTTGGAGATGAGCTTTCAGCTGCTGCAAGTCACGCTAGGGGCATAAGTCTAGTCACTGCAAGTCATACTAGCAATGGGTCACCTACCTCTGTGAGTCATATTTATGTTGACTCACCTGCTTCTGTGAGTAGGACTGGGGGCACAAGTCCTATCTCTCTTGGGAAAGAGTCACTAACCTCTGCGAGTCATGTTGGGGACTCTCCACCAACCACTGCTAGTCATGTTGGTAGAATGGATGTTGATCAGAAACCTAGGCATAGAATATTTAAACCAAAGTTCCCTTGTAAGCTATGTAAGGGAGACCATCTTACTCATTTGTGCCCTAGTATTTCAGTGGTACAAAGGTTATGGTCTGAGTTTGATGGTTCTTCTACTCCTGAATCTGTTATGGTTTCTCAACAATCTAATCAACCATTGGTTGATGAAGTGGTCAAGCCAGTGCAATCTCTGGCTGATTCCACTCCTCTTTTGGGGGGTGAAGTGCCTAACAACAGAGTCTTCTTGATTTCTAGTATAGAGTCTTCTAGTCTAGGGGGCATTCTGGTCTCTTCGAGTGTACCCCCTCCAAGTTCTAGGAGTGTCTCCTTTGATTGGGATAATCTTGTTGAGCCTCGTCTTCCTTCTACTACACCTTTCCAAATAAGGGTTAGAGTTAATTCCACAAATGTCTATTGATGTATGGTGGATGAAGGATCCTTTGCAAGTATTATATCCTCCTTGAATTGGAAAGCTTTGGGTTCTCCAAAGTTGTTGGTAGCTGATAGTCAGTTGTTAGCCTATGATAGAAGACCTGGTGAATCTATGGGTGTTCTTCCTCAATTTCCTATTACTTTAGGTGGGAAGATTGTCTTAATCGATATGATGGTGGTTGATTGCCCTTTAGACTTTAATATGCTACTTGGGCGTGATTTTGTCTATGTTATGAATGTTGTGGTGTCTTCACTCTTTCGAGTGATGTATTTTCCTCATAATGGAAATATTGTCACTATTGATTAGCTTGCATCTAATAATCACCCCCTAATTCAAATTTACTACAGAATACCCCTTGGTATGTTCCAAGTGTTCAGGTAGACTCTACCCGGCCACGGGTGAACTATGTGGCATTGTATCCTCAATGTTCAATTGCTTCTGAGAAGGATCCTTTGAACTATTATTTTCCTTGTAGGGATTCAAGTGTTGAATTGAGGCTTTTGTGATCCATATCAAGTATGAGAAGATTTTTTTGAGTAAATCACATTATGAAATATTTGTCGACGCGTTTTGAATCATAGAGTGTGCTTCATCGTCAGGACAAGTTGAAGAATCAGATCATGGCTGCATGTTAAATAGGGAGAGCAGATCTTCCAACAACGAAGTTTGACTAGGAAACAACTATAAGGGATTAGACTAATGACCATATTTGACCATGTAACGACTAACTTTGACTAGTCAATCGGACTAGACTGGATTAAGGGATAAGGACATGGACCAAAATTCTATTTCATACTATTATTTAATTACAATAAACTTATTCAATGAATAAATACCTATTATTAAAATATATTCTGGGTTCTGAATCTTAAAATAATAATTTTATGAATCTTTATTTTTTAATTATTATTTTAACCTTCATAAAATTATTATTTTAACATTCAGAACCTAGAATATATTTTAATAATAGGTATTTATTCATTGAATAAATTTATTATAATTAAATAATAGTATGAAATAGAATTTTGGTCCATGTCCTTATCCCTTAATCCAGTCCAGTCCGATTGACTAGTCAAAGTTAGCTGTTACATGGTCAAATTTGGCTGTTAGTCCAGTCCCTTATAGCCATTTCCTAGTCAAACTTAGCTGTTGGAAGATCTGCTCTCCCTATTTAACATGCAACCATGATCTGATTCTTCAACTCGTCCTGACGATGAACCACACTCGTTGGTTCGAAACGTGTCGACAAATATTTCATAATTTGATTTATGCCGAAAAATCTTCTCATATTATTTTCCTTCTGGGGACTTGGTCCCGACAGTTGACTGAGTGATTTCTCCTATGGGGACATGGGACCCCTTAATTCCCTCTTTTGATCCTTCTAGTTCTCATGATTTCTTGGAAGTTGAGTTGCCTTCACAAGAGGAAATTTTTGAAGTCATGAGTTTTAACTACCAAAGGAGTCCTTGGCCTGAGCCCCGCAAGGGGCTTGTCCTGAAGAACTATTATGCGTAAGCCGCAAGGCTGCGTGGTTCCCTGTACCATATTGTACATATAAGGTATGCATTTTCAAGTTTTGTATTCTATAACACAAGATTTTATCTGAAGTTTATATATGGGATGTATTAACTTCTCTAGTGTTCCTAATTATGTCTACAGAACTTGGAAGACTTCTCCTTTGGGCTTTTTATGGTTGATCCGCTCTGACAGGTATTGGTTCTCGAAATTGGCATATAGGTTAGGTTTTTCACCTGCATTGTGCATTTATCAGTTTCCTTTTCCATTTTGGCCTTAGGATCGACCCCACCAAGATATGATGCAGAACCTTCTCATTGCTTAGAAGTGTCATAACTTTTGTGGTAGAGCCTACCTTATCATGGGCGCCCTAGATAGTACCTTGTTGTCACTTGGCACCCATGTTGAACTTTTGTTCTTAGGCTCAGGAGTCCTCTTTAGTCCTGCCATGACTTTGCGATGAAGCCTCATTCCTCTTCTTCTTTGCTATTTTTCTGGCTTTATACCCTAGAGGCTCCCACATGTTGAGTTGTACTGTTGCATTACATGTTGACTATTTGTACCTTTTGGCCTTAAGTCGGCTTCACTTGGACTTGTGTATAAGCCACTTTTTGACCATGTCTTTTTGCAAAATCAACCTTGCAATCACTTAGCCTCTGCAACTTGACACCTTATGCCTGTGGAAAGAACATTCCTTTGAGTGTCATTGACCAGTTTCGTCACCTTGCATTGAGCATAGGAATGTTCCACTCCCAGGAACTAGCACATCTGTATTTAGACACTCATTCTTTCCACTATACCATAAGCATTATTTTATTCTTTTTTCAGGATTTTTAAATATGAAAAAGACAAAAAAATTATATATTGCAAAAAAGAGCGGGAACAAGACTTTACTTCCATAATTGATGGCAACAAGAGTCAGTTGTGTTGCCCTTGAACAAAGCACTCAAAGCAAGTCTTTCCTCCATCGAGATGGGCTTTAGTTTGACTTAGGAGAGCCATAACCTTGTCATTGAGTCAGTACTCCTCCGGTTGGTTATCTCTTCCAATCATATGGAGAGTTTGTTTATGCCTCTTGCATAACATAGTTACTGATCAAATGAGAAAATGACCTAGTACCCGCTTTTTTGAGGTAACAAAAAATCACTTGATTTTGAATTCAGAATACGCCCCTTTTTTTTGGAGCATATTTTTGGCACTTTAATTTTTTTTATGTATCGAGTAACAATTTTTTTAAATGTTAGTGATTTTCATGTTGATTTTGAAAAGTGTTGATGCAACATCAACACATTTTTTTAGAGGGCTTATTTTTGACACTAATTTTTTTTATGTATCAAGTGTGAACTTTTTTTTGTTAGTGATTTTCATCTCGATTTTGAAAAGTGCTGATGAGCATCAACCCTTTTTGTTTAAAGGGCTCAGTTTTTACACTTTAAATTTTCTAATGAATTAAGTGTGGATAATTTTTTTTTTTTAATTGTTGGTGATTTTCATGTTAGTAATAAAACATAAAAATAAAAATAAAAAGACATGACAAAAAATATCAAGTACAAAAAAATATATAAAAAAAGAAAAAACAAATAAAAATGTAAAAAAAAAACATAAAACATAAAAATAAAATATAAAACATGACAAAAATAAAAATAATAAAAACATGTTAGTTAAAAAAAAACATAAAACATTAGATATCATTTTTGGGATTCAACTGTGTTAAGTAAGTCATTCACGTATGACCATTTCCATGAGAGGTAGTTGTAACTGACTAATTTCTCATGATTTTTGAATAGTTCACTTAGCACTCATTGCATCGGGTGATGCTCACAGGGGTGAAGAAGTCTTCATCCCTGTGAGCATCACCCGATGCAACGAGTGCTAAGTGAACTATTCAAAAATCATGAGAAATTAGTCAGTTACGACTACCTCTCATGGAAATGGTCATACGTGAATGACTTACTTAACGCAGTTGAATCCCAAAAATGGTATCTAATATAATGCACTGCGTAAACCCCCATACTTAAACATAAAACATGTTAGTAATAAAACATAACTTAAAAAAACATGACTAAAAAAACATAAAAATAAAACATAAAACATGTTAGTAATAAAACATAAAACAGGTTAGTAATAAAGCATAAAAATAAAATAAAAACACATGACAAAAAAAAATCAAATACAAAAAAATATATAAAAAAAGAAAAAGAAAAAACTTGTAAAAGTGTAAAAAAAAAAACCAAATTTAACTCGTAAAAATAAAAAAATTGAATAAAAAATTAACGAAAAAAAACAAAAAAAAAAATGATTTTTTTTTTTTTAAAGAAAAACAAATTGAACCACAAAAAAAATTCTAAAAACATTTTTTTTAGTTAAAAAAACAAATAAAAAGCAAAAACTTCATTTAAAAAAAAACACTTAAAATAATTACAAAAAAAATTTAAAAAAATTAAGAAACAAATTAAAATAAAAAAAAAAATAACTAAAAAAAAATAAAAATGATTTAATTTAAACAATTTAAATAAACAAAATAAAAAATAAAAAATAAAATAAAATAAAAATTTATTTATTATTATTATTATTATTATTATTTAAATTAAAATTATAAAAATAAAGAAATAACATAAAATACAATTAAAAAAATAACCAAAAAATAAAAAAATTGAATAATAAACATTTAAAAAAAAAACATAAAAAATAAAATAAAAATTCAAAACAATTAAAAACAAAATTAACTTATAAATATTAAAAAACAAAATTAAAATAAAAAAAATTCAAAACATATTAATTTTTTTTTCAAAACAAATTAAATAAAATTAGAAAAAAATAAAATAAAAAAGAACATAAAAAAAATAAAATAAAAAACAATACAATTAAAAAAAAACATAAAAAAACAATACAATTAAAAAAAACATTAAAAAAAAAACATTAAAAAACAATTAAAAAAAAACAATACAATTAAAAAAAGCATTAAAAAAACATAAAAAAAAACATAAAAAATAAAATTAAAAAAACAGTCAAACCTCCCTGCCCCCGCACCTCCCTCACTCCCCTCCCCTCCCCTCTCTCGGCCGGACCCCTACCTCCTCCCCTTCCCTTCGCCCCCCTCTTGCCCGACCGCCACTCCGTCCACCCTTCCCTCACTCGCCTCGCCTCCCCACACGGGCCCCCAGACCGCTGCCTCCTCCCCACCGGGGCCCCTAGCCAGCTGCCAAGAGGCGGCGGGTTGGGGGCCCGTGTGGGGAGGGGAGAGGGGGGTGCGGGGGTCGGGGAAGGGGGGAGGGGAGAGGAGAGGGGGGGATGCGGGGGTCGGGGGAGAGAGGGGGAGGGGGCTGAGGGAGGGAGAGAGGAGAGGGGAGCGGAGGCCGCGGGGGTCTGGGGAGGGAGAGCCAGAGGGAGGGAAGGGGAGAGAGGAGGGGCTAGGGAGGGAAGGGGAGAGAGGAGGGGCTAGGGAGGAGGGGGAGTGTGGGAAGGGGGGAGAGGGGAGAGGGGAGTGCCGAGGGTGGAGAGGGGAGGAGGGCGAGGGACAGGCGGGTGCGGTATTTTTTTTAATTGTATTGTTTTTTAATGTTTTTTTTTTAATTGTATTTTTTTTTTCTTTTTCTAATTTAATTTTTTCTTTAAAGGGCCTTGAACCTTATAATCTTCGGTTTAAAAGAGGAGGTAGATGAGGATACTTTAGCCATAGCCCATATAGAATTACATAATAGATTACAAATTGAAACAACGTGTCTCACAGAAGCAACAAGGTTGGGGAAATTAACTGAGAATAAAGGAAGACTGATCCAAATAAAAGTGAGCTCTATTGATCATAAGTATGACATACTTAGTAAAACCTCAAGTCTAAAAGGAACGAGAATATTTATAAATGAAGATCTCATTCCAGAAGATCAAGCAGAATTAAGAAAGGAGATTCAAAAGGTAAAAGAAGCTAGGAAGGAAGGAAAATGGGCAATAATCAGAAATAGAAAAGCCTTTATTCGAGATAGAAACCAAAAAGATAGTAATAAATAGCAATTCAACATGCTCCAGATTCTTTCTTGGAACTGCCGGGGTTTTCCATGGAGCAAAGGCCCCAAGCTAAGTTGGATTTCAAATGATGTTGATATTATTTTGCTTGTTGAAACTTGGGAGCACGAAGAATCTAAGGTCCCTAACATAGATGGCTTTACGCTATGGTCTACTTGGAACAAGCGATCCTCCCGTAGAGGCATTGGGGGAATAGCTTGTTACATTAAGAAGAACATCTCCCCCCATGCTAGGATTTATAAAAACGACCCTTACAACCAATATAGTTGGATAGAGATCACTGACATTAATAATAAAAAGACCTACATAGCAATATGTTATTCCCCCCTTCAATTCTAACTCCTATAAGAAGAAGAATATAGATAAAAATAGTCCTTACAATGGTTTAGAGAATGATATTTCTAGCCTAAGGAATGAAGGTAATATCCTCTTAATAGGTGACTTTAATGCTCGAACTTCAAGCAACCAAGCTATTATTCTAGGCAATCATTCCAACCCTAATCCTCTTTGGTTAGACGAAGACCCTACTCTGGCTAATAGATACAAAAGGAGCTCTGAAGACCTCGGGGAGAATTTGTTTGGGTCGGAGCTAGTCAAGCTCTGTAGTGCTCAGGATCTCATAATTTGCAATGGTCTAAAGAAGTGGCCCAATTCTAACCAGATCACTTGCATCCATGGGCTTGGTAGCAGCGTGGTAGACTATGTTATTTCCGATCTCCCTTTATACAACGAAATAATAAATTTTGACATCTTAAACGACCACGAGCCTGACTCTGATCATAGACCTTTACTTATAACTCTCAATTTTGTCATGCATAGAGATCCCATAGAAAATAATCCTTATAGCCAAAAGAACTTAATATTTGATAGAAATAAAAACGATCTCTTTCTAAATGAATTAAAAACTAATTTGCTTCCTTTATCTAGGATAGACAACATAGAAGACCTCTATCACAATTTTACTACAACCCTCTCATATTCTATTAACAAGTTCTCAATTGAAGTTTCGAATAATAAAAGAAATAGAAAAACCAACCCATGGTATGACAAAGATTGTAAAAATGCGAGGAGAGAAATTAAGGAAGTTGTTGATGAATCTCTTAAAATGGGCAAGATAAAAATATACAAAGCCCTAACTGAAAGGAAAAGAGGCAGTACATTCATAAAAGACAAGAGAATCTCTTACACCTCTCTAAGGTAGCTCCTAAGAAATTTTGGAGGCAGCTTTTGACTAGGAAAACTAAAGATAATAATTAAATTTCTTTACACGATTGGAATTCCTATCTTTAAAAGCTTTATGAATCTCCAAATGTCATGGATAACTTTGAAACCCTGCTCACAATGAAAGAAGTTTTCTCATTAGAAGACATTGATTTTGGGATTAATCGCCTAACAAATGGGAAAGCTAAGGACATTAAAGGTTACCAGGCAGAAATCTTAAAAATTGGAAGTCCTGTCCTCATCCCCCACATCCACAAGCTTTTCAATCAAGCAGTCAAGCAAGGGTTCCCTAAACCATGGACTGAGAGCCTCATTATCCCTATTTTTAAAAGTGGGGATACAAATAACCCCTCTAATTATCAGACAATTATGATCAATGCTCTCTTGGCCAAGTTATATGGTATTATTTTGGAAAAGAAGTTAAGCATATGTCTTGAAAGTGAAGGTAAGCGGTCTAAAGGTCAAGCAGGTTTTAGAAGGCATCACTCAACAACAGACCACCTCGTTACGCTTAGGATCATTGTGGAGGAATGTCGTAATGATAAATCTAATCTCTTCTGTTGCTTTGTGGACTTTAGAAAGGCTTTCGATACGATTCCTAGAAACAACCTTTGGAATAGATTAGAAGAGCTAAAGGTTCCTTTCGAGTTGAGAGCTGCCACTATAAGGTTATACGAGAATGTAATTGCCAAGCTAAAAAGAAATGAGGGGTGGTTGAAAGATATTAAATGTAATATCGGAGTTAAACAAGGTTGTCGCCTCTCCCCTACCCTATTTGGCATTTACATCGACAAGCTTGAAGGTTATTTAGAGGAAGCAGGATGTGCTGGCACGATATTAGCTTGGGATAGTCATCATCCTTCTTCTCTATGCCGACAATATTGTTCTTCTTGCAAGGTGCCCATCTGATCTTGATAAGCAACTTATGCTTCTTAAGGATTTTTGCTCTACCATGGGTATGACTATTAACACTGACAAAACAAAAGTTATGATTATCAAATCCAAGAAGGACACTTACACTAATTTTATGTATGACAATAATAACTTGGAGGAAGTGTATTCTTACAAGTACCTAGGAATTGATATTCATCACAAGCTCAACTGGAACTATAGCATTGAGAAAAGGATTAATGGAGGGTGGAAAGCTTATTTTGGTCTTGAAAATAATTGTAAAACGGAAAACCTCATAATGTGGGATAAAAAGAAGTTCCTCTTTGAAACTTTAGTCACTCCTGTTATCTTATATGGATGTGAGGTCTGGGGTTGCAGCATCTCTAGAGAATCCTGGAGAAAGATTGAGCAAATCCAGAAGCGTTTTATAACGTATAACCTGAAAATTAAAAGCAATACACCCTATCCTATTCTCCTTATAGAAGTAGGTCTTTCCCCTATCGAGAGCCTAGCTATGACTAGGCTTCTATTGTACAAGCACAAACTCAATAACATAGGAGATCATAGACTTCCTAAGCTAGCTTTAAATTCCAGCCAAAACCACCTAAGGCTCAAGCGGGGGTGGTATAAAGACACGAGGGCCTGGTTAAACCATTGGGAGATCAACGAGAATGATGCATTGCAAAACATTAATAACATTAAAAATATTGTTACTTCTAAGTTCAAAGAAAAAATGTGGTGTGAAAAAGATTTAGCAGCTAAAAGAAAATTAAGTTATTATAAGAAGGTCATCAACCCCACCCTAGAAGATCAAAAGTATCTCTCTGTTTTAACTAGCTCAAAGAAGAAAATTAATATAGCGAAGATTAGAACAAACTCTCATGAGCTCCATAGTGAAACTGGTCGTTGGGCAGTTCCTAAAACACCATGGATGGAAAGGATATACCATCTCTGTGAGAATAGGAACATCGAGGATGAAAACCACTTCCTCTTAGAGTGCCCCGCGTACAACCACATTAGATCTCAGTTTCATAATCTTTGTCGCAATACTAACCTTCCTAGCCTTTTACGATGTCAAAATTATAGTGAGCTTGGGAGGCTTCTCTCCAAGCTTTTTGAGCATAGGAATAAAATCTTAAATCAAACTAAATAATTTGTTTCTTTAGGTCCAATAGACCAAAGTTTGGTCTCAGTGGATGTTAACCATCATCATCATCTCTCTCACACACACACACACACACACATATATTTTTTTTCTAATTTTTAATTTTTATAATATAATTTTTTTTTTTTAAATCTAAATATTTTTTTTTTTAATTTTTTTTTTTTTTATAATTTAATTTATATAATATAATTTTTTTTTTTAAATTTAAATATTTTTTTTAATTGTTTTGAATTTATTTTTATTTTTATATTTTAGTAATTATTTTACATTTTTTTTAAATGATGTTTTTATTTTTTATTTTTAACTTAAAAAATGTTTTTGTTTTTTGTTTTTTTGTTTTTAAATAAATTACAAATTGAAACAACGTGTCTCACAGAAGCAACAAGGTTGGGGAAATTAACTGAGAATAAAGGAAGGTTGATCCGAATAAAGGTGAGCTCTACAGACCATAAGTATGACATACTTAGTAACCACAAGTCTAAAAGGAACAAGAATATTTATAAATGAAGATCTCATTCCAAAAGATCAAGCAGAATTAAGAAAGGAGGTTCAAAAGGTAAAAGAAGCTAGAAAGGAAGGAAAATGCACAATAATCAGAAATAGAAAAGCCGTTATTCGAGATAGAAACCAAAAAGTTAGTAATAAATAGCAATTCAACATGCTCCAGATTCTTTCTCGGAACTGTCGGGGCTTTCCATGGAACAAAGACCCCAAGCTAAGTTGGATCTCGAATGATGTTGATATTATATTGCTTGTTGAAACTTGGGAGCATGAAGAATCTAAGGTCCCTAACATAGATGGCTTTGCACTATGGTCTACCTGGAACAACCGATCCTACCATAGAGGCATTGGGTGTATAGCTTGTTACATTAAGAAGAACATCTCCCCCCATGCTAGGATTTATAAAAATGACCCTTACAACCAATATAGTTGGATAGAGATTACTGACATTAATGATAAAAAGACCTACATAACAATCTGTTATTTTTACCTCGTCAATTCTAACTTCTATAAGAAAAAGAATCTAGATAAAAATAGTCCTTGCAATGGTTTAGAGAATGATATTTCTAGCCTAAGGAATGAAGGTAATATCCTTTTAATGGGCGACTTTAATGCTTGAACTTCAAGCAACCAAGCTATTTTTCTAAGCAATCATTCTAACCCTATTCCTCTTTGGTTAGAGGAAGACCTTACTCTAGCTAGCCGGTACAAAAGGAGCTCTAAAGACCTCGGGGAGAATTTGTTTGGGTCAGAGTTAGTCAAGCTTTGTAGTGCTCAGGATCTCATAATTTGCAACGGTCTAAAGAAGTGGCCCAATTCTAGCCAGATGACCTGCATCCATGGGCTTGGTAGCAGCGTGGTAGACTATGTTATTTCCGATCTCCCTTTATACAACGAAATAATAAATTTTGACATCTTAAACGACCACGAGCCTGACCCTGATCATAGGCCTTTACTTATAACTCTCAATTTTGTCATGCATAGAGATCCCATAGAAGATAATCCTTATAGCCAAAAGAACTTAATCTTTGATAGAAATAAAAACGATCTCTTTCTAAATGAATTAAAAACTAATTTTCTTCCTTTATCTAGTATAGACAACATAGAAGACCTCTATCATAATTTTACTACAATCCTCTCATATTCTATTAACAAGTTCTCAATTCAAGTTTCAAGTAATAAAAGAAATAGCAAAACCAATCCATGGTATGGCAAAGATTGTAAAAGTGCGAGGAGAGCTATTAAGGAAGCCGTTGATGAATCTCTTAAAAAATTTGGCAAGATAAAAATATACAAAGCCCTAACTGAAAGGAAAAAAGGTAGTATATTTGTAAAAGACAAGAGAATCTCTTACACCTCTCTAAGGTAGCTCCTACGAAATTCTGGAGGCAGATTCTAACTAGGAAAACTAAATATAATAATAAAATTGCTTTACATGACTAGAATTCCTATCTTAAAAAGCTTTATGAATCTCCAAATGTCGTGGATAACTTTGAAACCCTGCTCACAACAAAAGAACTTTTCTCATTAGAAGACATTGATTTTGGGGTTAAACGCCTGGCAAATGGAAAAGCTAAGGACATTGAAGGTTAGCAGGCGGAAATCTTAAAAATTGGAGGTATTGTCCTCATCCCCCACATCCACAAGCACTTCAATCAAGCGGTCAAGCAAGAGTTCCCTAAACCATGGACTCAGAGCCTCATTATCCCTATTTTTAAAAGTGGGGATGCAAATAACCCTTCTAATTATCGGACTATTATGATCAGCCTTCTCTTAGCAAAGTTATATGGTATTATTTTGGAAAAGAAGTTGAGCATATGGCTTGAAAGTGAAGGTAAGCGGGCTAAAGGCCAAGCGGGTTTTAGAAGGCAACACTCAACAACGAACCACCTCCTTATGCTTAGGATCATTGTGTAGGAATGCTGCAATGATAAATCCAATCTCTTTTGTTGCTTCGTGGGCTTTAGAAAGGCTTTCGATATGGTTCCTAGAAACAACTAGTGGAATAGATTAGAAGAGCTAAAGGTTCCTTTCGAGTTGAGAGCTGCTGCTATAAGGTTATACGAGAATGTAATTGCCATGTTAAAGAGAAATGAGGGGTGGTTGAAAGATATTAAGTGTAATATCAGAGTTAAACAAGGTTGCCCCCTCTCCCCTACCCTATTTGGCATTTACATCGACAAGCTAGAAGGTTGTTTAGAGGAAGCAGGCTGTGCTGGTGCAATCTTAGCTAGGATAGTCATCATCCTTCTCCTCTATGCTGACGATATTGTTCTTCTCGCAAGGTGCCCATCTGATCTTGATAAGAAACTTAGACTTCTTCTTAAGGATTTCTGCTCTACCATGGGTATGACTGTTAACACCGACAAAACAAAATTAATGATTATCGAATCCAAGAAGGATACTTACGCTAATTTTATGTATGACAATAGTAACTTGGAGGAAGTGTCTTCTTACAAGTACCTAGGAATTGATATTCATCACAAGCTCAAATGGAACTATAGCATTGAGAAAAGGATTAATGGGGGGTGGAAAGCTTATTTTGGTCTTGAAAATAATTGTAAAACGACAAACCTCATAATGTGGGATAGAAAGAAGTTCCTCTTTGAAACTTTAGTCACTCCTGTTACCTTATATGGATGTGAGGTTTGGGGTTGTAGCATCTCCAGAGAATCCTGGAGAAATATTGAGCAAATCTAGAAGCATTTTATAATGTATAACCTCAAAATTAAAAGCAATACACCATATCTTATTCTCCTTATAGAAGTAGGTCTTTTACCTATCGAGAGCCTAGCTATGACTAGGCTTCTGTTGTACAAGCACAAACTCAATAACATAGGAGACCATAGACTTCCTAAGCTAGCTTTAAATTCTAGCCAAAACCACCTAAGGCTCAAACGAGGTTGGTATAAAGACGCCAGGGCCTAGTTAAACCATTGGGAGATTGATGAGAATGCTGCATTGCAAAACATTAATAACATTAAAAACATTATTACTTCTAAATGCAAAGAAAAAATGTGGTGTGAGAAAGATTTAACAGCTAAAAGAAAATTAAGATACTATAAGGAGGTCATCAACCCCACCCTAGAAGATCAAAAGTATCTCTCTATTTTAACTAGCTCAAAGAAGAAAATTAATGTAGCCAAGATTAGAACGAACTCTCATGAGCTCCGTAGTGAAACGAGTCATTGGGCAGTTCCTAAAACGCCATGGATGGAAAGGATCTGCCATCTTTGTGAGAATATGAACATCGAAGATGAAAATCACTTCCTCTTAGAGTGCCCCACGTACAACCGCATTAGATCTCAGTTTCATAATATTTGTTGCAATACTGACCTCCTAGCATTTTACGATGTCGAAATTATAGTGAGTTCGGGAGGCTCCTCTCCAAGCGTTTTGAGCATAGGAATAAAATCTTAAATCAAACTAAATAATTCGTTTCTTTAGGTCCAATAGACCAAAGTTTGGTCTTAGTGGACGTTAACCACCACCATCATCATATATATATATATTTGTTTTTTTTTTTGTTTTTGTTTTTTTGTTTTTTTTTTTGTTTTTTTATATATATATATATATATATATTTTGTTTTATTTAATTTTTCATTTTTACAAGTTAATTTTGATTTTTTGTTTTGTTTTTTAATTTTTAATTTTATATATTTTATGATTTTTTTTTTTTTGTTATGAATCGTCCCCTTGCCACTCCTGGCCAGTTGGGCCTTGGGATGGTCAGGGATTTTTTTTTTTTTTTTTTTTTAAGTCATTACTATATATTTTTTATATTTGATTTTTTTTGTCATGGTTTTTTGTTTTTGTTTGTTTGTATTGTTTTGTTTTTTTTTTTTTTGTTTTTTTCACTTGTTATTATTATTTTTTTTTCAATATTTGAATTTTTGCATTTCTATATATTTTTTATATTTGATTTTTTTTGTCATGTTTTTTATGATTTTTTACTTGTTACTATTATTTTTTTTTCAATATTTGAATTTTTGTTTTCATATATATATATTATTTTTTGTAGAGTCTGTGTCAATGCTTGTCTAGCAACCTGATCCTATTATGTGCAATTTGATAGTTGATTTTTAATTTTTTTTTTTTGCAATGTATCAAGTTGTCTTAGGCTAAGATTTCAAAATCGCTATACATTTAGCATTAAAAACAAATTACTCTTGGTATAATAACTCTTTCATTCAGGTGTTCTTTTTTAAAGTTTTTTTAGTCATAGATTTTTTCCATAATGTCATGCTTGAAATATTTTGAAAATTTAAATTGTTTTGTAGTCATAATCTTTGGTTTTAATCCATGGTTGAAAAATTGTCAAGATTTTAATGTTTTTCTAAGTCGTTATATTTTATCTTTAATGTTATGGTTGAAAACAGTTATAATATTTTTTAGCACCATGCTTAAAAATTGTTAGAATTTTAAGGTTTTTCAAAGAAGTGATATTTTAAATTTAATGTCATGCTTAAAAATCGTTGGAATTTTAAGGCTTTTCAAAGACGTGATATTTTATCGTTAATGTCATGCTTGAAAATCATTGAAAATTTAAAGTTTTTCAGAATCACGATATTTTATTTTTAACGTCATTATTAAAAAATGTTGAAAATGTACCCTGAAAAAAAAGACGTTATTCTGGCATCAACACTTTTCAATTTCAAGGTGTTTTTTGCACCAAACAAAATGACTTTTATTGTTTTCTACTGTTATTTTTAAAAAATATTGAAAATATATTCTGAAAAAAATGGTGATGCAAAATCAACACTTTTTATTTTTGGGTTGTTTTTTCATGTTTTTTTGGTATTTTTGGGCTCGAATACCTGTTTTGAGGTAATAGTTCCCGTTTGATCAGTGACTATGTTGTATGACAAACTTATACAAAGTTATCATATGCTGCCATACAGTCACATTTGAGTCATGCTTTTGTTCAAGGGAAGTAAACCTGAGTCGGCCTTTCTACGGTGTCTCTTGACTCATTTTCAGTTAGCCATACCCGGTCTGTCAGAGTTATGTTCAGTATCACATCAACTATTTGGTCCTTTGCTCGTGCTAGTCAAGAAAGTCTCCATTAAATTCTTGCTGGCGGGTCTTCTCTTATTGACTTCGACAAATTGCTCTGAGAGTAGGCCTAGAGCCGCACCCTGGCCCTATTTCCATCATTGATAGGTGACCTTGTACTCAACATCGATCAGTATCATGGGTCTTTGACTGAGTGGTTTCCATTGTGTTCGACGTCAGTTTACATTATCACACATTGAGATTCGTGCAGTACCTTGGTTTCCATTTGACCCTATTGGTGGATTCTTCGCCTCTGTGTCAGCATTCATTATTGGTCGGTTCAAAGGTTTTTTGTTGTGCACTAGCCACATCTTGTGTACACCAGAAATGTGCTTTGGTATGGTTAGTCCATCTTTCTTCGTCTGATTCCTTCCAAATTATTGGCTTGTGGGTTACATTCGTGTTGGATTCATGTGGGATGCTTTAATGCCTTCCTTCCAACAGATCTTTTCCCATCGAATCTAAATCATTGCTCTGGGAATAAGGTATAGAGTCCTTTTTCAATACCTTAGGGTTTGCAGTCATCAGTGGCAGACTCCTTCACTATCGATAGTGAGAATACATCAATGTCTCTTGATTTATATATTCTCTCAAGTGTTCGACTTCATCTCATTTATTCACACTTTTTAGATTGTACTGGGGTACCTTGACTCTCATAGTCATTATTGATGAGTGGTTTCGTGTTTGTTAATGGTATACATCAATAACCGGTAATCAAACGATTTCTCACATGGTCATCTTCAACTCATTTATTCCCATAGTATAGAAATGTACCATGGTGGTCGGTGAAGACCTTGGGTTGCATCAACATTTTTTTTGGTTCACTTGTTAGTTCCTCCAGTTCTCTGCCAGTGACACCATCCACATTATATGTTGCAGTTCATCACAACAACATTTTATATGTTGGTACCCAAGTTGCATGCAGTACCATTATTCCACTTTTTGACTTGGTACTTTGAGGATCATTTATGTGACATCAACGATCAAATATCTCCTTCAACATTATTGATCAGTTCTTTTATATGTGATATTGTGACATGGCCTTGATATGTGCTTTTGCAGTTATGATCGGATGATCCACTATTTATTTCTCAATTTCCTTTGTACTTGTATACATATTGGATCCGCTCTACACTTGATATGCGGACATGATTTACTATATCTAAGCATGGGTATTCCCGTCTCAGACATGAGCTTTCTTTCTAATCTCTTCCACTAGTTTGGCAGGCTGGAATCTAGTGATCTCTTCCCAAATCCTCGCATGATTCTTTCTATACACTTAATACATTTCGACCATCATGTACCCCTTTGACCTCATAAATTACGGGGAATTTGTTATAGCATAATTTATCACCTTTGTATACTTGATGCTCTGAGTCATGGCCTTGGGCAACCCTTTCCCTTCAGACTTGGTCCATTTACTAAAAAACATTATTTTAAATTCCATACGCGACTCTGCCCTTCAAAAAGCACGTACACATGCGGGTCCATCTATACCCAACCCACGTATATAATTTGAAATATTAAAAAAATATAAAATCCCTATTTTATGGGCGGGGTTTACAGGTTACACTAGAAGCCCACCTACAGGAGCCGTGGCCTAACTATATCCCAACTGAAACAATTGTTTTGGGGTGATATAAATACACCTCATGGGAAGGCCTAAGGGGGGAGAGAAAGATAGGATATTGATATTATATCCAATTAGTCCCTGATCAAGTCTGATTTATCCTTGTGCCTCCTGCACTCCCAACTATAGGAAACCCTTGTTTCCTCATAGAGATGTCCATCTCCTTTATATGGAATCTATGTGTATGCATTTCAAAGAGGATTGTTGAGGCTTTGGCTAGACAGATCTGAAGGAAGTTTTCACTTGGAGCCATGGTCGAATCAACTTGTATTCTTCCATATTTCTTTTCAGACATCAATAAAGAAGCTTTGTCATGTTCCTGATGTTATGATCTTTATGCTTTAATTCATGTTATGATCTAATTATGTATTATCTCATGTTTTATATCTATATGCTTATATGATCTAACATTCATATCTTGAACATGATTTGAACTACTGTTAGTATATATGCTTTTCTAGAATGAGTTGCAGGTTTTTAAGCATTAGAGGAAGCAGAGGGTTTGGACCCTATAGGAACATCCTCAAACGTAGGAACTATGGGTATTATCTCTTCATCCCACTTTAGTAGTTTAATCATTAGGATTTCTTGTTTTCTTGCTTCTTGTTGGTGTATGCCCTTCGATCTGTTGGGGTTCTCAACCCAGACCCTAGGGTGTTTTATCCTATAACACATTCCTAAGGCAGATCTGAAGTATACTCTGAGAAAGATCCATTCCTGAGGTATAGTTTGAGATATCTAGCCTTTTGTAAATAGAAGTCTATAAACTAAAGAGTGACGGTTGAGATCTTAACCTAACTGCTCAAGGTAGACCCATTGTGGACAAAAAGAAAAGGGTTTGACATGTGGATTAAATTATTCCTCTCATAGTGAGTTGAGATATCGTTTAAAAAAAAGATGTCACAATGTGAGGGAAACTTGACTTAGTCCTAAGTCTTGTCACCTGTGGAATAAAAAAGAGATAGTTTGAGGGAAGACTTCGAAGGGTACTCCTGCAGCAAGATTTGAAGACATTCCTGTAGTAAACCTGGAAAAAACATGAAGAGCCTTAGAGACACTTTCTATGAATCATGAAGCTTTGCAAGAGTTGACCTTCATCTTTGGAGCATAATTGGAGAGGATGTTTAAGGTATTTTGAAGCATTTGTTGAAGATTTGTAACTTTTTTGAAGCAACCCTTAAACCCTTGTTGAAGACCTTCTTGGTGCCTTTATTGGAGACATTATTTGAAGACTTTATGGGAGATATCATTCAAGACTCGTTGAAGAAGATATTGGTATTCTTGAAGCAACATTGAAACCATCTTGAAGGATTGAAGTAGATTAAGAGGGTTGGAGCCCTAGAGGATTGGAGTCCTCTCACAAGGTTGGTGCCTTGTGAAAAACTAGGTCGGATCCTGAATTTTTGAGAGGATTGGAGTCCTCAAGTAGGCCAAGTTGGAGCTTGGAGTGTACAGGTTGGAGCCTAGTTTGTAATTGAATATTGGAGTCTTCATCTAGGATTGGATCCCTAAAGGAGCTATAATTTTTATTGTACAAATTCGAACTTGAGTTCTTATCAGAGGATTGTAGTCCTCATCATTTTATTAATATAATTATTATTTTGTTGTACATATTGTGTTCTGGTTTAATGATCTTAACTGACATAATTTAATAATTGAAATGAAATAATGATTCAGACCCCCTCTAAGTATTTCCAACTATTGGAATCAAAACCAATAATTTCAAGCACAACCTAATAGTTGGAAGGTAGATCCAAGGAACAAAAATGACAAAGTCAAGAAATAAAGCCTCCAAACCTTATGAACATATATCCTACTTAGTCATGAAACCAGATATAAATCAGGCTAGCAAAGCCCCCTCATTCGATTGAATGAATTATGTATTATGGAGCACAAGAATGGAGTTCTTTTTTATGGCTCTTGCAGTGAAGTACGGGAATCAATTATTATTGAAAACACTATTTCATATGAGTAAAAAAAATACAATATGACAGCGATGGAAGCAATCTTGAGTGGCCTACCAGATTCTGTAAAAATCAAGGTGGGTCAACGTTATTCAACTAAAGGACTTTGGGAAAAACTACAAAACTTCATGTCAAATTTGGCTTTGTACTAGATCATGTTGAACAAGAGCATAAAGATAATCAATGTAACACCCTCCTCCCACACTTACCCAATATTACCAGTCCACCAGGGTAAATATGCGATGAAGAGTTACTATGATATGATTCAACTCCCTAAGTGCAGTTAAGGAAGTGGAACCGGCGAACCAACACTTTACATACCTCGCTCAGGTGCTACAGGACCCCCAAGAGCTAATCCACCACTCTAGGAGCCCAACCTCTTAGTTAACCTAAACTTTCAATGAATTAAACCCCCAGTCACTCCCATGACATGGGCATGCATATGACTGGGACCCTCCAGTCGCTCCCACAATGCATGCAAGGGAGAGACTGCAGTCTTTTGCAGTGAGTTCTGTGCCAGAGACTGTGAGATTTAAGCCACTTTTTCAGGGCTAGTCTCCAAACCACTGCCTGAAACTTGATGATACTTTCTAAGACAATAAATGACACCAAGACCAAGCCTTTAACACAAAAATTGATCAAGGACTTGACCTAACCAAGTGTTGAAGAAAGGGTAACTAGGTTCAGTCTTCATAATGACATGATCTTTGTAAATGATGAAATAAAAGGAGTAAAATTATTTTTGTATGCCTTGCTGCATGGGTTTCATGAGCAAGAGGTTTATTTGTTAGTGGTTCCAATTGAGAGCCTTAAGATTTATTATTAAGTCAAAGAGTGAATTTCATGTATGAAGAAGCTCTTCTTGAGCCTATGTTTAATGCATAAAAGTCTATAGAAATGTCAAGAAGCCCTCCAAATGACAAGCACACTCCTATTCGTTATGTTGGCCTGTAAAATGAATAAAAAGTGCGGCATCCTCACAACACGGTCTTGAAATACTAAGATGCAGTCCCAATCTCGGCCTATGTGTGATAAAGATATCTCAGTGATACATTCTCGACATGCTCTCTAGACAGTCACAGGCTAAGATTCGTTGTGATGAGAAGGATCTCAATGATCCTATAATGAATCACTCTATCTCAGCATACTTCTAGATGTTTTCATAAGTCTCAATATATTTGTGATGAGGATATCTGTCTCAACATACTTCCAGATGTAGTCATGATCTTGATGTAAGGTCATGATCTCAGTGTATCTAGAGGCAATACTCTTATATGTTTATATCTCAGTATAAGATCTCTATGAAGGTGCAACAATGTTGCAACAATAGTGATCTCAGAGATGGCCTTGATGTTGCAGCAGTAATGAAGATCTCGGTGGGGTAGTAGTGATAGCCTCAGTGTTGCAGCAATGATGATTATCTTAGTAGTGACAAAGAAGAGGATTGGTGTCTTGGTCTTGGAGTGGAATAATAGTTCAAGGGTAATGGTCTTGGTATTCATCAATTGGAATCTCTATAAGAAGAATTTTGTACGAGTTTTCCTCTCAAAGAGTGAGAGGTTTTGGCCTTTGAAGAAAGGCAACATCTTGTGTCCTTGTCTCTTTTGTTTTGGTATCTATTTGATGAACAAAGAAGAAAAACTCTAATAATATCAAGAGAATATATTGCTAATAATAAAAAGTTAAAAATGCCTCACAAATAGTTGTCATGGCAAGAAGAATCTCATTAACTTTGATTTCCCTATATTCTTCAACTGGTATCAGAGCTAAGATGTTGAAGTCAAAGGAAAGGAAATAAAGAGAAATTCAAGGATCAAGTTTCAAGAAGAGACATTCAAGGATCAAGTCTCAAGAAACAGTCTACAATAGAAAGAGCATTTATTTCCATAGTCATCATCACAAGACCACCAAAACCCTCATCAATTTATATACAAAGCAAGGTAGATCAAAGGACCTCAAAATGAAGATCACATCATCTTGGAAAAGGTTGAAAACCTAGAAGCAGTCTTGATCTACACTACAAAAGAAGGCAAATCATATTGAAGGAAAGAAGGCATTGTCATCTTTAAGGTTATAAAAACAAGCAAGGATCATCTCCTTGCCCTAGAAGAAGATCATTCGAGGAAGCAACAAATCATCCTCATCAAAAGGAGCAAACTTTTATATTGAGGAAAGGCTTTCTCATTTGAAATAATATAATCCAAGAAGAAGCCCTAATACATCTTTTTCAACAATCATCAAAGTGATCAAGTAGAAGAGTTCATATTAACTTGTCAAGTAAGTATCTTTCATTTTATAATCAAGTTTGGTTAAATGACTTCGTGTTTGCAAGGAGATCTATAAATTGGTTAGGTCATCAAGATTCCTTGCATAATAAAGGAGGATATATATAGTCCCCAAAAGAGAATTCATTGATATCTATGGAAAAGTATCTGAAGGTCAAGCATTGTTTGAATGCATGGAAAAGGATCAAGGGACTCATAAGATTCTTATGGAATCAGTCAAATTTCCTCTCATCCCTATGTAGCAGGAGAGGAGACATAAAAGATATATATGAAATACTAGAAGATATACTCTCTGAAATGTAGCAAAGAAGGTCATATCACTTAGACCTGATTGAAGGTATCAAAGAATGAAGGAATATATTCATAAGATCTCAATTGGGAGATATGGGAGAAATGATAAGAAGATGATCATCATTGTTTTGAAATACACTAATTGATAAGAAAGGTAAAAAATGACAAGACAATTACCTCATTCAACAACTTGTGGTCTCTATGTTAGATAGAAAACGACAAGTTGAGGGCAAAAGTGTTGAAGGTTAAAGGGCTCAAACATGTGCAGAAAGGAAAGGGAAGTTTGGTCCTCAAACAAGACATAATAGTATAACTAAGATTCAATGCTATGAAAATATTATGGAAAGAATATCATATCACTGGAAAGATGGAGGAAGTTGAAGAAAAGAGCCAAGGAAAGAGGAAGTAAGATGGAGGAAGTTGAAGAAAAGAGCCAAGGAAAGAGGGAGTAAGATGGAGGAAGTTGAAGAAAAGAGCCAAGGAAAGAGGGAGTAACAAACCTCTACTATGATAGTGATAGTGTCCCTCGCAAAAGGGTCATATCATAAGCTCCTAAATCTTTTGTTATAGATATGGCCATGATAATAAGATGCATCATGGAATCATGGAAGCATTAAAAACAAGAGCTCATGACATCACCATGGGAATCATGAAGGACAAAATCCATAGCAGAAAAACATGAAGGATATAGCTCTTGGGAACCTCATTGGACATTAAAGGAAATGAATATGTCATCTATAACAAGGCTCATCGTACATCAAGACAAAAAGGAAACATCTGCCAGATGGGGATATGAAATATCCTCAAGATTCTCTGATGGAATCCTCATCAAAGGATTCACTAATATAGAGAGGAAGCAAGTGTTTCATCAGGAACTCCAACTTATGGAATTCATGAGATGATGGTGTGATGACATGAAGCAGATCAAGGGATTGAAGATATTTTCAATCAAGGAAGCTGCCAGAAGAAGCCTAGATGACCTAAAGGTAAAATGAGATATGTATGCTTGTGTTTAATATTATAATGTCATGTCATATGGTTTTAGGTAACAAGGATCATTACTTCTATCTTGAGAAGCATGATCAAGAGAAAAAAGACTCCTCCTTTGAAAGGATGCAGGAAGGCATAAATCACACTAGATGAAATCAACATAGTATGTCCTCATATGAAGTATGAGGTGCTTGACTACAATTGATAAACTCTGATTGAAATATCCTGGGAAAGGAATGTGTGAGGAAGGAAGAGATCATGAGATATGCAACCATGATGAAGGAAATGAACATCCAAAGGACCAAGAAGATTTGACTAGGAAATCTCCCAGAAAGATATGAAGACTCTGATGGAAGTCTGAAAAAGATGGAGACCCTTGACAATGGATATATTTGGGATATGTGTCAACATGTATGCAGGATACTGGTACCTACAGGAAGATTTCACGATGAAGAGCCATCTCAAAAGGTACAATTTGATTTAATGTAATGTTTTGATTTCTTGAATAATATATGGATGAGTTCATGCAAGGCTACTGGCACAAGAGTTTTAAGTACAAGTACAACTAGAATTCATGTGGTGGATGGAAATTCCTAAAAGAACGTGATGCGGAACAAGTAGCCATATGACGAAGGTTCCAGATATGTATCAAGAAGGGCACTTTCCATGAAGAAAGGAATGCCATGACGAACCAAGAAGGAAAGTGATGGATGGCTAATGCCCTATAAGGAAGAAGCTCGACTGAATTTCATGACATCAAGGAAAGAAATTGATTAAGCTGCTAAAGGACCCACAAAGAAGAAGTTGTTGATGAAAATGAGAGTCCCTTGTTAAGAGGGAGCTTTGATAGGTACCTGATCAAGAGAAAGCTTGGATTGAGTCACCCCTGATTAAGAAGGAGTGATAGTTGTGTATTTCTATTTCATGTGTCATGCACTAGACCAGGACTAATAGCCGCAAGTCTTAGTGAAGTCCATGAAGATAAATGTAGACACATGATGGATGTATCCTCCCTAATTGAGAGGGAGAGATAACACAACATTCTTTTATTCACTTTGGAAGAAAGAATGGAGGATTGAGTAATCATCTGGCATCTAATGCTCTTTGAGGATGTGCAAGGCATCCAAGATAAGAGTAGGCAAGAGGACCGATATTATTTGAGGGTTGGGAACCCAAGATAAGAATATTCCTAGAAGGTCATACTCAGTGAACATCCGGGTGGGTATGTACCTTGATAGACAATGATGAAGGTGTCTATAGTCATTGATCTCACCAAGAATTTTAGCTCATGCTCTCATGGAGAGATGGAGTTGTTAGTCAAGGCATTGCACTGTGACAATGTTGGTTGATATGATGCTATACATATGAGATTATCAATAAGATTCTTCTTATGAGAAATTCTTTAGATTGAGAAGGACCAAGTACCATTATGAATACCTCCCTAGTTAAGAGGGAGTGTTGAAGAAAGGGTAACTAAGTTTGGTATTCATAATGACATGATATTTGTAAATGATGAAATAAAAGGAATAAAATTATTTTTGTATGCCTTGTTGCGTGGGTTTCATGAGAAAGATATTTATTTATTAGTGGTTCCCATTGTGATCCTTAGGATTTATTATTAAGTCAAAGAGTTAATGTCATTTTTGAACAATCCACATTATAGGTAGAACATGAACTCAGATCCTTTGAAATCTCAGACAAGTACAATGGCTTAGAAAATATCGTATGAGTACAATAGTTCAATATTGCGGAGGGAGAAGGATCTCTATGTTTTTTTGGTGATGTCTCAGCATCCTCACAACACTATCTTGGCATACTAAGATGTAGTCCCAGGCTCAACATATGTGTGATAAAGATATCTTAGTGATACATTCTCGACATGCTCTCTAGACAATCACATTCTAAGCTTTGTTGTTATGAGAAGGATCTTGGTGATCCTATAGTGACTCACTCTGTCTCAACATACTTCTAGATGTTGTCATAAGTCACGGTATATTTGTGATGAGGATATCTTTGTCTCAACATACTTCTAGATGTAGTCATGATCTTGATGTAAGCTCATGATCTCAGTGTATCTAGATGCAATACTTTTATATGTTCATATCTCAACATAAGATCTCTATGAAGGTGCAAGAGTGTTGCAACAACAACGATCTTAGAGATGGCCTTGATGTTGTAGTAGTAATAAAAATCTTCGTCGAGCAGTAGTGACTGCCTTAGTGTTGCAACAATGATGATGATCTCAGCAGTGACAAAGAAGATGATAGGTGTCTTGTTCTTGGAGTGGCATAATAGTTCAAGGGTCGTGGTCTTGGTATTCATCAATTGAAATCTCTATAATAAGAATTTTGTGTGGGTTTTCCTCTCAAAGAGTGAGAGTTTATGGCCCTGGAAGAAAGGCAACATCTTGTGTCCTTGTCTATTTTGTTTTGGTATCTATTTGATGAACTAAGAAGAAACACTCTAATAATATCAAGAGAATATTGTGCTAATAAGAAAAAGTTAAAAATGACTCACAAATAGTTATCATGGAAAGAAGAATCTCATTAACATTGATTTCCCTAGATTCTTCAACACCAAGCCAAACCATGACAACGATTTCATCAAACATATCACAAATATGAAATCTACAGGTTTCAACAACAAATTTGAACACAAGGGTCTCATACTTATCTGAGAATCTCTAAGAAGCATTGATGCCTTATCACATTAGATGCATTATCATCTATTATTTCATATATTGATTGTTCATTCACTTACAAACCAAAACATGATGAGAGCCATACATTATCACTGTCATAGAACATGCTCATAACCAACATATAACCAATAGAAATAACAAGGATATAACAACCATAAAAACTACATATAAACAAGTATATTTACCCATGAATATAGTAGGAAATAAGCTCTTATTAACATATTCAAGATGAAACCAGGTATGGGACTTCCATGAACAACCCTACCATAGACTAGGCTGAACCAAATCTTTCTTTTAGCCAGTCACCCCTGTGCCATATTCCAAGCATGAATGTGGGATCTCATGAAACACATCAAGCACAACCAAACTAGGGCTTCCAAAGGCCAACCAATTCAACCCTCAACCAATGATTCCACCTCATGGTCAGACATCACTAACCATCCCCAGATTGGTCTCTACCCAAGTTGTCCAGGGCTCTAGAACGTTTGTTCCAACCCGACTTCCAGGACTATTATCTCAACCCACAACTGTCGCTCAATTTCCAGAGAATTTCTCCAACCAAGGCTTCTATGACTAGTAACTTAACCCATAGTGGTCGTCGAGTTTCCAGAGCGTTTGTCCAGCCAATGATTCCAGGACTACTAACTCAACCCACCGAGGGATTTCAAAGCATTTTTCCAACCAAGGCTTCCATGACTAGTAACTCAACCCAAGATGTTATAGGGCTTCTAGAGCATTTGTCCATCCAAGTCTTCCAGGACTAATAAATCAACCCAAGCCGTTATAAGGCTTCCAGAGCGTTTGTCCAACCAAGGCTTCCAGGAACTAATAACTCAACCCACCACCAAAGGAACATGAGAACCAACCAAAAAGCAAAACAAAAGAAACCCACAACACTATGGATATCTAGGAAATGGCAAGGCTAAGAAAATCCACTGTCAATCCAGACAATCCTCCATGTGAATGACAAATCATAAGCAAGAGACCACATGCTTGCCAAAACTAGCAAGGAAATCATACATGAAACTCAACATTTGCAAACAAAACCCATTGTAGGTTCTGATCCCAATGTCCTCTTGTGCTTTCCTTCTTTTCCTTTTCCTTCTTGCTACAAATCCCAAGTACGCCACACTCCTCCAAGAGTTCACCAAGAAAACTCTAAGTGTCTAAGTGATCCAGGTGGATCTTTAGATACAATGGCATGGAGAAATCTCAAAATCAAAAGTTCTTGAAATGAAGCTGATCGAGGACCAGAGCATAGATCTCATCGTTCTGATTCCAACGGCATGAACGGTACTTCAATCTGAGTCCGGATGGTGAATTTATCGCAAAACAAGGTTGCTTTGTTCCCTCAGAAAATGGGCATTTTCCTTTAAAAATGGACTTTTAGGGAATCACATTGGAAATCATGCAGAGGGCGGACCTTAAGACCCCCGATCAGCGATTCTGAAATATCGGGTCAGAGGAAGGCCATATATACATATCGGCGATATCGGAGTAGGCATAGGTCGACTTGCGATTGCGATCAGTGATATAAAGCGATCGGCGGGATCGTTATCAGTGATTGGAAAACTAGGACAATGAGCCGTTATATGAGTGGGATGTCTATGCGATCAGCCGGCACCGATATCGGCAATCAGCGGTCAAAAATCCCCTTTAACAGGACTGTTGCACTCCCGATATTCCAATTGCGATATCGGGCCTGGACTCGATAAGGATATATGCCCGATTCAATGTTTCTTGAGGTCTGGGGCTTAGAGAATTGGTTAAATTTTAGTGTTTTTTGGATATTATCACTTGGAACGATAAAAAGCTTGTGTTGGGGTCTGTTTCACTTGCCGACCCTTCTACTAAAACGACCTCTATTTTATGCCAAACCAACCCTGATTTAAGTGGGAGTTGTCCAAACGACCCATTATAAAAGCCTGATAGTTGGAAAAACCAAGGGAGAAGAATTTCAGCACGCTGTTTGAGGGAGGAGAGCTTTCAGGTGGCTGATAGCACATTTTGTTTGTTTTGGACAAGTTTTAGATGTTTTTCAGCCCTCTCAATGCCACAGACGCATTGGTGCTACCCACTTCTCCATTTGAATTCTTCTGTTCTCAGCCATCTTTCAGAATGGAGGTGTAACCCTCTTTTGATGTATCAGATGATTGCATTCTCTTCTTTTTATGCCATTTAATATAAAGGCCTCCCCATTGACAAAGCAGGGCCCGGAGACGTAGTCCGAGTTGGATGAACTCCATTATCAAGTCTTTGTGTCTTCCTTCATGCTTTTTATGCATTTCTTCTTTTTTTCTTTTGTGCACATTATAATTCTGTGTTAAGTTGTAATTTCTACATGTGGTTCTTTCCATACATCTATAAGCAAAAGTGTCCTGGATCAAGTGGTATCAGAGCAAGGATTTTTAGATGTGAATTGCATGATTGTATGCTAACAAGAAACAGGCTCCAAAGAGGTGAAGGGGAACTAGAACCTTTCAATCCTGAAGTAGGGCATGCACATCGAAGGAGAAACATGGCAGAAGATGAAGCTCATCTTGAAGAGGAGCGTAATTTCAGAAATACTTTCTATTCAATGGCAGAGAATATCAGTCAGCTGGTTTTAAGGCTGGAGAAAGCAGAGGAGAGAAACCCAGAAGGACAAGGTTCAACACATGGGAATGGTGGAGAAGAACCCCCTCCTTCTCCTTCCAGGAGTGAAGGTTCTCCTTCCTCTCACCACCATAATCATAGAAATTCAAAGGATGCATCTAAGAAACCTTTCTTTAAATTAGATGTTAAATTTGATCTTCCCATGTTTAATGGTGAAAGCAATGCAGAAAAGCTTAATAATTGGATTAGGCAGATTGAGGTCTACTGCAGGATTCAATAGATCATGGAGGATGAGGCAAAGATTCAGCTGGCCTCTCTACGGCTGAGCAGCACCGCTCTCGTTTGGTGGGAGAGAAAATTGCAGCGTAGTAAGAATGTGGGTAACCTCTTTTCCTCATGGCCTGATTTTATTTCTGCGTTAAAGGAACAATTTTATCCCTTAGGATACAAGCAAAAAGCATTAATGAATTGGCAGTATTTAAGGCAAGGCAAAGGTCAGGATGTTTAGAGTTTTACAGAGGAGTTTAGAAAGCAAGCATTGAATTTGGGTATTGCACTTGATACACCTAAAGTTGTAACTAAGTATATTGGCTGATTGCATAGCTATATTAGGCATTCATTGTTGTTGTTTGAACCAACCACTATTGACTCAGCCAGCATAAAGGAAATTCATATTGAGAGTAGGGGCAAAAATGAAAGGGATGAGCAGTCCAGAAAGCCATCGTTCAAACCTCCCAATGGTAAATCAAAAGAGAAATGGAAGGGAAAGGAAAAGAAAACAACAACAGCCAAATAAGGAGAACGACCGTATTGCAATCATTGCAAAAAGGAAGGCCATGATGATGATCGATGTTGGAAGTAGCAGCCAGAAAAGCGTCCAATGAAGTATGGAGGAAAAGAGAAGCAGAAGACAGTGGCAACGGCGCAGCAAGACCTTGGATCGGATTTGGGAGATGAAGCGTTGATCACAGTAGCAGGAACAAAAGGTACTCTTACACCTCATGTTAATTCTGAATCGCATGAAGGCACCAGTTCTGTAAACGATTCCCTTCCTAATGATCGAAAGAGAATTGAACTGTTTCATATCAGAGTTGTTGTAAATCACACCAAAGTAGAAACTCTGTTTGATACTGGGTCCCAAGAAAACTTAATGGCAGAATCCTTGGTAAAGAAACTTGGCTTAGAAACAAAACCACATCTGAAACCTTACCCACTTGGATGGATACATGATAAAGCAAAATTGAATGTAATCAAGCAGTGTAAAGTCAAATTTTTAATCACTTCTAAGCTCGTAGATGAAGTAGAACTGGATGTAATACCATTGGATATCTGTGGCATGGTGTTATGGAGCCCATATCTGTATGATAGAAAAGCAGTCTTTCTCCGTCATGAAAACAAATACCATATCACAAAAGATGGGGTAGAATATATAGTAAGGGCTCATCAATCTAAAATCAATGCCAACCTTGTAAGTGTTGGACAAATGAAAATACTGGTGAATTCCAGTAAGGGTTGCATGCTTATGGTCGTAAGGGAAAAAGAGGCAGAATTCGCTGATGCTTTCTAGGGCTGTGATCAAGAACATAAACATGAATTATCTGAATTAATTTCTAACTATGCTGAGCTGTTTCAGGAACCGAAGGGATTACCTCCGAAGAGGGAAATCCAACACGAGATCCATTTGCAGCATGACGCTCCTCTGCCAAATATTGGCATGTACAGGATGTCGACTATTGAGATGGAGGAAATCAAGAGACAAGTGCAGGAATTGCTGGACCAAGGGGTCATCAGGCCGAGCACCTCTCCATGTGGCTCACTGATTGTCTTAGTGCCAAAGAAAGATGGCACATGGAGGATGTGCGTAGATTACCGTGTGCTCAACAAAATTACGGTGAAAAATCGCTATCCCCTTCCACGCATAGATGATTTATTAGATCAATTAAAGAATGTTGTTTATTTCACCAAGTTGGATTTGCGCAGTGGTTATCACCAGGTCCGAATCACAGAACAGGACATATGGAAAACCACCTTCAAGACCAAACAGGGGTTGTTCGAATGGATGGTGATGCCATTCGAGCTTTGCAATGCTCCAGCCACTTTTATGAGGGTCATGAATGATCTTTTTCGGCTTTTCATTGATGAATTTGTTCTTGTATATTTAGATGATATACTTGTATTTAGTAAGAGTTGGGCTGAGCATGTGTGTCATGTAAAGAAAGTGCTTGATGTACTGAAAAAAGAAAAAATCTTTGTAAAATTGTCAACGTGTGAGTTCGGGAAAACATCTTTGGGCTACCTAGGTCATATTGTTAATCATGGTCAGTTAAAATTTGATCCCTCTAAAGTTGAAGCAATTTTAAATTGGCCTAAGCGTACTAGTGTAACTGAGGTCTGTAGCTTTTAGGTGCAGTCCAATATTGGAGGAGATATATTGCTAATTTCTCTATTATTGCAACACCTTTGCACACATTGACAAGTGTGAAACAGGTCTTCCAATGGGGAGGAAGACAACAGAAGTCCTTTGAAACGTTGAAGGAAAATATCAGCACCATGCCGGTCTTAGTCTTACCCGACCTCCAACAGCCATTCGAGATCAAAATCGATGCCAACGGTTATGCCATGGGAGCTGTGCTGATGCAACGAAAGAAGCCGATTTGTTACCATTCTGAGAAGTTTTCTCAAGCTGTGATAAACTATCCCACTTATGACAAGGAGCTTTATGCCTTGGTGCAAAGTGTGAAAAAATGGAAACACTACCTAATCGGCAAGGAGACCATCATCCATACAGATCATCAACCCTTGCAGTTCCTTCAGTCACAAACCAAGTTGCAGCAATCTCGTCATTTCAGGTGGATGGGTTTTCTTCAACAGTTTCATCTGGTAATAAAGTATAAGAAAGGCACTAGTGACAAGGTGGCCGATATGCTATCTCGCCCTCCTATTTCTACTTCTGTTATTTTGCATAATGCTTCGTTATCTTTTGAAAGTTATACTGAACAATATGCTAACGATGATGACTTTAAGGAGGTATATGCAAACTAACCCATGTTTCACAGGTGGACAACTATCACTTGCAGGAGAAACTGTTGTGTCACCTTGGTAATTTGTGTATTCCCATAGGGGAAATAGTACATGTAATTCGAGAGGCCCACACCTCTCTTGTGTCTGGACACTTTGGTGTCGAAAATACTTTATGTCATGTACAAAGATTTTGTTTTTGGCCTCATATGAAAAACATTGTGACTCGCTATGTAAAGGGTTGTGTGATGTGTTCTGTTTCAAAGCCCTCTAATAGAAAACTCGGGCTCTACACACCACTCCCTATTCCGAGTCGTCCATGGGAAAGTGTGTCAATGGACTTTGTAGGAGGTTTTCCTTTGTCCAAAAAGAGTCACGACTACTTGTATGTTGTCGTTGACTGTTTTAGCAAGATGTGTATTCTTATGCCTTGTAAAAAGCAGATTACTGTAGAGCAGACTGCTTCTCTTTTCTTTCAGCATGTTTGGGTCCATTTTGGATTACCCACATCTATTGTGTCAGATCGGGACTCTCGCTTTCTTGGAGAGTTTTGGACCAGTTTGTGGAAGAGGATGGACACCAAATTGAAAAGAAGCATGACATTTCATCTGCAGACTAACGGATAGACAGAGGTTGTAAACCGTACTGTGGTACACTTGTTACGAGGCTATTGTGGGAAACATCCCAAGCTGTGGGATGAACATCTCCCCTATGTACAACATTCCTACAACCGAGTAGTGCATTCATCTACGCAACGTTCACCGTTTGAGACATGATTTGGTTACCTACCAAAGGACCCTTTTGATATGGTCTTTGGAAGGGAAGATGGCTCCAATGGACGTAATGATAGAAGCTCAGCAGTTCATTCAACGAATCCAATTATTCACCAAGCAATACAAGAGCAGTTGGAGAAAATTCAAGCCCGCTACAAGGCTCGACATGACAGACACCGAGTCAACCATCAATTCCAAGTGGGCGACAAAGTGTGGTTCCACATCAGCAAGGATAGGATGAAGGGAGAAGGGAAGAAATTGCGACCCATTCGGTATGCTCCATTCACCATATTGGAGAAGATTGGAAACAATGCGTTTCGTCTTGAATTTCCGGTGTATATGTAGATGTACTCAGTAGTAAATGTAGAGAACCTAAAGTTGTATGAACCACAATTGATCATGGACACAGATGAGGTGGTCACAGTTCCTACAGTCGATGGTTTTGCACCAGAGTATCTCGATGAGTTACCGAGGACATCATCCTTGACAGAAGGACCAGGACTTTAAAGCGAGGAGATGTGGAATACCTTCGAGTGGGTTTTAAGGGAATGCACCCCAGTAAGGCCAAATAGCTAGCGAAGGAAAAGGTGAGGGAACAATTCCCTCACTTGCCAATTGACTAATGAAAGCTTTTGGTGGTCCAAAAGCTCCTCAATGGGGAGGATTGATCCAGGTGGATCTTCAGATACAATGGCATGGAAAAAGCTCAAAATCAAAAGTGCTCGAAATGAAGTCGACCTAGGACCAGAGCGTAGATCTCGTCATTCTGATTCCAACGATGCGAATGGTACTTCAATCCAAGTCCGGATGGTGAAGTTATCGCGAAAAGAAGGTTGCTTTGTTCCTTAAGAAAATGAGGCATTTTCCTTTAAAAATGGACTTTTAGGGAATCGCATTGGAAATCGTGCAGAGGGCAGACCTTAAGACCCCCGATCAACGATTGCTAAAATATCAGGTTGGAGGAAGGCCATATATACATATCAGTGATATCGGAGCAGGTAGGGGCTAACTTGCGATTGCGATCGGCGATATAAAGTGATCGGCGGGATCGTTATTAGCGATCGAAAAACTAGGACACCGAGCCATTATATGAGTGGGATGTCGATGCGATCAGCTGACGCCGATATCGGAAATCGGCGATCGACAGTCGGCAATCCCCGTTAACAGGACTGTTGCACTCTTGATATGTCGATTGCGATATCAGGCCTGGACTCGATAAGGATATATGCTCGATTTAATGTTTCTTGAAGTCCAGGGCTTAAAGATTATGTCAGATTTTAGTGTTTTTTGGATATTATCGCTTGGAACGATAAAAAGCTTGTGTTGGGGTCTGTTGCACCCGCCGACCCTTCTACTAAAACGACCTCTATTTTATGCCAAAACAACCCCGAGCGAGATTTGTCAAAATGACCCATTATAAAAGCCTGATAGGTGGAAAAAGCAAGGGAGAGGAATTTAAACACGTTGTTCGAGGGAGGAGAGCTTTCAGGTGGCTGATAGCACATTTTGTCTGTTTTGGACAAGTTTTAGATGTTTTTCAGCCCTCTCAACACCATGAACACATTGGTGTTGCCCACTTCTCGATCTGAATTCTTCTGTTCTCAACCATCTTTCATAATGGAGGTGTAACCCTCTTTTGATGTATCAAATGATTGCATTCTCTTCTTTTTATGCCATTTAATATAAAGGTATCCCCATTGACAGAGCAGGGCCCGGAGACATAGTCCGAGTTGGAAGAACTCCGTTATCAAGTCTTTGTGTCTTCCTTCATGCTTTTTATGTGTTTCTTCTTCTTTTCTTGTGTGCACATTATAATTCTGTGTTAAGCTGCAATTTTTACATGTGATTCTTTCCATACATCTATAAGCGAAAGTGTCCTGGATCACTAAGAGTATGAGAGAGAGATAGAATAGAATGAGAGCTCCAAAACTGAAATTATAAAAAACATGAGCAAGAGCTTAACTAATCCTCAAAAGCCTTATTACTAATGAGGCCTCTATTTTTTTCATTTTCCATTATTTTCCTTCAATTTCCTCCTCACATGAAACCTGTGACCTTTCACCTTCCTTTTATCCTAATCTCCTTTATTTTCATAATAAAATGTCAATTAATGCCTCATTCCTTTCCATAGCCTTTCCATTGCCTTTGCCATTTTCTTAGCCATAATAACTAAAATGAACACCCACTAGGATGTTTTTCCCACCATTCAACATCAGAAGTCCAAAAACCAAGGCATATCCCTGCCTCAAAACCATCATACTGGTCATAGCATGGTCATGGAAATCAATGGACAATATTGGTTACCAGTGTCCCACAATGATCCTGCTCCTGAAGTGGTTTACCAACATACTGCTGGTTGTTTCAATTTATTTTGTTTTTGTTGCTTATTCTTGCAGTCAATTTCAACCACCCAACCAGGCACTTCCATGCTTCCTGTACAAAGCACATAATTTCCATTAGAATCAAAACGAATTGAATTAACCTCAAATCATACCTCATCGATGACCTGTCAATAAGGTACACTTGCAATTCATTTCACTTCTTGTCTCAACAATTCAAACTCACATCTTGACCAAATCATCATGTAGAGACATATCACATCCGGTTAGCTCAAAACACAACCATCATAGACCAAATTCATGAACCACATGAAATCATCATAAACCATAATTATAGATCACATGTAACCATCATATAATCATAAATCACATGCATAATTAAAACTAAAATAAAACACTGATACTTATCCTTTAATCGATCCTTTGATTCTACCTTTGTTCTTTCTGTACACACACTAGATCAGTTGTCACACTCGGCAAGCACCCAATGCCTTCTCTTCAACCACATACACATACACACAGTGTACAACACACACAATATATACACCCACACATGGCACACAACAAAACACATAAACCTACACCCAGTGTACGACACAACACAATACATACATCTACACCTGGTGTACAACACAATGCATACATGTACACCGATATACATCACGACTACACAATGTACATACATAGTACCACATGCCCACAACACAACATGTACTACATGCACACAATACCACATGTACACTAGTACCATATGTACAACATGTACACAGTACCACTTGTACACAACACCACATGTACACGACACCATCTACACAATGTGTGCACAATGCCACATGTACACCGCACCACCTGTACAACGTGTACATAATACTACATATACACAACACCACATGCATGACATGTACATGACACCACATGCATGACATGTACACAACACCACTTGCACACAGTACCACATGTACCACATGTACACGACACCACATGCACATACCACCACATGTACAATCATGCACACAATAACATATGTACATAGCACCACATGAACAACATACACACGACAACATATTTACATAGCATTGAATATACAACATGCACATAGCACCACATATCCAACATGCACCCAACACCATATGCACAGAACATCGATTAACCATCATGCACACAATACAATATGTACACAACACCGCCTATGAAATATACACACAACACCATATATACAACAGGCACACAACACAATAGGTACAGTCACTAAATGTACAATATGCATAACACATACACAACAATAGTACCATACATCCAGAGACCACACTATCTCTACCAAGCAACCTTGCTTCCAGTGTCTTTCCACTGTCCCATAGATCACACTGCTTTTATTCCGTTAATGTATCTCTTAACATTACCTATCCATAACATAAACATAGGCATAGTATAAACACATAATATCAACTCATAGCCAGATGTTCCATTCACCTACATAAGCAATCGTTCCTCCACAAGAATGATCCCTAACAATCCTGTCAGACAGTGACATAGATACATAAATACATACATACATATACATAAACATTAACATAAAAAAATCATGATCCTATAAGACAACACCATACATACACACATATATACATATAAACATTAGCATTAAACAACCATGATCCATGACGACCCCATTAGACACAACATACATACATGCATACATGTAAACATATATAGACATCAACATAATCATAATCACAATGTAATTACCAGATGTCATAAGGTCAACGTTAAGAGAACTCCCTTTATCCATGCACAACATACACAACATTGAGAAAAACATTTCCCAACATCAAGGCATCTGATGCCCCAAATCCATTTACTTTACATTTTTTGTTGCCTTTCTCATAACTGTCTGCCACAGTCCATTTACACCAATGGAGCCAACTAATCTAGCTAGCTGTCATATTCTTACCTTCAGCTACCCCTTACTCATGCACCGAACTTCATTCGGGTCTTACATTATCTATTGGACTTCATTCAACTCTCCCCGAGCTCTATCAAATTTTCTCTTCCCAAACTAATTCCCAAGACCCTCAAAACATAAAGGCAAGAATAAGAAGAAAACCATGAAACACCAATAAAAAAATAGCAACATGACACCACAAACAAAGTGGTATGGTCATACACTAGAAATAAACAAAGTCGCAATCAAGCACAACAAATCACAAAATACCAAAAGCACAAGACTGGAAACAAACACCATGACTCAATCCCCATGGTTCCTAGTGCTTCCAAAGGAAAGCTCAACCTGAGCCTTCTTCAGATTTTCATGGCAGTCTCTTTGCCATGTAATCCCCTGCATCATATTGCCATAAACACATAACTGTCAATGCATAAATAGACATAACAACATACTAGTTAACTTACCTTGTTATGCCAAGCACATTTCCTTATAATTGGACACATCCATGCCATCTCTTAAGGGACTCCAATTCCTTGACGGATCCAACTATAAATAGAAACTAGCTGATATACCTATCAAATACATGTTTATGACTATAACACATATACACATAATTTTAGATAAAATCAAGGTTACGAAGACTTTCTGTATGCGAAGCACTCATTCATTTGGAATTAGGGTTTCCAAACATAGCTAAAGGAATTTTTTCCTAATTTATTTCTTTTACCTTTTTTCCTTGTTGCAATTGAGTCTTACTATGTATTGTCACATCACCCAACTATTAGTTATATATATACATCAACTATTACTTTTTCAAGCTAATACCAAGCATGTTTCCCTGCAACTGCTCACACATGTCAGTCTCACATTCCAAAGATTAAGACATCATGTATATTAGTTTGAAATCAACCTTTACCAATTATAACAACCAAGTCATAATCAACTAACAATCATAAGACATAATGCTACAACTATCACCTACTTATACTCAAGTACATATTAGTTATCTTGACACATGTATTAGTACAACCATCTTAAAGCAAGATCATTCCTTCATGCAATCTTCTAGATGCAAACTCATATCATGCAATTAATCAAACATTCAAGCAAACTATAAACATACCATGTTACATAAATCAACTAGACGAAATAATTGAAGCCAACCACTCAAACACCAAATAGTCGACATAATCAATCTCATACCTCAATGTATCTCAAGCGAGGCTATCTTATCTGCACAATCAATCTAGATTAGCATGATATAACTTCACAAAATATCAACTCAAACATAAACAAGATCATGATATCCATAACAATAACTAGCTAACATGTTCACATCATAAACTCATAAACAATTCGCATTCACGCTTAACAATCACATATGCATAGTCAGTTTAGATTAGTACAACACAATGTCACAAATAAGTCGACTCATACCTGAATATTGTAACCATAACTATTTGCATAGGCCAATCCAATTTAGCATGCTACATACAACATCAATATCTTAATGCAATAGCCCGAATCATCAAGTTAACTATCATACAATAATCAATAAGTTAACATATAACATAATTATCAACAACATATAACATAATCATCAAGTTAACTTAACATAAAACAACAACAACAATGCATATAAGGACAAGTTACTATCATTCATGACTATTCGAGACGTGCATTTGACCACACTAATTCACTAGTGTCTACCATGCATGTAACCATAACAACAATAGAATGACAAATATAAGTAGCCCTAATTCTTATAATAACCATTAACCACATACCTACATGCTAAACATACAAACCTACATGATGATCTACTCTTACCTTGACGTTCATTTCTACAACCTCGCTCTAATGATCTGCATCTCCTGCTTTATCTCAGCCAACACATTAGAATCGTGATGAAACAAACTACATACAATGACCTCACAATGAATGTTTGACCTACTATACATGCATAACTATAACCAAGACCATGCATACATAATAACAGATCGACACTGGCATGCATAACAAATGCAAATACAACCGACATGCATTCATGACAACCACAGATTCCAAACAACAACATCATAAAATTCTACATGACAACACAACTATAACAATGACTACTACCATGCATGTATAACAAGCACATATACAACCTACATGCATACATGACAAACACATTCCACCCATCCAATCCAAGTGTTGAACCATGCTCTGATACCACTCTGTAACACACTTACCCAAGCTTATCATTCCACTGGGGTAAATATGTAATGAAGAGTTACTATGATATGATTTAACTCCCTAATTTCAGTTAAGGAAGTGGAATCTATGAACCAACACTTTACAAATCTCCCTCAAGTGATACAGGACCCCCAAGACCTAATCTACCACTCGAGGAGCACAACCCCTGAGTTAACCTAGTCTTTCAATGAATTAAACCCCCAATCACTCCCATGACATGGGCATGCATGTGACTGGGACCCTCCATTCGCTCCCACAATACCTGCAAGGGAGAGATTGCAGTCTTTTTCAGCTAGTTCTGTGCTAGATACTACGAGATTTAAGCCACTTCTTCTGGGCAAGTCTCCAAACCACTTCCTAGAACTCGATGAGACTTTCCAAGACAATAAATGACATGAAGACGAAGGCTCTAACACAAAACTTGATCAAGGACTTAGCCAAACCAAGCTCAACCATGATAGTCATTTTGTCAAACATATCACAAATATGAAATCTACAGGTTTCAACAGCAAATTTGAGCATAGGGGTCTCATACTTATATGAGAATCACTAAGAAGCATTGATGCCATATCACATTAGTTTCATTATCATCTATTAAGTCTTATATTCATTTTTCATTAATTTACAAACCAAAACATAATGAGAGCCATACAGTGTCACTGTCATAAAACATGCTCATAACCAACATATAACCAATGGAAATAACAAGGATATAACCACCATAAAAACCACATATAAACAAGTATATATACCAATCAATACACTAGGAAAGAAGCTCTTATTAACATATGAAAAATGCAACCAGGTCTGGGACTTCCACAAACCACCCGACCATAGACTAGGTATATCAAATCTTTCTTTTAGCCAGTCACCACTGTGCCATATTCCAAGCATGAATGTGGTATCTCATGAAACACATCAAGAACAACCAAACTAGGGCTTCCAGAGGCCAAACCCCTCAACTATCAACCAGTGATTCTGCCTCACGGTCGAACAACACTAACAATCACCAGATTGTCTCTACCCAAGTTGTCTAGGGCTCTAGAGCGTTTGTTCCAACTTGAATTCCAGGACTAGTAACTCAACCCAAAGCTGTCGCCGATCTTCTAGAGCAGCTTTCCAACCAAGGCTTCCAAGACCAGTAACTCAACCCATAATTATCGTCGGGATTCTAGAGCATTTGTCCAACCAAGGCTTCCAGGACTAGTAACTCAACCCACCAAGGGCTTCTAGAGTGTTTGTCCAACCAAGGCTTCCAGGACTAGTAAATCAATCCAAGTTGTTACAAGGATTCTAGAGCGATGGCCCAGCCAAGGCTTCTAGGACTAGTAACTCAACCCAAGCCATTACAGGGCTTCTAGAGTGCTTTTCGAACCAAGGCTTCTAGGAACTAATAACTCAACCCACCACCAAAGGAACATGAGAACCAACCAAAAAAAAGAGAGGAAAGAAACCCACAACACCATGGCTATCTAGGAAATGGAAAGGCTAAGCAAATCCACCGTCAATACAGACAATCCTCCATACCAATGACAAATCATAACAAAGAAACCACATGCATGTGCCATGCATGCCAAAAATAGCAAGGAAATCATACATGCAACTCAGTACTTGCAAACAAAACCCATTGTAGCTGCTTATCCTAATGTCCTCTTGCGATTTATTTCTTTTCCTTTTCCTTCTTGCTCCAAATCCAAAATATGCCACGCTCCTCCAAGATTTCTCCAAGAAAAATCTAAGTGTCTAAGAGTATGAGAGAGAGAATAGAAAGAGAGCTCCAAAACTCAGCTGAACAAAAGCCTGAGCAAAAGCTTGCCAATTGATCCTCATAAGCCTTTTTATTAATTAGGCCTCTATTTTCTTCATTTTCCATTATTTTCCTTCAATTTCCTCCTCACATGCAACCTGTGACCTTTTACCTTCCTTTTCTCCTAATTTCCTTTCTTTTCATAAATAAAATGCCAATTAATGCCTCATGCCTTTCCAAAGCCTTTGTCATTTCCTTTTCCATTTTCTTTTAGCCATAATAATCAAAATGAACACCCACTAGGATGTTTTTCCCACCATTCAACTTGGAATACATGTCCCATGACCTTGGTCATATATTTGTTTATATGAATTTTTAACCAGGGTTGTTACAATCAAGAACTAGAGAAGACAACTAAACATAAAATTGAAGACACTAAGATCAAGGAAAACCTAGAAGATGAAGAAGACTCCCAAGTAAAAAATGAAGAAGACCTCAAAGGAGATCTTGTAACTACTCTTAAAGAAATAACCAAATTCAAAGAGAAAATAGAGAACTGAAGAATCAGATACAAGAAGTTTAATATGAGAACCCAAATCTTATAAAAGAAAAATTTGTTCTCCTAAAAGGACAAGATGATGAAGTTGAAAAGGAAGGAAATATCATGGCAAGCCAACTGAAGGAAAAAGATGAAGATATTAACAAACTTGAAGCATATTTCATCTCCCTTAAAGTCCAAGTAAGTGAAGTAAACTAAATGAAAGAAGTAATGGAGAGTCAACTGACAAAGAAAGAGGAAGATTGTGAGAAGTTAAAAGAAGAGATTGTTTCTCTAAGAAAAGAGGTTGATGAACTGAACAAGAACTTGAAGAGTTCTCAAGTCTTAGACAACATCCTAAGTTGTCAAATATCACCACTTGAAAAATATGGTCTTGGATATGTAGGTGAGCCTTCTAGAAAAAGTGATGCAAACCCTAAAGCACCAAATAAGAAGAATGTGGAAAAGAATGAAAGTTGGGCTAATACCCCCAATTCCAGTAGAAGTAAGGAGAGGAGTCAAAACAAAATTTAAAGAACCTATACTCCAAAAAGATATGATGATACTGTAAAAAATGAAAGCAACAATGAATGTCATCAAAGAATCTCAAGGCAAAATACCTTTAGACAATCCTCATATTAAAAATATCAAACTATATTTTTTAGTCATTGTTACTCTTGTACAAATTTTGGGCACATGTCAAAATATTGTAGGGCATATGATAGAGACATCTATAAGGACTCATATTAGTTCCCCAGAAGTAAATTTGTACGAATATACTCCAATGTGTTCATCAACAAAAATTTTACTCTCTCATTTAAGTCTAGAACTGAATGCTTCAAATTCCATAATGTTGGGCATATAACTCATGATTGCAGCTTCAATTGGGTTCTTAGAGAATCCAAATATTTAGCAACCAGGTATGGAGAAAGTCACAAAAGTTTGGAGAAGGAAACATGTTGAATAGGAAAAGGAACTTTTTGACTATGCCTTGAATTTTCAAGGCATTAATCCTTACTTCTGATCAGATATGAGCATCATCAAGTGATTTATTGAATTGCATTGAGGATGATGAGTGAAGTGGGAACATACGAAAATGTTAAGAGTGCAGAAAAGAATTCAACGTGCAAATGGAAATAATAAAATATTGGATCAGAAAAGCATACAAATGGGAATACAAAGCATGACATTGGGTGTTAAAATTTGAAGGTCGAACATGAGAAGTCAAAGAATTGGACACGTTCGTTAGTAAATTCAAGGCAAGAATAGATGGTGATAGATTATTGTAGCTGGATGATCATGATCTTTGGAATGCCAGGTGTTTGAGAAGGAAGTTATAAATTAATGGAAGAAGGAAATCAGGTTGGCCCTGTGATCTAGATTTATGAAGGAACGAAATAAAATAGAAATATAAACATAAACACAGACATACAACAAAAACAAAACTTGAATTCATTAATAAAAAAGTATTGAAAACTTTTACATGTAGAATGGAAATAAACTAGCTCAGGAAATGGTAGCTTATATTTGAGAAGAGATGTAGTGGCTACATTCTTTTTGAACTGTTTTACAATGAAGCTCAAAGGCCTATTTATTATTGAGAAAGAACGAAAAACCCTAAACATAAAAAAACTAACCCTAGGAGATGAAGCGCTAAAATTTTTTGGGCCCCTTTGGGGTAAATTGGTACATCAACTTCCCAAGGTTGTAACTTTGGCATACGATCACTGTTTGATGCATACGATACCTGGTTAGAAAGATATATTAGAGGAATAAAAATTTCAACTACAAACCCATGCCAAAAACTTTTTGTTTTCCCATTTTCCAAAAAAACATCATTTAGGGCCTCAAAATGGCCCCGGAAGTTCAGGACCCAAAAAACTACCAAAAATAGTAAACTATGCTATGATTAAGGAAACTGAAAGAAACAATGGTGGGGGTATGAGTGGAATAGGTGGGTGGACACTAATATCCACCTAGATTAGTCTTCCCTCCTTAGAAAGTAATAGTCCCCATTGTGTTGAGTGCGTCCATGAGATGGGGAAACTTATTTTGAACTTGGTCCCTAGTCAGCCACTTACCTTGGTGTAGGAGTTGGCCAAATTTGACAACCCAATAAAATTGGATCTTCTGTTGGTGAGTGTTCTTGATTTGTATGGCCATGACCAGATCAACTCTAGCCTATTCTATGCGGTTTAGGTTTAGCTTTGTTGGTGTGAGTTTTTTTGCTATGTCTGATGTGTCCAATAATGGTGGAAAGTATGGGTGAAGGCTACCCACATTGAACACTAGGTGCAGGCCAAGGAATGGGAGAATGTTGAGCTCAAAATCATTGTCTCCCATAACCTTGGTGATGGTTTAAGGCCCATATCATAGTGGTATGAGCTTCTGATGAGCTCCGATAAGGCGTTCTTTCTGCAAATGTAACCAAACTTTATCACCCACCTAAAACTTGCGTGGTGCCCAATGTTGATCAGTAGCTTCTTGTACTTGGTATTATACTTATTCAAGATGTCATGCACCTACTGGATGTGTTGGGTGCATTCAATAAACTGGGTTGCTTTACTAGCTTCAGATTGTACATGTGTGGATTCTTTCTGTGTAGTCGCATGGGGCATAACAACATCAATCAAACAAAATGGTTGAAAACCTAGACCCACTTGAAAAGGACTATGACCAATCGAGATATGGAGAGATCTATTATATATGTGTTGCACATAGGGAAGGCTCTCATCCTAGGTTCATGGATGCTTAGAGTTGTACATGTGTAGTATGTGCACTATCACCTTGTTGACGACCTCTCTCTGGCTATCAGTCTGGGGATGTAATGCAGTCAACTTGGTGAGCTTAGTGTCCAATAATGTCCAGAGTTTCGATTAGAATGTGCTTAGGAACCTCCTATCCTGATACAATATAGTGGTCTGTAGGATTCCAAAATGTAACCATACTCATTCAAAGAAGAATTTGGTAGTGTCGTCTGTTATGATACTCTTCTTACAAGCTACCAATAGCCATCTTAGAATATTTTTCCACGACCACAAATACACAGTCATTACCATGCTTGGTAGAAGGAAGGGCAACAAATATACATTCAAGGATCACTAAGAGACATTCTAGGATCAAGTTTCAAGAAGGGACATTCAAGGATCAAGTCTCAAGAAGCAGTTTACAACAACAAGAGCATTTGTTTCCATAGCCATCATCAAAAGACCACCAAGACCCTCATCAATTTATCTACAAAGAAAGGTAGCTCAAAAGACCTCAAAATGAAGATCACATCATCTTGGAAAAGGTTGAAACCCTAGAAGCAGTCCTAATCTACACTACAAAAGAAGGCAAAGCATATTGAAGGCAAGAAGGCATTGTCATCTTCAAGGTTTTAAAAACAAGCAAGGATCATCTCCTTCCCTAGAAGAAGATCATTCGAGGAAGCAGAAAATCATCCTCATCAAAACAAGAAACCTTTTCTATTAAGGAAAGACTTTCTCATTTGAAAGAATATCATCCAAGAAGAAGCCCTAATACATCTTCTTCAACCATCATCAAAGTGATCAAGTAGAAGAGTTCATCTTCACTTGTCAAGTAAGTATCTTTAATTTTATAATCAAGTTTGGTTAAATGAATTCATGTTTGCAAGGAGATCTATAAATTGGTTGGGCCATCAAGATTCATTGCATAAGAAAGGAGGATAGATATAGTACCTGGAAGAGAAGTCACTAATATCTATGGAAAATTCTCTAAAGGTCAAGCATTGTTTGAATGCATGGAAAAAATTCAAGGGACTCATAAGATTCTTATGAAATCGGTCAAAGGTCCTCTCATCCCTATGTAGCAGGAGAGGAGATGTAAAAGAGATATATGAAATACTAGAAGATATACTCTCTGAAATGCAACAAAGAAGGTCATATCACTTAGACCTGATTTAAGGTATCAAAGAATGAAGGAATATCTTTAGGAATCCCAATTGGGAGATCAGGGAGAAATGATAAGAAGTTGATCATCATTGTTTTGAATACACTAATTGATAAGAAAGGTAACAAATGAAAAGAAAGTTAGCTCATTCAAAAACTTTTGGTCTCTATGTTAGATATAAAAAGACAAGTTGAGGGAAAAAGTGTTGAAGGTTAAGGGGTTCAAACATGTGCAGAAAGGAAAGGGAAGTTTGGTCCTCAAACAAGACTGAATAGTATAGCTAAGATTCAATGCTATGAAGAGATTATGGAAAGAAGTTCATATCACCAGAAAGATGGAGGAAGCTGAAGAAAAGAGCCAAGGAAAGAGGGAGTAACAAACCTCTACTATGATTGAGATAGTGTCCCTCACAAAAGGGTCATATCATAAGCTTCTAAATCTTTTGTTACATATATGACCATGATAATAAGATGTATCATGGCATCATGGAAGCATTAGAAGAAAGAGCTCGTGACATCACCATGGGAACCATGAAGGACAAAATCCATCGCAAACAAACATGAAGGATATAGCTCTTGGGAACCTCATTGGACATTGGAGGAAAGGAATATGTCATCTAGAACAAGGCTCATCATACATCAAGACAAAAAGGAAACATTTTCCAGGTGGGGATATGCAGGATCCGCAAGATTCTCTAATGGAATCCTCATTAGAGGATTCACTAATATAGAGAGGAAGAAATTGTTTCATTATGAACTCCAACTTATGGAATTCATGGGATGATGGTGTGATGGCATGAAGTAGATCAAGGGATTGAAGATCTTTTCAATAAGGGAAGCTACTAGAATAATCCTAGATGACCTAAAGGTAAAATGAGGTATGTATGCTTGTGTTTAATATTATAATGTCATGTCATATGGTTGTAGGTAACAATGACCATTAATTCTATCTTGAGAAGCATGATTAAGAGAAAAATGATCTCCTCCTCTAAAAGGATTGTTGAAATTTGATAAATAATTTTTTTTTCTGCAATCCCAACCCGGTTTTTATTTCACCTTATCACTCCCATTCAGTTAAATTCCCTTTCCCATAAACATACATTCAACGTATAGAATTCTGGAAATGAAATTTTCAGATTAAAACACATGGGACTGTAGACACATGCTGAAAATAAATATGGACATAACTAGACCGACAACACACATAAAAATACACATAGATTTTTGGTCAGCTTAGACCCAGGCAAAACACCTTCAATCTTCTTCGGGGAAAACCTATTAGAGAGATCTTCAAATTTATTTATCTTTCAAGTTTAGGAAAAATACATTTGTAGACAAAACAAAACCACAAAATACAACTTATCTCTTCAGCCCAAAACTCCTTGAAAACTGTGCCCAATTTTCCTCGATTTCCGTGCCTACTTGAAGCTAAAAATATGTACTGTACAGATATGATTGTATGAACTCTGTATGGAATATACAGATTTTTGTACTACTGTAAGCACTGTATGGATTTTTTTTCAATGTTTATTTTTTGGTTTTTCAAAATTTCTCTCGAAGAGCGTGTAGCTGACAACATTCAATGTTGTTTGTAGTGTACCTTATGTTGTCTTATATGCCTTGATTTCCATGCCCATCTTTTCCCATAAATCACTCCAGCTTGCTGCAACAAATTTCTCCTTCAAAACTTTGCTCCAGCTCTTAGCCTCGTTTCTCTAATATGCTCATGAAGAATGAATGTAGTCTCTCTTTTCTTTCCCCCTTTTGTTTCCCTAAATGACTTTTGGGCAACCCTAAGATCTAATGGCTCATATTATTTTAGATCAAGGGATGAGAATAAATGTGCATTTAATTCTCACTTTCTATTTTTTAACTCACCCATTAAAGGAAGTACCCACATTGTACTTTATGTCTAAAGTCACTTTTCACTTTATAATTTAACATTGACTTTACCACTTATAAAGTCACTTTCACCCTATAAAGCCACACTTAGGAAAATAATTATTTGGACACTTTTCCCTAGGTAGAGACCAACCCATGGGAAACCACTTGTCCAAGGTACATTAAAAATCAACAGTCCCTCTTACTGAGAAAAGTGTTTCTCACCACACCAATTTTGTCCCTGAAATGGACATGCTTGCTTCTTGGCAAGGAATTCATGAGAACATAGGCCACTTGCTCATTTGTTGATATGTACTCCAGCTTCATTGCCCCCTTCTGAACATAGTCCCCGATGAAATGATATCTGATATTAGTGTGTTTTGACTTGTCATGAAACACTGGGTTCTCCGTGAGTAATGAAACTCTGATTATCATCGTGAATAACTGTCAGTCTCAAATGCTGATCAAATAGTCCATACAACGACTTGCAAAGCCAATTGGCCTCACAACTAGCCTGACTAGCATCCATATACTCAGCCTTAGAAGATCTCAAAGAAATTGACTTTTTATTTCGACTGAACCACGACACAACTGCTGAACCTAATCTTAAGAACCACCCTGAAGTGCTTTTCGTGTTAGAAGCACAACCTGCCAAATCTCAATCTGTGTAACCTGCCAGCCTCACTCCATCTCCCTGCCTATAGTCTAGAATATAATTAACAATCCCCTACACATAGCGAAGAATGTGCTTTGCAGCTACCTAGTGCACCTTCTTGGGCTCAACCATGAACTGGATAAGTGTGTTTACTGTAAAGCATATATCTGGCCTAGTGTCGACTAGATACATCAAGGACCCAATAAGCTGCCTATATAATATGGATCCACCAAACTAGAATATGAAGCATGAAGCTTCTTCTAGTTGGTGATCATAGGTGTAGACATGGGTCTATTGTCTTCCATGTGAAATCTGCTCAACACATCAACAACATACTGCCCCAGCCCCAGAAAGATATGCCCTCCTCCTGCCACACGTCAAGCCCCAAAAAGTAATGCATCAACCCAATGTCCTTCATCTCGAATTCCATAGCAAGATCCTCCTTACAACCACTAATCAGTCTCTCTGCCCCAGTAATGAATAAGTCATCAACATACAACACAAGAATGAGTGGATCATCCCCTACAACAATGTAGTATAGGTTTAGATTTGCATCACTCTTCATGAAACCCATTTGTTGCAAGTAAGTATCAATCCTTTAATACCAAGCTCTTGGAGCTTGCTTAAGTTCGTAGAGTTCTTGCCTCAACCGGCATACATGGGCCTCCCGCCCAAGTACCTCAAATCCCTGTGGATGCTCAACATACACCTCCTCCTCTATAACTGTGTTCAGAAATGCGGTCTTCTCATCCATCTTATGGATCTGCCAACACATTTTTGCAACAATAGAAATAAGGGATCGGATAGAAGTGTACCGAGCTATGAGAGCGAAGGTGTCATCATAGTCAACTCCCTCTATCTGTGAGAACCCTCTAGCCACAAACCTTGCCTTGAAATTCTCAATGCTGCCATCCACAACATGCTTGATTTTGTAGAGCCACCTGGAAGTCACAACTAACTTGCCCTCAAGCCTAGGCACCAATTCCCAAACATTGTTCTTAATGATAGAGGAATACTCCTCCACCATAGCCTCTCTCCATACCTCCTGGCTGGAATCCTCCTCATAGCTAGTAGGCTTAGAGTCAAAAATGGTGTAGCCTTGGCTACATAACTGCAAAACTGCTAAGGTGACACACTCTCCCTGTTCACCCTCTTCGGAGGACCAGCGGATTCCGCTTCCTTCAAGGTGTCTTGAAGCCACTTGGACCTCCTCTATCCTGAAGAAGATTCCCCATGGGGAACCTTATCCTCTGCCCCCCAGACTGGTGAACCTGAAGGTCTTCCAAATGGCCCTGGTGTGCCTGTACTAACACCTGTCCTTGAATAACCTGTACTGGCACCTGTGTCTATGTCAACTAAAGTTCCATGTGAACTCTGTACTAGTGGACTCCCTAAAGAAGTGCTCAATGAACTTGCCACTGGTGCCCCATATGTCACTAAAACTGAAATACCTCCTATACCAGTCGATCCAAAACCTTGAGGTCTTGCTCCTTGTACCTAACCTCCCTGCTGAGGAGAAGTCTGTGACTCTCCCTCATCATGGCCCTCTCCTCCTCGAACTTCACATCCATCCTAATCATCACTCTTCATTTGGAAGTAATGAAGATTCGATAGGCCTTCAAAGTCTCATTGTATCCCATAAAGATACCCTTCTTTTCCATGGGTTCCAACTTCTTCCTCTGCTCCTTGGGGATACAATAATATGTGATACATCCGAAGATATGAATATGTGTCACATGAGGCTTCTCTCTAGTTAAAGCCTCCTACGGAGTCATATTCCACAATACTCTATGAGGACTCCTATTCCGAAGATAAACAATAGTATTGCAGGCCTCAACCCACAAAAACAAAGGTAACCCCTGATCATGAATCATCGCTCTAACAACCCTAACAATAGCTCTGTTCTTCCTTTCAGACACCCCATTATGTTGGGGGTTGTAAGGAACCATGAACTCTCTCCTAATTCCCTCCTATGCATAGAAGTCAGAAAACCCACCATCGGTGTACTCACCACCATTGTCTGACCTCAAGACCTGAATCTTCCTACCTATCTGCTTTTCCACAAGAGCTTTGAACTCTTTAAAGTGACTAAAGAACTCACCCTTGGTCTTCAGGAAATATATCCAAGTCCTCCTAGAGTAGTCATCAATCAATATAAGATAATACTCATAACCACCTAAAGACACATGAGACATAGGAACACTAACATCAGTATGAATCATGTCTAGTATACCTGTAGATCTGCTGTTGCTCGCTGGGAATGGTAACTTGGTGTACTTGCCCAAAACACATCCTTTGTAGACCTCATAATTATCGGTACTAAAATCATGAACTCCACTATTGATCTCCCTCAGTACTTTCAAATATCCATGATTCATATGTGCCATCCTCCGGTGCCATAACTCGCACAAGTCTCTAATGTTGGTGATACTAGTGTGAGTGCTACCAAATATGCTACTCACCAATTCTCCTGCCGACTGAAAACTGAACCTGTATAGTTTCCCATAGTGGACTCTAATCACTTTGGCCGAAGTGATGGATGCTCCCATGGGAAGCATCAATACCTACCCTCTTGAGAAAGTGACGTCAAACCCATTCTCCTCCACAGCAGACACTGAAATCAAGTTCTTCTTCATCCCCGAAACATACAAAACATCATTGACCTTCAAAAGAGGCAATTAGCCCCTCTCAAAGGTCACAGTCCGCACACCAACAACTCTCACAGTGTGGTCATCTCCTAGTACAATCGCAATATTAAGTTTCCTCTCTACAAGCTCTCACAGTGCAGTCATCTCCTAGTACAATCACAATATTAAGTGTCCTCTCTACAAGCTTTGAAAAGAAATCCCGTGCACCTGTGATATGGCGGGAAGCCCCGGTGTCTATGTACCACACATTGGATGATGTACTCCTACTAACTGTAGAAGTAATAAATGCAAAGTCCTGGTCAAAATGTGAAGCAAAATGCTCGACCTCTGTTGACGCTACAATACCCTTCTTCCCCTTGTTCTTCCTCTTAAGACATATAGTAGCATAGTGTCCCATCTTCTAACATGCCCCACATTTGACTTTGGACATATCTGTATCTTTCTTCTTCTTCTTCTCCTTTTCCTTAGCCCCATCTGATGAGGCCCCTTTCTTGGCCTTCCCCTTGGCTGTCAAGGCTACATCCTCCTCATTTGCTATCTTCACCCCACCACTGGCATTCTTCTGAATCTCATGCTATACACAATCATACCAGAATCTGTCCCAATAGGGAAGATTCTCCCTAGGTGTATCAAAAACTCCAAAGACCTCCCAAGACTTAGGAAGTCCCGCTATAGCTATACTGACTAACTCTATAGGTGCAACTACCTCACCAATAGTAGTCAAATCATCACGTACCTGGTTGAGCTTGCCAAGATAATAAACTACACTTTTAGCCTTTGTCATCCTCACCAATAGCAGTCAAATCATCACGTACCTGTTTGAGCCTTCCAAGATAATAAACTACACTTTTAGCCTTTGTCATCCTGATGTTCTTCAATTGTTCTTCGAGTACCATCTTCCTACTCTCATTGGTGCTCTGTAGAGATTGGTTAGAGTTGTCCACATCTGATATGCATATGTGCTTCTCTCACCTGATGAACTACATGATCCTTCAGACTATCCATCAAAATTATTTTTGCCTTTGCATTATTTTTTGTGAATTCAACAAGTTCATCTGCAATAGTAAGAGGTAAAACCACTTGCCGCACTATGTCCCAAACTACTGTCTCCTCAAACATTGTCTGAATTCTGTCCTTCCAAATGACATAGTTGGATATCCCATCCAGTCTATCCTCTATCCTTAAGAACATGGGCATGACTGTTGTCCAAAACTTACAAAACCAAAAAAATGGAGAAATGAACTTTCCAACACACCTTGCTTTCCCAAAAGTTCAGTCTGTGTGAAATTTCACCTTGCTGTCCCGAAATATCAGTTTGCTGATCAAACTGAGTTTGCTATCCAAAAATTCAATTTGTTGTCCAAACCATTGTTTGTTGTCCCAAACTATTTTCTGTTGTTCAAACCTCAATTTTTAGCTTGTAGCTTTGATACCATGTTGAAATTTGATGACTAAAAAAAAGTTTCCTGCAATCCCAACCTGATTTTAATTTCACCTTATCACTCCCATTCAGTTAAATGCCCTTTCCCATAAACATAAATTCAACATATAAAATTATGGAAATGAAATTTTTAGATTAAGACACACAAGACTGTCAACACATGCTGAAAATAAATATGGACATAACCAGACCATCAACACACATAAAAATACACATAGCTTTTTGGTCAACTTAGACCCAGCCAAAACCCCTTCAATCTTCTCCGGGGAAACCCTATTAGAGAGCTCTTCAAATTTATTTATCTTTCAAGTTTAGGAAAAATAGATTTGCAGACAAAACAAAACAACAAAACACAACTTATCTCTTCAGCCCAAAATTCCTTGAAAACCATGCGCACTTTAACTCAATTTCTGTGCCCACTTGAAGCTGAAAATATTACTGTACGGATACAATTGTATGGACTGTACTTTATGAATTGTACAAATTTCTATACCGCTGTACAAACTATACGATTTTTTTCAAAACTTGTCTCGAACGATGTGAAACTCACAACATTCAATGATGTTCGTACTATACCTTCTGCTGTCTTCTATGCCCTGATTTCCATGCCCAACTTTGCCAAAAATCACTCCTTCAGCTTGCTACAACAAATTTCTCCTTCAAAACTTTTCTCCAGCTCTCAACCTCCTTTCTCCAATCTTCTCATGAAGAATGAACACAATCTCTCTTTTCTTTCCCCCTTTTGTTTCCCTAAATTACTTTTGGGCAACCCTAAGATCTAATGGCTCAGATTCATTTAGATCAAGGATGAGAACAAATGTGCATTTAATTCTCACTTTCTATTTTTTAACACACCCATTAAATAAAGTACCCACATTGTACTTTATGTCTAAAGTCACTTTTCACTTTACAATTTAACATTGACTTTACCACTTATAAAGTTAATTTCACTTTATCAAGTCACACTTAGGAAAATAATTATTTTGGACACTTTTCCCTAGGTAGAGACTAACCCATGGGAAACTACTTGTCCAAGGTACATTAAAAATCAACAAGGATGGAGGAAGGCATAAGTCGCACTAGATGAAATCAACATAATATATCCTCATATGGAGTATGAGGTGGTTGACTACAATTAAGAAACTATGATTGAAAGCTCCTGGGAAAGGAATGTGTGAGGAAGGAATAGATCATGAGATATGAAACCATGATGAAGGAAATCAACATCCAAAGGACCAAGAATATTTGACTAGGAAATATCTTATAAAGATATGAAGACTCTGATGGAAGTCTGAAAAAGATGGAGACCCTTGAAAATGGATATCTTTGGGAGATGTGTCAACACGCATCCAGGATGTTGGTACCTACAGGAAGATGTCATGATGAAGAGCCATCTTGAAAGGTATAATTTGATTTAATGTTATGCTTTGATTTCTTTGAATAATATCTGGATGAGTTCATGCAGAACTACTAGCACAAGAGTTGTAAGTAAAGTACAACTGGCATTCATGTGGTGGATGGAAATTCCTGAAAGAACCTAATGAGGAAGAAGTAGCCATATGAAGAAGGTTCCAGATATGTATCAAGAAGGCCACTTTCCATGAAGAAAGGAATGACATGACGAACCAAGAAGGAAATTGATGGATGGCTAATGCCCTACAAGGAAGAAGCAAGACTGAATTTCATGACATCAAGAAAATAATTTGATCAAGCTATTGAAGGACCCACAAATAAGAAGTTGCCGATGAAAAGGAGAGTCCCTTGTTAAGAGGGAGCTTTGACAGGTTTCTGATCAAGAGGAAGCTTGGATTGAGTCACCCCTGATTAAGGAGTGATAGTTGTGTATTTCTATTTCATGTCTCATGCACTAGACTAGGACTAACAGTCGTAAGTCTTAGTGAAGTCCATGAAGATAAATGTAGACATGTGATGGATGTATCCTCCCTAATTGAGAGGGAGAGATAGACAAAACATTCTTGCCTTCACTTTGGAAGAAATAATGGAGGATTGGGTAATCATATGGCATCCGATGCTCTTTGAGGATGTGTAGAGCATCCAAGATAAGAGTAGGCAAGAGGATCGATATTCTTTGAGGCTTGGGAACCCAAGATAAAAATAGTACTAGAAGGTCATACTCAGTGAACACCCGGGTGGGTATGACCCAAGAGAGACAATTATGAAGGTCTCTATATTCATTGATGTCACCAAGCATTGGAGCTCATGGTCTCGTGGAGAGATGGAGCTGTTAGTCAAGGCCTTCCACTGTGACAGTGATAGTTGATATGATCTTTGTAAATGATGAAATAAAAGGAATAAAATTATTTTTGTATGCCTTGCTGCATGGGTTTCATGAGAAACAGGCTTATTTGTTAGTGGCTCCCATTGATATCCTTAGGATTTATTATTGAGTCAAAGATTCAATGTCATGTATGAAGAAGCTCTTCTTGATCTTATGTTTGATGTATACAAGTCTATAGAAATGTCAAGAAGCCCTCCAAATGAGAAGTACAATCCTCTTCCTCATGTTGGCCTGCAAAATGAATGAAAAGTTGTCATGTCAGCTCAAGTATGGAGGCACAATGGTTCATTGTCATGTCGGCTTATATAAAACTCTAACCACTATATATAGGCGTGCAAAGAATCCGCATTACAGGCGGAATAGGAACTCAGATCCTTTGAAATCTCAGACAAGTACAGTCGCTTAGAAAATCTCGGATGAGTACAATAGTTCAGTATTGCGAGGGGAGAAGGATCTCTATGTTTTTTTCGATGATGTCTTCACATCCTCACAACATTGTCTCAACATACTAAGATGCAGTCCTAGTCTCATCATATGTGTGATAAATATATCTCAGTGATACATTCTCGACATGCTCTCTAGACAATCACATTCTAAGCTTCATTGTGATGAGAAGGATCCTGGTGATCCGATAGTGGCTCACTATGTTCAACATACTTATAGATGTTGTCATAAGTCTCGGTATATTTGTGATGAGGATATCTTTGTCTCATCATACTTCCAGATGTAGTCATGATCTTGATGTAAGATCATGATCTCAGTGTATCTATATGCAGTACTCCTATATGTTCATATCTTAGTATAAGATCTCTATGAAGGTGCAACAATGTTGCAACAAGAGTGATCTCAGAGATGGCCTTGATGTTGCAGGAGTGATGGAAATCTCAGTGGAGCAATAATGATGGCCTCAGTATTGCAGCAATGATGATGATCTCAACAGTGACAAAGAAGTGTAGGTTTTAACCCCGTACAGAAATTACCTGCATACCAATTCTAAATCACAGAAAAATAAACAATGTGAGAGCATAACACATAAAACACATTTACATAGAGATTTCCCCTGGATCCCAAAACCGGGACTACCAGCTTGATTTTTTTCATTATATTCCTTTCAATGTTACAATACATATTTATACATGCCGAAGCATCCAATACCATGGACCGAAAACCATTGCATCCAAAACCATGGACCGAAAACCATAGGTAGGTTTGCCCAACCTAATATAGGGTCCAAAATTTTTTTTTTCCCGGGGCGCTGCCCCGGACCCCATAGAGGGGGGCTACCCGCCCCCCTCAAACCCCCCGGACAGGGGGGGATGCCGCCCCCCCTATGACCCCCCCGCTGCGCAATTGGCGCAACGAAGGGGGGGCTCCGCCCCCCCTCTAACTCCCTGATTCACTACATGGGTTAGTCATGGAAAGAATATAACACAACCCAACAATCTCCCACTTGTTGTTTTCTTTCCACACGGGGCCACAAGAGAGCTTAGTCATTTTTCCAGTCTTGAAATGCCCATTGTTTCTCTACACCAAGAGAACTTCTTAGAGCTTGTTGGTATCATCCCAAGACCCTTTTTCCTTCCCAAAAAAATATCATTTATCCATACATTTTCATCATATATCCATCAAAATCCTTGAATATTGATTATTAATCGTTTTATAGTTATTAAATTGCATAGAAATTAATTTAGGGGTTTTATGTTCAAGAATTGGAAGTTTTTGATGACATGATTACAGGAAGTACCTACATCCTGTAATGAGCTTATCTTTTGACATGTGGCGCAACAGATGAGCTAGAACGAAAGGCATGGGCGAAAAGCAGAATGTCCAAGCATGGACAAACACCTATCTCCCAGCCAAATCGAACCTCCTATGTATGCGGTCAACTCAAGTCAAAGCAGGGCACTCTGACAGACAAAAGCAGCAACAGCATCGTTCCATTTTCATTTTAGTTTTTTTGTTCTTTTTGAAACACTTAGCATGGAAACATTTTGAAAAGGCTTATGTGATAAAAGCGGCAACAACCGAATGTACATTCATTGTATCGATGACATGGCTGTGCGTACGCATATGTAAATACAGCCAGGTTAATGTTTGAGAGTTTAGTAGTTGAATCGTTTTTCTCAGAACAAAGTTTTTAAGTTAATACAAAAGACTTATTCTCAGTCACGACGTGTGTATACCTCTTGCATTGATTTGATAGCTGATCGGTTATGGCCAGTGTACCCTTAGGACGCGGACGGGCCCTGCGTTCTTCGATTGGTATACTGTTCACTTGTTTTGTTACATTTCGGTTATCACATGTTCGCACAGTATTTATATTGGATCTGATTTATATAGCATATGGTTTGCATCACAGTTACGATTACATAGCTTTCGATTTACACAGCTTATGGTTTGCATAGCAGTTACATAGCTTTTGATTTCTATAGCCTTTGATTTTCATTGCATGTATATGGTGTGTGCTTATGAATGGTTTATGGTTATGTTGAATGGTCAGCACTAGGATCTGGAAGGGAGTCTTGTAAGGGATTCGATCCCTGTGTGACTTATAGAGACATTATCATAAACTCTGTTTTATTTCACAGTTCATTTATGTTCTCTTTATATAGTTTGATAGTGTAAATATCTCTGCATGCTGTGTGTGTTTACCAAACAAGGGTTTTCTGGGTGATATCTCTGTAAGGAGGTTAAAATCATTGTTACAGTCATACACAGTACTTAGGTTCATGGTTTGATTTAATAGATGCATCTCATAGCAAGCACTCTAATCAAGCATATCAGTAGGGTAATCCAGGTGTGTGAATGATAGGCTACATATTCCGGTCTTCCGTAAAGAAGCCTTGTAACCTACATCATAATCACTTGGCCAAAGATTCTTTATGTCTATATATTTTAGACCACGCCTCTAAGCTTACGCACCTCGGTCGATATTAAATATAGAGTCTAGTCTAGTACCCTAGCTGGAACCCCTACATTTTGGCGCCGTTGCCGGGGAGGCGTACGTAAAGGATTCAAACAAAAAGAATTTTTTTTTTTTTCAATACACAAAAACAAACAAAAACACAGTTAGAAATCATGTTCATTTATGCCTAGACTTAGAGACAATCAAGGGAGATTTGTAAGAACCCCCCACCATCTCAAAACTAACCCATCATCATCAGGAGCAGACTCTCCAGGGAATACAACACCATCTGAGGAGGATATTCAAACATTGGCAGAAAGATTTTATTCAGGACAACACATTACTCTTGCTGAGAGGGAAACTCTATTTGCATATAAATCACAGCAGCAACCCTTTCCTAAATCTTCTACACAAGGGAAAAGTACTACCGTTACCAAGCAATCTTCCTTTTCTCTCTTTTCCACCAAGAGACACCAAGAGACCAATTAGAATGGCTGAGGAGGGATCTGGATCAGTTCCCCATCAAGAGGAGGAGGAATCAACTTTTAAATTCCCTATACAAGAACCACAGGAGGATGAGGAGATCAAAATGAAAAATATACCCCCATCCGTGCTACCCAATTTCTATGGTATGGCTTCAGAGGATCCGGACTCATTCTTATTCGAGTTTGACATTGTATGTCTAACTTATGGCTATACGGATGATGCTCATAGACTCAGATTGTTTCCATCCACATTAAAGGCAACAGCCTTGAAATGGTTTATGGGGCTAGGTGAGCATGCCATAGTAGATTGGGATGGCATGAGGAGGATATTTCTGAGGAAATATCAGCCTTATTGTAGATCCAAAGACTCTAAAGATGACATCTTTAGAATGAGTCAGCAGGAGGATGAAACCTTAGAAGAATATCTAGAACGGTTTGTCTATAACTTGCAAAAATCTAAACACCGAACAATGCCTCCTGATCTAGTCCGCACAATATTCTTGAAAGGTATCCGGGAAGAATACATGGATGATCTCAACTTAATGGGCAAAGGTGACATCTCTGCCTTACCCTTTGAAGAAATAGCTGAACTGTGTGAGAAATATTCAAGAAGTAAAGCCAAAATGGGAAAGAGAACTTTGTCATCTAGGGTCACAAAAACTACCTCTGCTAGTGTCACCCGGGCTGAAATTGGTAATCTTTTAGAAGAGTTCAAAAAAGATTTGTTGAGCACTCTAGGAAACCAAATTGATACCTTAAAAGCCAAAAAGAAACAAGAGGAAGAAGACAATATTATGGCTATTTTCTGCCCCAAGTGTCGCAAGAAACATGCATTAAAAGACTGCTCTCTAGAGAATATCCAAGTATGTGCTTTCTGTACTGAGCATCATGATATGTTTAACTGTCCTAAAGTTAAAATTTTGCAGAACTGTAACATGGCAGCTAGCACAGAGATGGAGAACGTGTACTACATGGGTGCAAAGCGACCATGGCAGCCAAGGCAAGCACCCCAAGGTATGTTTCCTAATCAAAATATGCAATTTCCTATGAATGATCAGATGTATGCACAAAACTCATGGAATATACCTATGCCATGGCAGCATGGAAACCAACAACAAAATCAATGGAGACCGTCTCAACAGTATTCCCAATCCTACCATCCATATCCGCAATCATACCCATCTTATTCACAGCCATATCAGCAGTACCAACAGCCATATCCATCACAGTCTCCAACATATCAACAGCACCCTCAGCAAGTTGTTTATCAGCCCCAACCCTCTCAACAGACCTTGCCTGCTCCTCCACAAATAAATGTCCCACAACTTCAATTTCCAACTAACCCACAACCTCCCAGACCCACACAAATACCTGCTCAAATTGTCCCAAATCCGAACAATAGAGCAGAGAGGCCAGCCTATAATGTAGAGGAAGGAACCTCCTACTCCACACTGCCTTTGCAAAACATTAATCTGAGGTCTGGTAGGGTGCTTCAAAAGGATTCTCCAATAACAGATCAGCAAGAAGAAAATTTAGAAAAAGAAAATGAAATGACAACTCAAACAAAACCAAGCAGTGAAACCAAGGACAAACAGATGCAATCACTGCAACCACCTTTTCCAGACCGGTTGGTCCAAGTAAAACCACCACTGCCTCCACCACAATTTGATGTCTTGGATGAACTTAAAAATGTCTACATAAAAATCCCTTTGCTGCAAGCTATAAAGGACATTCCTATCTACACCAAAGCCATCAAAGACATGTGTCTCAAGAAACCTGCTAGAAAGAAGATTGATCCTCAGACCATTCATGTTTTAGGAAATTTAGCAGGCCTTATGACCAATACCATCTCCATGGATAAGTATGTTGATCCGGGCATTCCAAAAGTGACCACCATCATTAACAACATACGGATTTCAAACACTTTGATAGATCTAGGAGCCACAATCAATGTCATGACCCTTGAAACCATGAGAACACTCCAGCTTATGAATTTGCAACATACCACGATTGTTCTTGAACTAGCTGATAGGTCCAAAGTCATTCCTGAGGGGATTTTGGAAGATATCATCGTCTCACTGGACTCTTGGGAGTATCCAGTGGATTTCCTAGTCCTTCAACCCAAATCCAATCTAGGAGGACATCCTATCATTCTAGGTAGACCATGGTTAGCGACTGCTGATGCATTTATTGGATGCCGATCAGGTAACATGATTATCTCTAGAGGGACCGAAAGGAAACAACTCACCCTCTATCCATCGACACAATCACCTGCAGTAACACATAAGTTGTGGCTTGATGATAAATTTAATGACAAAGAGGAAGTACAATCTGTTTTTAGCATTGACCAGATCTATGATTTCCACGAAGACAATAATGATTTGGTAGAACTATTTCTTTCTCAACCTGATGTATCTGAAAATTTGAGAAATGAACAATATAATGCTGCAGACGTACTTCTGGCTCAAAACTTTCAAGAAACATGCACTATCCACTCCTTGCAATCTACATTTCATGACATCTTTCCAGTTCAATCCATCATCAATACACAGAGTCAAGTCATAGAGATCAGTCCAGGGAAAACTTTGAACATAGGCAACCACCTAGACTCATCTCAACAAGAGAAATTGATTAGACTCTTGACGAAGTACCAAAAAGCCTTCGCTTGGGATTACACTGACATGCATGGGATTCACCCCGACACATGCACTCACCACATCTACACAGATAGCACCATTAAACCGGTGAAGCAACCGCAAAGAAGAATGAACCCCATGCTCCAAGACATTGTCAGAGAAGAGTTGTAAAAACTTTTGAGAGTCAACTTTATATATCCTATTTCTGACAGTCAGTGGGTATCCCCATTGGTTATTGTGCCCAAGAAAAATGGCAAGTGGCGCATTTGTGTTGATTACAGACAGCTGAACAAAGCAACGCTCAAAGACTACTTCCCACTGCCATTCATTGATCAAGTGTTAGACACCCTAGCCGGCAAATCATCATTTTCCTTTCTTGACGGTTTCAGTGACTACAACCAGATCCGGATTGCCTCTGAAGACCAGGACAAAACCACCTTCACCTGTCCTTGGGGCACCTATGCCTACAATGTTTTGCCATTTGGACTTTGTAACGCTCCAGCTATATTTCAGCGAGCTGTGTTAGCTATTTTTGCTGATTTGATTCATGATTGTGTTGAAGTGTATATGGATGATTTTTCAGTATATGGAAATTCTTTTGAACATGCATTAGAAAATCTAGAGAGAGTTTTGAAAAGGTGTATTGAAGCTAACCCGTCCCTCAGCAACGAAAAGTGCTTCATGATGTTAAATGAAGGGATAGTGTTGGGCCATTATATCTCTTTTCAAGGCATCCAGGTTGACCCAGCCAAGATCCAGATTATTGCCGATTTGCCTATTCCACAGAATCAGAGAGAGGTAAGAAGTTTTCTTGGCTATGCTAGTTATTACCGCAGATTCATTGAACATTTTAGCAAGATAGCCTTACCTTTGTTTAAACTTTTAGCCAAAGATGTACTTTTCAATTGGACTGAGAACTGCCAACATGCATTTGAACAACTCAAAAGGAAACTATCTACTGCACCAGTCCTGAGGGGGCCTAATTGGAGTTTACCATTTCATATTTTTACCGATGCATCTGACACTGCAATAGGTGCATCCTTAGGCCAAAAAGAAGAATCTTGTACATATGCAATTTATTTCATTAGTAAAAATCTCACCCCTGCCGAGCTAAACTATACAGTTACAGAAAAGGAAACACTTGCCATCATTTATGCTGTGAATAAATTCCGCCATTACATAACTGGTTATGAAGTCTTTGTACATACTGATCATTCTGCCATTCGACATCTCATGAATAAACCAATAACTAGTGTCAGAGTTACCAGATGGTTACTATTGTTACAGGAATTTAACATCACAGTGTTAGATAGACCAGGCAAAGAAAACCAGGTGGCAGATTTTCTGTCTAGACTGCAAAATCCAGGTGAGATTGTTCCTGTTGAGGATTCTTTTCCGGACGAGCACTTATTTGCAATTTCCATAGTAACTCCTTGGTTTGCTGATTTAGCTAATTACTTGTCTACAGGTAGAACACCTCTACATTTCACTGCAAAGGAAAGGAAAAGACTGATCAAACAAAGTGCTAGATATTCATGGCTTAATAGCGATCTCTTTTACACTGGTTTTGATATGATCATTAGGAGATGTGTACGAATTGATGAGGTAATTGACATATTAAAATCTTGCCATGATGAACCATGTGGTGGGCATTTTGCAGCGAAGCGGACAGCCTTCAAAGTTCTTACTCTTGGATACTACTGGCCATCCATTTTCAAGGATGCCAAGAAGTATGTAAAGAGTTGTGATAGCTGCCAAAGAATGGGCAGACCAACAGCTACCGATCAGATGCCCCTTCAGCCCCAAGTTCACTTGGAACCATTTGATAAGTGGGCTCTGGACTTCATAGGACCTATCAACCCAGCCTCTAATGGTAAGAAGTACATCCTAGTATGTACTGATTACGTCACCAAGTGGGCAGAAGCAAAAGCACTGGTAAGAGAAACCGAACACACAGTAGTCAATTTCCTTTTTGAGGAGATCTTTGTGAGGTATGGAGTGCCAAGAGAAATTGTCACTGATCAAGGTACTCAATTCACCTCAAATCTCATGAAGGACATCACAGACAAGTACCAAATAAAGCATAGGAAAAGTACCCCCTACCATCCACAGGCCAATGGGCAGGTGGAATCAACCAACAAGACCTTGGAGGGGATCATTACCAAAACTGTTGCAATGAACCGTAAAAACTAGGAAGAAAAACTCAAAGAGGCACTCTGGGCTTACCGGATTACTTGGAAAGATACCACCGGATTTACACCATACCAATTGGTGTACGGTAAGGATGTCATGCTTCCTATTGAATTCCAAATTCACACTTTTAAATTAGTTGTAGATTTACTAATTGATTTGGATCAAGCACAAAAAGAGAGAATCCAGCAGTTGAACCAGCTGGATGAGATGAGGCAGCAAGCAGAACAAACCACCATCCTCATGCAACAACACAGGAAGCAATGGCATGATTCACACATTAAGAAGAAGCACTTCAAGGAAGGTGACTGGGCTTTGCTTTTTGATTCAAAATTCAAGGATCATAAAGCTAAGTTCACCACCCATTGGATGGGCCCCTATGAAATTGTTCAGGCTTATGACAATGGTTCAGTAAAGCTCCAAACTATTGATGGCGAAGGTCATTCCTTCACAGTCAACGGTCATCGCCTGAAGCTGTTCAACAAGCCCATCAGCAAGCAAGATTTTCTCCATACACTATCTCAGCAAGAAGAGGTTGAGATACTGCAGCCCTCAGCTGCAGTATCACTGCCTTAGTTTCATTTCCTTTCAATTTCAAAATCAAAAAGAAAAAAAAAAAAAAAAAAAAAAAAAAAAAAAAAAAAAAAAAAAAAAAAAAAAAAAAAAAAAACTAAAAAAATAATAATGAGTTAGATGTGAAAACCAGTATCTGGCACAATCTAACCCTGAATTCCTACCTGAAAACCAATTTATTGGCGGGTATGAATTCTCTTTCTTTTGTTCATTGTTTCATTTCTCAGTTGACTCATGACTTGAGGACAAGTCAACCTTTAAGTCGGGGAGAGAGGCATCTGTTTTCTGTTACTTTTATCTCTCCCTTGTAAATACTTCAAATTTCTTATTCTATATTTCACTATAAATTTCCAACAGCAGCTTGTTACCAGCAGTAATTCCAGACTTTAACAAATAAGCTGTTCTGTCATGATTTTATTTCAGAGGGACCTGGTTATAAATATTTTGCAGGGGGACCTGTTCTGTTCAGACATCTATGCTACCAACACCAGTAGTCCAACACCAGCAGTCATGGGACCTGTTTAAGATTTTCAGAAGGGACCTATTAAAGCAATTGACACCTGTTAAGACATTCCAACCAGCAGTAATGGGACCTGTTTAAAACATTCAGTTGGGACCTGTTAAAACAAAGTTTTGACACCAAAGGCTACTTCAACAGACTTCCACCAAGCTTTTACAAGGATTTGGGCACCAACACTTCAGCAAATGGCAAGCTCAGTGAACCTGTAACAATACAAAGAGCTGCATGAACACCTTCAATTTTCTCAAAGGACCTGTTACATTCAGTTTTCTCAAGGGACCTGTACATTCAAATCTTTCAAAGGGACCTGTTATATCTTCAAAATTTTTTCTCAAAAGACCTGTGCATTCAACCTCCCTCAGAGGACCTGTCAAAAAGAACAGTCAAAAAGAATTAGCAACTCAGCATGTCAAATGATCAACAAAGGAGTAATGTATTTCTGTTCTTAAACATTTAATTTCCTAGATTGGTTTTTAATGTAACTTTGGTGACTATAAGCTGTTGTAATTGATTTCAAGGATACCTATATGCATCAATCTATCACCCTTATCCCACCAATTCTCATCATTCCCCTACATTAACCTATCCATACCCCAAAAACCCATTACCAACACATCCACCTTGTCATATACCCTACAGGCATACCAACATTCTCTATATGACCGAATACTCATTGAAAAGGGCACGTGGTGAGCTGTGTATTTTTAAATATAAAGGATGAGATAGATGTGGAAGCGGCCTATATATATTCTACTCATACAATCAAATCATAATAAGCGGCCTATATATATTCTACTCCACACACAGCCGAATCATAACTTCGCCACCCAGCATTATAGCCCAGCACTATGGGTACGCTCTCAGCGTTCTTGTGATAACATGCATGCAAGCGTACAACACTCTGTTTTTAAATGAATGATTACATTGTGAGGTGAGTACAGGGTTATTTCACCATCCTTTCCACCCTCGATTCCCATAACTTCCAAGGTGAGAATCAAAAGCAAGGAGCGCGAGGAGATTATTATCATTTGGGTGGAGTTACAAAGTGAAAATCTGAAGCAAGGAGCGCCGAGGAGAGTATCACTGTTTGGGGTCGGTTTACATAGTGAAACCAGTGAATGCCGAAAAGGGAAAGCATCACCATTCTACTTCTAACTCCCATCACAGTCATATCGACCGGCCAAGCACCATATTGAAGACTGAAGGAAGCGATATATACCAGGTAACCGACTTGACATTTATGTGTTTAAATTTTAAAGAGTATAGACAGAGAAGGGTTGGAGGCACAACCCTCTGCCATCACCATGACTAATAGGGTCGAACCCAGTACATTCGACAGCTCACAATACCATGAGGATTGCATTGAGATTCTTAGAGAAACACAGTGGTTACCTTTTTTGGAAAAATTCCATGGGAGTAATGAGGAAATCACCAAGCAATTTGCCTTCACCTTTAATGGAGAAAAGGCCCTAATAGGCACCTTCTCCTTCAGAATCTCAGAGGATACTATAGCTCAGGCAATTGGAATTAGTCCTGAAGGAGAGAAGTACTTTAAAACCAAACAATTCAAGGAGAAATCATGGACACAGTTCATGTCCAGATCTAGAGTTTCCTCAGTAAACTGGAAGAAGGGTGTTCCAAGAAGCTGGTTAGTTCATCCTTGGGATGAAATGGTTTACATTCTTCAAAAGTTCATAACCTGTGAAGGTAGGTATAGTATTGTTTATCTATACCACATCAAGCTACTCCTCCATTTAAAGAAACAATGTGTAATCAGTGTGCCATATTTTCTGCTGCAAAGTTTAACAAAGATGGCCAAAACTATCCAGAAGCAAAAAGGGAATGAAGACAAAAGCCTGTACCATTTTGGCCTAATTAAAATCCTCATTGAACATGAGTTGCAGAAGCGAGGGAAGCCATGGAAAGAATTCTTAGCTGTCAATCAAATCAGAGATGAGGAGGAAAAAGAGGAAGTGCAAGAAGATTCAGGGTTTATGAAGGAAATTGATGAGGAAATTCCAGTGTCCAAAGACAGCAGAGCACCTCTACCTGTGGGCAGCATAAGGACCAGGAACATGCAAAAAGAGGATGCCAAGAGGGATGAGAAAGACAAAATTTTTACCACTTACTCACGAAGAACAAGGAGGACACCAAAGACTCAGCTGCAAGAAGACCAGTTTGAATCTCATGCGCCTGCACAAATGGATGTTGGGAGTGGTGACCATTCACTACCAGCACCAGAAGTTGACATGGAGGTAGAGAGCCATAACAAACAGGAAACATGTTCACCACCTCCCACCAAAAGACAGAAGAAATTAGAAAAACAAATTGAAGAATTGAAGGAAGAGCTCATGGAAGCTAACATGTTGGAAAAAGTTATTAAAAGGGAAAATGAAATGCTCAGGGCGCAAAGCAAAGAAACACAGAAAACAAATGAAAATCTAAAGGAAAGAATCAGTGAGTTGGAGACTGAGCAAACTGAGATTTCCAACTGGGCCACTAAGTGGTACAATCAGAAGAAGGCTCTTAAAGAGAAATATAAAAAGTTAAAGCAGGAGCTCAAGGGACAGAAAGATCACCAGGTGAAGAAGAATTTAGATACCTTGCTCAAGGCAGCAGAGATCCATGCAGGGACAGAGTTCAAGGGGAGTACTTCTGGAGTAGCATGAGGACATGCTAAGTCCTTAAGTCGGGAAGAGATGTTGGTATCATCCCAAGACCCTTTTTCCTTCCCAAAAACATATCATTTATCCATACATTTTCATCATATATCCCTCAAAATCCTTGAATATTGATTATTAATCGTTTTATAGTTATTAAATTGCATAGAAATTAATTTAGGGGCTTTATGTTCAAGAATTGGAAGTTTTTGATGACATGATTACAGGAAGTACCTACATCCTGTAATGAGCTTATCGTTTGACATGTGGCACAGCAGATGAGCTAGAACGAAAGGCATGGGCGAAAAGCAGAATGTCCAAGCATGGACAAACACCTATCTCCCAGCCAAATCAAACCTCCTATGTATGCGGTCAACTCAAGTCAAAGCAGGGCACTCTGACAGACAAAAGCAGCAACAGCATCGTTCCATTTTCATTTTAGTTTTTTTGTTCTTTTTGAAACACTTAGCATGGAAACATTTTGAAAAGGCTTATGTGATAAAAGCGGCAATAGCCGAATGTACATTCATTGTATCAATGACATGGCTGTGCGTACGCATATGTAAATACAGTCAGGTTAATGTTTGAGAGTTTAGTAGTTGAATCGTTTTTCTCAGAACAGAGTTTTTAAGTTAATACAAAAGACTTATTCTCAGTCACGACGTGTGTATACCTCTTGCATTGATTTGATAGCTGATCGGTTATAGCCAGTGTACCCTTAGGACGCGGACGGGCCCTGCGTTCTTCGATTGGTATACTATTCACTTGTTTTGTTACATTTCGGTTATCACATGTTCGCACAATATTTATATTGGATCTGATTTATATAGCATATGGTTTGCATCACAGTTACGATTACATAGCTTTCGATTTACACAGCTTATGGTTTGCATAATAGTTACATAGCTTTTGATTTCTATAGCCTTTGATTTTCATTGCATGTATATGGTGTGCGCTTATGAATGGTTTATGGTTATGTTGAATGGTCAGCACTAGGATCTGGAAGGGAGTCTTGTAAGGGATTCGATCCCTGTGTGACTTATAGAGACATTATCATAAACTCTGTTTTATTTCACAGTTCATTTATGTTCTCTTTATATAGTTTGATAGTGTAAATATCTCTACATGCTGTGTGTGTTTACCAAACAAGGGTTTTCTGGGTGATATCTCTGTAAGGAGGTTAAAATCATTGTTACAGTCATACACAGTACTTAGGTTCATGGTTTGATTTAATAGATGCATCTCATAACAAGCACTGTAATCAAGCATATCAGTAGGGTAATCCAGGTGTGTGAATGATAGGCTACATATTCCCCGTAAAGAAGCCTTGTAACCTACATCATAATCACTTGGCCAGAGATTCTTTATGTCTATATATTTTAGACCACGCCTCTAAGCTTACGCACCTCGGTCGATATTAAATATAGAGTCTAGTCTAGTACCCTAGCTGGAACCCCTACAGAGCTCATAGATTTTGTCAATGCATCTGCAGTATTCTTCAAAGTGTCCACCTTTACCAGCAACACCTTTTTGTCTTCTATCATATCCCTCACAAAGTGATATTGAACATCAATGTGCTTTGTCTTTGAATGATAAGCAGGGTTCTTTGCCAAGAAAATTTCACTTTGGCTGTCACAGTCTATTCTTATAGCTCCTTGTACTAACCCCATACTTGAACACAATCTCTGCAACCAAACTGCTTCCTTGCTTGCATGAGTGGCTGCCATGTATTCTGCCTCTGTAGTTGATAGTGCCACTACAGATTGTTTCTTACTCATCCAACTGACTGCACCTCCAAATAGGTTAAACACATACCCACTTGTAGATCTTCTCTGATCCATATCTCCAGCCCAGTCTGCATCAACAAAGCCACGAACATCCAACACTCTGTCCAATCTTGGTCTTCCTTGGTAGCACAAACCATAATTACTAGTGCCACGCAAATACCTGAAAACCCACTTCACTGCTGTCCAGTGCTCCTTCCCTGGTTTTGACATAAACCTGCTCAATACTCCCACTGCATGTGCAATGTCTGGTCTAGTACAGACCATTGCATACATCAGGCTACCGACTGCACTCGCATATGGAACACGAGACATGTCCTCTTCCTCTTCTTGTGTCTTGGGACACTGTTCAGCAGATAACCTCACACCTACAGGAATAGGAACCTTCACCGATTTACTATCCTGCATATTAAACCTCTGCAGTATGGTCTCGACATACTTCCTCTGGTTTAACTAGAGCTTCCTCTTTGCCCGATCTCTTTTAATTTCCATGCCCAAAATATAGTTTGCAGCACCAAGATCTTTCATGTCGAATTTGGAGGACAATTGGGCCTTCAAATCCTGGATAATTTCTTTGTCATTTCCAACCAGCAACATATCATCCACATACAAGACAGATAAATAACACGGTCACCAATCAATTTAAAATACACACAATGATCTGCTTTGCTTCTAGTGAAGCCAAGTCCCCGTATAAATGTATAAAATTTCTGATACCACATCCTTGGTGACTGTTTTAACCCATACAGATACTTCTTTAACTTGCATACCAGTTCTTTCTTACCCTTCACCGCAAAGCCTTCAGGTTGCTTCATGTAGATTTCCTCTTCCAAATCCCCGTGAAGAAATGCTGTCTTCACATCCATCTGTTCTACCTCAAAATCAAAAGCAGCAGCAACAGATAAAAGTAATCTAATAGAAGTTACCTTGGCAACAAGACAAAAAATATCACCAAAATCAATTCCCGGCACTTGGGAATATCCTTTTGCTACCAACCGAGCTTTGTATTTCTCCACCTTCCCTTGTGAATTTGTCTTCTTTTTGAACACCCATTTGCTGCCAATGGGTTTCCTTCCAGTCGGCAACTCCACCAGATCCCAAGCCTCATTTTTGTGCAAAGATGCCATTTCATCAACCATGGCCTATTTCCAGAGTTTTCCATCCTCTGAATCTACTACTTCCTTCACAGTTTTGGGATCATCATCAGTAATAGACAAAGAAAAATTTGAACAGAAAGTAGGACTATACCTTTCTGGCTGCCTTCTTTCTCGAACTAATCTTCTCATAGCCGGAGTTTGTGGCTCTTCATCTTCTGATTCCTCCTCTGCTGCAAAGTTTGATTCTTCCTCCTTTAGCTCAAACTCTATCTTGTCAGGTTCCTTTGGTTGGACTTCATGTTTAATAACATCTTTTACCTCTCTGAACACCACATCTCGGCTGTACACAACCTTCCGTGCAGGGAAAATTTTAAGAACCCCCCCTAAATTTATAAATATAATAAATGGGCGAATCTCCATGGTATATAGGAAAAATGGAAGGCGATTTTATCAATAATATAATATGTATATATAATTTTTTGGCGAATCTCTCACCAGGCATGGCGAATATTTTACTCAATTATAAAATCTTGTAAGATCTTGGCGAGTCTTTCACTAAATAATAAAACTTTGTAAAGTCCTAGTGAATCTTAGCATAAGCTACATGCTGGTTTAATTCCCCCATTTAAATAGGCTACATTCCAGGTGAATACCATGGGTCAATACCATGTGCCATTTTGGTGAATACCATGGGTCAATACCATGTGCCATTTTTATTTTTTTTAATTCTAATATTAGGGTTAATAATGGTTTTTTGCATGGTATTAATAACAATCTAGTCCATGGTATTTGTCCCATAGTATTTTGGCCATAGGTTTCACCTAAATATAACCCATTTTTTGAGTGTTCGTAAATATAAGGTGACTTATGGAGTAAATATAAAAAAATGTTTTATTTGTTTACCATACCTCTCGTTTATTTATATTTTTATTAATTTACCATACCTCTTTTACAAATATGGTATTCGGCCCATAGGATTCACTTAAATAAAACCTCTTTCTTGAGCCTTCATAAATAGAACGAGGGTTATGGACTAAATATAAAAAGAGGTTTTATCTATTTATTATACGTCTAGTTTATTTATATTTTTATTTATTTACCATACCTTTTGAGTAAGTATAAAAAGACGTTTTATTTATTTACCATACCTCCACTTTACTTATATTTTTATTTGTTTACACCCTTACATGTATATAAGGTGACTTATGGAGTAAATATAAAAAATGTTTTATTTATTTACCATACCTCTCATTTATTTATATTTTTATTAATTTACCATACCTCTTTTATAAATATGGTATTTGGCCCATAGGATTCACTTAAATAAAACCTATTCTTGAAAATGGGCGAATGGATTCACTTAAATAAAACCTATTCTTGAAAATGGGCGAATGGAAGGTTGTAAGTCCTAATTTCAAGGGCTAAATTTACCTTTTTTACCATCTCCCTTAAAATAAGGTGGGCTATTTGAGGTGATTTGTAAAAATGTACTATGATACAAAATATTCGCCCACTAAAAATTTAAAACCCCTTAATTTCGCCAAAGGGTGAACATTCGCCCCTAAAATTATCCTTCCTTCCGTGTGACTGGGTTCCAAAGCTTATAACCTTTTAAACCATCCTTATACCCAATAAAGATGCACTTTTCAGATTTACTATCCAATTGGTTCGTTTCTCCTTTGGAACATGTACATATGCATCACATCCAAATACCCTCAGATGTGAAAGAGAGGGTTTCTTACCAGTCCATACTTCTTGCGGAGTCTTATCCTCCAACACTGTGAAGGTGACTTGTTGACCAAGTAACATGCAGTATCCACCGCCTCTGCCCAGAATTCCTGTCCTAACCCGGCACCACTGAGCATGCTTCTTGCCCTTTCCATCAACGTCTTGTTCATTCTTTCTGCGACTCCATTTTGCTGAGGTGTATATGGAGTAGTCTTCTGCCGTGCTATACCACACTTCTTACAGAATTCTTCAAATTCCTTGCTGCAAAACTCTCCACCATTATATGTCCTCAACACCTTTATCTTCTTCTCTGTCTGATTTTCCACCAGAGCCTTAAATTCTTTAAACCTGTCAAAGACTTCAGATTTATTCTTAAGGAAATATATCCATGTATTCCTTGAGAAGTCATCTATAAATGATACATAGTACACAAACTTACCCAGTGATGGAACTTTTACAGGTCCAAACACATCACTGTGCACAAGCTCTAATATCTGTTTCACCCTCTTAGCAGCAGAGGGGAAACTCACTTGATTCTGCTTCCCATATACACAATTTTGATAGAAATCAAAATCCAGAGAGCTATTACTCATACCTTCTACCATACCTTTACCATGAAGTATTCGAAGGCCCTTCTCTCCAATATGTCCAAGCCTTTGATGCCACAACATGGTCTTCTCTCAGGAGACCACTAGATTTTCAGCTCCACTTTCAGGAACCACAAAACTGTTGCACCCATCAACAACAGTGCTACCTTGCAGCTTGTACAGAGTTCCAGTCCGAACTCCCTGCATCAATACCAGTGCTCCCCGAACCATCTTGCAAGTATCCTTCTCGAACACTGTTTTTACACCTGCATCCAACTTGCTTACAGAAATCAGATTTCTGGCCAATGCAGGAATATGCAGAACACCCGGAAGTGTTCTAACCCTTCCACCTTGCAACTTCAACTTTACTTTTCCGCGAACTTCAACTTTACTTTACCACCATCGTATTTCTCATACTCGAAGAACCACTCTCTATGGGGAGTGAAGTGAAAGGATGCACCTGAGTCAATCAACCATGCCTCATGATCTACATGTGTACTTGAAGAAGCCAAGTACACATCCCCACCTTCATCTGAGGTGGTTTTCGCCTCTGCAGAAGGAGAATCATCAAATCCCTTTCCTTTATCAGGAGCTTTAGATTTACAGTCCCTTTTGAAGTGCCCTTCCTTTCCGCATTTCCAGCACACCACCTTTACAGGTTTTCCTGGAGATTTAGATCTCCCACGCGATGACTTATTTTTGTTTCTATTCTGGGACCATCCTAGTACAGACAAGGCATCACCATTCTGGCTCTCCATATTTTTCCGTCTCATCTCCTCCATCAGCAAGGCTGAGACTATTTCATCAAACTGCAAAGCAGTTGCATTGCTACCTATTGCAATAACTAGACTATCCCACGAATATGGTAGAGAACACAACAGACTGATGCACTTATCTTCATCTGAAATTTTAATATCAACAGATAATAACTCACTTACCACAGTATTAAACACATTCAGATGCTCTGTCACTGAGTTTCCATCTTTCATCCTCAGGTTATACATCTTTTTCTGCAGGAACAGTTTATTCACCAGAGACTTAGATTGGTACAAAGTCCCTAACTTGACCCACAAAGCCTTTGCCGTAGCTTCCCATGATACATTCAACAATACTGAATCTGAGACACACAATCGTATTGTGCTCTTTGCCTTCCGATCCAACTTCTTCCATTCTTCATCGGTCACTCCCGTTGGTTTAGTACCTAGATCTACCGCGATCCATTGATCTTTATCCACCAACAGATCCTCCATCTTGAGTTTCCACAACTCAAAACTCTGACCATTGAACTTCTCAATATCTATCTTTCCGCTGCTCGCCATCTTCTTTCACCACCAGAATCGATCTCACAGATCTCCCACTGAACAGGGTCTACCACAGGCCTGAGCGAAACCCCTCAGCAACAAAGGCATCCCCTTGAAGCCAAAACAACTCTGATACCAAATGTAGGTTTTAACCCCGTACAGAAATTACCTGCATACGAATTCTAAATCACAGAAAAATAAACAATGCGAGAGCATAACACATAAAACCCATTTACACAGAGATTTTCCCCTGGATCCCAAAACCGGGACTACCAGCTTGATATTTTTCATTATATTCCTTCCAATGTTACAATACATATTTATACATGCCGAAGCATCCAATACCATGGACCGAAAACCATTGCGTCCAAAACCATGGACCGAAAACCATAGGTAGGTTCGCCCAACCTAATATAGGGTCCAATTTTTTTTTTTCCTCGGGCGCTGCCTTGGACCCCGTAGAGGGGGGCTACCCGCCCCCCTCAAACCCCCGGATAGGGGGGGCTGCCGCCCCCCCTGTGACCCCCCCGCTGCGCAATCAGCGCAACAAAGGGGGGCTCCGCCCCCCCCTCTAACCCCCCGGTTCACTACATGGGTTAGTCGTGGAAAGAATATAACACAACCAAACAAGAAGAGGTTTGGTGTCTTGGCCTTGGATTGGAATAATAGATCAAGGGTCATGGTTTTGGTATTTATCATTTGGAATCTTTATAAGAAGATTTTTGTGCGGGTTTTCTTCTCAATGAGTGAGAGGTTTGGGACGTGACAAAAATCCAACATCTTGTGTCCTTGTCTCTTTTGTTTTGGTAGCTATTTGATGAACTAAGAAGACACACTCTAATAATATCAAGAGAAGATTGTGCTAATAAGAAAATGTTAAAAATGCCTCACAAATAGTTATCATGGCAAGAAGAATCTCATTAACCTTGATTTCCCTAGATTCTTCAACCCCAACCCAAACCATGACAGCCATTTTGTCAAACACATCACAAATATGAAATCTATAGGTTTCAACAATAGATATGAGCATAGGGTGTTTCTGGGAAAACTAGTGTCTTTTTGAATGACTAGCCCTCTAGGTTTGGCAACTACCCTAGAAACAACAGTTTAAAGCAATTCAACGATTTCTTCTATGTGTAACAGATAAGAGAAAGATAATGGAACCAACCTGGAACTTCCACTTAATCCCTTTCTTGATCTCTCTCCCCCTTGACAGAGCTTGCAACTCCTCCCCATACTTAACCCGCTTGGAGAGTACCTGCACAAGTACAACAACAAAGAACCGTCAAAGCATCATGATCTATTACAACATAAACATTACAGAATCAGATATATAATGAACAAATGATAGCATTCACAATTGCACAATCATATGGAAGAAAACTTGAAGAACTTTATTAATAGAAGGGAGAATTACAACCTAGTTGTCTGATCCAGCATCATCCTCCCAGCTTCCCTCTTCACCTCATGAAATAGCAATATCACTCCAACAATAGAATGCTCTTTCCTCAATTACAAACTATCAACACTTCCTTGCTATCCACAATATTCCAACCTCTAGATCTCTTGAATTGGAGATCCATTTATAGATGTGTGCAAGGGTGTGATTCATCTATGGGGTTTGATTAGTGTCATTCCACTTGTTACAATTGGTTCCACTTGGAGATTTCTTGGATCTTTTACTCATCCCTGGGCGAATTCCAAGAGGCAAGTGGCATAGGAGAAGTTTCTAGAAGATTCCATGAGCAACCACCTAGCAAACTATCTCAAACATTTGTCCATCCTCACCCATCACACCCTATAGAAGGCCCAAATAGTATGCATCACACCCTGGCAGTGTACCACCTAGTATGCATCGCACTTTGCCAGTGGAGCAGTTAGTATGGTTTAATTTAGGCCATTTCTGGATGGTTTTCTCAGATGGAACTTTTGGGGAATGATCTATTCAGATGACTATTTTCTTTTAGGGTATGAAACAACTCTTTTAGGGGTTGATGAGCCATTAGTTTATCAAAATATAAGTTTGGGGTTGATGTGCCCAAATATGTCTATAACACAGGGGTATCATAATTATCATAGAATCTCTAAGAAGCATTGATTCATTATCACATTAGTTGAATTATCATCTATTAGGTCATATATTGATTGTTCATTCATTTACAAACCAAAACATGATGAGAGCCATACATTATCATTGTCATAAAACATGCTCATAACCAACATATAACCATTATAATAGCCATAAAAACCACATATAAGCATGTATATTTACCCATCAATATAGTAGGAAAGAAGCTTTTATTAACATATGCAAAATGCAATTAAATATAGGACTTCCACGAACCACTCGACCATAGACTAGGCTTAACCAAATATTTCTTTCATCCAGTCATCCCCGTGCCATATTCCAAGCATGAATGTGGTATCTCATGAAGCACATCAAGCACAACCAAACCAGGGCTTCTAGTGGCCAACCACCTCAACCCTCAACCAATGATTCCACCTCACAGTTGGACATCACTAACCATCCCCAGATTGGTCTCTACCCAAGTTGTGAAGAGCTCTAGAGCATTTATTCCAACCCGACTTCCTGGGCTAGTAACTCAACCCACAACTGTCGTTGGTCTTCTAGAGCATTTTTCCAACCAATGCTTCCAGGGCTAGTAACTTAAGCCACAATTTTCATCGGGTTTCCAGAGCGTTTTTCCAACCAAGGCTTCCAGGACAAGTAACTCAACCCATCGAGGGACTTTAGAGTGTTTGTCCATCCAAGGCTTCCAAGACAAGTAACTCAACCCAAGTTGTTACAAGGCTTCCAGAACAATTTTCCAACCAAGGCTTCCAGGAATAGTAACTCAACCCAAGGCATTACAGGGCTTCTAGAGCTTTTTTCCAACCAAGATTTCTAGGAACTAATAACTCAACCCACCGCCAAAGGAACATGAGAGCTAACAAAAAAAAAAAGGAAATAAACCCACAAAACCATGGCTATCTAGGAAATGACAAGGCTAAGCAAATCCAATGTCAATACAACCAATCCTCCATTCCAATGACATATCATAACAAAGAAACCACATGCATGTGCCATGCATGCCAAACTAGCAAGGAAATCATACATGCAACTTAGTACTTGCAAACAAATCCTATTGTAGCTGTTGATACCGATGTCCTCTTGCACTTTTCTGCTTTTCCTTTTCCTTATTGCTCCAAATCTCGAGTATGCCACACTCCTCCAAGATTTCTCCAAGAAAACTCTAAGTGTCCAAGAGTATGAGAGAGAGAGAGAATAGAATGATAGCTCCGAAATTGAACTGATCAAAAACCTGAGCAAAAGTTTGCCAGTTGATCTTCATAAGCCTTTTTATTAATTAGGCCTCTATTTTCTTCATTTTCCGTTATTTTCCTTCAATTTCTTCGTGACATGCAACCTATGACCTTTCACCTTCCTTTTGTCCTAATTTCCTTTATTTTCATAATTAAAATGCCAATTAATGCCTCATGCCTTTCCAAAGCCTTTTTCATTGCGTTTTCCATTTTCTTTTAGCCATAATAGTCGAAATGAACACCCACTAGGATGTTTTTCCCACCATTCAACTTGGAATACGTGTCCCATGACCTTGGTCTTATATTTTTTCACATAAATTTTTAACCAGGGTTGTTACAATCAAGAACTAGAGAAGACAACTAAAAAGAAAATTGAAGACACTAAGATCAATGAAAACCTAGAAGATGAAGAAGACTCCCAAGTAAAAAATGAAGAAGACCTGAAAGGAGATCTTGTAACTTCTCTTGAAGAAATAACCAAACTCAAATAGAAAATAGAGAACTAAAGAAGCAGATACAAGAAGTTGAATATGAGAACACAAATCTTACAAAAGAAAAAAATTATTCTCCTAAAAGGATAAGATGGTGAAGTTTCAAAGGAAGGAAAATTCATGGCAAGCCAACTGAAGGAAAAATATGAAGAGATTAACAAACTAGAATCAGATGCCATCTCCCTTAAATTCCAAGTAAGTGAAGCAAACTAAATGAAAGAAGTAGTGGAGAGTCAACTGACAAAGAAATAGGAAGATTGTGAGAAGTTAAAAGAAGAGATTATTTCTCTAAGAAAAGAGTTTGATAAACTAAACGAGAACTTGAAGAGTTCTCAAGTCTTAGACAACATCCTAAGTTGTCAAATATCACTACTTGAAAAATCTAGTCTTGGATATGTAGGTGAGCCTTCTAGAAAAAGTCATGCAAACCATAAAGCACCAAAGAACAAGAATGTAGAAAATTTTGAAAGTTGTGCTAATACCCACAATTCTAGTATAAGCGTGGAGAGGAGTCAAAATAATATTTAAAGAACCCCTGCTCCAAGAAGATATGGTGATACTGTAAAAAAATTCAAGTAACAATGAATGTCATCAAAGAATCTCAAGGAAAACAACTTCAGACAATCCTCATATTACAAGTATGAAACTATATTTTTTAGTCATTGTTACTCTTGTACAAATTTTGGGCACATGGAAAAAATTGCAGGGCATATGATATAGACATCTATAAGGACTCCTCTTAGTTCCCCAGAAGTAAAGTTTTAAGAATATACCCCAATGTGTTCATCAACAAAAATTTTAATCTCTCATTTAAGTCCATAATTGAATGCTTCAAATTCCATAATGTTGGGCATTTATCTCAAGATTGCAACTTCAATTGGTTTCTTAGAAAATCCAAAGATTTAGCAACCACGCATGGAGGAAGAGTCACAAAATTTTGGAGAAGTGTTGACGGTGCTGGACCACCAACATGTCAGGGGATCTCCCCGGTAACAAGTCCCAACTAGACCTCAGACTGTTTGGAGTAGGAGTCCCAACAGTGGGTAGTATGGTATTGCCTTGACTGCGATTGTGTGCAGAGGTAAGTAAGATGTCCTTGTTGGAAGCAAGGGTGTAACCTTGCAGCAAGTCAGGGAAGGTGCATGAAAGGCTCTAACACATGGAAGGGGAGAAGAGCGTGCCCCTTATATGTTTTTCAATCTCTAGGGATTCTCTAATGACACAGTTAGAGTGGAAGGGAGCAGAGGATAGGATTTTGGTTTTATCAAAACAAATCTGATACTTGGTATTATGGGAGTGTTCAACAATGGTTGAATTAACAATATAGTTATGGTAGGTGTAAGTCATATGTTCTTTAAGCCAAGCATTGAAGGACCTGTTAGTTTTCCCTATTTAAGACTCGCCATAGGAACGAGAGATTTCATAGACCCCAGGACCTATCATAGGGTCATTCTTGTCTCTAGTTAATTTGAAGAGTTGGCTAAGGCTTTTTTTAGGCTTGAAAAAGGTCTTAATATTCTTTTCAGATAGGATTTTGGATAAATTAACAGTAAACCCTTGAATGTAGGGTAGGGTTACTTTGGATATGGGACAATTATTGGTAGCGATTTTAGTATTCAGGTGGAGAATTGAATGAAAGGCCTTATTGATCTGGTATGATGAGTAACCAGTGGATTTGAGGGATTTGGTGAGATGATATTTTTCAAAAGGAAAGGATTGGGAAGAGGAGATTTAAATGGATCTGGTGATAAGGGTTTTAAGCACGACAAACGTTTGAGCAGGATGATGGTGGGAGTTGGCATTTATGATAGACCTGGTGTGAAAGGGATCCATTAGGGAGGAAAGAGACAAAGACATCAAGAAAGGGAGGGAATGGTTTTCATGGACTTCCATAATGAATTGGATATGAGGGAAATGTTATTGAGATTGGAAAGGAAGGAATGGAGAGCATGTAAACCATGGGACCAAATAACAAAGGTGTCATCAACAAACTGCCTCCAAAATTTGGGTTTTAAGTGGTAGGTCTCAAGGGTTGTAGTTTCAAAGTGATCCATTAAAGTGTTAGCCACAATAGGGGATGAAAATATGATGGATTTAATGACCTTGTTGGTAATAGATTGGAGGAGGTTTTTAGCTAAAGGTTTGTATGAAAATAAGGATAGGAGATCAAGCATATTACAATGGTAATATGAGGAATTCATAACAATAGATTCATTTATTCTATCAACCATGAGAATAAAAATCTTGGTGTTGGAATTGAGTTGACAAAGGGCTTGAAATTCCTCTTTTGAAAGGTTAGGTTTGGGGATCTTGGTGCCTTGGAGAATGCAACCATGTTCTTGTCGAATCTCTTCAGCTACATGGTACGGAAGGTAGTGGGAGATGAATCTTATGGATCAAATGATATCGTTAAATGGTATGGCCTGAGTAACAAGATCATAGTTAAAGTATTTTTATAAGAGCCTTAAGGAGGGAGCACCAAGCTCAACCAAGGACAAGTTAACCAATTTAGCATTAAGAGAGGAAGAAGAAGGTTAAAGGGATAAAGAGATAGGTAGAAGAGGAGGACAAATAATTGTGAATGGGATTATCATCGAAATTAATATTAGGATTATAGAAGGGGCTAGAATTGGAGAGAGGATTGGAGTTGAGATTGGAATTAATGCTAATGAAGGAACCTTATTTGCTAAAAACTCCTTTATTCTCATCCTTATGGTTCCTTAGAATGGGAATTGAGACAAGTAATTATTTTCTTGATACGTATATAAGGATTTCAATGATTATGGTTGGAGCTCAAGTTAATTATTATGCAATCCAAATTTTATAGGATTACCTTGGTACAAGTCCAATTCCTAATTCTAGATGATAAATTTGCCAAGTTAGGCTTGTTGTAGAAATTCTTTGTAGATTCAAACTGTTTATGTAATTTGCTAAAACAAAATGCTTGAATATACTCATCAGTGGAAGCAATTAATAGATCAAGAAATTAGAACATAAACATCAGACAAGATTCAATCACATATGTTCAAAGATTTATCTAAGGGGAAATCTTTCTGCTCAAAACCCCTTCCTATATGTATATTGCATTAGATTAGAAAAATAGAGAAGAAATATAATTCTTTTTCAACTTGAACAATCTTTGCACAAGTATAATCTATCTCACTCTGCCTCACAATCTGACTCTGGCCAATGCTTAGCCAATTTCGTTGCCTACCAATATTCTATTTCCTTGCGTTGTTTCTTTGGGAATTAACCCCCTATTAATTTGGGAAATTCCCAATTATATTTACCCAATACCTGTAGGCCCTTATGTGACTACATGGACCACCTGTATAACTTGGAAAATTATACAACTGATAGTACACTGGCCTTGAACTCCAATATCAACTGGGTAACTCGAATTTCATGCATGCATGAGTTAATTATGGATGATTTATTAGTTAATTGGTTGAACACCAAAGTTGCACCCCATTGCTAGACCTCCTACTAGTTCCTCCAACAGTTGGAACTAGTTTAACTAACATTAACTCAAGTTTAACTAAATTAAATTATTACAACTCAATTTAAACTCAACCTAGGATCCTAAAACTTAGGAACCACTCTACATGACCCAAGTTATGCCCTCAACTTGAATTAACTGAGCCAACTATGTGAAATTAACTTAGTTAACTCATTCTTGTTGTCTTGTGATGTGGAATTACAATTTTCTCCTAATTTAATTCAAGGGAAAATTAAATCGGGATTTTCTTATTGCCATTTTCAACATTCCCTCTCAACAAGAAAGGGATTATCATATACCCCAATCATGTCTCTATGGAAATCTAATTTTCCTCTTGACAATGCCTTTGTCAAAATATCTGCATCTTGTTCCTCTGTAGGAATGTATTCCAACAACATGATCTACCTTTGCACATAATCTTGTAGATGGTGATATCAGATATCGATATGCTTGGATTGATAATGAAAATTTGGATTTTTAGATAGTTTGACATAACTTTGATTTTCACATTAAATCATTGTGGGATCCATCATCTAACCAAATAACCCAACATGAATCTTCCTCATCTAGATAGCTTCACAAGATGCTTGACTAGCAACCATGTACTTTTCTTCTACTGAACTGAGTGAAATTGATCTCTACTTCCTGTTGTACCAAGAAACTATTGTTGACCCAATACTGAAGATGCCTCCTGATGTACTCTTCTTTTTATATGGTCTACCTACCCAATATACATCTATGAAGTCTTGCAACTTCACTTCCTCTGTCTTCCTGTACCAAAGACAATACTAAGTAGTGCCTCTAAGGTATCTCAACACATGTTTGGTTGCCTTCCAGTACATTTTGGTTGGCTTAACCATTTCTTAACTAATTTGGCTAACTACATAACACATGTTTGGTCGTGTGTTCACCAAATACATAAGTGAACCCACAAGATTCCTGTAAATAGTGGCCTCCACCTCCTCGCATGAAGTGGCATCCTCTTTCCTCCAACTACCTTCTAGAGGAGTGTCCATGGGTTTGCTACGCTCCAAGTGGAACTTCTTCAGTATCTCATTGGCATACTTTCCCGGAGAGACAAATAGTTCCCCATATCCTTTCCATACTTCCAAATTGCGGAAATAATGCTTGAGTCCCATGTCATTCATCTCGATTTCTCTTGCAAGATCCACTTTGAGAGACTTGATCAACTTCTAATCACCGATTAAAATTAAATCATCAACATATAATAATATAATCAATAATTTTCCTTCAACAACAATATCGTAAAGGTTTGCATCTGCTTCACTTTTGGTTAAGCCCAACCCACTGAAATAGTTGTTGATCTTGGTGTACCAATCACCGGGTACTTGTTTCAATCCATACAACTCTCACTTAAGTCTGCACACATGTGACTCTCCGTCAAAGGTATCAAATCGTTCCGGATGCTCAATGTACACATCCTCCTCAATCACTCAATTCAGGATTGTTATATTCACATCCATATGATGTATATTCCATCTCATCTGCGATGCAAGTGATAGAATTAATTGGATAGAAGAGTACATTTCTACTGGAGCAAAGGTATCCTCGTAATCAATTCCCTCCACCTAAGATAAACCCTTGGACACAAATATGGCCTTGTGTTTCTCGATGTTTCCATATGTTGCTTGATTCACCTTGTATATCCACCTCAAACCTACCATTGACTTGTTCTCTAGTCTTGCGACAACTTCCCAAAAAATGTTTATGACTATGGAATCATATTCCTCTACAATGGCATTAACCCATATTGACTTCTGCACTACTTTCACGAATAAGGATGGTTTTGTCTCAACTAGCTCACTCATCAGAGCCATGTACCGAATGTAATGATTTGGTGACCTCCTTTGCTTGCTTTGTGATGTGGGTGCTCCCACATTCTCTCTAGAATCATGCAATAATTCGTCAGCTTCCTTGGTGCGCTTCATTCCATCTCTGGATGTCTCTGCATGAGTGGGTGCTTTCACTCTCTTCTCCTCTGCTTATGGCTTCTACAAAACATCTTGAGGTTCTTCCTTTGGAGCCAAAAGCTACTCATCTACATGAAATTGGAGATCCCTCTCAAGGGAACATCTCATGGCCTTCTCTTCGTTTAACTTCACATCTATACGAACAATTGTCATCCTATGAGATGGAAGGTACAATCCATATTTGTGAGGTGTATCAATGTACCCCAAAAATATGCCCAACTAAAGTATCAGCTCTAGCTTTTTTCCTTCCATCCTTCGAAACATGACAATATATTGGTGAACCAAAGATCCTTAAGTGTGACACATCTTCTTTCTTCCCTAAAAATGATTCTTCTGGTGTAATCCTCCCGAGAATTTGATGAGAACTCTTGTTCTACACATATAAAGTTGTGTTGCATGCTTAAGCTCACAAGTGCAATGGTAGGCCTTGATCATGCAACATTTCCTGTGTAGCTCCCACAATAATTATGTTCTTCTTCTTAGCCACCCCATTCTGTTGTGGGTTATGGGGTGCTATTAAATCTCATTGAATGCCTTCTGATGCAAAAAATTTCTTGAACTCATTCGACACATATTCACCACTGTTATCACTCCTGAGAGCCTTCACTTTCCTGCCAATGTTTTTCTCAACAAGTGCTTTAAATTCACAAAATCTGGAGAATGTTTGTCTTTCTTCTGCATGAAGAAAATCCAACACTTACGTGAGAAATCATCTTCAAATATAACATGATACATGTGCTTGGCCATGGAGGCTATCGAGAAAGGTCCACACACATCTGAGTGAACTCTTTCAAGGGCTTCTTTCTCTCTACTGTCCTTATCATGAAATGTGGCTTTGGTGTACTTCCCTAGTGTACACCCTTTGCATGTATCTTATTGCTCTAGTGTACCCTTGGGAAGTCCTTTAGAAATATGATGCACGATCTCCAAGGTGCCATTGTGCAAATGGCCAAGTATCCTATGCCATAATTCACCAATGTCTCAGATCTACACCTTCTCTGCTTTTGTGCTCAAAGAAGCACAATCTTCTACATCTAATTTGTAGAGGTTCTTCACCCGAACCCCGATCTACTTCATTCGTCCCATGGTGATATGTCTAAAGAAATCCTTTCCTATGCTAAATATCACATAATAGCCACAATATTCTAACATAGAAACCGAAACTAAATTATTCTTCAGACCTGGAACATACATGACATCTTTTAATGTGACAAGAGAACCAGACTCCCTCTGAAAATTAATTTTACTGATACTGGTCGCGCTATACCTTCCATCATCTTCCATCTCAATGTACATCTAGAGGTCCTTCATTAGGGGAATTTTGAGGTCTAAAATGGGCCTCCTAAGAAAAATGCACAACCAAAATAAACTTTATAAGAACCAATAAAATTCAAGATGATGATTTCAACCATGGGGATGTTTCACCATTTTTGGATTAAAAAAGTAAAAAGATTAAAAAATAATAAAATAATAAAACAACTTTTTCAGCTCGTATTTTCAACTTATCTCCCTAAGGTTTTACTCAAATTTCGAGCAGGATTACTTGTCGGATGCAAAATTTAATTCCTCATCCAAGGATTACCCATGTTGCATACTTTCGATGGACCCTGCTACAAGAAAAATGAGGAATACATGAACAAACGTGATTGCAATCGAATTTTTCTTGTATTTCTCATTCTTCATGTAGCAGGGTTCATAGAAAGTATGCAACATGGGTACTCATTGGATGAATAATTAAATTCTGCATCCAATGAGTGTTGCCACTCGAAATTTGAGTAAAACCATAGGGAGATAAGTTGAAAGTACAAGTTGAAAAAATAGTTTTTTCTTGTTTCCCTCTAAAATTTGATGATGTAATCTAATCTTATTATTTTATTTCCAGTATTATTTTATAATTTCCTTAGGTTACCCATTTTAGACCTAAAAACTCCCTAATGTCTCCTCCAAGTCACTAAAAATTCTTTATTTCATGTCATATGGAATGAGGCTCCACTATCCAAATACCACGCACTACCCATCATAGATGTCACCATGCATGCAATGAGTGTGGAATCCAACTCGAATTGTGAAGCTAGAGCTTCACTTATCACTCCTCCCGAGGGCTTCGTGCTGGCCTTCTTGTGTGGGAACTTCGTGGCATAGTGTCCCATCTCATGACAGTGAAAACATTTAATCTTAGATAAATCTTTCTTCTTGCCTGCTTGACCAGAATCTCCTTTGGATTGGGATTTCTTCCCTTTCCCTTTCTTTACCTTTCTAGCCAAGGCATAGTTCTCCTCATCATCATGCTTGGATGAGGTTCCATCTCTAGAGTTCCACCTTATCTCCTCTTGCACCAAGTTAAACCACATTCGCTCCCAATTTGGTAGCTTCTCCCTCCCATTGACTAAATCATGGTAGTTGTGTCAGCTCTTGGGAATGCATAAAAGTTCTATGCTTACTAGATCACCTTCAACAACTGTAATAACATCACTCCCAAGTTCATCCCAACATTGGGTGAATCTACTCATTCCTTGTGGTATTGTGTTGCCATTCTCCATGTTGATCTTTCGAAGCTTGTCCTTCAGTGCCAGCTTCCTGTGGTCACTGTTGTTTTGAAACAAGTCTATCAAGGCTTGCCACATTACATAAGGGGTATCCATCTCATGGAGATTCGAGACAATTGATCTCGAACTCCTTATAGTATGATCCTCCTCGCCTTTGCCACACATTTCTTCCACTCTTCCAGACCTTGAGCATCAATTGTTAGAGGCTTAAGAATATCATTGTCTATGAATTCCTTCAGCCCATTATCTTCCAACACTGCCTCCATCCTACCCTTCCAATCAATATAATTCAAGTTACCCTCAAGGGCATACTCGAGTCTCAATTCATAGAACGACATACTGCTGGCTCTAAAGAACGATACTACAAATTTGATTTACCAACAAATACAAACTTGAATTATTCTCTATTATTGTGATTCCTACCATGCTACCATGTAGAAATTCCTTGTAGATTCAAGATGTTTATGTAATTTTCTAAAACAAACGACTTGAATCTACTCTACTCACTAGTGGAAACAATTAATCAATTAAGGAATCAATACATAAACATGAGGCAAGATTCAATCACATATGATCAGAGATTTATCTAAGGGAAATTCCTGTTGCTCAAAACCCCTTCCTATTTTTATATTGCATTAGATTAGAAAAATAGAGAAGAAATACAATGCTTGTTCAATCTGAACAATCTATGCACAAGTATAATTTATCTCACTTTGCCTCACAAGATGACTTTGGCCAATACTTAGCCAATACTATTGCCTACCAAGTTCCTATTTCCTTGCATTGTTTCCTTGGGAATTAGTCCCCTATTAATTAGGGAAATTCCCAATTAGAATTGCGCAATCCCCGTAGGACCTTCTTTGAATGAATGCACCACCTGTACAACTCGGAAAATTATGCAACTGATATTACAATGGCCTTGAACTCCAATCTCAACCACGTAACTTGAATTTCATGCACGCATGAGTTAATTATGATTGATTTATCAGTTAACTAGTTGAACATTGAAGTTGCACCCCACTGCTAGACCTCATACTATTTCCTCCATTAGTTGGAACTAGTTTAACTGAAATTAACTCAATTTAACTAAATTAAATTATTACAACTCAAATTAAAGTCAACCTAGGCTCCTAAAATTTAGAAACCACTCTACATGACTCAAGTAAGGCCCTCAACTCGAATTAACTGAGAAAACTAAGTGAAATTAACTTAGTTAACTCATATTAACTGAGAAAACTAAGTGAAATTAACTTAGTTAACTCATATTAACTGAGAAAACTAAGTGAAATTAACTTAGTTAACTCATTCTTGTTGTCTTGTGATGTGGAGTTACAATTTTCTCCTAATTTAATTCAAGGGAAAATTAAATCAAGATTTTCTTGTTGCCATTTTCAACACTTGCAATTACCTCATTCCTAAATCTAATAATGTATTGTTGACTAAAATAAATTATTCACAAACTTTTTGATGGATTGATAACCCACTAATTTGTGCAAGCTTGTTCTTACATATCCATGTGTGAAATATTTATATTGAAATGAAACAATTATAGTGGTTGCTAGAGTTTTCATGTGGGACCCTTGCAACATAAGTATAGATCCGCATGGACCCTCTCATTTCTTTCAAATCACTCACACCATGGAGACAATCAAGTTTCTCTTTATGACTAGAAAAAGTGTTTGTGAGAGGTGGGTGCATATGTATAGTCCCCTCCCTCTTGATGCACAATGGAAAAATGCTTACTATTACACTAATCATCTCTCAGACTCATACCTTAAACCAATAGATTTTGAATGTGACTAGTGTAATCTTTGTGATAATATTCTAGTTACTAGTTAGGGTTATGCCCGAAGTGATCATTATAAGCCATAACTAATAAATTCTAGCTAGGTCACTATAATATTGGATTTGCAATTCGACATTGTTTTTCAACATTGATGGAAAAAATGATTTCAATGTTGTATTTGTTTAGAAATTGTTAAAACTTACACTTTTTTCTTCCAATTTGACAAAAGTTAGAATTGCAATGATGTTCTTACAATGTCATCATTCTGACATTAGGACATTGTAACTCCAACATATATGTGATTAGACAAAATGACCATTAACAATGTTGATATAATCAATAAAAAACCAACTTTATTAAGTTTGACTATGTCAAATTGTTTCTAGTGTTTCAACATCTTTAAATATTATATGTATTCAATCCTAAGAGTCATGGAAATGATTATATAAGAAATATTATGCTTAATTTTCTCATTTTTAAACATATATAACAAATTTTGTCTATCTACCTTCAATGCCCATTTTTTTCCATAAAATTTGGATTTTCTCTACATAATCCCAATTCTCTTCAAGTAAACAAATTTTGAATTGTATATGTGTGGATTGTTTTAAATATTCTAATATTTTACTAATAATATTGCTACAGTGAATTGTCTGTGTTATCACCCCAAGAAACTCACCTAGGTTGTAAATCAGTGATGCTCAGGAACATTAAAAATTCAACAATTATGTTGGATAAGATGATGGATAAATGAAGATACGCTGCACATTTAAGCAAGATAACCACTCCTACTATGACTATCCCCAGGCATGGGTGAAAACCCCCAAACTACAAGGCTTTCAACCACCAACTACTCACAGTTTAAGATAAAGGTGATGATGGAGAAAACTAATTGCACCAGCAGATGCACAGGACCCTGTGATGGCCAACTGCAACCAGTCAGAAGATCTGTAGAACTATCATTTAATATACAGACAAGATGAAAGCTCCCTGATATTAAACAACAGCAATCTGCAAGCAATTTCAATGAGCCACTAAATTATAATACAGAGGTGGGATGACAGCCCCTCTGATATCAAACATTCACAGCACATCAAATAAATGCAAGCAGGCACAGCCTAGAACAAGAAGAAGAAGTGGAAAGTGAGCAGGTGACAGCAAAAGAAGCTTGTATTAATGGAAATCAAGACCAGAAGCTGCAGGTCTCATAGTATTAACAGTCTCCAGAAGTCAAAAGGCTACAATAAGCTCTCATTCATCAAACACTCATCAATCTATTACATCTCTGTTCTGGGTATATATAGAGTTTGTTTACAAAATTGCTCTGCTGGTTATGCGTGCAGGAATCAATAAATGAGGGCCAACAACATTTACATTCAGGAATGGGCCTTTGATACGAATCTGGCTGTGCTGTAAATGGATTTTCCTCCCTCTGGCTCTCTGCGGTCCTTCTTTGGGCAGGTGGAATGAAATATGGGTGAAACCCATAACCGTTGAATGCTCCGATTTGATCGGCGGTGTCCTGCTTCCCCTCGGCCATACTGTTAATTAAATGCTGCTGCTGGATCATTTAATGGCTTTAATATGACTGCTCTGGCTTTTAAACAGAGTAATGTTGCCCCAAACCATTCATTCCCGCCCATCATTGCTTCCATGTTGACTTTTTAAAGGTTTCAGGCATAGTTTTATTTACTATCGGGTCCGCCTTTGGCTTGCAATGCACGTTTAAACAGGCCCTCCTTTGTTTCTTAACATTTGACAAATACATGCAAAACCGCCACAAAACCACGAAAAATGGCTTTGGTGGATTTGAATCATATATATATTTTGTTTCTGAACCCTTTCGGATCCGAAACCCATCGCAATTGGCATCTGCCCAGGCATCCCTTGTATTTCCTTTATACAAAGAAAATACACACAAAACACTGAAAACGCGAAGGGCGCAGACTTGAAATTTTATAAAATGGAGCTCTGTACATCCATCGGGTCCGGCCCATCGCATCGGCACATAACTGATGGTAAAGGCCCGCCCCTTTGGTTTTGCCGATAGCGAAAAGCCGACGCAGCGTGAGCCGTTGATCCGCGCACGCGATCAACGGTCCTCGCTTAATCGCTGATCTCCATTGTCACTGCCCATACCGCCGTCCCGCCGATGCGCCAATATTGCCGCGGACCCGATATTTTATAAGAAGGAATTAATACCGCCGTCGGGTCCGGCCCCTCGGCGATCGCTTCATCGGCGAAGTCTTGTCGCTGCCACTGCCTCCCTGCCGATGCGATATGACCCGCCGATCTTCCTCCGCCGATTGCGACCCGCCGATGCGATCTGGACCGTTGATCGGCCAGATCGAACGACTGTCGCTCATTTGAACTGCTAGGCCTGCGCTTTTGATTTTTGATTGTTTTGGAGTGTTTTAGGCCTCCCGATAGATTATTTCCGCCTTCCAAAGGGCTTTCCCCTTGCAATTTTTTCAATCAGTGGAAGACTTTTAGCCATGATTTGAGAACTTGAACAGCATCAATGAATCCTTTAGCATAATTATAAGCATTTTTGCAGCCTTTGAGAGCATTTTGAATCCATTTTTGATGCTTTTGCATAGTAGCGCTAACAGTCTGTATAGACTAAAAAATTCAAATAATGAGAAAATTTGAGGACCGTGACTTACAAAAAAATGCAAGGGATCACAAATGAGAATAATTGAAAAACAATCAACTAGAAAACACTATCATGGGTTTGGTCAATTTGAAAGTGGGATAAACCAATATCATTTTATAGTGTGTTATTCAATATATGTTTTTATTATCATTATAAAACTCTCTATCATTTTAATATTTCACACACACACACACATACAAGGGGTATATTATTCTTTGTAATTACAAATACAAAACATCTTAGGTTTTAATTTCCTAAAGATGTGAAAAATTGTAGTAGAAATATTAGTGAAAAAACTAATGGACATGGAATGGATTGATATGAATTTAATGTCATAGAAGAAAATGATATTGGTATAATTGAGGATGACATGATAAATAGATTCATCCATGAACCTTTACTCTAATGGATTATAACTTTCATATTATTCATGGTATACCTCTTATTAATAAGGCATGAAAATCCCTATATGAGGATAAATATTCTCTTTGTTGTATTGGTGTTTGTGAATTTGAACATATAGAATGGTTTTCCAAACACATGTATCACATAGATCCTAAGGTATGCAATATAATTCTTCATACATCAATAACATTTTTTTTTCTATTTTTAGTGTTAATTGTTAAAGGATGCAATATTAATGAATATTCATTACAATTTTAAAATAAATAAATTTGTATTATTAGGTGATTTTCTACTACCACTAGTAAATACTTTACTTCTCACATATTGGGAATTGTATGTTATTATGAAAGATACGATTATGGAATATCAAGCCATTGATGTGTCTCCTAATTATCATACTATCTTTTATGCACAACATTCAATAAAGTTGGAATGTCCTTAATGTGGAATTTGTATATATTGAAGCAACTAAGTAACAAATAAGGTTCTTTGCAAGGCTCCTCATCTTATTACCATACTTCCACATTTTGAACAATTGTTCAAGTGCGAAAACATATCATAGTTTATGGATTTCCATTCATAAGAGAGAAGTGAAGATGTTGTTATGCGAATGCTTATAGATGGTTTTTCTTTAGGGACTTCGAACAAAAGTGACTAATTTTTAAAGAAGAACCTTGTGTTAGGCTCTCATTAGTGATTGATGGTGTCAATGCATTTGGAGATCTCATATCTACTTATTGATTGTGGCCTACTTTTGTTATAAACAATAACCTTCCACCTTGTATGTCAATTAAAAGGGAGCACACAATGTTGGCAATGGTCATTCTATATGTTTGTTTACAATAATGTTTTCAACATAATATTTCATGTATCTTTATTTTTACATAATTTCTTATATGTACAAGGTAATGAATATGTGTATTTAAAAATAATTAGGTAGTTACCAAGTTAAATATATGCATTCATATATGGAACCTCTTATTGTTGGACCTTGAAAGTTATAGCTTGGGATCACTATGTATGAAATCTCTAAAATAATAGAGCAAAAACAATTTCAATTCCATGGAATAATTATATGAAAAAGAATGGGCCCTAGCAACAAAAAAGGCTAAATCAGTGGAGCTTCAGGAGATTGAGCATTGGATTCGGGTTTTTTCAGACAAGTGGAGGAAGGTTTTGGATTGTTTGAGTCTAAGGTATATATTTCCCACCTTGAATCTAAGAGATGATTCCTTTTATATTCTAGGGAGTTTGATTGGCATTTAAAAAGCAGATCCATTTAGCTCGAGCTTAGGGACAATAATACTAAATTATTTTAGGCCTTCACAAAAGGACATAAAATGTGTAATACCATTTGGTCCCTAAGGGATCATGAGGGCCAGGAGGCCTCCTCTTTTTAGTTGTTAGATTATATGGGAAAACGTCACTTTGAACATCCTTTTATGTCTCAGGAAGAAGCTACAATTGTTGAAATCATTTGCATTTCTCTTCCCTTTCCTCTTTTCATCAATGATGATGGGAACATGTATCTCATGGATGAGGTATTTGAATATGAATTGAAGAAATTCCTCCACAGTTTCCAAAAGAACAAAATTCCTGGTCTAGATGGATAGGGTGTGGAATTTGTGCTAAGTTTATATGATTCTTTGGGTTCTTATCTTATGGCGATGGTTGACGAGTCTCGAAGGGAATGTAGAATTCTCCCTATTTTTAATTCTTCTTTCATTTCTTTGATTCCAAAGCTACATAATCCCACCTCTTTTGAATATTTTTGCCTTATCTCTTTATGCAACATGATTTATAAAATCATTTCCAAATTTTTTTCCTCTGAGGCTCAAGCCCATTCCTTCAGCCTCCATATCAAAAGAAAAATTTGGTTTTCTAGAGGGTAGACAAATTCATGAGGCCATTGGGGTTTCACAAGAAGGTCTTCATACTCTGAAATCTATGAATTTGAAAGGGTCGATATTTAAAATAGACTTATCAAAAGCATATGACAAAGTCATTTGGATATATCTCAGTCTCCTTTTAACGCATGTGGGATTTGGTCTTGATTTTATCACATGGGATATGAGTTGTATTCATAATGTATATTTTATTGTTCTGATAAATTGTGTCGCCTCTTCTTTCTTCCATACCAAAATAGGTCTTCGATAATGTTGTCTTCTTTATCCATCACTCTTCCTACAAGTGGCTAAGGGAATGAGTCTTCTTCTGGTTGAGGAAAAATAAAGGGGTGAATTTAAAGGTTGCCTAGTGACCAAAGCATTGGAAATTACACATCTATTATTTTTTGATGAAATCCTCATCTTTAGTAATGGATCCCTTTAGGAAGTGGCACTACTAAAGTATATCTTAACAATTTTCGAGAAAGCTTTTGATATGGCCATAAATTTTCAAAAATATTCTTTGTTGGTTTCAAACTTAAGAGTTGTAGATCTACAAAGAATCCTAACTTTTCTATCGATGGCCCCATCCTAGCTGGATGAAGATTTGAATTATTTAGGGTTCCATTTAAAACCACACACATATCGTAAGACTGATTGGGTCTGGATGATTTCAAAAGTAGATAAATGCATCAAAGCTTGGTGTCATGGATGGCTTTCCAAACTTGTCCAGCTGGTCCTCATCAAACAAGTTCTTGAAGCCATCTTGGTATATTCGGCTTCCCTGGCATGGATTTCGAAAGGAATTACTGAATGCATCATGCACATTTGTTTCAAATTCCTTTGGTCCAGAAAATACGAGGAGAATACTTTTCCATGGGTTGGTCGGGGGAAAATTGCTCATCCTAAATCTCAATGTGGAAAGGGTTGAGATTGCTTTCCATTGATATTTTATGGACTTCAGTGGTCACTGCAAAATATATCTCTCCCCTTTCTATTGAATATTGGGTTCAGAGTGTGGATAAGCCCAAAGGAAAAAATCTTTCTTTTGGTAGGCATTGACTAATACTTTTGAAACTATTAGCAGAGGTCTGGCTTGGAAAGTGGGATTTGGTACAATAGTCTGTATCAGTCAGGATCCTTGACTTGGGTGCAGTTGGGACCACATTCTCCCTCCTCCTCTTATTGATTTCTTTTGGGACGTGGTATTACCAAGCTGGCTCATATTGCAAATACGACCTCTTCTACTATTTGGTGTGAGGGATGGAAATACTCCAATGAGTTGGGAATCCCTAACACTTTTCATGAGTCATGGTGCTCCTTTCTTCAAGCTTTATCTTGAGACCATATCAGAATTACAGACAAGGATGATGAGTTGGTGTGGTCATTGTCTCCTTCTGGCATATACTTCCCAAAGGTTGGTTATGCTTTTATAAATTCCAAGCACAATCTTGTCGATCCTATATGGTGGTGGCATTCTATATGGAAATATCACTACCCATTGGTGAGCTCCAGTATTGCAGCAATAATGCTGCAACTATTGGGGCTTCCTTCTTTACTTTTATCAACCCGATAGTTCGTAACAAACTTGGAAGCGACGATGCTATATGCACAAGTACTAGCTCTTACTGTAGGCTGTCACTTGATCAGTTGGCACAAGTTCGCTAGGAGCTTAAGCCAACTTCTATGAGTTTTCAGAAAAAGCTTTTACTGTGATGGAGGAAAGCTAACTCTACAGGGGCTATTCTACTTGCAGAAAGAGAAGGAAAACTGAATTGAAACACAAACCCTTGCAAACCCTAATTTTGCAAGAAAAGAGATGGAAATTGCTGAAATGGGTGCCATTGACTACTGAAAAGGTAAACTGAATTTATTCAAGCTAATTTTGAAAAGAAATGAGAAGAAATCATCTTTTTGTACTTTTGAGTATTTTTATGAGGAATTATTATGTTTGTGATTTGACTGGTTGTGACTGTGCAGGGGGTTGGTGACAAAGGAAGATGAAGTTGGCTTTTGTAGATGGTGAGGAAGGAGTGGAGAGGTCCTAAGAAGTCCTTGGCACCCTTCTGGAGACTTCCATTTCGATCAAACTTCGAAAAATCACTCGCATGAACTTCTACAGGAGGCTGCAGGGGATCTGCAAGAGGTTCTACAAGAGGATCTATAGGACGAGGCCGAAAGTGGTTTTTGGAGGTTTGAAGGTGGAAAAACGATGGGAAAGGGAAATGAAGGCTGGATGGAGGTGTTGAGGGGTTTAGGACTCTGTCAATGAAGATCAGGAATGAAGGAGATGGTTGGATTTGTTCAAAGGTCAAGGAAGCAATTTTGCACAAAAACGCAGAAAATAGGGCAGTTTGGCGAAATGAGGTGAATGAGTGGGGAAATAGTAAGAGATGAAATGGTACGTGATGTGCTATGGAGGAATGATAAGTTGGAGTGTTCTACAAGTGAGTTGCACACTTATTTCTCAAAACTGACCCAAGCAAGAACCCAAAAAAAAGAGTTTTGTCTATTTTGACCTAAAATCTAACCTAAAACCAGAGGAATGCTGAACAGAACTTTATGGACAGAAAATTATGTGAGAGATACATGGTAAATGAACATGAAATGATCTAAGCAAGTGAACCCAAACTAATATAAACTTCTCCAACTTGAAATATCACACTAGCAATTGCATTGGAAAAGCAAAAACAATGTTTTTGGTGGCAGCAATAGTGCCTTGACCTCAAATCATGGTACGAAGGAGGGAGAAAGGAGTTCAAGACATGCTGGTAGCCTTTTTAGATCTTTTTCTATTACTACATCAAACTATCTAATCAACTTGAAGCAAGAACAACTATTCTAACCATCAAAAGAAACCTAATTAACAAAGCAAGATTTAACCTAAACAACAGAAATTATCTCATGAATGCAAGCAAAAAGCATATAAATATACAAAGGAGGTGCTGGGAAGCTTGGGTTTGGCCCTAACCCAAGAGTTTCATCCCTCTGGGAAAGATCAGTGCTGGTTCAAAACTAGATTCATCTTCATTTATCAGAAAATAGCAGTTACATCACAAAACTGTCTTCAAAAAGAGCTCGAAAATGAGCTGAGTACCAAACTGCACAAAATTGCGAAAATATACTATGAAATGGCTAAAATCCAACTAAAAAAACTGAGGCCCTAGGCAATCTTATTTATACAAATGGAGACTCCCAATAGTCCTCCTAAAATTAAGGAACTAGGCTTCCTAGAACTGAAGATAACAACAATTCTACTTGACTTTCTCAGCTGCCCCTTGGAATCATCAATGTGGGCCTTTGTACTCTGAGTTTCTGATGGAGAAATCGAGGTAAGGGCTCATAAATGAAGGAGACACCCTCCTACAAATCCTCTCCCTTGTTCCTCCTTGAATTTGGCTGCCAAATGCTCATTAAACCTTTGATTTTGTCTCAAAATTGACCAAAAATCTGCATAAAGCACACATTAGAATTTTTGGCATAATGACTAACCCAATTCACTCTATTAGCATAAATATAATTAAAAACATGCAATAAAATAATGAGAATGGTGGATTAAGTCGAATTAAGAGGCAAAATGAGCCCATATAATTACCCATTTCTGGGGCTCATCATCACCCCCCTACTGAAGGTGTTGCTCATCCTCTGAGCAACTAATCTATCTCTTCATCCTTGATGGCTCTGATGGATTCCCTGACATCCCATGCTTCTGATGTGATATCCTCCTCTTTATCATGGAATCCTGCCTTTCTATCCACCTCCTCCCACTGTTGTCTTTCTTCTTCCTCTTTTTCCTCTTCATTTGTCTTCTCTGCCTTTGTTAGCTTTGCTTCCTCAAGCTCTGTTTTGGTTTTCTTCTCATCTTGTTTAGTTTCTACCTTCTCTGCTTTAGTCTTTTTCTTCTCTGGTTTAGTCTTTTTTCTTTTCTGGTTTAGTCTTTTTTCTTTTCTGTTCTGGGTTTCCTCCTTTCTGCTCTGGTTGTTTTCTTCTTTTTCTGTTTCCTCCTTAACTTCCCATACCATATTTCGAAAAATCTCCCAGGCTATGGGTATTGTGTAAGTCTGGAGGGCATACTCCACCAGCAATTTAATTAGCCCATGGTGGGCCAATTGGTTTGGAACCCTTGCATTCAACTTGGTGCCACACTCTATCAAAGACTGGAGGAGAAAATATGGTAGACTGAGTTTTCTAGCTGCAGGTGGGTCCATTCCATATCTTAATTCATGCAATAATCTGAAGTGACAACCATAAACTATATTGAATCTTCCATCACAAGAGATATATTTCATGATCTGGTAGCTGACCTCACCCCATCGATGAGGTAAACTTGTCATTTTGACCCCATTCTTATCTTCTACAGGATGTTCATCAGGCTGAAAAAATGTCTTTTTAGCAACCCGTCCTAGTGGTTTCTCCTCTTTGCTCCAAGGGAGTCCAAGTGGAAGATTTGTGACTCTGCTGATGATTTCTGGTGTAAGCTCTATGGTAAAACCCCTTAAATTGACTGTAGCATGGGTTTTTGAATGTGGTCTTAAGGACATTAAAAATTCCTCGGTCACCTCCTCATCATATCCATGAATTCTCTCAAAGAAAGACATCTAGTTTGCCCTGGTGAAAAGGGCCACCACTTCTAGGTGCTCATGCAATTTGTTGGAGTTCAAAGGCTCCTTTCTCATAAAACCTCCTGGCATGGTGTTTAGTGACCTCTGAAAATGCTCAGGTGAGGAAGAAGGCAACAACTTTCAAAACTAGAAACAGAGGAATAGCTGATGTTTGTCTTTCTGAAACTAGAGAGGGAATTTCTCGTGTTCTTCTTTTTTCACAACATCAATTTGCAAATTTTTTCTCCCTTCAAACTGTTTTCACCCTGAATTTACTTCTCGGCTTTTGGAGGAACTCAATATTTTGACAGAACACAGAATATATAAAACAATGTTTTTTTCTCACAGAGTAAACAGACTTGCAAATTCGTTTTTTCACAGGCTTGGTTTCTATGGTTGCATCCCCTTTTTTACAAGAGAATACGGGAAAGGAAAAAAACACAGATTTTTGAGTGCGGAGAAGAAAATTGAGAGACTGTATGGAATTCAGGAAAACACAGGTAGAATTTTGAGCTCTCTTTCCTTTCTTTTTTCAACCCAATACTTTGCTTCTAATCCACCACCTTGTATAGATATATCACATGCAGAGTGGGTTTCTGAGCCTACCTCTTTTCAAGCTCGAATTTGGCAAAAATTCTGAATTTTTCCTCTACAAAGCTGCTCTCTGGCCTTCCTGTAGAAAGCCTCCTATAGACGGTGTTTTCCGTTCCTGTAGAACCCGATAAGGAGGAGGGTTTTGAAAACTGGTAGATAATGACTGGTTCACTATTCTGAAGGTGGTAGGTGAGTGCTGTAGTCGAGAACTCGTCGACTCAAATGAAACAAAAGGTGGTGGAGGCTTAGACCGCAGTGTACTTAAGTTGATGGCGTTATCTGCAGTGACGAGGTGAGGTGGAAGGATGGGTACGTTATCCCCATCCGGACCATTGGTCCTACTCCAGTGTAATAATGGTTTTTCATTTCACGTGCCCGCCATTACTTCCATCATTCCCATTATACGTCGCCACCACTATCAGTTCTGAGTTTTTTTCTTCCCAAAACTGACGGACCACACGTGCTAACTACAATTTCTGAATTGTTGTTTGAACTGGCCAAAGGTGGCCAGTTAGTTGGCCACCAATTTCTCTTAATCGTAACCATCTCATTTTCCCATGCAGTTTTCAAATCATACGATGCAATAGAGGAATGGGTTTAGACACTTACCTGGAAGTCGAATGCGTTTGCCGTGAGGTGTTGTGGCCTTTTCTTTTGCTGCATGCCTTTGTTTATGTGAATGCATGCTTGTTTGGTTGTTGATATGTGGCTATTTTTCTTATGCAAGTATCCTCTGGCTGGATCTAAGCTACAGGATTCTGCTTCAACCTTTAGATTTGCACCCACATGATGCTGATGCTAGATTTTTGTAGGAAAGTGACTTGTTTTGTCCATATCTCCCAAACGGTAGACTGGATTGACCTGAAATTTTTTGAGCATGTTTCCATCATCATTATGCACATCCATAGAAAAATTATGGTCAATGGATGCATGGATTTCAAGAAAAAATTAAAATGGCTGAAGGTGATGAAGGTCAATTTCTTGGAAACCGTGCACTGGAATTGGCTAAAATTTCTTGGGCAAGTTACTATCACCCATATGCGTCTCCCCATGAAACAAGTTTTTAAATGGATGCACGGATATGGAGAAAATGCAAAAATGGATGAAAGTGATGGAGGCTAATTTCTTGGAAACCGTGCACTGGAATTTGATGAAATTGGTTGGACATGTTGCCATCATCCCTATACAACTCCCCATGAAACAATTTTTTAAATGGATGCATGGTTTTCAAGTTAGGGAAAAAACAAATTTCTTCTCTATGTATTTTTGTGTCAGAGCATTCTGCAGTTTTTTGGACAGTAAGAAAAAATGAGCTTGGGCTGTAATGCAGACTTGGAAATGATGGAAGAGAGGCTTGAAGATTGCAGTGGGATTTATAAACCCTTTATGAAGGTTCCATGTTCCCCAAACTTCTTTTAAAATCCATTTCTAGCTCTCTGTCATTTCTACAGGAGTCACTTGTAGAAAACACAGTTTTCAGAAAAGAAGCACAGTGAGGTGGAAAGAATGTCAAAAATGATGGAGAAGGGTGAGGGAAGGTAGGATAGGTGTTGTTATTGGTTTCAGAGCTTTCTTGGCACCTGCTGCTACTTCTTGAAGTTCTCCTGTAGACATGCAATACAACTGGAAATTAATTTTTCATTTTTCTTTTTCTCTTTTTTTTTTTTTGAAAACAACTAGGGCACCTCAAAGAGGTTTTCACCCTAATTGCCTGCCCTGGGCACCTCTAAGGGAGGTTTTCACCCAGGGATCTTATTCCCTTTTTATTTTCTCTTCTTTCTAACCCATTGACCACCTCATGGAGGTTTTCAATTAATGAGCCAATTTGAGGTGCCTCTGAGGAGGTTTTCACCTCAGATTTTTATTTTTTCCTCTTATTTTTCATTTTTTCCTTTTTCTCTCTTTTTTTTTTCAACCCTACCCTACTTGAAAAACAAAATCATTTTCAAGTATAAGAATACTTCCAATGGAGCCATGTGCACAACGAGATGATATACAAATTTATGTGAAGGCTTGAAATGTATGCTTTGACATATATCCAGATTTAAGAGACCAAATGATTTGAATTTGAAGGGATCAAGCATAGTTGAGGAAGAGAGTGATGCTGCACCTTAGTGACTGTCTAGAACCATATCTCAATATAGCTGTGATGTCCTTGGGATTTCTGTTGATCTGGATCATTCTTCATGTCTTTTTCTACCATGACCTTCATATCTTCCTCTTTTTGTTGATTCTTCTCTTGAATACATGGAGGATTTGATGGTAACCATGAGGGAGTTCTCTCGATCTCTGATTCTGTTGTCTTCTCTTTATCAAGTGTAGCCCATGGTTCTTTGATCTTCTCTTTTGCATCTTCTTCTACTGGATGTGGTCCTTCAATGATATCAATATAATCTCTTCTTGCAATACTCTTCCTGAGCTATGGTGAATATCATTGAGCTCAAGAGGATTTGTTTGGAAATGTTGTACCTCAGCATTGTAATTGGGTTGAGCTACTCCAATGTGCAGGTTTGGAAATGGTGGTTCCCCACTGTTGGAGAGGTAAATCCCCTCTGCGGACAGAGGCGATCCCACTAGCCTAAAACAGAACTAGCCACAATCAAACCACGCTGCTACGCAAGTTCCTAGTTATGCATCAAAGGTGAATTAAGAAGACCAACCTGGAATCCAACACTATGATTGAAGCAGAGTTGATATTCCCGCTCCCTCGCTCCAGCAGATCATAAACGAACACCTGCACATGCAAAGGAAGAGATAGATACCAACATAAAATCTACCAAGGCACAACTATATTTCAGTCAGAAAGGAAATAAATCAACACATCACCATAATAGACAATGAGATTGGAACTATAATAGCAGTCGCTCATTAATTAATAATAAATAGGAAAAGTTACAACCATGGTTCTGACGTTGAACCTCTCCTGGTTGGGCGAGTAACTATATGTGTCTTGCAATGCATCTCCTCTCCGGCAGCATAACCTCTCTAGCATTCACTAGCATTCCTCCAAGAACTCAAGAACTCAACATCTAGCACTCCATGACTAACGACTATCACTTAGCTTGTCAAATGCATAAGGATAAGCTTATATAGATGAAGAAGGGAGGAGGATACGATGAACCGGGACACCTATTGTGGATTAACATTATCCCCAAAAGCCATTAAAGATGGAGATAGGATAGAACTCGACAAAAGACTGATTTTTTATCCTCAAAAAGCTCCATGTAATGAAGGAAACAACAGTCGGGCGTGCGTTAAGGCAAAAAGCATGACCAAACTTGGTTGGCACGACTGTTGCTCTAAGACAAAGCGCCAATGGTCGCGCCCTTTTTTGAGGATCTCCATGATTGGTGCGGGTAAGATACTGTGGACCTGCGCCAATGGAAAAAGAGCATTTTTCAGGGATAATCTGTAGAAGGTGTCTTCAGGGAACATGAAGTACATACTCAGGGGAACATAATGCAAGTGTTTTTAGACTTTGTCACTTCTTATAACTCCTGGGATGAGTCCTCCAAAGTACGACAAGAGGAGTAACAGGGATGGTGACAAATTACTGTGTAACAGATGCCCCCTAAAGCATGAGGTCCGAGAGGTGGAGAGGGGTGAAATGCTTTACAAGAACACACAAGAACACATATAGTTGCTGCCGCCGAGGATCTGTGTTAAGAGACATGACTGATAGTTCAATTACACGATGTACTTGGTATGGTCGCAGCCATCCATAAGAGAGTACATAAATAATCTAGATCCATAGTATGGATGTAGCCATCTGGTTAGGATCAATGAATTGACTCAGGTATGGTCGCAGCCATCCAGTGAATGAGTCAAGTATCAAGAATCACGCCTGGATTACAACAGACACAATCCAGGGTCTTGCGCTCCATCTCGACCCGAACAAGAGTACAAGTTCAAGCATGTGAATATATGAGCTGAAGTCGAACATGCATGAACATCGTCTGATTACCAGTCAATAGTGGAAACTGTTAACAGACGCGAGAAGTACCACCAATAATGACAATGGCCCTCAAGGTACTATAGGTACAATCTACGGCGTGTGAATTAATGATCTGAAGTTGAACACCCGTAGAATCATTCGATCAGAGGCCAATGATGAAAACCTCATGTCGAACACGAAGAACCTGCCATTGAGGCATGCAGGCTCCAAGGCACCGGAAGGGAGTCTCTAGATCAACTTCCTGGATAATGAGTTGAAGTCGACAGGAAGTGACCTTGATCGAAGGTGGGCCATAATGTTTCCCACATCATCGACACAAGACAGAGAGATAATGTTGTGAATCAAGAACATTTGAACTGTCAGATGGAGGTTGTTTCTTTTCAGAGGTCAACTTCTCTTGAACATATCGGCGACACGATATTGGAATTGGCAGTATTTGACATCAATGGATCAGACGTCATGATGACGAGGCAATGAGCAGATGAGAGGTCAAATAGGATTACCCAAATCCATGGAGGCCAGTGAAAAATGAGATGAGATATCCCCACCCAGACACGAAAGCAGACAAGTGCCATGTTCAAGAGCAACATACTGCCGACACGACAATGATTATGGTTCCAAAATTTCTTTTTCCCCACCATTTCTGGCGAGTACCCCGATTATTTTTAACAAGCTTGATGGGGATAGCATATTCTTGTGGTGTGTCATTTCGACAAAATCCAATGTCATCAGGTTTTAACGAGTCTGACAAAGGAAGAACTCGGCGTCTTTTCATGTTTAGAGAGTTTGAAAAGACAACAGAAAAGGAAACTCCCGGGGTGTTCTTTTTCGTAAAGTTGTGTCTCTCAGGCCCGAAAAAGTATAAAATAATGCCCGAAAGAACCGCCCGACCATTATGATCGAGGAGTACTTTTCATAAATAGTGATTTCGACCTGAAAAAGTAAAAAAGCGATCGAGATCACGTCGTTTTGTAACCATTAACGAGTTTGAAACGACAAAAACCCGGTAATCTTTTTAAGTTTTAACGGTCGACAAAAAGAACTTAAAACGACCGCCCCTTATTAACATTTAACGAGTCAAGAGGAATGACTCGACAATCTTTTCCTCTTTAAATGGTCAGAAAAGAGCTGAAAGCAGACCTCCATTTTTATTTTCTTTAACGAGTCAAAAAGGAAAAATACTCGGCAATCTTTTCATATTTTACGAGTCAGAAAAGAGCGTAAAGGTGACTCGTCCTGAAGGAACGAGTGGTATAAAGGGTAGCAACTGGTTCCAGTAATGGTGGAACTTGCTCGAAACATGTAAAGGTTAAGAGGCTAGCTAATAAAACCACTCATCGCTGCAGTTCCTCAGGAAAGGATAAACAACCAGGTGAAAGCATATGATCGGCCAAAGAGATGGTGGTGATGGAATGAAACAACCAAGGCTCATCTAGCAGAATTTAGCAGATAAAAGGCAATCACGGGATGTAAATCAGGTATGGGTTCATTTTTACACAAGCTTGAACCATGGAGAACTCTGCTTGGATTCGGTTTCATGTTTACACAAGCTTGAAACGAAAAACTATGCTTGTTATAAATTTGCATGCCCCCAGCATGATAATGCAAATCGAGGTACATGCCCCCCAAGCTTCATTGCATTCAACAAAGTGGATGGAATGAAGGTTCACTCTCGAGGTCTGTTAAAGACTCGACTTGTATTTTACGAGATCTTAATCAAAAGACTCGATTTGGAAAGGGAGTTGTTTCATTTTTTAATGAGGTTGACACAGTAAAAGAACTATCCTCATAACCCTTGTTTCATTTTTTAATGAGCTTGACACAAGATCAGGAACTATGCTCGAACACCTAGTTTCATTTTTTAAGGAGCTTGACACAGGAAAGGAACTATGCTCCGACCAAACTTCATCATAATGAACAGGAAGTCGGGGCTGCCAAGAGTGCCACTCCCGGTGGAAGGACAACATCTCGGAAGTCAGGACCCAATGCCCCCAGGACACTGTGCACGACGGCGGTATCGCTGGATACAGGCACGGGATAGGTGGCCACATAGTTGATCTATGGTGGGGCAGATGCAACTGGTGGATGAAAACCAGGAGGGGATGACGACTGCGCAGGAGGGACCCGTGGACGAACGAACGATAATTGATCGATAGTCACAATTCTTCCATCGTGTGGAAAGCAAACCACACGGAAAAGTGAAGAGACAAGGGCCCCCATGGCATAAACATAGTCACGACCAAGGAGAAGACTGAAATCTAAAGCACCTTGGGTAACCATTACGTCTATATAGACGGTCTTGCCTCCCAAAGTAATAGGGAACTTTGGAAGGATCCCTAATGGTTGACTAGTTCCTCCGTCAAAAGCCGTCAGATTCGATGCTACTGGCACAAGCTGTGGGGAACCCAAAGCTTGCCAAGTGGTGGCAGGCATAAGACTAACAGATGCACCCTCATCCAAAACAGTGCCAGGTATTGCCTTATTATAGGCGTGTAACGTGATCCAGAAAGGCACATGGGATGGAAGGCGGAGTTTAGTCAAACGACTCCAGTCGAAGGAAACGACTGAACTACTTGGTGGGGGAATCGTATGATTGCCCCCCTTCGGGACCGAAGCAGGATTCTCGGGAGCAACTGGGATAGGAGAGTCATTTTCGGATGTAGGAGAATCTGAGGAGACGAGAAGAACATGGGAATGATGCTCTTCCGAAACAGAGTGATCGGGTGGTGAACTCAAGTTGACACTCTTTCCGACCAATGGTTGGTCTGGAACAGGCTTGGCAGAGCCAGGTTCAGGAAGAGGAGGCTGGACAAGAGAGGAATCTTGGTTGATCTCTTTGTCAGCAGGTGAACGATCTGCGACTGCAGAGAGACGTTGATAGCCAACGGGAAGTTGGGGTGAGGGAGCTGTAAGACTTTCCAAGACAACAGAGGCTTTATCCATGAGCGGACAAAGGTGAAGGGGATGATTGCCTTCACAAAGTCTACAGGGGATTCGAATCTTCCCTTTTCCCTTACCATTCCTAGCTGGTAAGGTAACATCGCCATGATCTCCAGAGGATGATGAGGGGCAGGCCGGATCACGAGACCACACTTCTAAGACCCTGGGAATACCAGGACAATCGCGAAGAAGATGGTCCTCCTTGCACAACCTACAAGGAAATTTGACCTTCCGCGGAGGAGCAGAAGGTGGCTCGACTTGAGTTGTACTTTTAACCTCTCGCTTAGGAGTCTTCTTCTTCTTCGTCTTCTTCTTCTTCTTCTTCTTAGCCACCTGGTTACTTGAATCCAAACTTTCGCCAGGCGAAGTAGAAGATGAGGACGCAGAAATAGGTGAAGAAAGGGAGAGGTCCACCTTGGAATCAACATGATGTTGTTCGGGTGGAGGAGACGGTGGAACAGGAGTCATCACACTCGGGACCACCAAGGTTGAAAACAACCATACGGGCAAACCGATGGTTAACCCAAGTAAAGACAAAGTTGCCATATACGGAGCACCGACATTTCCAAAAGAAGGAAATGGACTAGGTTTTCCATCCAGGGGAACACCTTGGCCAGTAGACTCGGGGAAGGTTGCCATTAAAAACGAGAAAGAACCCTACTCAAGCTAACGCAAACAAGATCTAACCGGGTAATATGTTATCGTGGCCGAATAAATTTTAAGACGCACAGACTTAACTTGACCTTTTCATGTTTTAAGAGTCGAGAAAAGGACAAAAAGATGACTCTAGTCTCCTTTGAATATTTAATGAGCCCGAAGTGACAAATGCTCAGGTGGAATTTTTCCGTTATAGAGTCTGAAAAAGGCCAAAAGGAACTGCTCTGGAGTTCTAGGTAGAGGGTGTGCCAAACTTTTCGCAAAACCGCAGAATACTTTTTAGGGTACGGGCGGTCAATCTTCCCGAATGCTGTGTTCAGTGCATTGCGATCAGTAGGGTGGCCGACACAGCTTCCTATGGATAAAAGGTTTTAAGCCTATAGGGGTCTCCCAATATATACTCGACGGTACGTGGGAGCACAGTCCGTATTGGCACTTATCGTTTCACCGTGGAGGAATCACCCAACCACTCGACGGTAAGCTACCAGGTTTAACGACGTCGGAACACGTCTCTAACCTAGACCTCTATAATGTTTGCGTTATGTTCCAATGCGTTGTTAGGTTCATTCAGTTTATTTTACAGTTTATCTTCAATTATGTTTCAGTTTTTTGGTCCTACCGTATGTGGTCTCTCCAAACTTCCTGAGTGCAATCTATATGCCAAAATTATATCGTTTCATTCGATGAATTCTACCTACAGGAGAGTAGAGATTTTTACACAAACAGAATGATCGTCAAGCAAGTAACAAAGATCCTAATGCAGCTAATAACAAGAAATAAAAGTTTTTTCCTTTTCTTTTTAAAAGCGACAAATAACAATAAATGCTAACTAATATAATGCAAAAAGAGCTTTTGTTTTTTTTTGTCTTTTAAAATGGCATAATGCATTCAAACAAACCTCAAGAGATATCCACAAGTATAAACAAACACAATTCACTCAATGGACATAGAACCAATTCCGAAACACGAAGATGAACTATCCAAGCAAGGAAAAACAACAAGACTCTCAATGAACCATGTGATCTAAGTTCAAGTCAAGTCAGGAAAAATTCAAACAAGATAGAAGTGAATTACTCAAAGCATAGAAGACCAAGCTTTAACAACCACTAGATGAGTGCAGAAAAGAGTATCCAAAAGGTTGACTGGGTCAAGAGAAGACCGAAACAGAAACTGGCAAACACCCAAAGTATGCAAATGTAATCTATGCACACTTTTCATTCATATTCTGAAAATGAGAATTCTAATTATGCAAGTGTGATCTATGCAAGAGAATTCTCAAACACGATGATTCTAATGTAATCTAAGAACCAATCAAGTGCAAACCAAGAAAAACGGGTGAGAGTTCCAAAGATCATAAACTAAAAACACTCAAAGGCGATTAACACTCATACGCAAAATTGTGAAAAGATTGAGACAAACCAGTCAAAAAAGACTCAAAACCAGTCAAAAAAGACTCAAAACCAGTCAAAAAAGACTCTGATACATTCAGATGATTGAGCAAAACAGGAAACCCAAGCTTGGGAGGCTGTAAACAGGAAAAATGAACAAGTTCACAGGGTTGGTGCGACTATTAGAAAGAAAACTGCGCTAATTGAGCATTGGCGCGAGCTGTACACTGGAAAATGGCGCCAATTGGCGCGACTGTCAGGCCTAAAAACGCGCCAACAAAGTTTTCCGGCTTAAAAAATAAATAAAACGACCCAAGGTCGGGCCGACAGTGCTGAGACGGATCGAACAGTAAATAACAATTTTAGAACTGACCCAGAAAGCTCCTTTACTCAAGCAAGCAAGAGAAAACTAACATGCAAGACAAACTCCAAATAGCTTCTCCCCAGCGGAGTCGCCAAATTGTTGGTGAGGTAAATCCCCTCTGCGGACAGAGGCGATCCCACTAGCCTAAAACAGAACTAGCCACAATCAAACCACGCTGCTACGCAAGTTCCTAGTTATGCATCAAAGGTGAATTAAGAAGACCAACCTGGAATCCAATGCTATGATTGAAGCAGAGTTGATATTCCCGCTCCCTCGGTCCAGTAGATCATAAACGAACACCTGCACATGCAAAGGAAGAGACAGATACCAACATAAAATCTACCAAGGCACAACTATATTTCAGTCAAAAAGGAAATAAATCAACACATCACCATAATAGACAATGAGATTGGAACTATAATAGCAGTCGCTCATTAATTAATAATAAACAGGAAAAGTTACAACCATGGTTCTGACGTTGAACCTCTCCTGGTTGGGCGAGTAACTATATGTGTCTTGCAATGCATCTCCTCTCCGGCAGCATAACCTCTCTAGCATTCACTAGCATTCCTCCAAGAACTCAAGAACTCAACATCTAGCACTCCATGACTAACGACTATCACTTAGCTTGTCAAATGCATAAGGACAAGCTTATATAGATGAAGAAGGGAGGAGGATACGATGAACCGGGACACCTATTGTGGATTAACATTATCCCCAAAAGCCATTAAAGATGGAGATAGGATAGAACTCGACAAAAGACTGATTTTTTATCCTCAAAAAGCTCCATGTAATGAAGGAAACAACAGTCGGGCGTGCGTTAAGGCAAAAAGCATGACCAAACTTGGTTGGCGCGACTGTTGCTCTAAGATAGAGCGCCAATGGTCGCGCCCTTTTTTGAGGATCTCCATGATTGGCGCGGGTAAGATACTGTGGACCTGCGCCAATGGAAAAAGAGCATTTTTCAGGGATAATCTGTAGAAGGTGTCTTCAGGGAACATGAAGTACATACTCAGGGGAACATAATGCAAGTGTTTTTAGACTTTGTCACTTCTTATAACTCCCGGGATGAGTCCTCCAAAGTACGACAAGAGGAGTAACAGGGATGGTGACAAATTACTGTGTAACACCCACTATATACTTGCTGGGCCTATCTGTTATTCAGGTTCAGGTTCAATTGAGCAGGTATTTGGGGTTGCCTTGGTGGAGCAGGAGGTAATGGTTGCGGTTAAGTAGGTGGTGGAGGCAAAGGAGTAGGAGGAGAGTTGTACTGGGGCCTCCACCCCTGATGAGGTGCATTCCAATGAGGTTGTGGCTGAGCATAGGGGTGAAATGGATGATTAGCTGGTTGAGCATGATATTGAGGAGGATATGACCAAGGAGGGGGTGTGGACCAGGAAGGATGAGCAAGGGGACCCCAAGAAGGTATGAATGTGACTTGATTGGGGTTGTAATAGGTCTGGGATGTCCCTTGCATTCCCTACTAGTAAGGTCTAGGCCCATGTGGCCTCCTTTGGTTCATGAAATAGAGTGGTTCAATGACTCCTTCAACCCCTGGGTACATAGCTTTAAATCCTGGTAAGGAAGGGCACTGATTTGTAGGATGGTCTTCTTCACAGACAAAACACACTTCTATGGAGTGCAATGGACATTCGTTCCTAGGATGCTTTCTAGTGCACCTGGGACAAAATATATCCAAAGCCCTCTCGGCTTCCTCTTGCTTCCTCTTGATATGCATGGCAAGAATCCGCCGCATCTCTTTTTTGAAATCTTCCTGTCGATTCTTCAATTCACTTCTAAGGGATGATTTGGAAGAAAAGGTATTGCTCCCAACATTTCTATTTTCAGCCATGGGATCCAGAGGAATGTTTTCTTCTTCTTCTCCCCTATATGTTCTTCAAATATGTCTTGCTGTTCACCTAAGGGTTCTTCTTGATCACAACCATCGAAGAATAGAGAAGGTTGGCTGTGTGAAGTAGTGGGGTTGTTGGGAAAAAAATGTTCTTGAATTATCTCTATTCCTACGAGGCATGAAAGGAAATCTCTTTTTTGGGTGTTTTTTTTTTGTTGCTTGTACCTACAAAACTGAAATGGATTGTACAACAAATTGCAACTAACTAAAATAAACCTTGCTGAAATGAAATTGCAAAATTGAAATGAAAGCAGGAAATGCCTAATTTATGCTTGCTAAAATGAAATTGCAGAATTGAAATGAAAGTAGGAAATGTCTAATCTACTTTTGCTGAAAGGAAATTGCAGAATTGAAATGAAACAACTACTCTACTCTTGCTGAAATAAACTATTTAACAGAATGTTGCAGTAGAAAATAGAAGAAAATCAGTAATCACAAAGTACTCTGACGCTTCCCTGGCAACGACGCCAAAAAGAGTGGTGAGCTCCAGTATTGCAGCAATAATGCTGCAACTCCTGGGGCTTCCTTCTTTACTTTTATCAACCCGGTAGTTCGTAACAAACTTGGAAGCGACAGTGCTATATGCACAAGTACTAGCTCTTACTGCAGGCTATCACTTGATCATCTGGCACAAGTTCGCTAGGAGCTTAAGCCAACTTCTATGAGTTCTCAGAAGAAGTTTTTACTATGATGGAAGAAAGCTAACTCTACAGGGGATATTCTACTTGCAGAAAGAGAAGGAAAACTGAATTGAAACACAAACCCTAGCAAACCCTAGCAAACCCTAATTTTGCAAGAAAAGAGATGGAAATTGCTGAAATGGGTGCCATTGACTACTGAAAAGGTAAATTGCATTTATTCAAGCTACTTCTGAAAAGAAATGAGAAGAAATCATCCTTTTTTTACTTTTGAGTATTTTATGAGGAATTATTATGCTTGTGATTTGACTGGTTGTGACTGTGCAGGGGGTTGGTGACAAAGGAAGATGGAGTTGGCTTTTGCATATGGTGAGGAAGGAGTGGAGAGGTCCTAAGAAGTCCCTGGTACCCTTCTGGAGACTTCCATTGCGATCAGACTTCGAAAAATCACTCGCATGAACTTCTACAGGAGGTTGCAAGGGATCTACAGGAGGTTCTACAGGAGGATCCACAGGAGGATCTACAGGAGGAGGCCGAAAGTGGTTTTTGGAGGTTTGAAGGTGGAAAAATGATGGGAAAAGGGAAATGAAGGTTGGATGGAGGTGTTGAGGGGTTTAGGACTCTGTCAATGAAGATCAGGAATGGAGGAGATGGTTGGATTTGTTCAAAGCTCAAGGAAGCAATTTTGCACAAAAACACAAAAAATAGGGCAGTTTGGCGAAATGAGGTGAATGAGTGGGGAAATACTAAGAGATGAACTGGTACAGGCTGTGCTATGGAGGAATGATAAGCTGGAGTGTTCTACAAGTGAGATGCACACTTATTTCTCAAAATTGACCCAAGCAAGAACCGAAAAAAACAGAGTTTTGTCTATTTTGACCTAAAATCTGACCTAAAACCAGAGGAATGCTGAACAGAACTTTATGGACAGAAAATTATGTGAGAAATCCATGGTAAATGAACATGAAATGATCTAAGCAAGTGAACCCAAACTAATATCAACTTCTCCAACTCGAAATATCACACTAGCAATTGCATTGGAAAAGAAAAAACAATGTTTTTGGTGGCAGCAATAGTGCCTTGACCTCAAATCATGGTCCGAAGGAGGGAGAAAGGAGTTCAAGACCTGTTGGTAGCCTTTTTGGATCTTTTTCTGTTACTGCAACAAACTATCTAATCAACTTGAAGCAAGAACAACTATTCTAACCATCAAAAGCAACCTAATTAACAAAGCAAGATTTAACCTAAACAACAGAAATTATCTCATGAATGCAAGCAAAAAGCATATAAATATACAAAGGAAGTGCCAGGAAGCTTGGGTTGGGCCCTAATGCAAGAGATTCAACCCTCTAGGAAAGACCAGTGCTGGTTCAAAACTAGATTCATCTTCATTTATAAAAAAATAGCAGTTACATCACAAAACTATCTTAAAAAAGAGCTCGAAAATGAGCTGAGTACCAAGCTACACAAAAGTGCGAAAATATGCTATGAAATCGCTAAAATCAAATTAAAAAAACTGAGGCCCTAAGCCTTCTTATTTATACAAAAGGAGACTCCCAACAGTCCTCCTAAAATTAAGGAACTCGGCTTCCTAGAACTGAAGATAACAACAGTCCTACTTGACTTGCTTGGCTGCCCCTTGGAATCATCAATGTGGGCCTTTGTACTCCAAGTTTCTGATGGAGAACTCGAGGTAAGGGCTCATAAATGAAGGGGACACCCTCCTACAAATCCTCTCCCTTGTTCTTCCTTGAATTTGGCTGCCAAATGCTCATTAAACCTTTGATTTTGTCTCAAAATTGACCAAAAATCTGCATAAAGCACACATTAGAATTTTTGGCATAATGACTAACCCAATTCACTATATTAGGTAAAGTCATCAATGTTGTGGGTCTCATCACCCATCAAAGGTAAAGTTATCAATGTTGTGTATCTTGTCTGGTAAAGTGCTGACCTGGGGTGTTCTCTATAACCATTTCTAGCATGGTCCTGGATGATGCTCTTTATGCAAAGTTGAATATGAATCGATCACCCATATTTTTCTATTCAATCCATTTGGATAGAAAATTTGGTCTCATTGTCGGTCGTTTGGAGCTTCAATTGGCTCTTGATGGGGCATGTATATTGAATAAGTTTGGTAGCAATAGATTTCTATTCTATCCTCCTGCACTTTTAGATATCTTCCTCTACTTATTTTTATGGTATATGGCTTGCTCGTAATCGACCTATTTTTAAATATGAGTCCTCCTCTCCTAGATCTATTGCAGTTGAATATATGGCAATTTTGAACCACTTCCCATAAGAAAAAAAATGTGTGCATAGTTTTTATAATAGTCTTAGAAATCCTTGATTGTTCTCTTCCCCGGGCCTACTTCGATGGGGCAACAAATGCCTCAAGGGATCACTATGGTGGTGATTTTATTTATTCTTAATAGTCTCACATTTCTTCCATATTTCAATGGGTTTAGGGCTTTGATTGAACAATCATGAAAAATTATTATCCTGTTGCAATCTTCTCTTCTTTTCATTAGAACTGCGGATTTCATACATTCAACTGTTTAGTGAATCTCTATTTATGGTTAATTGGCTTAATTATGTTCAGGCTTGTAGAAATATTTTTCTATCTCCTATATTAAATCATGCTCTAACATTAAAAAAATCATTTAATTCATTTTCATGTCAACACATATTCAGGGAATGGAATATCGAGGTAGACTGACTATCCAAACCAACTCTAGGTCTAGATCAGGGTCCTTGGAAAGTTCATGAGGTACAGGATGGTATTTCTTCTTCAAATGTTTGTGACCCTGTGATAGTGTCATTTCATACATAGGTTGATCCAATTTCATAACTTCTTTCAGATTTGGCTTTTTTTTTTTCATCTTTCTTTCCTAGTGTTAAGACATTATATGAGCTTATTTCAGTGCTCACTTTTGGCTCCTTGATGAGAGCGCAAATGTATATTGTACTTGCTACTATTTCTTGCTATTGTTGTTAACACTATCTTAGAACTTTATATGTTGTTATGCAATCCATATTAAACTACTTTTTGAATCTTGGATGATATGGCTCATGGAAATATTTTATGTATGATGAACATATTGCATACACACCTGGTGTGTCTACTGAATGTAATTTTTTATTTCCTTAATAAAAATTACGTTTTTTTTTCTTCGGGGAAAATAAAATCACTATGGGGTTTGGTGCAATATTTTTTTTTTTTTACCACAAAACCATCATTTAATTTCTTGAAATGGCTCTAAAAGGTTTTAGACCTGAATTCTCCAAATTGGGACCCATTGGTAAAAAATGGCCCTACAAGCTAATTCATCCAATTTTTCATTCTAAAAGAATCAAGATGAATGAAAAATAATATAATGATCTGACCTAGATCAACTATAGAAAGTGATTTAGTTGTATACTTTTCTTAACTTTATTCCTATTCAAATAAATGTGTTTCTACTATTATTTATTGAACGACTTTCTAATCTAGAAGTCTCAGAAATATATTTGGTATTGTGTCTAATAGTTAAACATTTTATCCTATCTCGGATAGGTAGAGTAAAATTACAATCTACATTTTGATTAAAATAACTTAGCATTTCACATTACATATTTACATTCTCATATCCAAACCATTATCGATTATTGGGTTAAAATATGGATGGGTTTCTTATCCCAAACAATGTAAGTTTTAATTAGGACTTCACATTAAGAAGAACCCCTACTTTTGAGAAGGGTAGTTTTCCGATGTCAACACTTGTGTGCTAGTGTACCACTTGTTTACAGGCAACAACATTTCCATGGTTACTTTATCATTTAATTTAAAATTTCATCACTACATCTATATATACATATTTTTTTACTTGTGATGCAAAATGGAACATGATAAAAAATGAATAATAAGAAAAGTTATTATTTCGTAGACAAAAAATGATACCTTTTAAGTAGAATGGTCTTCTTTATGCATATAGAATAGGGACATCATATTTGAACATGTCTCCCTTTTTGTTAGCCAAAAGGGATAGCTCAATTGGTCAAGTTCCCGTTGCTAAGTACCTTTCCAATTGGGAGGTCATGGGGTCAAAACTCCTCGATGCCCTTGGGGTTAGGCTTGCCCAGATAAGCTGGATGGTAGATCCCTTCAGATGGATCTACCTGAATTATTACCCGTGGATGTAGCAGCCACTCAGTGACCGTGAACCAAAGTTGAAAAAAAAATGTCTCCCTTTTTATTATATATATATATCTATATATATATATATATATATATATATATATATATATATATATATATATATATATATATATATATATATATATATATATATATATATATATATATATATATATACATATCTATAGCCGTGAGGTTTAGCTTAGTTGGTTGAGTCCCCATTGTTAAAGTACCTTTGATTGAGAGGTTACAAGGTCAATTCTCTTGACACCCTCCAGGTAGGCTTCATTGTTGAGCTGACGGGAAGTGATCATTTCGGTTGGATATGCCCAGTACAAATATTCCATGAACGTAGTGATCACCGATCTCTTGTACAATGCACCACATATAATATATATATATGTATATATATATATACATATATATATATATATATATATATGTATATATGTATAGATATATACATATATATATATATATATATAGATATATGTATATATGTATATATATGTATATATCTATATATACATATATATATACATATATATATATATACATATATATATATATACATATATATATATATACATATACATATATATACATACATATACATACATATATACATACATATATATACATATATACATATATACATATATACATATATACATATATACATATATATATATATATATATATATATATATATATATATATATATATATATATATATATATATATATATATAGCCCTGAGGGCTATCTTAGTTGGTCGAGTCCCCATTGTTAAAGTACCTTTGATTGAGAGGTTACGAGTTCAATTCTCTTGACACTCTTATGGTAGGATTCATTGTTGAGCCGCCAGGAAGTGAACATTTTAGGTAGATATGCCCAATACAAATATTCCGTGAACGTAGTGGTCACATATCTCTGGGACAGTGAATCACATAGAATATATATATAAGCCGACTAATTAATTATTAAATTGTTATTGATTTATTCTACTTCTACTTCTCTTAGTTGCCATACCCTTTATTGCAATTTAATTGGATAGTGGTCCATTATCCTCTAGGTTTAGGAGTGATGCTATCAAAATGTGACCTTGGGTTGTATGTTCAATAAGAAATTCTCTACCTTATCGTACTTGCTAACAATGGTCACTTATCAAAATGAAGAAGGTTATGGAAGTTGGGAAATAATATTGTGTTGTTAGGATTACAGAGGCTTTATACTAAGGGAGTGTATCTCTGGCAATTGCGGAAGCCTAAGGTACAAAGTTTCTATGCCATACATTACCAACACATATATGTGTGTTCTTGCATGAAGCAAAACTTCTATTTCAAGTGTGGAACTAAAGTAGAAAGATGTCAAGTAATCTAGTGCTTGACAAGGCTTCTACGTTGAGTGTGAAACTTGAAGTAAGGAAAAAAATCATTATAGGACCCTATTTCATTATAAGCTTTCTTCAAAATAGTTTTCTTCTCTTACTCTTTTCTTTCCAACAATTTTTTGAACTATTCCAGGCAATTCCCTCTCTTGTGGAACACAATTCCCAACTTGAAGGTCTTAACTAAAAACAACCTGGCGAGTGCTTACAATTTCTCCTTCCTTAAGCTCCAAAGACATTTCCATTGCGTTATACACATAGTCTATGATCCTTGGGATGTCTTTTCTTGGTCATTTTCTTCCAATGAAGGAATTCCAAAGTTTATTTTTTTTTATTTCTTATTTTTATTAATGATTGTATCATCATCAATTTTAGAAATTGATGCCCAACAATCTATCAGTTGCAATGGATTTTTTTATGCAACCAACTTACAAAATAGAAGAAGAAATAGATCAACGACTTCAAAATTAGCCTCTTCAAGGGGGAAACCTCCTTTACATTACACAAATGAACAATTCTTGGATGATTCAAATGATAAAGCCTCCTTTCTATATATAGGAGTCTAAGGGGTCAAAATATAATCATAGCAGACATAACAATAGTAATGTAAGGGCACAACAATAATAGTATTGGGCTTCTATGGGGCACAATAACAACAATATGGGGACTACATGGGCAAAACAATAACAAAGGAGGTTGCACTAATAACAATAAGGGTTAACACTAGTAGTATAGGGACCTAACATGCCCCTCTCCTCCGAAAAAGTGTTGTCCTCAACGCTTGAGTAGTTCTCGATAATTTTGTATAAAATTTTAATCCTCCTATGTGGAATCTTCATAAGGTAAGTTCTTCCACTTGATGAGATACTCTGAAGTTGATCGATTTCATATCTGGCTTGATGAGATACTCTGAAGTTGATCGATTTCATATCTGGTAGGTTCTTGATTCCATGACTGCTTTAGGTTCCAATATGATTTTTCCTTCCTCATCAAGTTTCGGCAATATTGTTTGAACTGGGAGCTTGTCACCTATAAAATTCTTTAAGAATGAAACATGGAGAACTGGGTGCACTGGGGAAGATGCATGAAGCTCCAATTTGTATTCCATAGTACCAATCTTTTGCAACACCTTGTAAGGACCGTAGTACTTTGGTGATAATTTCTTATCCTTCTTAGCTTGCTTGAGGGACATTTATTTATATGGATGTAGCCGTAAAAATACCCATTTGACTACATCAAAACGTATTTCGCTGTGATGTTGATCTACCTTTTGTTTCATTTGATTTTGCACCAAAGTGAGGTTATCCTTTAAGATTTGGAGAACTTATTTTTGATGCTCGATGTAATCTTCCACTGCTTGAACCTTAGAATGATTGTACAAGACTTTTTGGAGATCTATATAAATAGATGATTTTGTTGTTTGAACCTCTAGTGAACATAATTGTGAAATTATGCCCTGTTGTTCTTTCTTTAGAAGATTTGTCATGCCATTAGAGTTGATTATCTTTCCCGGTTTCCTTTCGATACCCCTTAATTCAACTTCCTTTCCTTCCAAAAAAAAAATTCAAGAAAAGTTCTTGAAAATTAAAAGCTATCGTACCCACAGATTGTAACCATTGGACTCCTAGTACAACATCAACACCATCCATTGGAATGGAAAGCATTGAACTATTCAATACATATTCTCCCATGGATGGCTTGATATTATGGCACTTTCCAGAGTAATTTATGGTTCCTCCATTTTCAACCATCACTTGACACTCTAGTGTTGGATATAGGAAGAAATCCAATTCCTTGGCTATCTTACAATGAAAAAAATTATGGGTACTACTCGAATCAATCGACACTATTACCTTTTTCTTCTTGATATGTCCTTATATCTTGAGAGTTTGAGGAATGGTATTTCCTGTCAATGTATTACAAGATATGGTCGGATTCATTTCTTATTTTTCTCGGGTTGGTTCCTGGTGTATATCCTCTTCTTTTGATGTTTCTTGTTCCTTTTCTCCCACCTCTTCCCAATCTGTGTAAATTAATTTCTTCTTAGCACACTTATGACCTTTAGTGTATTTTCTATCACAATTGTAATAGAGCCCTTTTTCTCTTTTTTCTTCCAATTTTTGTGGTGTCAACCTTGTAGGTTGTGGAAGGCTAGGAGTGACAACACTTCCATATTTACAATTGTGAGTGGTAGGATTCCTTGTTTCCATAATTTTTCTTTCAATTTTTCTTGCCAACCTGAATGCCTTCTCCAATGAATAAGGTTCCCAAAGATGAACCTCATGTTGGATGTTATCCATTAAAGTCCCTATGAAGACATCAATCCTATGATCCTATGAAATATCATTTACTCTTATATTCAATTTTTGGAAGTCCTCAATGTGCTCTGCCATTGAACCCTTTTGTTTGAGATTTATTAATTGGCTAAAGAAGGTGTTTCTCTTTGTATCTTCATAATGTGCTATCATTTCCTCCATAACAATTGACCACATGAAAAGTGGTTTACAAAAACAAAGCCATCTATATTATAAAAATAGATTGGGTTCTAAATATAATGATGCAATACCTACCTTTTGTGAGGGTTGCACATCATGAACATCAAAATATTTCTCCATTTGTAGTATCCAAGTTACTGGATCCTTGCCATCAAATTTCCTCATATCTATCTTTGGAATGTGGTTATTATTAAACCCCACATTGGAGTCTCTAAAATTGTAATTGATATTCCTTTTGTCTTCATCATGATTTTCATGGATTGTCTTGTCACCACTAGGACACCTTTCTTCTAGTAACTTTGCCAAACCTTCCTTAAACCCCTATATCTTGACATTCATCATTGCTTCCATGTCCTCTTTTAAACCATCATTAAAAATTCCCATGTCCCATTTTATACCATCTATCTTAACATTCATCATGGCTTCTAATTCATTTTTTGGTACTTTTTGCGAGAGGGAAATTTGTTGCACTTGGTCTCGCAATTTTGATATATCATGTTGCATTTCTTCCTCTTCTTCATGTGTCATAGTATAGATTGCGGGTTTGTTACTAGTTATTTCCATTCTCTTTCTTCAAGGCATCAATTAATGATAATTATGTTTCACTATGCCTTTTGAATCACTTCAAACTAATTTTTCAAACAAAACTTATGCAAAACTTTAAAAAGACTACACACCTTTTTTTTCGCTTTATAGGAGCTCGATATTCAATCTATTGTATCTATGTAATTTCGGATCTCTAAGGTCTGAAATTTTGTCCTATGGTAAACCGCTGAGTCCTCTTTCCAACCCCACAAGTCTAATCGAGATTTAATTCTCCAAGAAAGAGATGCCCAATCTCCAACGATGACCGGATTATAGAATGATTCAGTAGATCGAACTTGTACCAAGTGCCACGTGTCACTATTTCAACCTTTGGCCTTGAAAATGATACGCAACAAACTAAATTTCATCCTATTTCTATCAAGTTTTATGAAATTTGAATATGATGCTCAAAGAGAAAGTTATGACGATTTTTCCAAGGTCAAATGTTTGAGATGTAATTTTGGAGCTTGCAAAAACCCTAACTTACTTGGATCATATATCCGAAAATGTAGCAAACCAATATCTGAAATTTGGACAAGAAGTTCATCAATATTTCAGATCAAATGGGTTTTAGTTTTAGCTTTTGAAGCTTCGTAGAAAAAAAGTTAGAGCGGAAATTACACGATGACCTATTTGAAGTAGTGAAACCTTAGAATCCAAGTCTTTGATTCCAAATGTTATGCAACCAACTTACAAAGTAGAAGAGGAAATAGATTAACGACTTCAAAATTATCCTCTTCAAGGAGGAAACCTCATTTAAATTACATAAATGAACAATTCTTGGATGATTCAAATGAAAAAACCTCCTTTCTATATATAGGAGTCTAAGGGGTCACAATATAATCAGATAACAATAGTAATGTAAGGGCACAACAATAATAATATTGGGCTTTTATGGGGCACGATAATAACAATATGGGGACTACATAGGCACAACAATAATAATAAGTGGGTTGCACTAATAATAGTAAGGGTTAACACTAGTAGTATATGGACCTAACATATTTTTATATAATTGTTTGTTCTTTTGTTTTATTTCCATAGTGGCAATAAAATTTCATTTCGTTCTTTCATAAAAAGAAAAAAAGATTTGGTCATAGGGTAATGGAGAATTAAAACTTGTTGATATAGAGTGGAAACAAATAGTAGCTAAACAATGAAAAAGTTATTATTTTATTGTCAAAATATGATATCTTTTAGAAGGCCTTTTTATACGTACATAAAAAATAGGGACATCCATTTGACCCTTTCTCAACATTTAATAGATGCACATTTATTTATTTTTTACTTAAATTTTGTTTCTTTTATTTTAAATTCCTTTTTTGCTTTATTTTTCATTTTTTTATTATTAAATTTATTATAATTAATAATTTTTTATCTTTTATTTTTACTTTATTTTCGAAGAAAAAATCGTAATTTTATTCAACATGAAAACCAGGGATAAAATTACATTTTGTAGATGCCCAAACGCATTTCAACCAAACCCATCCTTCTGGTGCCCTCTATGAAGAAAACTATATGAAAAAATAATCAATAATTTTTTCAGTGTTTAAGTATGATAAAAATCATCTAATTTCCCCCTTTTTCCTTTATTTGTTTCCACCTTTCGCCAAACGCCTTCGTTGGGGGTGGTTGTTATTATTGCCATCTAATTTCCATCTATTTGTGTGGGAACTTCTTTTTTAGAGTTTGAGCTTTCAAATACATGTGATCTTTTTATGCCTGAATCTTTTTCTATGGGTGATTCATGTTTCTGTTGATCTAAAACTATGATCTCCTTTGATTCCACCCTCCTTTGGGTGTCTTCCTTTGGTCCAATTATTTCCTCTTCACCACCATTGGATTTACTCTATGTTTCTAAGTTCAGGAGTTATTCTTCAAGCTCTTCTTCTTCGTCTTTTGTGTTGTTTGGGATCTTCCATCCCCTCTGCTTTGGGCCTTGCCTCTTTCTCGTTTTCGATGTCTTTTTTCTTGAGGATAATAATTTTGTAGATGTCGTGTTTGGAAACAATATTGTTATCTGAAAGTCATTTTCTATGTTTTAAAAGAATGCGATCAGGGAGACCCTTGCTAAGGTTAATCTCAACACATATCCTGGCAAAAGTAAAGATGCATTTTGATGTTCTAGCTGAGCCTAATTTTCTAAATTTTCCAAGGATATTTTGGATATCCTCCAAGACCTAATGATGTTAGAAAGTGAGGGGAAGGTTTGGTAAGTTTAACCATACTGGTATTTTTGTTACCACCATGTTTGTTGCGTCAAAACCTAGGAACCATGGGTTTACAAAGAGCCTGGCTCTACCCTAGAACCATGGTCCTTCATTAAGAACTTTGTCCCTTTCTTGTTGTGTCTCAAAATGGACTATAAAAAATAATTTTGATCCTAAATAGAGATTACACTTTGTTTTCCAGGAAGAGTATACCCAATCACATAAATCTTCTGGTATCATCCAAAAAACATTAAACCCACAAATTAATGTCGTGGTTTGAAGATTAGAAAATACGTATTTTACCTATGGGGATATTACCTCCATAGTCAGAATCTTGTTCATTTGCTCGACTATGTAAGGTCTTGGAAAAATTTGATGTTGTTATGTTGGAGAATTTTCTTCTCTTTGAGTGTGTCCTTAAATGATATGGATCCATTAGGGTTTTTGGTATATGTGTTAAGGTTTCTATGGGTTGAAGACCCTCCCCTCATTCTAAAACTTAGAGTGATGGTTGAGTCCTTTCCCACTCCACAACCTTCCAACTGATGTGTATCTTATCGCACTTTTCCTTCATATTTGAGAATTTAAAATTTTGTTGGTATACAAATATGGATTTGGATGGTTTGTTTCAGATTTTCCACAAGATCCCATCCCCCTGTCTAGAAAATTGAGGATTTTCCGTTCATATTCTTTTTTAAGAAAATATAAATTTTTTTCTTCTTTGTTGTCTCGTCACTAGATATGTCATATTTGAGGATCTTTGGGTTAGACCTAAGGGGATCTGGGTGTTGAAAAAAACCTAGTGATCAATGTCAACGTGAACAGGAGGGCCAAACCCTGTATCACTATTTAAAAATTACACCAGATATGGATGTGATTAGCCCCCGTTAGAAAGTGTTTCAACTAAATCAAGGGGAATAATGAGATCTAAACCCCATAGCCTCTCTTCCATGTCCATTTTTGCAAAAAGAAAAGAAATGTGTCTCCATGTTACAACAGACTTTGCTACCCCTTTGACCGGATCTGACAAAAAAGAGAAGAGAGATGAACTTGAAAACATAGATATTCCAAGAGAAGAATATATCAAACCAGATCCACACTTAAGGGCTCAGATCAATTAAGATGCAAGTCATCGAGACTGTGACTATCATGGGTCATAAGGTCGAGCTAGAAGTCTACATCCTTGACAAGGTAGTTCTTACAAACAAAAACCTTATCCAAGATTGCATTTGTGCCAACCAGATCTGCTCCATCCATTTGGAAAAGGCTCAGATCTCCAAAATAGAGGACGCCATAAGAATCAAGTCCAGATTGAAAACGAAAACCCTAGCCATCCTACGCTCAATCCTCTCTTTTCTTTCTCCAATTCTCATTTTTTAAATACATTTGTGATATTTTTAATTTTTTGTTATATTTTTTAATATTCCAAAGAAAAAATTAAGTTTTTTAATTTCACACACACACACACACACACATATATATTAAAGGTGTCGTCTAACTTATAGACGAAATGGCCTTTTTCACGACCATTTTTCTGGTTAATTTTAATCAAATTTCAACAAGAATTTTTAAAAACTTGAGTTTAAATTATTTTATCTGCATAATTCAAGTGCCACAGGGGTTTTCAAGGGTGTTAAATCCATTTACGCTCTCAAAAATGTATTTTAAACAACAAAATATTGAAATTGTATTGCCAGATTTTGGTGAATTCCAGTAAAAAAGGTTATTTCGTTTATAAGTTAGACTACGCCTATATTAAATTATTATCCTTTAATAAAATTTATTTGATGTTTTTTTTAAATTAGGTAGATTAAAAGTTTATTTCTTTTTATGTGGATTTTTTTAATTATTGTTTCTTTATATTTTATGATGTTGACGATAGATCGATAAATCTAGGTGTGGTTTTGACATTGAACCCTACCACTAGCCACCATTCACCACCAAGTCCGTAGGCACTTGTTAAAACTTACATATGATCATCGAGTGCTAAATCGACAATGGAGATAGATTGAAGGGACCCCTTCATGATTTATTCTTAACGAATAGTGGGGGTGCAATTGGAATTAGTTCCAACCCTCTCATATTTGATCGACAACTAACAAGAATTGAGAGGCCCCTCTTCCCGAAATTCGATACCACCGTTCTGGATGTTATACAAGATTTATGATTGTGGACAAAAGTATCTCCCCTTGGTTTTTTGGGTAACCGAGAACAACAAAGATACAGGGAATACAATGCTTTCCTTAAAGGAAATAGATGACAGAATGAAGCCTACTTGGAATCGGTTGTGGGCTTCGTTCCTTCTTTAGCTTGAATGCTCCAATTCCAACTCTGATTGCCAAAATTAGAACCTGCACAGTCAGATAACATCAGCCAATAAACTACAATATATATGCAATATCATCTATATTCTCTATTCAATAGATCAACATGGTATTTAAATATATGAAATAACAACATCACATATAGGAAAAAAGATAATTATTTGCATTAATATAAATGGAAGGAGTTTACAACCATAAATAGGTGTTGATCTTATGGAAGATCTCCTCTAAGGCTTACTTGTCCTTTCCTTGTCAAGATGTCCGATTCTAATCACCCTAAACGTAAGAAATGAAACCTCTCACCATAGCATCATAAGGGTATGATCACTCTCCAAAATCCAACTTCTTGCATATGGAAGGTCGTAAATATATAGAGGAGTGCGGTAAGTTGGGAGTTCTTATCCAATTACCAATCTAAGGTTTTAGATCCACCTTTGATGGAAGGATGGGATCAAAGGATAAGGGATGAAAACTCCAAACTACGATAGGATAGGATTTGGATGTTTTATCTGAGGTAAATGGTTGTAACAAATTTTGGAAGCTTCTAGAATAGGAGGCTTTTGAAATTTGTCTCTTTTTCTTGAATTTCTAGAACCAACACAGGTGAAAAGGGGAGGAACTTGTAGGTGATCAACATAGGCCACAATGGAGCAACTTGTAGGTGAACATTGTCTAGCAAGAGGCCAGGGTGCGTTGGTCCTAAAAATGGCTCAGATGATGTAATTTCAAGCAGAAAATCTGGGGAATGAAAGAGGCATGCTTAGGGATTTTGCAATGGTGATGACAATGGGGAATAGGATATTGGTTAATCCCATTAGTAGGCCTATTGATCGTATGTGATAAATATAGCCTATAACAGAGAGCCCCCTAAAGTACAAAGTAAGAAATGATTGTAGAAATTTCTCTATCGATCAGCTAGCTCTGATACCATATAGAAATTCTGCAAATTCTCTAAAAATCTCTCTCTGAGACCATATAGAAAATATAACTCTAGATTAACCCAATAATGCAATATACCAAATAAAAATACACTAATCTACTTCTACTATCAATTTGCGGAATCTTAAATATTGAGCAAGATCGAGCTACGCACATACAACCAGAAGAAGAAGAATCAACACACATGAAACATAGAAAATACTCAGGGGAAAGCCTCAGCTAAAAACCCCATTATCTTTATTATCATACAAGGTGGAAATACATCAGAATTATACAAAGCCTTAGCTCTCACAGCTAGCTAGCTCTCAGTACAATCCTCCTGGATGCTCACAGGAAATCAAAGCTTCTCACAAACCTTCCTCTCTACCCTCCAAGCTCCTATTTCCTTGCGCTGTTTCTCCTGGGTGATCCTCCTGTTACCAAGTGGAAGACTCTCATCCAAGTGGAACACTGATCTCTCACACTAATCTCACACCCTGTCAGAACTGCACAATCCTCAAGGAACCTTACCTTGACTACATGCATGAGTTTCCTTTATAGGAAAACACATGCAACTGATAGTACATTGTCAACTGGGTCTTCCTTAGAATAGACATGCATGAGTTTCTGATGAGGGAATATTCATTCATCTGGAATACACTGGTTGAGTGCATGCACGCATCAACTGACTGATAACTCACAATTAGTTCCTCAAACAGTTTGGAACTAATTTAATTGGACTTAACTAAGTAAACTAAGCTAACTAATTACAAATCAAATATAACTCAATCTTATCTCCTTAATTAAGGGATAATCTCCTTAATTTAAGGGATAACTCTTGCATGACTTCAGAAATACTTCTAACTTGAATTTCTCCAACTAATTAATGCATAATGAATTAATTAATTATTTCCAAGCAACTGGTGAGACTAAATTCGATTTTAATTCAAGGAAAAGTTAAAATTGGAATATTCTGGATTCTATTGTTATCATTTCTTGTTGCTATTTTCAACACTCCCTCTCAACAAGAAAGGAATTCAACTCGATCCCGATTTTGAACCTTTGGAATGTTATGCATGCAACACTTCTCTAGCGTTGTTGCACCAACAATTCCAGAAACAAAAGAAACATCCAACCTGAATCAGTATGATGCATATGTCATCAAAGTCTCTAACTGCTATTGCCTTTGTCAACAGAAAACTTTGCACTTCGGTTGAATTTGCCTTTCTGCACTGTTGTCAATCCTTCTCTGCGATCTTCAGTATCTGAATGCTCTAGCCTCTGTCACTTTGATCTGTGACTGTATCAATCCCACTGATTCCTCCTGCTGCTATGTACTTTGGGCTCCTATAGCAAGATATGATCCATGAGATAAAACCTCTCAATGGACCCTACCCAATTTCAGCCTTCTTGGGACTATCACTTCACATCACCCCAACTCACACCTGGAGTGATGGATTCATGTGATTCCTCTACCCACTTCTCCAATTATGGCTCCTCCACAATTGTATGAGACTTCTTCTGGGACTGCATGTTGAGAGGTAATATACTCTCCCTCTCAACCATCAAGTCTCTAACATTTGCCTTGCTCCTCAAGGATTTTCATGCATCTTGAACCTCAAGAGCATACAAGTTCTTGACTCGTGAACCGATCTGTTTCACCTGTCTTGTGGTGATGTGTCTAAGGAAAACCTTTCCCTTACTGAAGACAACATCGTAGCCTTTGGCCTGCAACATCGTGACTGATACCAAGTTATTCTTCAGTCCAGCCACATACTTCACATCTGGCAAGGTGATAGGAGCTCCATGCTCCCTCTAAAAAGCAACCGTGCCCACTCCTGAAACACTATACCTTTCATCATCACCCATCTCTATACGCATCTTGAGGTCTTTCTCCTCCAAGGTACTAAATAAACTTTTATCTCTGGTCATGTGGAATGAGGCTCCACTGTCAAGATACCAACCACAACCCATCATTGATGACACCATGCATGCGATGAGGGTAAAGTCCATTTCAAACTGAGAGGCTAATGGCTCACCTTCCGATCCTTCCAAGGATCCCTTCTTAGACTTCTTCGATGGGAAATTAATCACATAATGTCCCATCTCGTGACAATTAAAGCATCTCACTTTAGACTTGTCACCCTTCTTCCCTTCATGAGAAGAATTTGATTTGGAATGGGAATCCTTCTCCTTCCCTTTCCTTGCCTTACTCACTAAGGCTATATTTTTGTCATTATCATCCTTAGATGAAGAACCATCTCGTGTGCTCCTCTCGATCTCCTCCTGCATGAGATCTGATCACAGTTGTTCCCAATCCGGTGGTTTCTCCCTTCCATTCACAGAGTCATGGTAGCTATTCCAGCTCTTTGGAAGGCCAAGGAGAGTGAGGCTCACCATATCACCATCGACAATATTTATTCCCATGCTTCCAAGCTCATCTCTGCAAGTGGTGAGCTTGTTTATATATGTGGAAATAGTATCGTTGTTCTCCATCTTGATTCTTCGAAGGTTATCCTTGAGCGCCAATTTCCTCTGGTCACTACTATTCTGGTAGATGTCTTTCAATGTCTTCCACATTGAAAATGGAGTATCCTTCCCATGGAGACTCGAGACAATATGGTCTCAAACTCCCTTAAGGATGATCCATCTCACCTTTTCCACACACTTCTTCCACTCAGCCAACTCTTGTGCACTAGTTGAAGCTGGCTTTTGGATTTCTTGATCAATGAATTCCTTCAAGCAATTGTATTCTAATACAGCCTCCATGCGATCTTTCCATGCTATGCAATTCGAGCTATCGTCCAAGGCATACTCAAGTCTCAAGCCATTGAACGCCATTGGCCAACCTTGAAGTATGATAAGAATTTTATTTTGCACCTGCAACCCCGAAATTTAAACTTCAAATTCTCTTCTCTGTATACTATTCACAGCTTCGATAAACTATGCTCTGATACCATGTAGAAATTTCTCTATCGATCAGCTAGCTTTGATACCATATAGAAATTCTGCAAATTCTGTAAAAAACTTGCTCTAAGACCATATAGAAAATCTGACTGTAGATTAACCCGATAATGCAATATACCAAAGAAAAATACTATAATCTACTTCTACTATCAATTTACGGAAGCTTAAAGATTGAGCAAGATCGAGTTGAACACATATAACCAGAAGAAGAATCAATGCACATGAAACACAAAAAATACTCAGGGGAAAGCCTCAGCTAAAAACCCCATAATCTATATTATCATACAAGGTGTAAATACATCAAAATTATACAAAGCCTTAGCTCTCATAGCTAGCCAGCTCTCAGTACAATCCTCTTGGATGTTCACAGGAAATCAAAGCTTCTCACAAACCTTCCTCTCTGCCCTCTAAGCTCCTATTTACTTGCGTTGTTTCTCTTGGGTGATCCTCCTATTACCAAGTGGAAGACTCTCAACCAAGTGGAACATTTATCTCTCACACTAATCTCACACCCTGTCAGAACTGTGAAATTCTCAAGGAACGTTACCTTGACTATGTTAGTTCCAGTCTTCGCAGCCTGTCACTAGGGATCAAAATGGGCTCTTATTATGTCTGGTTTTCAGAGATGTTTTGCACATGAGTTTCAGTGAAAATCATATCCTAAGTATGTTCATTAGAAGAAGCTTGGAAATATATTTCCAATGGTATATGGCACGCCCAAAACCGGTTCCTGGATCAGAAGATATGATTGAAATGAATGATTGATTTTTGGTTATGCATGTTTTGAAGTCATTTGCTGCACATAGGGACAATTTTACTACAAAATTAGTTTCTGAAGTAATGAAGATGAATTTTACAAAATTGTAAAAGGGTTTTTGTCAATCACATACCAAATAACAAAAACCTCCTTCAGTTTATGCACATGTGTTACTATGTGGGAGATATACAGTGATATTTGAAGCCTACATTAAAACAAAACAAATTTTGCATTTGTTTTACTGTTTTAGTCATTGTAGTGCGGCGCCATTTTACAATAGATGGAAAGTAATTTTGAGAAACCCAAGGAGGTTTTTGTCAACCACGAGACATATAACAAAAAATCTTTTCGTTTATTCACAAATGTCGTGAATTGGAATATTTGACTAGATCTTTACAACCTACTTTTACAAATTTTAATATTTAATGATTTCCTGTTTTAGAGATTATTTTGTGGCACCGATTCCGAGTAACTGGAAACGAATTTCCAAAATTTGAGAGAGATTTTTCTCAAACATGACCTTATCTACAAAAACCTCTTTCAATTTTGTAACATGTTTTATGGTTCAAGAGATACGAGTTCATTTTTGACCCCTATTTTCAGAAATTCGGTCCAAATTTAATGTAACTATTTCTATCTTTAGGGAGATGGTTGAGCTCAACTCCCTTAGTACAGGGATGCGCTAATTGTATATATTTTATGAATTTCAGAGTGTAAAGGGTTCGAAATTTTCAGCAGAGAAAAACTTCTTTGGACTGTGTAAAGTTTATTCTGAATATTATTTTTAATGGAGCAGTTTCTGCCCTTTAGATTTGGGATCCATCACAGTGTTTAATGTGCAACATGTTTTTCTTGTAAATTCATTTCCATGCTTTGTTTTTTCTGATAATTTCGTACAACATTCTCTAAGGGAAGTGTTAGGAATCCATCCATGCACGATGCTCCTTTCACAATGTTGTTTAAATGTAGTGGTTATCTTTTCAGAATCCATCCTCTGTTAGATGCTCTGTTGAGTAACCCTGTGCTTCTCTTTCTTATAAAGTTGCCACTGTAGATCCATCCCCTGATTAATGCCTGCAGGGCAGTTGTATTTTTTCTCCTTTCTTCTCTCATTATATCTTTAATCTAGCTGAACATTGTGCTTACTTTGCCCCAAGTTTGCCAGCAGAAACTAGCCTCGATTCCATAGCCTAATGGTCCCTTATCTTGCTGTTTTCGACCCACAATTTTCAACCAAATCCTTGTTCTTCATAGCTAGCCTAAGATTCATTTATTTTAGCGACCCTCAGTTGGCAAAGAGAGAGCCCTCTTTGGTCTGGCAAGGCTAGATGCCAGATCAAAATATTGGTCTGTGGTTACCTCAGAATTGCCCCTTCTCATCCTTGAGGTTCATTCTGAGTGCTAACATATTGGCGCCGTTGCCAGGGAATGAGGTGACAGATCTTCTCTGGGAAGGATCGTTCAAGTTGCAGATCTGATTGTTGATGGTGGACAATAGTTAGACACATATGAAGGCTGAAACATTCACCTGGCGACTCCAACTCAATCCAGAGATTACAGTGCTCACTGATCCGTTCATGTACTAAAATAAGATGATGGTAGGGTATGTGGAAAACCCTGTGTGTTGTGAAGTTTTCAAATTTAGAGATTAGTTAGTGGATATTGAAATAGATGAGGTATTTTTCATTACCGTTCTTCAATGTTTGAGATCTTCGAAGTTTCCTCTTAATGGTAAAACTAGTTTCTTTGAGTTAGTGGTTGAAAAATTTGAGAAGGAGATTGAATATATAAATGTTCAAATTAAGTCATATGAATTCCGAGATCCCAAAAAGTTCTTGGAAACTATCCCTCCTTCAAAATAAGAAACAATAAGGCTACCCGTGAATGTTTGCATTGACAGTTTGCAGTTGGAAGCAAATGTTGAGGAGTTAGGGCAGCAGACATGGTCTGGTTTCTATGATCCTGTTGTTGCATATATGTAGTATTTTTTCAGTTTGAATGACAAACCAGATTGTCTTTTACACAGCCACACTCATTTTGTGCATGTATGACTGTCAACATTTCCAATTGTGTCCTGGTTCAAGCACTCCCAAGCATCATCGTTGCCACAACTGCTTGATTGGTTGGTCTGGCATTACATCATTACTTGATCTATCAATTTTGCAATAGAGTAGGGTAGATTTGTAAATAAATAAGCTTCCCAAGGCAGTATTTCAGTTTCCAGTATATGTTTATGTACATATTGCAGTATGTATATGTTTTTGGGTTGGTATGAGTTTTTTGTGTTTACAACTATTTGTGACCGTATTACCCAATGGATGAGGCACTTGGTCTATAGTGTTCTTGACACCTCCAAGGAGCTTCCATCCCCAATAAGGCCAATTTTAGTTCCAGTCTTCGCAGCTTGTCACCAGGGATCAAAATGGGCTCTTACTATGTACGGTTTCCAGATATGTTTTGTACATGAGTTTCAGTGAAAATCATATCCTAAGTATGTTCATTAGAAGAAGCTCAAAAATATCTTTCCAACGGCATATGGCATGCCCAAAACTGGTTCCTGGATCAGAAGATATGATCGAAATGAATGATTGATTTTTGTCTATGCATGTTTTGAGGTCATTTGCTGCACACAGGGATAAGTTTACTATAAATCAGTTTCTAAAGTAATGGACATGAATTTTACAAAAGTGAAAGAGGTTTTTGTCAATCACATACCAAATAACAAAAACCTCCTTCAGGTTATGCACAGGTGTTACTAAAGGATTCAAAATTTTCAACGGAGAAAAGATTCTTTGGACTGTGTAAAGTTTTTTCTGAATATTATTTTTAATGGAGCAGTTTCTGCCCTTTAGATTTGGGATCCATCACGGTATTTAATGTGCAACATGTTTTTCTTGTAAATTAATTTCCATGCTTTGTTTTTTTTGATAATTTCTCTACAACATTCTCTAAGGGAAGTGTTAGGAATCCATCCACGCACGAAGCTCCTTTCAAAATGATTATGTTGTTTAAATGTAGTGGTTATCTTTTTAGAATCCATCCTCTGTTATATGCTCTGTTGAGTAACCCTGTGCTTCTATTTCTTATAAAGTTGCCAATGTAGATCCATCCCTTGATTGATGCCTATAGGGCAGCGATATTTTTCCTCTTTTCTTCTCTCATTATATCTTTAATCTGGCTGAACATTGTGCTTACTTTGCCCCAAGTTTTCCGGTAGAAACTAGCCTCGATTCAATAGCCTAATGGTCCCTTCTCTTGCTATTTTTGACCCACAATTTTCAACCAAATCCTCGTTCTTCATAGCTAGCCTAATATTCATTTATTTCATCCACCCTCAGTTGGCAAAGAGAGAGCCCTCTCTGGTCTGGTAGGGCTAGATGCCAGATCAAAAGCTTGGTATGTGGTGACCTCAGAATTGCCTCTTATCAGCCTTGAGCTTCATTATGAGTGCTAACAGACTACATGCATGAGTTTCCTTTATAGGAAAACACATGCAACTAATAGTACATTGTCCTTGAAATTTAGCTCAACTGGGTCTTTCTCAGAATAGACATCCATGATTTTCTGATGAGGGAATCTTCATTTATCTGGAGTACACTGGTTGAGTGCATGCATGCATCAACTGACTGATAACTCACAATTAGTTCCTCAAACAGTTTGGAACTAATTTAACTGGAATTAACTCAGTAAAATGAGCTAACTAATTACAACTCAAATATAACTCAATCTTATCTCCTTAATTAAGGGATAACTCTTGCATGACTTCAGAAAGACTTCTAACTTGAATTTCTCCAACTAATTAATCCATAATGAATTAATTAATTATTTCCAAGCAATTGGTGAGACTAAATTCGGTTTTAATTCACAATTTTGATTCAAGGAAAAATTAAAATTGGAATATTTTGGATTCTGTTTTTATAGTTTCTTGTTGCTATTTTCAATAATGATGACTAATGACTGAAGTGAGCCTTTACCTTGTGACAAGTTAGGATCAAGAACAACTGGTGAGCTTCATATGTTACAATACATTTTCATCGTGACATCTTTGTTGCTGAGGGAGGAATAGCCATACTCAATACATAAGCTAACATTACATGTACAATGATCAAAAGACACAACCATAGATGACAATTGGTGGATCCGTGAATAGATTATTGTTTGTATGACCATAGCCATCATACATTGTGATCTTTGTATATCTCCTGAAATCGAAGCCTGGATGGATGAAACTAGATTCGAGGTCTTCTATCTCCTTCAAACGACCAACCAACATATGAGTCTAACCACACGAATCAATGAGTTGAGGTCGAACATGGTAGACATGATCTGATTATTGACCGATGATGTAAGTTGTTAATAGACACAAGAGAAACCATAGATGATGTTAATGGTTCTCAAGGTATTATAGTATGATTTGTATGGTGTGAACAAATGGGTTGATGTCGAACAACACACAGAGTCTTTCAGTCAAAGGCCATTGATGTAAACATGTCGTTGAGACATAGGAAAATTTCCATTGATGTATGAAAGCACCAAGGTACCAAGGAACTGATGTCAACAGGAAGCGACTTGTTGCAAGAGGGCCTTGATGTATCCCCCATCAACGACACGAAACAGGTATCATGATCGAGACAAAATGATGATATGGAATTGGATCAGGAAAGGAAAACATGGAATGAAGGCTTAAGAGTATTGTAATGGATATCAACTGAATTACTTCTCTTGAACACACCGATGACACTTATTCCAAGTTGAATGTTGAGAAAATATATCCTAGTGGACATCACTGGATGTGTTTTTTGGAAAAGGCTAAGGCAAAAAGGAATTTTTGGAACATTTATTACGAAGATAAAGGAAATTAGGAGAAAACGAAGGTAAAAGGTCACAGGTTGCATGTGAGGAAGAAGTTGAAGGAAAATAATGGAAAATGAACAAATTAGAGGCCTCATGCATAAAAAGGCTTATGAGGATCAGTTCATGGCTTTTGTCAAGTTCAAGTTTGGAGCTCTCTCATTATTCTCTCTCTCTCTCACTCTCTTGGTCACTTGGAGTTTTCTTGGAGCACTCTAGTTTGGAGCAAAGGAAAGGGAAGGCAAGGAAAGGAAAGTAAAATTAATCAAGGAACAAGGAAAGGAAAGCAAGATCAAGCAGCTTCAACAACAATACTTGCAATTAACCTTTTGCATGTGTGATTTTCTAGTTGGTTTGGAAATGCATGGCTTTTCATGTTGGTGTATAGTTCTCTTATTGTTGGTGGCATGGTCTTGCAAGGTTATGAAAGTGGTTTTCAGCCTAGCCTAGCCTTTTTTGGATGTCATGGTATGTTGGGATGTTTGTTTCAATTTTGGAACTTTGGAATTGTCGGATGGATTTCAGAATCCGGGGTGGAGGTGGTCTCAAGGTTCATTCCCAAAGGACTAGGAATCCCTTGATCAGTTTTGGCAGGATACACAGTAAATCCTGAGGGAGCAGTCTCGATTTAGGGCCTAGTGATCCAGGTTTGGATTATGGTAAATCCTGAGAGACAAGGAGATGAAAAATTCCTCAAGGATAGTGATGGGTTCTAGATGGAATTCCAAGTTTTGTTTGGTTGTGATCAGAGCACTAGGTTTGGTGTGATCACAGTTGGATGAGGGTGGAGGTGGTTTAACCTCTGGATTCCCTTTATTGTTCTTGGATTGGTTGTTCTATTAGATCCTGCATTCATGCTTGGAATATGGAACAACTGGCTGAAAGAGAGATTTGTTTCAACCATGTCTATGGTTGGGTTGTACGCGGAAGTCCCGAACCTAGTCATATTTTCATATGATCAATAAAAGCTAAGTTCTCTTACTTTTTCACTTATTTATATGTGGATTTAATGGTTTCCATGTCTTTGATATTTATATGGTTTTATGTTGGTTATAAGCATTATTGAATGACTGGTTCATGTCATGGTTATTTCATATGTTTACTTGTAACTATTAAATGGATGGATGCAAGACCTAATTGATGATGTAGTAGTTCAATGGAGAAGGAGGTGATCCTTCTGGTTATATTTCATATGTTGTTTTAGTCATGTATGCTATGCATTGTATCCTAGACCTGTAGGTTTCATTGATGCCAAGTGTTTGACAAAATGTCAGTCTCGGTTGGTGATGCTCAGGCCTAGTCCTGAGGGTGATTTTTGATTGATCAGCATGGTTATAATGTTTTTAATGATTTCTAAAAGTTACAAAAAGTTTTGGGAAGAGGGTAGGATTATGGGCTAGAAAAGTGGCTCAAATCTAGGGTCGCTGGCATAGAACTGAAAATTCTAGACCACAGTCGTTGGAAGGCAGACTTGTGAGAGTGACTTTAGGTTGTTGGTGGCTTCCTTTCCCATAGCATGAGAGTGACTGAGGCCTAAGAGTTGTAGAATAGCAGTGGGACCCAGGGACAGGTTGTTTGAGTGGCTGACTTGTCTCCTTAGGGGTATGTTGATGATATTGGATTATTGTATGTAATGTTTCATCGATTCCACTTCCTTCATGTGACATAGGAGTTTGAATTGGATCATAGTAGCCTCTCTTCTCATGTTTACCCCGGTTGGCATGGTTTCTTTAGGTAGACCTGGGAGGGGGTGTTACAGATTGGTATCAAAGCATGGTTACACTCTCTTTGGATCATATCCAGTGCTATCGATATGGGTGAATGTGTTGGTCATGCATGCATGTCAGTTGCATATGTGGCTCTTACACTTGCATTCCATGTGCTTGTTGCAGTGCATCATATTGATCATGGTAGTAGTAAGATTATCATGAGGAACTTGATGTCGATTTTATGGATTGCATAGTCATGAGTACATGACTGGTTATACAATTATATGTAGCTTGATTACATCCTTGTATGTTGGGTTGCATTCTTGTTTATTTTATTGCATGCATTAGTCTTGTAGGTTGATTACAAGAATTGATCACTTATGCTCGACTACATGCGATTATGTGTATGTGTAGTTGATTAGGCATTTCTTATGCAGGTGGATAGTTGCATGAGGCAATGTTTCTATTGGTTGTTGTCATGCATGAGGTCATAGAATGCATTGTTGATACGACCTTGCATTGACGAATGGACCCTAGTTAGTATGATGGTTATGCATTGATGCACTTATTAATATATGTCTATATGTTATTATGGTTATGTCGTACATGCATCACGTTTATTTGATGATCTTGTAGGCAAGGTATGCTCCTTGAGTATGCTAAGGTACGTTGATTTATGGTGATTTGGTTTAGCTGACATAGTATGCCTTACAGGAAAGAGATCAGATGGCCAACAAGGTGGTAGAATACATAGAATCTCCCTATGCATTAGATGGGCAGCATGGTGTGGGGCACTCTTCTGACTTAGAAGACACCTTGAGAAGCCTGAAGGAAGAAATAAGGAGTTGCAAAGCAAACAATGACAAAATCATGCAGGCACAAGAGAAACAAGTAGAGGTGAATGTGATATTACTTCAGAGTTTGTCAGATTTGCAGCAACAGGGACCTCTTCGGATCAGCCATGGACATGAGGATAGAACTAATGGGGCATATGGCAACAATTCTCATAGTAGACACGGGTTAGATAGATCTAACACTATCAGATATGGCAGGTCATTGGACACTCCGAATAGGAGAGGTACTGGACACAGGTATTACTCTAGTTTTGGTTCTGATAGACATCATGATCATCATCATTATCATCCGTACAGGAGGAATGATAGGGGATATTTTTCAGATGAGTTCAAGAAGGAAAAGCCACCTACCTTTGATGGAGAGATGAATAAATAATAGGATGCGGAGGCTTGGTTGCTTGGCATGCAAATATTCTCTAAATTGCATGATTACTCGGAAAACATGAAAGCAAGGATAGCCCTTTTTAGTCTCAAATGTAAAGAATATATTTGGTGGGAATACGTGAAGAATTTCAAGGGCATACATGAGTATGAGTTGACTTGGCATGCGTTTTAAAGGCTCTTCAAGAAGTACTTGTATAAGAGGTATTATGATGGCATAGATAAGGATTTTTATGAGTTGCAGATGGGTTCTATGATAGATGAGGAGTATACTAGTAAATTTTTGGAACTGTTGAGATATGCGCCTTACCTTAGAGAGGAGAAGGCCAAGGTTCAGAGATTCATCAATGGATTTCCAGGTGCATACAAATACCAGATTGATTTCAATGAGCCTAGATCATTGGACAAGGCCATCCGAAAGTTGAAGCATTGTTATGAGCAGTCAAAGCACAAAGTTGAGCCTAAACATGACTTGAAAAGAAATGACAAAGCTAAAGGAAAATGGCCACCAAAGAGAGGAAGACCTCAAGATGCAAGTGAGAAAGATAATGAAGTTCCTTAAAAGAGGTTCAATGCAGTTGAGAAGGGACATGGAGAGCAGCAGGCTAGAGGTGGTGGTAGGGAACCATTGCGGTGTTGGATATGTGGTAAGGATCATCGTAAGAGGGATTGACCGTAGTATCAGAGTGGTGGTAGACCCTAGATCTACAGTGCTCAGGAGGCGCATACAGTTGGTGATTTTGGTCATAACATTCTTCGGATTTAGGCAACTGTGGACAAGAGGCAGGTGGATCATCAAGCATTAATCATTGAGATCGATGATAAGCTTTGTGATCAAGTTGTTTCTATTTTAATTGATCCCAAATCTAACTGTAGTTATATTAATCCTGGATTGGTGGATAAGTGTGGTTTGAGAAAAGAAATGCATGCAGAATATTGGTTGGTATAGTTGGCTATTAGTACAAAGAAGTAAGTTCACCATTGGGTAAGAGCTTGTAAATTTGAGTTAAATGGTATGCCTACAACAATGCATTTGAATGTATTTCCATTGGGATCGTATAGTATGTTTTTGGGTATGGATTGGATATACCTTCACAAAACCAAAGTGGATTGCTTCGACAAGGCCATTGAGTGTGTGGATGATAGTGGGGAAAAGAGGACCTTGTAGGGAAGAAGAATCCTACATCGGTAAGGATGGTTACCGCTATGCAGGCTAAGCGTAGTTGCAGAAAATGTTGTGTGATGTTTGCAATACACATTTACAGTGACAAGGGTGTTGGGCCGCCAAATTAACATCATTTTTCACTCCATTTTCACCTTTATCCTCATTTTGTCACCTCATTTCATCATATTATCATTACATAACCCTATATTTCCATTACCATATGAGTTTATATTTTCATTTTCCAAAGTTATTAATTTCATGTATTTAGAGTGAATTTATGATTAAAATTTAGAGAAATAACATGTATTTGCTTATACCTAAAAGTGGCTTGAGTTTGATGACATGTGTAGATCATTTGGAAGTTTCCAAGGCACCCTTATGTGGCCTCCCAAGATCAAATTCGAATTTCAACTCAAGAGGTGGACCATATTCCAAGGAGAAAGATCATGGATATTTTGATGTGTCATGGGATTTGTATCTAGTATTTAGGGATAAGTTGAGACAAGTATGGGTCTAGTAGATATTTAAGGGATCTACATTTATTGAGTAGATATCCCTAATTCATGTATAAATAAGAAGAGCATCCTCCAAATCAAGTTATGGAAGGAGGTAGAGAAAAAAATTATCAGTTATTCATTAGCACCAAATTTATGATTGTTCATTCAACATGAATAATATCATTTTCTCCAAATCATGAGTTATGAGTGTTTTTTGATTCTTAAGGTGTGATAGTTGTTCATGTGTGCTCATTGAGGAATGGAAGGATCCCCATACTGAGATAAGTGCACTTTGTTGTAAAGTAATGTTGTGAATATACTAATTTTAATTATGATGTTCATCTTATTTCTTTCTTGTAAATACTTGTAGATAATTTTAGTATGAATTCATGTTGTGGCCATGTTTTGTTGTGTGAAGGTTGATCTCCTTTCATTAGCTAGTTTTGATGTGAGAAGGAAAACGAGGAACTCCTAAGTTAGGAGTCTCTTCTCCATGAGCTAGATTAAATTGAAATAAGATTTACTTTCTCATATGATTTCCTATATTACATTTATGTGAATATTTATTCCCTTTCAGTATCTAGGAAATAAAGTCCTCCTAAGTTAGGAGACTCTTCTCCATTAAGAACTGAACTGAAAACAATATTTACTTGCTTTCATTTATATGCTTTCTTTCTTGCTTTCTTAGGTGTTTGGTAATGTTATTATAGGAAGATTGTAGAAGGACAATCAGGACTCTTGAACAAGAGACTCTTCTCTATCTTCTAAAGTAAAATAATTCCATTGATCAAACATTTTTTATGCTTTCATAAAATAGATCTAATAGTTTAGATTTGTAATATGCATTTCCATTCTAAACAACTTCTTACACCTGTTTCATCTGAGGTCCCATATATTTTTGTTTGCTTCTAAGTTTACGATACCCCGGATTGATAAATTAAATGACATGGATTTAGCAGACAACTAAATCACCCAACAAAGGGTAAGGAGGTTGAGGATGTTGATGTGTTGATCATGTACCCAATATTGCACCAGTTTCGAGATGTATTTCTTGAGGAAATTTTAGAGTTTCCACCTCATATGGAGGTAGACTTTTCTATTGCGTTAGTGTCAAGAGCAACTCCAACATAGAAAGCCCCTTACATGATGAGCACACCTGAGTTGGTAGAGTTGAAGTTGCAGCTAAAGGAAATGTTGGAAAAAGGATACATCAGACCCAGTGTATCACCTTGGGGCGCACCAATGTTGTTAACAAAGAAGAAAGATGGTACTCTTAGATTACATGTTGATTACAGACAACTGAATAAGGTAACTATCAAGAAAAGGTACCCTTTTCTGAGGATTGATGATTTGTTTGATCAGCTAAAGGGAGCAACAATGTTCTCTAAGATCGACTTGAGATTAGGATACCATCAGCTACGCATCAAGGAAGAGGATATATTCAAGACTGCGTTTAGGACCAGGTATGGGAATTATGAGTTTGTTCTTGCTACATTCATTTTGACTAATGCTCCAGCTACATTCATGTGTTTGATTAATAGCATGTTGCATCCTTATTTAGAAAAGTTTGTTATTGTATTCATTGATGACATACTAGTATATTCTAAGAATGAGGAGGAACATGTCGAACATTTAACAACAGTCTTGAGATTGATAAGAGAGCATCAATTGTATGCTAAACTTAGAAAGTACAACTTCTTTCAGATTGAGGTACATTACTTGGGACATGTTGTCTCCAAGGAAGGCATAGCAGTAGATCTAGAAAAGATAAGGGTCATCATGGAATGGGCAACTCCTAATAATGTAGATGAGGTGAGATCATTTATGGGATTGGCAAGTTACTATAGGAGGTTCATCAAGAAATTCTCATGCATTGCATATCTTATCACATCATTGTAGTGGAATGGTAAGAAGTTTGAATGGATGGCAGAATGTGAAGATAGTTTTGAGCAGCTTAAGAAGTTGTTGACACATGCACCAGTGCTAAAGATTGTGGATTCGAACCAAGAGTTTGTTGTGTGTACAAATGCTTGCAAAAGGGAACTTGGTGGAGTTCTCATGCAAGAAGAATAGGTAGTGTGCTATGAGTCATGGAAACTGAATGAGCATGAGAAAAACTATCCAACGCATGATCTTGAGCTAGCAATGATTATACATGCATTGAAGATGTCAAGACATTATCTTCTAGACAGGAGATTCACATTGATGAGCGATCATAGTGGGCTGAGGTATTTGTTTGACCAGTCGAATCTAAATGCTAGGAAAGCTAGATGGTTAGCCACCCTTACTGAGTTTAACTTCAAGATCATATACATTGAAGGGAAGGAGAATCAGGTTGCAGATTCTCTTAGCAGGAAGGTACAGGTAAATCATATAGCAACTATAAGCTCTTATGGGATAGAGTTACAGGATAGGATTATGCAGGAAGGTCAGTGGGATGAAAATACATGGAGATCATGCACAGGTTACAAAAAAGTACAGGTACAGGTGTAGGTAAAGGTATAGGTGATTCAGATGCATACTATTGTCTCACGATAGATGGCTTGGTGAGTTTTCAAGACATGATCTATGTGTCGAGTTGTAGTGAGCTCAAGAAGCTTATCTTGAGGAATTTTCATGTGAAACTGTATTCAATTCATCCAGGATATTAGAAGACATTGACGAGTGTAAAGAATTTCTATTATTGGTCGAATCTGAAGAAAGAAGTGGTTGATTTCATGGCTAGATGCATAGATTGTCAGCAGGTAAAGGCAGAGTGTAAGCATCCAGGCAGTCTACTACAACCTATAGTGATTTCGAAATGGAAATGGGAGGTCATTTACATGGATTTCATAACAAGTCTTCCAAGGATAGTGAAGCAACATGATTCTATTATGGTCATGGTCAATAGGTTGAGAAAGGTATCTCACTTCATTCCAGTAAAGACTACATATTCAGCTAGTGAGGTAGCACAGGTGTTCATTAGAGAGATAGTGAGACTACATGGTGTTCCAAAGAAGATTGTGTTGAACAGGGATGCAAAGTTAACTTCCAAGTTTTGGAAGGAGCTTTTTGTAGGCTTGGATACAGAGTTGGCCTTTAGCACAACTTATCATCCGCAGATAGATGGTTAGAAAGAGAGGGTCAACAAGATCTTGGAAGATATATTGAGGATGTATGTGATGCACTAGGGAAGAGTATCTACCATTGGTCGAGTTCACATACAACAATGGTTATCAGGAGTCATTGAGGATGAGTCCTTTTGAGGCATTGTATGGGTGGAGTTGTAACACTCCCATCAAATAGAGTGATCTAGTGAATAGGGTACTTATTGGATCAGACATATTGGTGGACATGGAATAGGAAATGCATGTTATAAAGAAGAATCTAAAGGAAACACACGATAGACATAAGAGTTATGAAGATTAGCATAGGGTCTTCAAAGAGTTTTAGGTTGGGGAGCATGTGTATTTGCACATCAAGCCCAAGAAAAGCTATTTGAGGATTGGTTAATGTGCCAAGCTGGCACCACGATATTATGGGCCTTTCAATATCCTTGAGAGGATTGGACCAGTGGCATATCGAATTGCACTACCTCCAACAATTAAATTCCATGATGTTTTCCATATTTGATTTCTTAAGAAGTATATAAAGGATGTTGAACATGTTATTGATTGTTCTTTATTGTAGGTGGAGAAAGAAGGAGAGTTCCAGCCAAAGCCTTAGTGCATATTAAAACAGAAACATCTCATGCTAAGGAACAGAGCCATAGAGAAAGTTAAAGTGCAGTGGAAGCACTTTGGTCCTGAAGAAGCTACATGGGAGATGGCGTATTATATGCGGGCCCTATACCCTTCATTTTTTGTCGGTTGAGGAAAAGTAGTTTTGGTTTGATGTTGGTTTATGTTTGGCATATGTTTTGCTCATGTTTTGATATTTCTATATGTATATGTATATGGATGTAAATACCACCATGAGCTAAGTTATAAAGCTCCAATAAGCGGTATGGGTGTCATGTTATTATGGTTATTATCTTTTCATGTTGTCATGATGTTTTTCTTTTGATCAAGCTCTTAATTGTAAATACTGCAACGAGCTAAGTTATAAAGATCCATAGGCAATATGTTTTTTTTGTGTGGTTTTGCTGAGGTATTGGTGTGGTTTAACACAGAGGACAGTGTTCCCCATAAGACAAGGTTTTGTAACAACCCTGTGAAAATTTCATGTAATAAAATTTAATAAAGGAAAAATAAGGCCACGGTTAAGGGACACTTATTCCAAATTGAATGATCGGCAAATATATCCTAGTGGGCATCATTGGATGTGTGTTTTGGCTAAGTAAAATTGGCAAAGGCAAAGGAAAAAGGCATTAAAAGGAAAAAATGCATTTTTGGCACATTTATTTATGAAAATAAAGGAAATTAGGAGAAAAGGAAGGTAACAAGTCACAAGTTGCATGTGAGGAGGAATTGAAGGAAAATGATGGAAAATGAAGAAATTAGAGGCCTCATGCATAAAAAGGCTTGTGAGGATCAGTTCATGGCTTTTGTCAAGTTCAAGTTTGGAGCTCTCTCATTATAATCTTTCTCTCTCACTCTCATGGTCACTTAGATTTTTCTTGGAGCACTCTAGTTTGGAGCAAAGGAAAGGGAAGGGAAGGAAAGGAAAGGAAAAGCAAGCAAGGAACAAGGAAAGGAAGGCAGGATCAAGTAGCTTCAGCAGGAATACTTACAAGTAACATTTTGCATGTGTGATTTCCTAGCTGGTTTGGACATGCATGGATTTTCATGTTGGTGTATGGTTCTCTTGTTGTCAGTGGCATGGTCTTGTCGGGTTATGATAGTGGTTTTTAGCCTAGCCTAGCCTTTTTCTGGATGCCATGGTATGTTGGGATGTTTATTTCAGTTTTGGAACTTTGGAATTTTCAGATGGATTTTGGAATCTGGGGTGGAGGTGGCCTCAAGGTTAAATCACAAAGGCTTAAGAATCCCTTGATTAGTTCTGGTGGGATAAACGGTAAAGCCTGAGGGAGTAGTATCAGTTTAGGGCCTTGTGATCTGAGTTTGGATTTCGGTAAAGCGTGAGAGACAAGGAGATCGAAAATTTATCAAGGATAGTGATGGATTTCGGATGGAATTCCAAGTTCTGTTCGGTTGTGATCAGAGCACTATTTTTGGTGTGATCACGGTTGGATGAGGGTGGAGGTGTTTTCACCTCTGGATTTCCTTTATTTTTCTTGGATTGGTTGTTCTATGAGATCCCACATTTATGCTTGGAATATGGCATGAGGGTGACCGGTTGAAAGAGAGATTTGTTTCATTGATTTATATGTGGATTTAATGGCTTCCATATCCATGATATTTATATGGTTTTATGTTGGTTATAAGCATGGTTGAATGACTGGTTCATGTCATGGTTATTTCATATATTTACTTGCAACTGTTAAATGGATGGATTCAATACCTAATTGATGATGTAGTAGTTCAATGGAGAAGGAGGCAATCCTTCTGGTTATGTTTCATAAGTTGTTTCAATCATTTATTCTTTGTCTTGTATCCTAGACCTGTAGGTTGCATTGATGCCAAGTGTTTGATAAAATGTCAGTCCCGGTTGGGGATGCTCAGGCCTAGTCTTGAGGGTGATTTTTGATTGATCAGCATGGTTATCATGTTTTTAATGATTTTTGAAAGTTACAACAAGTTTTGGGTAGAGGCTAGGATTCTGGGCTAGAAAAGTGGCTCAAATCCCGGGGTCGCTGGCACAGAATTGGCAATTCTGGACCATAGTCACTGAAAGGAAGGCCTGTGAGAGTGAATTTAGGTTGTTGGTTGGTCCCTTGCCCATAGCATGAGAGAGACTGAGGCCTAAGAGCTATATAATAGTAGTGGGATCGAGGGTCAGGTTGTCTGAGTGGTTGACTTGTCTCTTGAGGGGTCTGTTGATGAGGCTGGGTGATTGTTTGTGATGTTTCATCGATTTCACTTCCTTAAGGTGACATAGGAGGTCAAATTGGATCATAGTAGCCTATCTTCTCATGTTTACAATGGTTGACATGGTTTCTTTAGGTAGAACCAGGAGGGTTGTTACACCATCATTGTTTGATGTTTTAACGTGTCTAACAAAGGTAAAACTCTTCATCTTTTTCATGTTTAGAGAGTTTGAAAAAGAGGTGAAAAAGAAAACTCCAAAGGTCCCTTTTCGTAAATAGTCTCTCAAGTCCGAAAAGGTAGAAAATAATACTCACAAAACCTTTTAGCCATGTTTGACTAAGGTATTCCTTTTTCGTAAATATTCTATCTCAGTTTGGAAAAGGGTTAAACTTATACTGAGTAGATGTATTTTCATTTACTTTTACAATTTTGAAAAGACAAGTGCTTGAAGATATTTTTATATTTTGGGAGTCTCAAAAGAGCTAAAAGATGAATCCAAGGGGTTCCTTTTTCGTAGGTTTATAGAGCTCGAAAAAGAGATAAAAATAAACTCTTTGGTCAAAATAACTTGTTTAAAGCATGACAAAAACCTGCTAACAATCATCAACTTGCTCAAAACATCAGAAAAAGGATTAAAAATGCATGTTTCATAGTAAAAATGAAGCATATGTAGGTCAAAACATTAAATATGAATAAAATAATGTGAGAAGTGACCTTAAAAACTCAAAATGGCTATTCAATTTCACCATTTCACAATTACCTTCACCAGTGAGAGTTCTAAGCCCTTTTTTCCCTTGATCTTCTTCAGCTAATAGTGGCTAGTCTGGTGGACCATTCTGAGTATCGTCGCTTCCAGGTAGGAGTTAAAACCCTTCTCTTTCTTTCCATGGTCAAATTTTGTGATTTCATGCAAACATTTTTAGGTTTTGAGGGCCTTGGGGTTCTTAGAACACGCCCTAGGACCAACGCACCCCCCTAGTATTGAAATATGCATTACACCTAGGTACATTAACATTGGTGGGAGAGGTGCAATTCTTTTTCTTGCACTACTGGGGTGCGTTGGGTGCAAAATGCCAACTTGTTTATCAGTTTTCCCTCAAATTGTGACAATCTTTTTGCATGAAAAGGAGCCTAATGAATCTCTTGTTGATGTTTCTAGTGTTCATTAGCATAACATGGCATTCATTTGGAGAGAAAGAGAACATGAGGAACAATATTTAAATGGATAAAATGATCCTTCTGCCATCTAGGCACTAAATTTTTTTGGATTGCTAAAATTCTTCTAGCTTCTTGGTATGAGGCAACAAATGGAATTGTCTAAATACCTTGTTCTTTCATGGGATGTTCAAGCACAAGAATTCAGGTTTGGGGAACATCTCCTCAAGATAAAGGTAGAAGATATCTACTTTCTGACAGGTTTATCTAAAAGAAGTGCCCCCATATCTCTCCTATGTGGGAGAAGCGGTGGGGAGACAATGAAAGATTATATCACCACCTATTGTAGATCTCGAGTCCATCCAACCAAGGATGGAAAGATCATCATAAAATATGTAACCCAGTTACCTTTAAGAATGATCCTATTCATTATCGCGAGATTTGTAGGTAGCTCAACACTACATGTGGCAAGTAAATTGTACATGCAGTACGAGGCAAAGTGTCTAGATTCAACAGTCTTCAACTGGAGTGAGGGAGTTATAGTCAATATGAAAGAATAACTGACTAAATCAAGAGAGGGGAAGTTAAATAACTTCAGCTATGGTTCGATATTAGTCTATTTTTCTCTAGAACAGGTGCCATTACTTCATCCTCAAAAAATTATACTTGATCATATCAATATGAGGGTACCACAGATGAAGAGGTGGATAGATCATATGGACTTTCATGCAGTTTCGTCAGCAATCAGATTATCACTAGCCTTCTTTAGGTGGCTGCATAGACAATTCATCATGATTAATGATTATCTTTATGTAGGGATGGATTTCCATGATGATCTTGAGCTTATGCTACCTGAGGTTGAGCAATGGCATGCTACAGGTAAAACATTTCAACCGTTTAATTTTTTGGAAGTTTTACAATATTTTTTGTGTTTTTTTTTATGTTTTCTGAGACTAAACTATTGATGTTTTTATGCAGATGTGGGATTAATTCGACTAGTAGGTGCTTCATATCTCTAGAATGCAGAGAGACAACTACATGAGACAGTAGTGGAACCAATACAGGTTGTTGTAGTACGACATGATGCACTATAGGATCTTAAGGTAGTTGAGATCCTATCAGAAGTGGAGTGCCACATGGATGGGTTGACACATGAGATTGATGAGACCGAGGTTGACCTTATTCTGATGTGACTTCAACGACACACTATTGGAGTGCCTAGTTGTATTGGTCAATTACTGCACAAAATAGCTCATGCAGTGTCATTTTATCATGAGCACCATTGATTCGTCTACTTATATATTTGCATGTAGTTTTTTGTATGGGCACTGTAGCCATATGTGTCTCGAGGCACAAATTTTGTAAAACCAAACTTAATATATTTATACATATTTTCAATGTTTCCTAGTTCCTATCGTGTTTTCAATATGATGTTATGTGAATTGAAACTTATTTGCATTCGTTACAAATGTGTATCTAAAAATTAATTAGCTAGGGCATCTTCTAATCTATTTAGATTTCTAGAAATATGTTCATATCGTATGAAATCAAAATATCTTTCTAGAAGATGTACTCTCAAACCCATGCGAAGGATGACAATATTTCTCACTGAACAAACATTAGCAAGTTGTACTACAAGATGTGAGTCAAGCCTGATGACTATAAGACAAATATGATGTAAAATAGCATCATAGAGTAGCTCCACCACTGTGCTATACTCAGTGATGTTGTTAGTAGAGCAACCAATGCAAATCCATTGCATACTCACTAGCTCGCCATTTGGAGAAAATATATCCCATGATGCAGAGGATAGGTTCTGATTACTACGATTAGCACCATCGACATAACCGATATACAGTTCAAGAGAAGTCAACATCTGCAAACCAAACGTAAAAGGGATCAACAAAAACCGAAGGAAATTATAAAAAACACACTATAAACACACTTAATACACCTATAGATAGTATGTACATAGTGTACTGCACATGGGATCAATCATAGCGTTTTTTGAGGTACAACCCATTCTAAGGCTATGCCAATGGAACTCCATCAAAGTCTACTAAATCATAGTCCCCTTATGCAAAGACTCACATGACGATGTATGGACACAACCACATGGGTTGGAATTTTCCTGGAGCTAAGTTATCAGCCTCGTAGTCATATAAGACAACCAGATCTCCTTCCGAGATTACACCTTGACCTGTATTTTATGATCTTCATTGGCTAAAGAAGCATGGCACTAAGTTTCATCCAAATGAGTCAAATGTAAAATACGCTCCTCCTCTACGAAAGTGGTAGGAAGAAGTTTGACAGCTAGTTTTAACGATGGAATTTCATATTCGATGGGGACGATATCTTCCAGACCATAGACCAACTGAAAGGGTGTGAATCTGGTAGTAGTCATAACTGAGGTATGGTATGCCCACAAGGTAGTGTAAAGAAGCAAGTGCTAGTCTGATTTATGGACCCCTACCATATGTTGAAGCATATCCTTAAGAACTTTGTTAATATCCTCAACCTATCTGTTAGCTTGAGGATAGTAGGCAATGGAAATTTCATGTGAAAGTGCCAAATTAGCATTTAGTTCAGTCATCATATGATTCCAGAAATGTTTCCCATGATTCGTAACTATTGCTTATGTTAGGGTCGGTCTCGTTAGTCCTCCGTCAGAGATCAAAACTCTTTCTGCATTTCATTTTTAGGTGTCTCGCTCCATTCACTCAGCTGCATTCTGCTAGGGGCATGCCATAACCTGACGGAAGGGCCTTACCATTCATTCCCCTCATGTCTTGCACCTGCTGGCTTAGGTCTTTTCACCAATGTGTATTAAAGTCCATGACAGTCAATGTTTGATATTTTAATGGACAGGAGTCATTTCGGTCATTAAGTCTAGGGATTAGTCATTTGGTCTTCAAACAAGGTCCAATAAAGCCAACAAGGCCAGAGGGAGGCTCTTATAAAGTTTTGATTCAAAGATTTTCATCGTCATGTTGATAGAATACGACTGTTCTTCAAAACTCTGTTTTGAAGAAAAGTCAACAGTTTGTCATTTGTAAAAATTTTCAAAAGTTTCTCAGTGGATTTCTCCAAGCGTAGCCCTGGTCTCCTTAGCCAAATTCCATGTTGGCTACCCCTGCAAAAAATCGCCAAAAAATTTCATCATTTTAGTCAAAGAAATCAAAAAGAAGTGTGAAAAGTAGAATTGTATTAGTTGTGAAAAAGTGCCAAAGTGAAAACATTACAAAATGGGTTTTGGAAGAAGGAAAAATCAAATCCAACTCTTGCAACATATTTCTCCAAGTTATATAAATCATTTGGGTCAAGTTACATTCATAAATCTCATAGCAAAGTCGAGTTTGAAGGTTGGAGAGAAAACTGTTGTTGGAAAGGTCGGATTGTGTTAAGAATTGGAGCGCGGTGCACAGGTGGAGTAGCACGGCGCATTGGGTGCAACCGCACAGTGTTAAACAACACGGGCGCGACGCACATAGAGGGCGCGGCGCACAGGTGGAGGAGCGCGACGCATATACACAGAAGCCCGATTTTGCTCAGAACTTGCAACCAATCGCCTTCAATCCCTTGAAATTGCCAGGTGGGGTCAATCTCTCAGTGTTTCATCCATTTTTATGTTAGCATGATGATAGTAAATGGCGGCTTATGGTTGCACCAATACTCTTAAACCCTACCACTTAAAATCATCAAAGCAAATGCTGTTAGGGTTACAAAATCATTGTGTTGGTGCCAAGGTTCTTCCCCCCATTTCATTTTTCCTTCTTGCCCTCATTCCCTTCTTCCCTATTCCACTTTTTCCATTTCTACCTATCCTAAAATTCTACTAAAATCCTATTCCCTATCCCCTCTGCACATTTGTCAAAGGTAAAACCCAAACCTTAGCCCATATAAATTATCCTAACACCCCAAACCCTACCCTATATAAAATCTCCTAAACTCCCTACTCCCTAAATAAAATTCCTCCTCATAGTCCCTAATCCATTCATATTATTCCCCTTCCTAATAGTCCCTTGTTGCATTTTCCCCTTGGTGGCAGATTTCAACACATCAAAAAGAATAGTTCAAACACAGTTCATACATAGCAGTCATCTTGTCTTCAGGGTATTTTGTATAGCAGTCATGGCATCTGAGCATTCATTAGACTATGAGGTAGAAACCCAAAGTGACTCTCCCTTGGAAGAACAGGCACCCCAGAGGCCTCATAAAAGTGGCAGACATGTTAGAGAGGAACCGACCACCCTTACAGAATTGCAGGCCTGCCCTCTTGCTATGTCATGTTTTCAACATCAGTCATGCTATGAGTTTTGTCAAAAGGTGGCAAGTGTACAATTTCATCATGAGTTGGCTCGTCTTTTTGTGCTGCACTTGCACGAAGATCAAGCTATCTTGGCTGGTGTCACCTTCACACTTACACCAGAATCCGTCTCATTGGCAACTGATATACCGAACATTGGTGAACCATGGCACAAGAAAAAGAAGATTGGCCAGCAGCATTATGAGCCATACATCAAAACCAGTTTCTTAAGGCACCTCAAGAGAGTGTTCCCATTCCGGTATTTGAAAGACGAATATGCTCCACTAATGAGATTTATTATGAAATATTTCAGCTGTGAGGGGCGATTCTGTCGTCTTTATGCTTATCACATCAGGTTGCTCATGCATTTCACCAGGGTACGGATGATGAACATGCCGTATTTCATTCGCGGGAACTTAGAGAGGATGACTACCTTTATACAACGCAAAACACCTCAGCAGTAACTTAACAGTGTCTATCATTTTTCTCTTATTAAGATTTTGGTGGTTCATCAGCTTGGATTGCAGGGCATCACTTGGGATGATTTCATCTCACGTGATTTCCTCAGAGCTTCACGGAGAGTAACAGAGGTTAAGCATGAGGGAAAACCTTCTCATCGGTATGAGTGCCATGAGACTGCTAGTGTGCCGGTTTTCATTACATATCAGAAAGGCACCAGACCTTTGTTTGCAGCGGCAAAGCGAGTGTTATCTCCATCCGGGGTGGAAGGGGCCTCGCTTCCTCCATCAGCATCACAGGAATAGGAAAAAGGCAAGGAGCCAATGCAGGATGAGGGGCCTTCAGGTGAGCCATCAGGTGAACGAGAGACTGAATTCCTTCTCCTTCATGATGATGATACAGATACAGAACCGACAAGTGCACAACTTAAAGAGATCATCCAGGAGCAGCAAGCATAGATTCAAGCCTTGTCCCTTGATTTGGAAAGAGACAAATGGAACATGAAATATCTGGAGCAGAGGAACAAACAACTGGAGGATCAGCAAGTGATCATGGAGCTACAAAACATTCGTGAGCATCGCCAAGCTGCACAAAGGAGAAGAGTTGAGCTCACGTCATTAGAGTAAGAGATTAATGAGGATCAGGAGGCCAATATCGAGAGAGTTAACATGCACTTAGAGAGGCTGCTGGACAAGGCCAACAAGGACCATGCATTGCTGAGACACATGGATTTCCACTACATGGCGCGAAACAAAGTGTGCAAGGCCCGAATCAGGAATTTGAAGGTGAAATTGAGGAAGGCAATCAAGAAGCAAAAGAGGCAAAGGGAGCTCGATCGAATTCATATATTGGATGAAGCCTCTTTCACCCAGCATAACACTTGATAAGGAAGCTCCAACCCAAATTTCAAGAAATTTGGGTCATTTTTGGTGTTTTTGGAAATTTTTGTGCAAAAAACAGGGTTTTTTTCCCTGTGCACTGCGCCACTTGGCACGCGCTTACAATAGGGAGATCCAAATGACAAAAGGTTTGAATTTTTGGATTTTCCATGGAAAATCATGACTGTTGGTGCGTTTCCTAGAATTTTGGGCCAGTTTTGAGTCCTCAGGAGGTCAAAAACACCCAAAAAATGACCTCTCTGCCCCTATTTTGACACACAGGAAGCAGTCTTGGGAGATTGCAGTTTTGGAGGGGAAAATGGGCACCAAATTCAGAAATTCCACTTGGGTTGGAGAGTAGACAGGTAGGGATTTCCAACAAGCACACTTGGGCTCAATTTGGACTTCGGAAAGGGCCTCAAAACCAGCTCCAAAGTAGCACGACACATACAGTTTTTGGCGCGACGCACAGACACCCAAAGGCCAAAATCGCGCCCGCTTCGCGAAATTTCGATTCGCAATTTTCTCCAAGTGGGCCCGCTCATTTGCAATAAGTTTTTCCTGGCATCAAAGGCAAAGTTTAAAAATCATTTTTGGCTTCTATCCAAGTGGCCAAATGAAGGCGAACAACCACCCACAAAATCTATGCTCATATTTGATTTTTACTAATTTGTCTTCATAGAAAATTAAATGTAACTGCTAATGGTTGGCTCTTCATTGCCTAGGTTGATCAAACTTCCCATGGAAAAGCTTATTTATTGTATTGAGAGTCATTTTGTAAAGGGTTGGAATTTCTAGGAAACTGTGGGAGAGAAACCCAGTCACTCATTGTACATTTTGACAATTAATGAAAGATTGCAGCTTTGGTTCATGAGATTCCTATGGCATGAGTTTAGAAAATGTATCTTCTTTATGTTTCATATGTATTTCGTTATGTTTCGTATTTTCATTCATATTCATTTCCAGTGAAAGATTTCTAAGTAAAAAGGTAGAATTCAGTGTGCTGCTCTGCCTTGGGATACTTTTCACGTTCTATGTTTTCTTCTGTTGAAAAGGATTCATGTATTTATGCCCTTTTCACACTCTTAAACAATCTCTCCACCTCATGTTATTTCGAATCTAATTGCTAGACTTTCCGCCTGTCTTGCCTCACGAAATAATCTGCGTCTTTGAAGTTAAATTCTCTGCTCATGCTGTTCCTTGGTCCCACACATCCCAGAAAACTCAGTCATTTGTCAAAATACCTCCATCGCATCCATTTACCTAGCCTAAAATCAGTATCCATTTTTGAGTCATCTCAGACCCTATTATTTATTTTCCCGAGTGTGACCCGGAGAGAGCCCTCTCCTATTCTCGTAGGGCTAGCTACCAGACCGAGCATGGTTTGTGGTTATCCTGAATGTTGCCTTCCTTCAGCCTAAGGCAAATTTAGGTGCTAACATCTTACATAACACCAAACCTAGAAATAACATGATTAAAGAAAAATTATGCAGTCGTTTCGCCCATGTTCTTCAACGTAGGAATCACCTCAGTTGACTTATTAAAGTAGTCAATAGCGACAATTATATAACCATGCTCCCTGGCCGAGTGAGGGTTACATGTCATAAAGTTGATGCCTCATTTTAGAAAGGGACCAACAGCTACAACGGGATGCAATGGAGCAGGTGGAGCACGAATTTTACAAATATATATTTGGCATACATGACACTTATGCACGGTGAGGATGCATTCACGAAAGATAGTAGGCCAAAGGTAACCAGCATGTAAGATCTTCTGCGCACTAGCGTAACTAGATATATTTTTGTGACATGCCCTTGAGTGGCATTCATTGAGTACCTTCTCGACCTCCTCAAGGGTGAGGCACCTCCATAAGATTGTATCAATACCATGATAGTAAAGGGTGTTGCTAATAATAACATAATTTCAGGATTGGTATCGAATACGTTGCTCGAAACGAGAGGTATTAAGTTGGAAATTCAGGGTCTAGATATAGATCAAAAAATCTCCATACCAAGGGTCAAATGATTATATAAAAAACAGTGGTTCATTAGGGATAGAATCTTCAGATATAGATTCAGAAACAGGGGCAGGAAAATTGCACATTAGCTCGAAGAAAACTAATGATTTCTTCAACTTGGATTTGATGAATTCCAGGTTGAACTCTTGGAGAATAACGATCCACTTAAAGTAATTTACCCTTAGAAATTGGCGTGATAGTATATATGTCATAGGGCTGCAATATGAAATGACCATAGTATTCCTAAGCAAGATGTAATGGAAAAACCTTTGGACAGCTTGAACGACCACCAAAGCCAACTTTTCTACGTGAGTATATCTGATTTCAGTATCGTTAAGGTTTTGAATCAGATAATAAATAAGATTTTCAATACCTATATCATCTTCTTGGACCAATACCATTGCTATAGTAGAAATGGAAGTAACAAGACACAAGAAATAGTCGCACTGATAATTGGGGGGTATAGAAGAGTTGCCTAAACTAGTACATCTTTCAAAGCATCAATATATTTCTTAGTGGCATCGTCCAAATGGAAGGGAACCCCTTTTTTACTAGGTGAGTGAATCCTTTGGTCAGCTCAGTGTTATTAGGGACAAACCTCCATAGGAAGTTAACTTTCCCTTGGATTATTTATAACTAAACAAGAGAAGAAGGTGCAGGAAAGTCAATGATTGCTTGCACTTTCAGGGGATCAATACGAATTCCTTGTTTTGAAATGAAAAAACCAACTCGAATAGAACCAACACATAACACACATTTGTGTGGGTTAAGTCAAATTTTATAATGTCTACAATTGAGGAAAATAGCCCTTAAATGCATTGGGTGATCATCCCTATTTTTGGAATGAGCAGGGAGATCATCTAAATAATGTTTTCACGATATGTTTAGTATCATGAAAAGTGTAATCCATGGCACATTGAAATGTGGCCCCAATTTTCTTCAAGATTAGTGGGAGTTTTCGATAAGCAAAAGTACCCTAGGGAAAAATAAATACAGTCTTAGTTTGGTTCGTCGGGAGAATATTGATTTGATTATAGCCCAAGAATCCATCAATACACGAATAAGTTTCACACTTGACGCAGTCATCAACAATCTGGTCAATAAATAGGATCAGATAGTTGTCCTTAGGACAAGCACAATTCATGTCCTGGTAATCGACATGTCGTTGTTTCTTCATGACAAGGACAATGTTCGATACCCAATCAGTTAAAGGAATGGGGTACATGAAACTAGCTTGTGAAATATTTTCAACTTCATCCTTAATCTTGACAACCTTCTTGGGATGGACCAGACGGAGGCACTGCCAGATGGATTTGGCATCAGGATACATTTTAATCTCGTGCACTATTATGTTTGGCTGTATACTTGGAATTTATTGATAAGTCAAGGCAAAGACATCTCGAAACTCATGGAAAATGGCTCTATAAATCTCGATCTCAGATGTAGAACAAGATGCTCCAATGTATAGATTTTCGGCAATACCTGGTTTAATCAAGATATCAAGAGGTATAGTCTCTTCGATATTCACAAGGTTACTTTTATATTTTACCTCATGAATGGAGACAAAATTCGTAAAAGGATTGAAAAATTAGGTAAATAGACATCACTAAGATTATCCTCAATGTGATCTGGTAAGGAGGAACAATGGTGATGTTCATCGCACGGCCCGTGATCTGGCATCATGATCTCCATGATGCTCTCGTCAGTAAGGAATATTTTAGAAAAAGGATCAGAAGATGTGCCATAATCTAGTTAGTGATCTACCCAATTAATTGAAGACAAGGTACAAATCGCACAAGACGAATAGATGGCTTCATAATTTAGCTCAACGGGGCTAAGAGGCATTCAGTCGCCAAAATTTTGGATGTCATTTTCATCAAGTAAAATCCAAGGCTCAACCAAGATAGTAGAGGATGATATCATGTTGATATAAGCAACCAAAGGTGAGCTATCGGGAAGGATGGGAGGAGGGAGTAAAAAGGTTCCCATAAGATAATAATCCTTCAATAACCTAACTCTGACATTATTATAGGAATGTAGAATTTCCCCTAGAGGGACACTTCCAGTAACATGAGAATCAAAGTCACAAAAGGTGAGTTGATATATGGCTACAATATCGCCTTTATGAGGAAAGGTGATCATACTGAAGTGAGTTGAAACAATGTCAGCCATGGTGTAAACCCATGTACATCCCAATAGAAGTTTATAATTGAGAGGTCCATCAATAAATTTTACTTCTATGGAAAAGGTTTTTCCCCTGAGTTCTACTTGAAGGGGATTCAAAATCCCACAAGGTTTGTACATTCTTCCATCGAAGGCTTTCAAAGTGGTGGTTGATTGACTCAGTTGAGGTGAACTAGTCACCTTCCAGCATGACAAGGACATAATACAGGTTGAGGTTCCCTCATCCACAATAGAGTGATGAATTTTCTTACCACGGATGACAACATGGATTATAAAAGCCATCTGAGTTGGAATTCAAGGGGTATATTTTTCATGATAGAAAACCACTAGGTTGGAATACAATGGATCCACAAATCCGACAGCTGATAACAAGGCCCTCTTTTGGGAGGGGCAGCTCTGCATTAGTTCAAGAGTTGACATGGATGATGGAGACTGAGCCAAGTCTTCAACTATGTTATAATTTTGGGCAACTCTTGAATGAGGGTTGAAAGCAGAATTATGAATAATGCCCTTCGAAGGCTTGATAGTCAGTTCCACAAGAACCAAAGGTGTAGTAGGATCAGATGAAGGTGATGTTGAACTTGCAGGTTGATCAATAGCCCAGCCATTTGGTGGATTCACATTACCATAGTCCTTTTTCCAAGTGGCCACCATAACATCAAATTTCAGCTTCGACATTACCATAGTCCTTGTTCCAAGTGGCCACCATAACATCCGATTTCAGCTTCGAGGAGGAAATCATCAAAACCGTGTTAGAGGAAGAAGGGTCCCAGGAAATAAGGTTTGGTATCGTTAAGGTTCTGAATCAGATAATAAATAGGATGTTCAGTCCCCATATCATCTTCTTAGACCAATACCATTTCTATCGTAGAAATGGCAGCAACGAGATACAGGCAATAGTCACACTGATAACCAAGGGGGTATAGAAGAGCTGCCTGAACCAGTATATCTTTCAGAGCATCAAAATATTTCTGAGCAACATCATCCCAATGGAAGGGAACCCATTTTTTCAATAAGTGATTGAATACTTTGATTAGATCAGTGTAATTTGGGATGAACCTCCATAGGAAGTTAGATTTCCCTTGGAGTCTTTGTAACTGAACAAGAGAAAAATGTGCAGGAAAGTCAATGATTTCCTGCACTTTTAGGGGATCAATACAAATTCCTTGTTTTGAAATGAAAAAACCAAGGAGTCGACTAGAACCAACATAGAACACACATTTGTGTGGGTTAAGTCAAATGTTATAATGTAGACATTATAACATTTGACTTAACCTGTGCCAATAGAGGAAAATAGCCCTTAAATGTGTCAGGTGATTATGTTGATGTTTGGAATGAGAAGGGAGATCATCTAAATAAGGTTTCATGATATCATCAATATCATGAAAAGTGTAATCCATAACATGTTGAAACGTGGCCCCAACATTCTTCAAACTGAATGGGAGCTTTTGATAAGAAAAAGTACCCCATGGACAAATAAATACAGTCTTAGTTTGGTCCATTTGGAGAATGTTGATTTGATTATAGCTCGAGAATCCATCCATACACGAATAATGCTCGCAGTCGGTGCAATCATCAACAATCTAGTCAATAACTAGGATTGGATAGTTGTCCTTAGGACAAACATGATTCACATCCTGGTAATTGACACATACTATGATCATGCCTTATTTCTTCATGACAGGTACAATGTTTGATATCCAATCAGTTAAAGGAACGAGGTACATGAAACCAAACTATAAAATATTTTAAACTTCAACCTTAATCCCAACAAACTTCTTGGGATGGATAGGACGGAGGCATTTTTGGATGGGTTTGGCATCAGGATATGTTTTAATTTCATCCACTACTATGTTAGGGTGGATACCTGGAATTTATTCATAAGTCGAGGCAAAGACATCTTGAAACTCATGGAAAAGGGCTATAGAAATCTTGATCTCAGATGGAGAACAAGATGCTCCATTGTATAGATTTTCGACAATTCCTAGCTTAATTGAGATATCAAGAGGTATGGTCTCTTCGATATTCAAAAGGTTATTTTTGGAGTTGACCTCATGAATGGAGACAAAATTCGTGAAAGGATCGACAAAATTAGGTGAATAGACATCACTGAGATTATCCTCAATGTGATCCGGTAAGGAGGAACAATGGTAATGTTCGTCCCATGGCCTATGATATCCATGATGATCTTGTTAGTAGAGAATATTTGAGAAAAAGGATCAGAATGCGTGCCATAATCCATTGATTTATCTACCTAATTAATTGAAAAAAATGTATAAGTTTCACAAGATGAATAAATAGCTTCGTAATCTAGCTCAATGAGGCTAAGAGGCATTCGGTTTCCAAAACATTGGATGTTAGTTTCATCAAGTAAAATCTAAGGATCACCCAGGATTGTAGAGGATGATATCATGTTGATATAAACAACCAAAGGTGATATGTCGGGAAGGACGAGAGGGTGGAGTGAAAAGGTTCCCATAAGAAAACAATCCTTCAATAACCAAACTTCGACGTGATGATATGAATGTAGAGTTTCCCCTACAAGAGGGACACTTCCAGTAACATGAGAACCTTTAGCGAAAAAGGTGAGTTGATCTATGGCTACCATCCTGCCTTTATGAGGAAAGGTGATCATATGGAAGTAAGTAAAAATGACGGCAGCCATGGCATAAACCCATGTACATCCCAATACAAGATTATAATTGAGAGGTCTATCAATAACTCTAACTTCTATGGAAAAGGTTTTGCACCTGAGTTCTACTTGAAGGGAATTCAAAATCCCACAAGATTTGTACATTCTTCCATCAAAGACTTTCAATTTGGTGGTCGATTGACTGAGTTGAGGAAAATTAATCGCCTTCTAGCAAGACAAGGACATAATGCAAGTTGAGGCTCCCTCATCCATAATAGAGTAATGGATTTTATTACCATGGACGACAACATGGATTATAAAAGCTAGCTTAGTTAGAATTCAAGGGGTATATTTTTCATGGGAGAAAACCACTGGGTTTGAATGCGATGGATCCACACATCTGATAGCTTATAACAAGGCCTTCTTTTGGGTGGGGCAATTCTGCAATACTTCAAGAGTTGACATAGTTGATGGAGACTGAGCCAAGTCTTCAACTACATTATAATTTCATGCAGCTCTTTAATAAGGGTTGAAAGTAGACTTATGAATAATGCCCTTCGGAGGCTTGATAGTAAATTCCACAAGAACCAGAGGTGGATTAGGATTAGATGAAGGTGATGTTGAACTTGCAGGTTGATTAGTAGCATGGCTGTTTGGTGGATTCACATTACCATAGTCCTTGTTTTGAGTGGCCACCATAACATCAGATTTTAGCTTCGAGGAGGAAAGCATCAAAACAATGTTAGAGGAAGAAGGGTACTGAGAAACCATATGTGTCTCTTGATGGGGAAATTGGTTGGTCAACATAGCGGGAGAAGTGGAATATTAAGAAATTGATTGACTTCAGTGTGGTGTGCGGAAAATCACGTGTAAAGCGATCCTCTTTGCAAATCAAACATGGATATCGAGGATTTCATTTATCATCAGAGGACTGATTTGTTTTTTTATCTTGTGGAGAGGGATATTTATTTTTCTTACCTTTTCATTTCTTCTTGCTTCATGGTTGTTGTTGAGAATTTCCTTTATCAGATGAAATGACATTTATCTCGGAAGAAAAAGTTGTAGGAGGATGGGATTGAGGGTTTTGGGTAGGTGGGGTAAGAGAAATACCAGATGGTTTACTCACTGATGCGAACTGGTAGAACCAATCATGCCATTAGTGGCATGAAATTCTTTACCAGGTGGAGGAGGAACAATGTTCAAAGGTCTCGCAGTGTTCGGTATCTTATCATAAAGTGTGCCTGATTGGGTATAAACAAGGTCCAAATATTGTGCAGGAGAAATAACTTACTCTCCGGTCATGTCTCTACCTCTAGCCACAAACCATTCCACTAACAAATGATCGGGAACATAAGTCTTAACCAATCGACGACGATGTCTCCACTTATGAATATGATTTGAGATGTGAGTGGAATATGATTGTTTGAATTTGGTCAAAAGTTCCGTTCCAATTTCGTATCTGATGGGCAACTCGAAATGTGTGAGGAAGGTCATGGCTAAAGTGTTGAAATCGTGAAATGAAGCTATGGTTAATTCAATATACCATTTAGCTGTAGTACCTGTAAGTGTTCTTTGGAAAAGACAAATTCAAATAGAATCATTGTTAAGGGAGCTTGAAGAAAGCCATAGATGGTACATCATAACATGTGTATATGGTTCTTCTCCTAGATTCCCATGAACTTTAGGACATCAAAAGGCAATTTAGTGGGAATAATTAGCCACCGCTTTGAATGAGCGATGGGGTCATTAGTGAGACGAGTTAAGTCTAGAAATTAGAGAGTAGCCACAAAATGAAACTGTCAGTTAAATTCTGGAGGAGGGTGACATGGATATGAAGAAATAGCTTGAGAAACAGGAACTTGCATCCCTGGATAAGGAGGTTTATGATAATAATGAACCTAGGTACCATAATAGGGAGGAATCTGATAACCAATATACAAGTGACTCTTACACAACATTTTGTCACTGTCCCTGTACTCCCCGTTCCTCGATCCCGGAGTACCTCTACAATGACCCTCATTTGTTTCCCTGTCATGAAGAACATGTTGTTACATCCCTCTTCATCCACATAACATTTCCCTCTTACATCATTTCCCAATAATACACTGGGCCTACCGAACGACGTTGGTAATCCATTCATGACTCATGCTAACCCTCTTTTCGAAAGTTTTTAAAAATGGAGTCGAAGCTTCCAGGTCTAGAAGCTTCATGAACAGAAGTCTGGTAAATGGTTAAGCAAGATAGAGCTGAGAGAGACTATTTGGGCTCCTTTCCCCTATTAAAATGGAACAAACCAAAAGGGATAAGGCCTCTCCCATCATAAGAGGATCGATTTCCTCTCTCTCAAGCTATATAAACTCCTCCTTTTCCAACCTCAGCTAGCTAATGAAAGGGCTGGAATAATATGCAAATCTTGATAGCCATCTTGAGAGCCTTAGTATTCTAGTTGTTGTGTGTGAGGGGAAAACAAGCTTGTAGTTTGTTTGGTTTGGAGCAAAGAGGAATAAGCCTTGAACTTCCATTGTTTTGAGGGTGAATCATGAGATGCTAACAATGGTGCTGGAACTCGGACACATTGAAGGAAACCTGTAACGCTAAGGTGAAGGTTGTACTTTCCTTTTTGTCATAATAATACAACTGATATTTTGTTTCCTATATCAATTGCATATGTTAGTTGGTAGCTTAAGACTCCTTAGCCTCTTAAGTAGATTGAATATTTTGTATGCTATCATGTGTGCTTTGGTTTCTTGTGTCATTGTTTCAAGTGCTTGATTGACACTAAGGAGCTGATCGCTGGAGCAAAGGTAAAAGAACTTCATCAAACAAGGATTAGTGATACAAGAGCTAGGATCATATCCATTCTCAATCTAAGGGAACTTATATTAGATTGTCTTGTTTGTGGCTAGATCCTCTCCCCTGGGCTAGAGGAATTGTCACTGTCCGTCGAGAGAATTTTACTACTCCACAAATTGGTGACCATACTGGGGATCCATCCCTCTCTTTGGATTGTTTTTCATTACTTGATTTGTGACAACTTGTATTGTTTCACTCTTTCTCTTTGGTAATTTGTACTTCAAGTCATCTGTTGTTTTGATTCTTGAATTTAGAGTGACAGGTTCAGTTCTGGTTTGTGAAAATTTTTGTTTTTTTCTTTGAATCCCTCGATCAGTGCCATTAATTTTCTAACAGTAGCTCCGATCAACGTGAGTTCCCTTTGAACAGTTGTGCCACCTCCCCTTCTGGCGCTTGTTTCTAGCTAGACAACTGCGCTGATGCTTGTAGGTTAAAATCAGGGTTTCTCCTAAATCATTACCAGTGTGTCTTGTCCTCATAGATTCTGTTTCTTGGCTTGTTTGCCTGTATTCTCCCTGGCTAGAATGCTTTGTTAGCTTGATTAGTTTGAGATTTCCTTATTTGATTTTTTGAGTTTTTGGATGGTTTGTGTCCCTAGGGCATCTAGGTCATTGTCCATTCATTTGTTTGTCTTCTCATCAAGTCAAGTTGTTGGTTTGCTGCTTTGTGCATTTCATTTTTTAGTGCTTGCATATATCTTGCTTTGGTTTCAATTGAACAAGTAAAAAAAAATGGTTTCGTTTGCTCTTCTCTTTTTGAATGTCTATTTTCCGAGCATAGATCACATTGCTCGGTTTGTTTCAATTGAATCTTTGCGTTTGGTTTGAAAGGAGTCCTTTTTATCGTGCTTTGCATTTGATTGGTGTTTGGGTGTTTGGAAATATTCATTGAAATGTTTATGTGAAAGATTCATTTTAGCATTACATTGAATAAAATAAATCATTCTAGTTTGGTTAATTGATATGTTGCATTGAGTAGCATAATTGAAAACTAGAATTACATCATCATGGGCATTTGAAATGAAATGAACATCTTTTACTGTTAAAAGGACTAGTTGAAGTGCCTCTGATAGGAAGAATAGGAAGTGGAAATACTTTTCATTATTTTGTTTTGAAAAGTGAAGTAGTGAGAGTCATCTTACTTTCGGTTTCTTGTTTGTTGCATTGATTGTTTTCTCTTCTCTCAATTAGTGTAAGCATTCATCGAATTGAAAGGGATTTGTCTCATATAGCTGCACATAATAGTTTTTCAGCTGACATCGATAGGGCCTAAAAATTGAGACTTAAATTCAAGATCAACATTTAAAATATATTCAATTAACCTAAGGCACATTTGAAACTAAACACTCAAATTTAGAGGTCTAGGCTAGAGACGTGTTCCAAAGTCTTTGAACCTAGCAGTTGTCATTCGCTTCAAAATTAGACATTACTAGTACGGACTTGTGCTCCCCGTACTGTTGCATATATAAAGGGAGACCCCGCTAGGTTTGCAATCCTTTGAAGCTGAGTTTTCTACCTTGTAAATGTGATACACCGAACACAGCATTCGAGGAGATTGCCTGCCCGTACTTCTCGGTTCGCTGAGAGGTATTTTGTAGTTCATGGTTACGTGGTAATACCTTTTGCCTAGATTATCCTAAGCAGTCATTTTGGTATTTTTGACTCTTAAAATTTAAAAGATCATTGATCACTTGTCCTTTCAAGCTCATTCAAACTGAAAGAGACTAGAGTCACCTTTTCCTTTTTCTCGACTCTTGAAACATGAAAAGGCATCAGTTTGTTTCAACGTCTTAACTTTTTATTTTTCCCTTGATCACATCACATTCTTAATATTCTTATTCTGGAACAAATCATGAGTATATCCCTAATATATTTTAAAACCCTTAAAATTAATTTCTATTCTCTTTTGTTTGAGACAAAGTCATCATGGCTGAACCATCAGATTTTCCTCGTTCCTCTTCCTCTCCTCCATATGGAAGGTCACTTGAAGAAACTTTCCGTGAACTTCTGCAGTCACTTTAGGATAAAGGTGTTTAAATTGGAATTGTTTTGAGCATTCAACCTTAGTCTTCTTGTACGCCTTCGTCGGATATTGGGTCACCTTACAAATCTGGCCTGGAACCCCCTGATAATCGTATCTAGACTCCCGAGAGTCTTCAGACTTTCGATAGTCTATAAGGACTAGTTATAGATCCTTTTGTGGTATCTCCAGAACATCCTTATAGTCCATCCGATCATCTTGGTGTTCCATAGGAGTTGTATCCTCATTCATCTTCGGTTCATCACCGATTGTTTCCTATGGAGTCAGAAGGTGAAATTCTAGTCTCCTCTCCGAGTCATTAAGAAGTTTTTGCCACTCACACTCCTCAAGTGGATGATGAGAAACCGTATGAGTTTCATCCATAAGGTTTCCCTTATATAGGATCCATTCTATCTAGTTTTTATCCTGATTTTAGTGAGCCCTTATTGCCGCATGGTTATACCTCTCTAGCTTAATTGGTTTTGGGCACTCCTAGTGCCTCATCGTTGTATCAGAATCCTATCTGGTCTCTACATCAGGTCAGTTCGTCTAGAACATGACCTCTCGATCAATTGTACGAACTACAGTCACTTCAATTCCTGTTAAACCTACCATTCTGTTTCTGCTTGTTTCATGATTTCAACCGACTCTTTCAGTTCAACCGACGGTCTCCGTAAACAAGGTCTCGATAAGTTCTTCTACCCCTCTAGTGAGTGGACAAATTGTGCCACTGTGTTGGCTTGAGGGGGCCTAACCGAGGTTCAGAGTTAATTAGCTAAACAAATCCCTACACTACTGGCCCTTTCGGCATTATCCCATAGAGCGCGGACTAAAGTCTCACCCGAAGTAGTATGGGGGGATGCTGGAACCAAGTTTCCGCACCCTTGAGATGTATGAGCTGTCGATCTAGTCCAACTATGCCTATCTTCGCGCAGGTTACTTCGCACAATGTTCTAACCTTCAATACACTCGCTATCTATTATAATCACATTTCGTGCAACCCTAACCAGGGTTTGAGATGCTTTCATGCTGCTATGGTAGCGTCATACGCTATTTCCCCAAATTACACCGCATATCTTACTTATCTTCTTAAAGATCTTAGTTAACTTCACGTAAATAGATATTCTATCTTGCATTCACTTATTCAACACATTCATACATATTTGCGCATCATATAAGCATTTAAAGTGTAATGTATATTCAATGTAACAGATGCACAAAACAGGAAATAAATAAGTAGAATGGATATGAAACTTCTCTTTATTAATGCTCCAACTGTTACAGACCACGCACTCAGCTGTGGACTACTAGGCCTCTGCGCACTTAGCTGCAGAGCCTTCTCCTACTCTACAACCCAAAACTAGACTTTACACTTCAGATACGACTCAATCCTTCATCCTTATCATTATTATTCCATGATGTTCTTATCTACTTAGAGTCTCACTCTATTTATACAATCCCATGGTCTGCGGACCATGGGTAAATCTCTATAGCTAACATTACATTACAAAATTTAGGGTGGAAAAACCTATGACTCTTTTACAAACTACGCGCTCCGTGCCCACAAAATGTGGCGTCTTTACATTGGGATTACAACTTTTGACCAAAATCTGGGCTCTAAGCCCCAAAACTTCCCTTGGGGGATCCCGCGCCCAACAGGCCCCCAACACAAACATTGTGATTCACCCTCGAGTCACTTTGTTGGTGTCGAGATCTTTGCGCGAAGACCTCCCAACTTTGCCTGGATCGTTGCAAGATCAGAAATGCACTGAGCGCCTGCCTGCTGCACTTCCTAGATGCACTATTTAGAGACCGCTGTAGTTGAACTACCTCCTTGAACTTGTTCTTGTGTTCCTTATATATGCACGAGCTTTGCTTCAATAGAGGCTGTAATGATATACACCTCATCAACCCACGACTATACGTATGCCTTCAAAACTGTTTCCTTATGTCGAGCAACATCCACCTGCTTGTTATAGACATTTTTGTGCCTTACAGCATGAAGCATGAAATGTCCATAATCTAAGGGATCCAAAGTCCCTAAACATGTTGTTCCTACCCCTAGAGGAACAAGGTCAGCAAACCACAGCACTGAATAGCAGTTCTCCACCTGAAAACACTCAAAAACAAGGCAATTCTGGATCATGTCAACTGCTCCACTGAGCATCTGCGCTGAATGTCAACTGCTCCACTGTCTACCTGCGCTGAATGTCAACTGCAAAGAAGGCTACCTGCGCTGGGCGAGTTTGGACAAGTGGCACAGTCATTCCTCAAGGTGTCAATGCCCAGGAAGCTTCCAAAATGACACTTGGATCAAGGAATTCGACTGGTGATGAGTAAGAGGGTCTAGATCTCCAAGTGGAAGCAAGAACCTCCAAGTGGACTCAAGAACTGAAGAATAACTAAAGTGAGAGAGGACACTAGTCAGCTTCATGCCAGCCTCAAGCTGACTCATCCTTTCTCCAAAACTCCTATATATAGAGCTCTCTCATGAGGTCTAGGGAGGCTGGAATCTTGTGAATGTAAGGAAGTGCTGTTGGTTTGAGTTTAGAACTATTAGGTGATTTGCTTTGAAGGAGGTGAAGAGGAGATTTCTTTCTGCTGGGAGGTGATGCTAGATTGGGCCTTTTATGGTTGTATCACTTCCTGAACTTTACTTCTTCCATTAATAAAGCATTTGAGGTTCTTCTATATGCATGTGTCTCAATGATGTATTGTTATACTTGTGTATTTGATTTATTCTAATCCTTGAATCAATTATGAATGTATGCTTCTTGTAGTTTCCCTCTCTTGCCATTTTGCAGGATCTTGGTGTAGCTGGGCCAGTGAAAGAGCAAGGAGCTGGGAGCAAGCAGCAAGGAAAGAAGATTGGATCAACCATTAGCGAAAGACATCGGTTAGTGGATCTCTTTCTCTCCTATTTTACATCTCATAAAGAAGAAATCTTAGATAGCTTTGCTTCGACTATTGCTGAGGTACTATCACCCTTAGAGTGGGATAGGGTCATTCCGTATTGGATACTTTTCCCAACAACACTGCTCCTTGAGCGCTTTCGCCTGCTGCATCCAGGCGAGCCTCTGTATAAGGGCAACCGCCTACGTGGTCCCTTTTACTTCATCATATTTTTGTTGTAGCTCGCATGTCTCTATTTCTAGGTGTTGTATGTTTGGGTCCTCCTGTAGAGTGGTGAGAACCTCGAACAACTCCTCAAATAGCTTTGTGCAGTCTTTCACTGCACTGTTGACCTTCACTATTACTACTGTAATTGCGTTGGCATGTTGTTCCTTAACCTCCAGCAGAGTTGAAGGTTGCGTCTTCAATTTTAGTTCAGCTATCTGAAGGTTCAGCTCCAGTTGAACCTTATCCATCTCTTCCTTTTCCTCACGCACCCCTGCTGCTAGTTTTTGGATGCGCGCCTTCGTTGGTTCCTCTGCTTGGATGGCCAGCTCCGGGACCATCTAGCAAGCTTCCTCGACCCCCTACATTAGCTGTCGGTTCTGTGCCACTACCTTGTCGCGCTGCAGGCTCAATTGTTCAATTTTGATGCGCTACTCGCTCATGACCTGGAGTGCGTGACCCTCCTGGCTCGCAGTTATGCAGTAACTCCATCCTGCAAAACATAGAGCATCTCCTGAGGGAGCGCAGCGAGGTTTAGCCTGATTCATTTCAACCCACTGACCATAGGCCCGTCAGCCTCATTTTCTGTCATGAGTGCTCCCTCTAGCAGCACTATAATGTTGTTCATTCTGGCTCGCAACATTTCCTTAGTCGCGAATGTGCCTACTACGAGGTTGGTTGATAGAGTGCCAGCTTATGTAGTGCACACCTGCAACTCCTGTATCTGTGCTTGGATAGCCCCCAACACCATCTGTTTTTCCTTCGCAAACTGCTGGAGAGCCTCCATGGTGACATCCCTCACCGTCTACCCAATGTCATGTAGATCCCCCTCAGTTAGGGTGATCGGGTTGAAAGAAGTATTGGAAGCCCTCGACTTCTTCCATGGGCCTACCTACTCTCTTGGGCATTGCCATTTTAGCTGTGTGGACGCTATCTGCGGGTCCGCGCCATCTTGATCTATACTTGTTTCATCTTTGGGCAAAGGCAACTTCTGTCCTTCACGCTCTTCCTCTACTGCCTTCTGCTGATCTTCCGCCACCTTCGCAGTGTCACACGTCTCTTGGGCCTTGGCTACTGCTGCTTCGTTCCTTCGCTTCTCTGCCAACTACGCCATTCATAGTTTTGCCTCATTCTTTTTCCTTTGCACGGTGGACTTCTCTAATTTCACTGCGGAGCTGGCTAGAGCAAGCCACTTCGGTAGCCACGACTCAAGAACTGGAAAGATGACATTATCCGTTGCCAGATAAGGTAGCTCGCGCCATGTCTTCGCGGGGTCTTTCCACGCCCTGATGTACACATGGTGGAAATCTGCCTTGAACTCCGTGAAGCTCTGCAAACTGTTATAAACCATGGGTGATAACCATGGCTTGTGATTAATCCCCATTCTGATGTTCATCTCCATGAATACCCAGAATATCTTACTGTCCCTGATTCTCTGCGCATCTCTAGTTGCCCACAATGAAGCGTACTTCGCTGCCTCGGAAGGTCCTATGCGATCGCCGGGAACTAGCTGTCTTCAAGTAATTCCCATGCCACCAGTGCTATAGACAACAACAACTACACATAATGAAAAGTATTCCCCTGCTCCTATGCCTCACGACACTTCTCAAGGAACTCTCTACACAAGTAGTCCACCTAGTTAAACTGGACCCCTTCTGTGCATTGCGCAGCAAGTGCAACCATCGACGTGGGCACCTCAACTGCGTGACACTTCCGCATAACCTTTCCAGTCAATATCTGCATTGTGACTTTGACTGCAACGTTGTTGATGCTGGAAATCATGTATCCTCTCTTCTTCTTCTCCATCTTGAACTTCTTCATGGCCTCCGCGATGGCCAAATCATCACTTTTACCCTCTGAGATGTTCGCTGGGTCCTCCCATTTGCAAGGGAGCCAGGTAATTCTATGAATTAAGTGGTCCGTGATGGGGATGGGCTCCTCCAGCCACAAGCACCCATAATGTACCAGGCAGATCAACTGCCTGATGATGAAAATAGTCACTGGGGCGCGATGGTAATGCGACATCCAGAGAAGGTTTAACAACCTTGCCTTTTCTACACCTCTCAGCCACTTACGCGGCTCCAACTCTATAACTCCCATCAGAACATCTTTCTTCTAGCGCATGAGCCGTGTGGTTGCCAAATGTGGGAACTTCTCATGGTTTGCGAGATCCCTGTCTTCAAATTTTAATGTAGGCACTCGCCCCAAGTGCGCTCCTTAAAAAATGATGTCATCAGGGAGCAACAGAGTCTGTAGAGAGCTTTTTCTCTCATCTATGTCTTTAGGCACCTTTGCTTTTCCCTTCCGCAGAGGAACATATGCAGGCAACCTGGTCAAAGGTTCCACACCCTGGGTTTCTACCTCCATCTCTACAGCCTCCTCCTCTTCTACCAAGATTTCTTCAAAGTCTTCCTCCTCATCAGCTTCCAAATTGATTACCTTCCCCTTTTCTTCCATGGTAAGCCTAGTCCTTAACGGATTCCTAGGGGATACACACACCGATACCACAGATTTCTTACCTTTCTCGGGTCTCGACATGCGCGGTGATTTAGGGATTTCTGCGACTATCCTGACACTTTCTCAGTGGCCTCCTCAGTGGTTATTGCTCCAATATCCATGGCTTCCTTAGGCACGACCATAGTGCCATTCCACAATTCTCTCAACAGCTTGGGTAAGTTCTCAAACAATGACTTCTCCTTCAAAAGATCGAACGAATTTGAGTTCATGAATGTTTGTGCGTGCAACATCTCAGTCTTAAAATTGCCAAGTGTTGTTTGCTAGACACCCCTTTGTAATTTATAACAGCTTTTGAATTTGAATTTGATCGTTCCTCCCACATTCGGTCCATTAATGCTCACTTGGCAGCAGATTTTCAAGAATCTAGCCCATAAAGTTCGCCTTAAATACCTGCCACCCACTCCATTTGGTCTCAAACCAAGCATGACATCATGAAAGTGACTGTAACAGTCACTTTCCAGCTGACCCATGCAGCAGTGCAGCTACCCTCACCTTGTCTTGAACCTTGCGACACTTCGCTACTGCGCGCAGACCTGACATCGCGCAGCTCCTGAGCAGAGTAGTTTATAGTCTCGTGCCTCCTTTCAGCTACTTGGAGTGCTAAGACTATGCTTCTGTTGGCTAGTCAGATGGCCGGGCCACCTGTGTATGCCTTCAAATGACTGCCATTGAATTTTCCTAGGAAGAGTTCTCCATTTAACTCTACCAATTGCACCACACCACCATCTGTGATCTCCTTAATAACATATGGTCCTAGCCAATGCATTCTGATCTTCCCTGGGAATTTATCGGACTTACTATAATACAACAACACCAACTCATCCGCCTTGAAGGTGCATAACTTAGTATGTCGATCGTGCCAAGCCTTTTCGCATTGCTTTTGGACCTGCTGGTGAAATCCAGCCAAAAATCGTTCTTCTTCGAGCTCCTCCAACTGCACGAGCCTCTCCTCCAAGGCTTTGCAGTTCGTCATGCCTATGAGCACTGCAATGCACAGACTAGGCCCGATGTATTCCATAGGCATTATAGCTTCCACTCCATAGACCAGCCTAAAAGGTGTCCGTCTCGTCAATTTCTTACATGTCATCCTATAAGCCCATAATGCTACGGGTACACGCAGGTCCCAATCACTTCGCTGCACGTTGCATACTTTGTTCAGCGCATGGCATACTTTGTTGAACGCTTCCACATGGATAACCTTCTGCACGATTGTTCTTCCTATATAATGTTTCCCCAACATTAAGAGCCATTTACTCATTTCCCCCCCCCAAAAAATGCTTATTAACCATAACTCTCAGTGCAGAGTTGGTGTGCATCCGCGTAGGTTGTTTTCCATATGCCTACACCCACCTGGCCAGATGCGCACGCGGACTATCCCGTCCATTGTATTTTTCTGTCAATCACACTCTATGCTTCCAAAATTATGTGTGCATCATCCTTCTACACTCACGCTAGTCATCAAAGCTCCCCTTTTGCATACCCCACCACCTCGTGGGCATAGCGCGCAACATCCAGTCTAGGGCCTGGAAGCATTTCTTTTCCGAAACCTCCCTTTCAAATTTATTCAAGAAGGTGTCTACCTCACTTAGACCATCATAAGTAGGCAGGTCTCTTACTTCTGTCGATACGTAGTGCAACAACCTTGTCATCATATTACAATTCAGTGTAGTTACCTCATGTAATTGATTTTTCCATTTCTTCACCTCCTCGTCTGAGTCTGAAGTACAGGAGCTTTCATGCTCCCATGCAAACCGCCCATCCATGGTGGGATTCACCTAGTCCTGGTTTCATGATGTTATCTTATAGATGCAGTCCAAATCATCATCACTTTCATAGTCGTGCACTGGCTCCGTATAGCATGATCCTTCAGCGGGGTCTAGGGGTATAATTACGCGTAGTGACTTCTTTTCAAAAATCATTTTCCGCCTTTTCAAATTAATCACCTCGTTCATGCCAGTGGCCCAATAAATTCCCAAGAGAGCGGGGTAGGGATTATTGTCATCAACAATCTCTATCACTTCAAAGTCTGCGAGCGCGCTTGCTCCCTCAATATCCACAGTTATTCCTTGTAATCACCCCATGGGTATTATTTTCTATTGGTTCACCATTCACAGCTAAATTGGAGACCACTGCACCGTAGGTCTCCCCATTCACTCCCATGTTTGCTTCGGTAGAACATTTGCATTCGAGCCTAAGTCCAGGATAACTTGATCCATATCAAATTTACGATTTGTGCGGTTAGTCTCATTTCTCTCCCCGTCCTTGTCTTATGTTTTCCGATCTTCCTGACTACGTGTAGTTCTCTTGGCACGGTCCCAGCGCATTTGTAATGAGTTCTTGTAACCCTTTTACCACCTTTTTGTCGCGCATAGCTTCATACATGCTTCCAGGAACGTTATGAGGATGGATGGGTCCATCTTCGACTATGGTCTATCTTTGCTTCCTGAAGTGGAGGCATGAGAAAAGCTCTTCTTAGCTTCCATGAAGGTTTCTCGAGTGCGCTCCAAATCAAACTCTGCTTCTTTTACCAGAGCTTTGCAAACCCAAGTAATATCTTCTGGCTGTTTGCCTTTTTCATCTCCCATCGTGATTCCACTTCGGAGCACAATGTTTACATTCAGATCTTCCTTGCACGACTTAGACATCATCATCTACAGGTTCTGAGTCGGGTGAGGCAACAACTCTCCTTTGTCGCATATCCTAGCTATCAGCATAGGACAATCTTCTGTCTCATGATCAAACAAGTTGCAATACAAACACAATAGGCATGTTGGATTTGTGCAATCACAGGCTTAATGTCCTAGCCCTTCCCAATTGTAGCATATCAACTTTCCGTGACCTCTTCCAGGCCCTCCTCCGCCTCGGCCTCGTCCGCGACCCTGAAATCCTGTTCGCACCATTCCTGAATTCTAGTCAAGGGGCCGCATTTCAGCCTGAACTTTGTAGGTAGGAGTTCTATCCATCATTAAATCATAGCTTCTACAAGTGCACTCATCATGTGCCAATGACCTACAGAAGCTGCAAAACAACTATTGCAAATTTTGCATATACTTCTGTAACAAGTGACAATCGTCCGTGGAATGTTTTTCAGCTATTTGAAAAATTGCGCACCACAAAGCAGGTGTCATGCTAGGTCCTTCTTGCACTTCCAGTCTTAATGGCATTGGTCCTCCTCCAGTGAGGTAATTTTTGAAAACCAAGAAGTGGTCCTTATCATGATCCTGATTATGCACCACACCTCTTTGTGCACTTCTAGTCGAGCTGCCCTATCCTGTTTCAGACTCTGCATCTTAAGGCATAAATTCTTCAGCTGCGCATGGATCTGCTAAACTCCTAACTTAGGATCCTACATCAGTGTCTCATGCAGCCTCATCGCGATCTCTACGGCCTCTGCCCGAGTCGTTAGTTTCTACTGCGATAGCGCACTCCTCAGATGTGGTGTTACCGAAGCTACAAACCATTCGCGATGTTGTCCATTCGTTAGATTCATATTAGCCTCATGAATCATACATTTTAGCCTCTAATCTAGCTCCCAAGGAGTCTCGCCTAGTAGCATTGTGATCTCTTTGAATCTAATGATCGACTGTGCTTCAGACTTTGGCCTGCTAATTTCTCTGTTTAGTGCTTCGTGGATATCTGCGTTTCCTGCATTTGGATTATCATTGGAGTTCTTAATATACCAGGTCAGCGCGCAGTCTTGTAGGGTGCTAACCAGTGTTGCTTTCTTTATATTTTCATCTACAACTCCTTGCACTTCCCATACAGCCCTTACCACAAACTAGAATTGGTCCGGATGCTCATTTCCCAAACCATTGAACACAAGCAACTTCACTGTGCTTTCCATATTGAATCATGGTGGTGGTGGAAGTGGTATGGGTGAAGATGGAGGTGATGGTGGTGAAGCTAGTGGCGGTGTGGGTGGAGGAGGTATTCGCGGTATTCTTTGACTTATCAGATGGATCGCACTTCGCGGCGAGACCTTCATGAGCTCTTCCTTGTCCCCTCGTAGAGGTGAAATCAAGGGGCTAGTTTCGGGTCCCTTACTTCCTTTGTTCTCGTAAGCTTTTCCATTTCGCGTAGCCTCGAACATCAAGGTAATTACATAACCCTCTTTTTTCACAATAGCATTTTAATCCAAGTATTCAAAGACTTTACGTACTTACCTGAGGGTCCCTTGAGAAAGAGTCACTCTGCCTCGCTATAGCTGACTGAGGTGTCGGCCACGAACTTAGTAATGAATCCTCCTATAATCCAATTGAGCCAATGATCAATGACATGCGCGATCTCATCCTTCGATGCTTCCAACCTTTGCATTATCTATGGGGTCCACAAAATAGGACCGTCAAGTTTCCAGCTTCCTTGGCTATCTGCTAGCTTCACAATCCACTTGTACAACTTAGTAGGGAAAGAAGCGACGAAGATTTCATGGATATTTGTGTACATGTAGCAGTCTAACCACTCTTCTTTTGTCAGCTGCGGATTCCTGTTCTCCTATGATGCGAACTCTTGAATTCTTCTGTCCAACCAGCCTTCAATTTCCTTCTTAGTTGGATTCCAATGATACGACATTAGACATCTCTATGCAGATTCTGGTCCTGACAACGGAACCATTTGTTGGCTTGAGGGGGTCTAACCTAGGTTTAGAGTTAGTTAGCCAAACAAATCCCTACACTACTGGCCCTTTTGGCATCAGCCTGTGGAGCGCGGACTGAAGTCTCACCCGAAGTAGTATGGGGGATTTTAGAACCAAGTTTCTGCACCCTTGAGATGTATGAGGTGTTGATTTGGTCCAATTGTGCCTATCTGCATGTAGGTTACTTCACGCACTGTTCTAACCTTCAATACCCTCATGATCTGTTATAATCGTGTTTCGGCAGCCCTAACCAGGGGCTGAGATGCTTTTGCGTTGCTATGGCAGCGTCTTGCGCTATTTCCCCAAATTACACCGCATATCTTACTTATCTTCTTAAAGATATTAGTTAACTTCACGTAAATATATATTCTATATTGCATTCACTTATTCAACACATTCATACATATTCACGCATCATATAAGCATTAAAAGTGCAATGTATATTCAATGTAACAGTTGCACAAAACATGAAATAAATACACATAATGGATATAAAAATTCTCTTTATTAATGCTCTAACTATTACAGACTCAACTCACCCTGCGCACTCAGCTACAAGGGTCCACGCACTCAGTTGCAGACTACTAGGCCCCTGCGCACTTAGCTGCAGAGCCTTCTCCTACTCTACGACCCAAAACTGGACTTTACACTTCATCCTTCATTCTTATCATTATTATTCCATGATCTTATTATCTACTTAGAGCCTCGCTCTATTTATACAATCCCATAGCCCGTGGACCATGGGTAGATCTCTACAACCGACATTACATTACAAAATTGAGGGCAGACAATCCTATGACTCTTTTACAAACTATGCACTCCGCACCCACAAAATGTAGAGTCTTTACATCAGGGTTACAACTTTTGACCAAAATCTGGGCTCTAAGTCCCAAAACCTCCCTTGGGGGATCCCTCGCCCAACAGGACCCCAACACAAACATCGTGACTCACCCTCGAGATCACTTTTTCGATGTGGAGATCATTGCTTGAAGACCTCCCAACTTTTCCTGGATCGCTACAAGATCGACAGCGCATTGAGAGGCTACCTGTTGCACTTCCTGGACGCAATGTTCAGAGATTGCTATAGCTGAACTGCCTCCCTAAACATGTTCCTATGTTCCTTGCATCTATGCGAGCTTTGCTTCAGTAGAGGCGGTAATGATATATGCCTCATCAATCCACGGCTGTAAGCATGACTTCAAAACTGTTTCCTTATGTTGAGCAGCATCCACCTGCTCCTTGAGCACTTTCGCCTGCTGCATTTGCGCGAGCCTCTGTGTAAGGGAAACCGTCTGTGCAGTCAATTTTACTTCATCATATTTCTACTATAGCTCGCGCACCTATAGGTCAACCTATGCAACAACGAGGTCAACCTATGCAACAACAAAGCCAACCTTTGTAGCAGCCACAACGTCAAACTTTGTAGCAGTAGAGCTAGCCTTTGTAGCAGTAGGCCATCTATTCATATCAGCAAGGTCAGCCCGTTTAGGGCCAAGTTCAACCTTTGCAAGGGCAAGGTCAACCCTTGTAGCAGCATGTTCAAAATCCTTATGTCCAGGGGTAGTGGGTGAAAAATCCTTACGTCCAAGGGTAGCAAGTTCAAAATCCTTATGTCCAGGGGCAGCAGGTGCAAAATATGTATGTCCAGGGGCAGTAGGTGAAAAATCTGTATGTCCAAGGTGAGCAGTTACAAAATCCTTACATTTAAGGTCAACGAACTATGTTAGGATAGTATCAAGTCTACCCAGGATAGAATCCTCCCTACAGGCAAGGTAACCTACAATGGGGGAAAAAATTCCATATGAACAAAATCCTCCACTGTGGGGGAAAAGTCCTTACCAACAAGGAGGGATTCCATAGTTCGAGTATGTTTAGAGGCCCCAAATGCCTTTTAATACGCAATTGCCATTCTTGGCAAGATAGGAACTGCCAGATGTTTTAGGGCTCACCAATGATCCTATCCTTCGTTCGCCTTACTGGTGTCTAGTTTCAATGAAAGTTCTGAGCGATTTCCCGAAATTTGAAGGAAAATCGAAGGAGGATCCACAAGCCCATGTGATGACATATCACCTCTGGTGCTCCTCCAATTCATATGTTGATGATTCTATCTTCCTATGAATTTTTCAAAGAACTCTCACAAGGGCTGCAGTGAAATGGTACACCGAATTGCTTCGAGGTACCTATAGTGACTTCAACACTCTCACTATGGCTTTCCTCACTCATTTCCAACTGACCATTTGCTATGAAACTGGTGCCTATCTTCTTACATCACTTAAGCAAGACACTATGACCCATATCTCCGATCACATTTACGAATGGGGACATCGGCGTCGCTTGATCAAGTTTGAAATTGCTGATCAGTTGTTGACAAAATGGTTCACAAAATCATTTGTTAATAAAATTACTTAGGACATAGCCATGTGTGGATGTGTTACTAGGGAGAAAGCCATCGCTCGTTCCCAGTATTTAGATATTGTCTAATCGCAATATGACACATTGTATGAGATGTTACCTGATGCTCCAAGATCATCATATGATCTGACAGCATCGAAGTCTTCAACTACACCACTTGATGATGGAGTGATTGGTTCTGTGTCTCAGACTCCTGCAAAATCTTTTTTCAAGAAGAAATCAGTCTCGAACACTGGTTCCAATGATCCTTCTCAAAATTCACTTGGCCCTGGTAAAGCCTCTGAGGTTCATGCTGTTTAGTCTACCGCAATGGACAAATCCTCCAAGGATAAAAAGAAGGGAAAAGGAAAGGCCAAAGCCAATGCCTTGAAATAGGGCCCTACTAAGTCATCTTCTGACGATGCTTCTCAAAGAAAGCTGCAGTATTCATGCCTCATCTGTGAGGAGGATCATTACACCAAGAATTGTCCCCAATGATCTGAAGTTAGTTGCTTGCTTAAAGGGACCCTGACTGTCTTAAAATAACCCTTTCCATCCCAGCAGACCCAAATGGTAGACCAGCCTCAGTCTTCCGACCCCTTACGTTCCCAAGTGTTTATGATAAACATGCCTCTAAATGTGGCTACCAGATCTAAAGATTATCAAACCCCGATGAAAGGGAAATATAAAGAAAGTACCTCTTCCTCCTCTATCCCATCGACCTCCAGTCCTCTCCATATAGAGTGACCTAATCTTGATTCTGCTGTCCAACCACCCTCTCGAGGTGTGCTGCGAATGTCCTCGTATAATCCAAATGCTAGAGCTACTCAACACTATAATATTGTTGAGGACTTGGATTAAGCGCCATCAGCTATGTCTCCTCTCGAGGTCCTTCAAAGCCGTCCTTCTTAGCAGAAAGCATTATTGTCATCCATTGGAGGTATTGATCCATATAATTCCAATCTTATTTGCTTTGATCTGGAAAACCATGTTTTGCACTTACCTCATCAAATTTCCTTTCTCATTCAAGTGATCATTAATGAAAAGACAATTCACATGACCGTCATTGATGAAGGTGATTCGACTTGCATCATGTCTGTGCCTTGTTGGAAGGAAATTGGTTCTCCTACCCTGAACCAATTACCTAACATGTTGGAAGCCTTTGTGGATGCGATTCTCAACCATTCAGTGTCCTTCCTAATCTTTCCATTACCATGGAAGGTAAGACAGTTAATGTTGAAGTAGAAATTGTTGATGCAAATCTTAACTATAATATTCTACTTGGGTGAAGTTGGACCCATGCTATGCATACTGTAGCCTCCTCTCTGTTCTGCATGCTCCGATTTCCTCATCAAGGGAAAATCGTCATGGTCGACCAGTTGTCTTTCTTTGCCTCTTCTTCCTCGGATAGCAATGTTCCTTATGTGAAGCATACTGGTGCTCCATATGAGAGTGTGGGAGTTGGAATTTTCAAAGATCCTGCCTTAATGGGTATTTTTCCTCTCCCACCTCCACATGTTTCCTCAGTCAACATGATCTGGGTTAAGTCTTATCCTTGGGTCATTCCTCCTCCTAATCAGGTCGATGCATGGGGTGATGTCATGCCGTTAAGCCCTGCCAAGATTAATTATGTGGATATTGTTTCGGCTTCGGCCTCGGTATCTACTAATCATGCTACTTTGGGTACGTCTCTTGACGCATATTCTCAATCCCCTTGTCTTGGTTCTTCAGATTCTTTCAATCCTTTAATCGAGACTTTTCCTATTGATGAAAGTATCATGGAAATTATGTCTCTTGAGGAAGCACCTTGGAATGATACTCATCATCGTTCCTCATTCTTACCTAGCCAGGGATCCATGTCTACTTGTCTTGAGAAGTTCTCTTCTCATTTCCTGACCAAACCACTTCAGACACCTATCATGATCTATGAAGTTTGGTCGGAAGGGAATATGGGTAATATTACCCAAACGATGCCAATTGATAATTCTATTAAGCCTGGTATTGTTGAAAACATTCATATAGGGGTAACTTGTTCTCCTGATGAGATCAAGCTTTATACTCATCTTTTTCAAGAGTTTCGAGATGTGTTTGCATGGTCGTATGAAGAAATTCCCGGCATTGACCCAAGTATAGTCGTGCACGAAATTTTGACTTATCCTAAGGCGAAGCCCATTCGCCAACGGCTTTGTCCTATGCACCCTAGAAAAGCGGCCACCATTAAGGGGGAAATTGAGAAACTTCTTAAAGATGGATCTATTTATCCTATTCCTCTGACATATTGGGTGTCCAATATCGTACTGGTGACTAAGAAGCAAGGCACCATTTGGGTCTGTGTTGATTATTGTGACATTAATCGTGGCTATCCAAAGGACAATTATCCCACTCCTTTTATAGACCAAATTATAGATGAATGTGTTGGGAGTGAGATTTTCTCCTTTTTGGACGGCTTCTCTGGTTATAACCAGATAAACATTGCACCTGCTGATCAACAAAATACTGCCTTTATCTACCCGTGTGGGACTTTTGCATATAAAAAGCTCCGTTTTGGCCTTAAGAATGTTGGGGTTACTTTCCGATGGGCGATGTCTTGTGATTTTAGTGACATTAAAAACATCGTTCAGCCTTATTTGGATGATCTTCCTACTCATTCATGTAAGCACCATGACCCTCTCGATCACCTTCAACAATTTTTTCTTCACTGTCGACACTATAACATTCAGCTTAATCCACATAAGTGTGTCTTTTGCGTTGAATCCAGATGACTTCTCGGTTTATTGTTTCGAATTTGTCTTGATCCTCTCAAATTTGAGGCTATTGTTAATCTACCCCCTCCCTCTTCATTGCATCAAGTATAGAGTCTGCAAGGGAAAGTGAATTTCCTTCGTTGTTTTGTGCCTAACTATATTGAGCTAGCTTCAGGGTTCACTCAATTTCTTAAGCAAGGAACTCTGTTTCATTGGGATGAGACTGCCCAAAAGTCTTTTGATGACTTGAAAGTTGTCCTCATTAATGCTCCTTTATTTCACCCTCTGAACTATCATCATGATTATTTCCTCTATCTAGCTGTAGCTTCTAGCACTATTGCTATGGCCCTGGTGCAAGACGATGACGAAGGTCATGAACATGTCATTTATTACCTTAGTCGCAATCTCCTCGATGTGGAGACCCGTTATGCTCATGTTGAGAAATTGGATTTCGTTGTTGTTCAAGTTTTTCAACACTTTCGACATTATATTCTCCTCCGCACTACAATTGTGATTTCTAATTGCAACCCCGTGACTTATATTCTGACTCATCATTTGCTTGGGGGAAAATATTCCAAGTGGATTGTCATCCTCTAGGAATTTGATTTGGTGTTCACTATTGCCAAATCGAAGAAATCACTTGTATTTTCTTCTCTCCCTACTAGTGTGAATCGAAGAAATCACTCAAATTGGTTGTTGAACTACTCCCTGAAGCCTCACCTCAAGAAGAGCGTCTCCTATATTTGGAATGACTGGATGAAACCCATCATCTCATTGCTTTAGTCATTAAAGCTCAGAAAAAGCGAGTTAAATCCCATTTTGATCAGTTCGTCTCTCCTCATGCTTTTTCTGAGTGATATTTCATCTTGTTGTATGCCTAAGCTAACGATAAGTTATGGGTAGGAAAATTCGAACCCATGTGACATGGGCCCTATATTGTCAAGTGTATATTACAAAATGGGGCATATGAGCTAATTGATTATGAAGGTAACCCTTTGATCAAGCCCTGCAATGGGATGTACCTCAAAAAGTATTATGCTTGAGTCATATCGCATGGTTACTTGTATACATAAGTGTGTTATTCATTCTTGTGCAGTTTGGTTTGGTGTGTTTTTTGAAGCAACTTTCCTTCTTATTATGTCTTCTGTTAGGTCCCTATAATACTAGTGATTCCCCCATTACTATTTTCATTGTATCCCTTATTGTTATTATTGTGCCCCTTAGAATCCCACTATTGTTATTTTTATGACTTTATATTATTATTGTTAGGTCGGATTTGTTATATTGTGACCCCTTAGACTCCTATATATAGAAAGGAGGTTTTGTCATTTGTATCATCCAAGAATTGTTCATTTGTGTATTTTAAAGGAGGTTGCCCCCTCAAAGAGGCTAAATTCTAAGGCGTTGATATATATTTTCTATCTTTTTGTGAGCTGGTTTCATAACATTTGGTATTAGAGCTTTGGATTCTAGGGTTTTGTTGCTCCAAACAGGTCATCGTGGAATTTTCACTATAACTTTCTTTCTGCGATGTTTCAAAAGAGGAAAAAACATCCATTTGAGATGAAATCTTGCTGAACCTTGGGTCCAAATTTCATATCTTTTCTCGCTATATTTTTGGAGATATGACCTGAGGAAGTTAGGGTTTTTGCAAGCTCTAGAATTCGATCTACAACAAGCCATCATGGAATGTTAGTGTTATCACCCCAAGACACTCTCCTAGGTTGTAGCTCGGAGATGCTTGGGAACATTACAAACTCAACTTAATGTTGGAAATGGATGAATGAGAGGAATGATGCTTGTTCAATCCAGATAACCACTTCTACTTTGCTTGACTCCAGACATGCATGAGCACCCCCAAACTACAAGGCTTTAGACAACCAATTACTCACAGTGTAAGGATTGGGTGAATATGGAGAATACTGACCACACTAGCAGATGCACAGGACCCTGTGATGGCAGGTTGCAACTAGTAAAAAGGTCTGCAAATCTAGTTCCCTAGTGCACAGATAGGATGACAACTCTGTCACTAAGTGAAAAGAAACCTGATTAACAAATTCACTGATAGATGCAAGATCCAAACATAGAGGTAGGATGACAACTCCTCTAATGCTATACATCAAGAGTTTAGGAAAAAATGCATATCAAGCACAACCTAGAACAGAAAATAAATGGAAAGTGACCAATTAACAACAAAAGAAGCTTGTATTAGCTGAAAATGAAGTCAAGACGCTGCAAGTATCAAAGCAGTTACAATCTCTAGAAGTTGAACCTTACATCGAAATCACAACCATCAACCCTAATTACATTTGTTTTTCGGGTATATATAGAGTTTCATTACAAAAAATGTTATGCTGTTCTATGTGTGGAAGGGTCATAATGGACCACCAACCGCTTTAACTTCCTGGCAGAACTTCTGAGTGCAATTGCTTGCTATAGTGAACAAAATTGATCTCCTTGGATGCTCTATTGTACTTCTCGAGCAGTGGAAGTGTCATATGGATGAAGTTCCATAACTGCTGAATGTGTTTACCTGCTCGGCTCTGTACCTTTCCTTCTCGGCCATGTTGTTTGTTGAAGACGGTGGTTGAGGAGTAACTGCGCAGAGTACTGGATGCTGGCCACCTTTGTCCTTCGGATGCATGGGACAGGCTATGGTCGAGAGGATTGCATGGCGGATGCATGGGCAGGACATGAACATATATCAGCCATTGGATCAAATGAATGGACGACAGAGATCTCTCAGCGGGAGGAATCAGGGGATACGGAGGCGGAGAAACGTGGGCCGTTGGATCTCTGGCGGGCATGATCCAACAATCATCGGCGGTCAAAGATACACAGAGTTTATCGGGTAGGGAGGATGGTTTTGGCGGTGAGCGGTATTTATTGCACCACCTCGGGGCATAAGGTGGTAATTGTACAATGGCGTGCGATACCTATCATTGGGCGACGCGTGGCAGACAATAAGTGGTGAAAACCGCTTTTGATCACGGGTTATCATGCGGTCAGTTTGTGGGCGTGGGAAAAGCGGACACTGTCTGATCGCGGCGCAGATGATCGGACGGCGGGGGTTTAATCGCACAGGTTTTGTTTGATGTGACAGGGAAATGGCGGGTTGGAGTTTTGTGAAAGCGCGGGGTTGTATGGGTTTTGGGGTCTTTAAAGGCCCGGGGCTTAAGAAAAGCACTTTATATGATTTTAAACAGGAGCAGAAGCAAAGGAGGAAAAAAGGGGAATGGAAAAGGGAATGGAGAAAGGTGAGGGTAACTAGTGCAGACCTTTTTTGAGCAGAAAACTAAGGAGTGAGCTTACTTCTGCTCCTCGAAAATCAGCAACATGCAGCAGAGCTAAAACTAGCTCCTTCTAGGGATGAGATCCTCCCTATGAGGTCTCAAGAACTTGTAGATCAATGCCTTTCCTATGCAAACCAATTATCAAAATTTCCTAATGTTCCATTGGGCATGGAGTCTAAATGAGCCTATACTAAAGTAGCTAAAACAACATATTTACAATTTTAAGGCCAAAAGACCTTAAATGGCATAATTTTTCAGAAAACGCCCATTAACTGGGCCATCAAAAATTGTCTCTCCTTCCATACTTTTCAACATGAAGGTATCTTTCCCTTGAATTTGAGAAATGATAAAAGGCCCTATCCAGAAAGCATCAAATTTCCCATGGTTGCTTTTCTTCTCTTTCAGTGAATCCCACTTCAAAACCAAATCTCCAACCTGAAAATTATTTGATTTTTCCCTCCTATCAAAGACTTCCTTGATCTTCTCCTGATGTGCTATAGACCTTTCAACCAGGTGTTCTCTGATTTGGTGTACCTCTGCTAAATCAGTGATCCTTTTTGCCATGTCTTCTTCCTCATTCTGCTCTTCTTGTAGGAACTTTGCCACAGGGAGAGTTAACTGAATCGGGAATACAGCTTCAGTGCCATATACCAGCCTAAATGGAGAATTCCCTGTGGATTCATTGATGGTCACTTGGTTAGCCCACAACGCATATTTGAGCTTAGAATCCCAGATCTTTTTATTGTCTTCCAATAGCTTTTTAATTATCCTTATCAGGTTTTTGTTGGAAGATTCTGCTAGACCATTGCCTTGAGGATAATATGAGGTGGAATGAATCAGATTGATGCCCATTGAATCACACATGTCCACCAATTCTTTTGCCCTGAAGGTTGCTACATTATCTGTGATTATTTTATGTGGACACCCAAATCTGGTGAAGATATTCTCTGTCAAAAATTTCATGACCACATTATGATCAGCCTTTCTGGTAGGGATTGCTTCAATCCATTTAGTGAAATAATCTGTGGCCACTAATATCCACCTGTGCTGGCCACTAGAATGTGGATTGATCTCTCTAATGAAGTCTAAGCCCCACTGCTGAAAAGGACCATTTGCATGTATTGGTTTTAGGGGCAGGGACTTCAATTGTTGTTTTCCTTCAAATCTTTGGCACCTGTCACATGATTTAACAAATGAGAAGACATCAGAAAATAAGGTGGGCCAATAGTATCCAACTCTGAGGATTTTGTGTGCTGTAGTTTTCCAGTAGTGGTGTCCTCCACACATGCTGGAATGAAATTGCTGCATGAATTCAATGGATTGTTCTTTGTCCAGACACCTCAAAAGCATTCCAAATGGGTCCCTCCAATAGAGCAGATTTTCATGAATGCAATATTTTGTTGCCCTCAGTTTAACAGTTCTGGTTTGACTTTGAGTAAGGCCTGGAGGGTTTTCTAGCTTCAGCAAAAATTTAGCTATTGTAGAGTACTAAACACAAGAAGCTAGATTTTCTGCCAATGACTGACTTTCCCCTGGTTCAGCTGCTTCCTCTTTTGTTTGACCATTTTTTGCAATTGTGCTCATGAAATCTATGTTCAATGATCTGCAATTTTCTTCAGCCATCAGTCTGGCAAGGCCCTGACCTCTGACAAGCTTGGTGGGCTTCAATTCTATATTAAATTCAATTAACTTTGCAATCCATTTAGCCCTTCTTCCGTCAGCATCAGGCTGTGTTAAGACATCTTTTATTGAAGCAGAGGGCACATATGCAATTATCTTGAAATGCAGAATATAAACTCTGAAAGCTTTCAAAGACTTGATAGGAGAATATGCATGTTTTTCAATGATATCATATCTCAGCTCAGCATCCCTTATTGTTTTGCTAAAAAATGCCAATGTATGCTCTGAGCCTTCTTCATCTGCTTGCAATAAAACTGCTGCAAGGGTGTCTTCAGAGGCAAATGAAAATATATGGAACTCCTTGCTGTAATCTGGACTGCTTAAAGTGGGAGCTTCCATAATAGCTTTCTTAATGGACTCAAAGGATATTCTTGCTATATCAGTCCATTTGATCTCCAACCCCTTTCTCAACATAGAGGTAGTATGTTTCACAAGTTATGAAAAATTTGTGATAAACCTCCTCACAAAATTTATTTTGCCTAGAAAGGACTGAATATCTTTCTTTGATCTCGGGACAGACAAGGTCTGTATTTCTCTTACTCTTTCTGGGTCAATTCAGACACCTGTAGCAGAAACCACATGTCCTAATAGCTTGCCTTCTTCTAAAGCAAACTGTGACCTTTTAGGATTGATTGAAATCCCAAACCTTCTACACTTCAGGAACACTTTCTTCAAATGCTGCAAATGGTCATGATGGCTGCTGGATATACTATTATATCATAAAGGTAGATAAGGACAACTTATCCTTCTCTCCCACAAATGCTATATCCATAGCTCTCTAAAAGGTGGCTCCAGCATTCATCAATCCAAAAGGCATCTTGGAATACATAAAAGTGCCCCAGCGAGTGGTGAATGCAGTCTTCTCTTGGTCATCTGGATGTACAACAACCTGGTTCTAGCCTGAAAATCCATCTAAGAAAGACATTACTTTGGCTCCTGAGACCTTGTGCAACAAATGCTCCATATTGGGCAGAGGGTAATTGTCTTTCTTAGAGCATTTGTTTAAGTTTCTGAAATCAACATAGAGTCTGATTTCTCCACTTTTCTTCCTCACTATCACTAAGTTGGCTACCCATTTTGAGTATCTGAGAGGGACTATGATTTTGGCAGCTAATAACTTTTTTATTTCTTTTTCAATCAAAGGGATGAGCAAAGGATTTATTGGTCTCAACTTCTGCTTGAAAGGGATGGTGTATTTCTCTAAAGGGATTTTATGTTGGATAATCTTTTTGTCATATGTTTTCAGGTCACTATATTCCCAGGCAAAGACATCAGCAAATTGCTTCATTAAATTGCAGTATTCAGAACTTTGGTCAGCGGACAAACGGGTGGACAAATTTATGTATCTTGGCTAACCTGGACTCCCTATGTTATGCTTACAGACTACAAATTGGTCTTCTTTTTGGGAAATCCTATAAGGCACATCATTCTGGTCAAATATATTTTCTAATGGAACCAGACCCTTAGGTATATGATTGCTGGGTAGTTGGACAATGCTATCTTTACCAATTCTGTTTCTAAGCTGGGATTGGGGACTTTCTTCCAAGGCTTCATTCTCTTGGTCAATTTACATTTTAGAAAATTCATCAATGACTTGCAGAAACCTATTTACTTCATCATCATCTTCAAAGACTTTCTAATAATGGACATTATCAGGCAAGGAGGGTCTATATTTAATTTGGACTTCATAAACTAGTCTAGGAGGCATGGGAGGAATAAACATGCTAGCAGACACGGCAAGGTAATCAACAAGCTAATTTTTGGCTCTAGGGACATATGAGATACAAAAATGATCAAGGGAATCTTTGAGTCTCCATACCTCATCTTTGTATGCTTTCAACCTTGGGTGCTTTTCTTGGAATGTTATGTTTACTTGCTGAATGATGAGATCAACATCTCCAAACACTTTTATATTTCTGATTCCTCTGTCTTTAGCTACGTTAAGGCCCAATAGCAGCGCTTCATATTCTGCTATATTGTTGGTGACTTGAAAAGCCAGCTTAAAATACAGATGTGTGCTTTCTTGTTCCAGAGATATCAGCACCACCCCTGTTCCTGCAGTCTCCCTGGAACATGCTCCATCAAAGAACATCTCCCAAACCTGACTTCCTTGCTCTTCCCCAGCCTGAACTATTGGTTTCTTAATCTGTATTGAGGCCTTCTGGGATTCTTCAATTTGGAGGATACAAGCTCCAAAATCAGTATCCACGACATATATGGGATAATTAGTAGGATTCTTATCATCAATGATGATGTAGGCCACTTGTGCTTCTCTATACAATCTCCTGCTTTCTCCTCCAAAAACTGGGATAGTGGCATAAGATAGATCATTCTGTAGTGTCCCACCTAGTCTCTTAATCCATCCTCTAGACAGTAGCATGCCAAACTTAGGAGGGACATCTGCCACCACAATATCCATCATCATGCTCTTCAAGGGCAGCTGAGTCAGGGTAATGACCAGGTATTTGATTAATCCTAGGCATTTTACCTTCCTTGAATCAAATGAGAATAAGTCATGATATGGTCTAGTGATATCAAGGCCTAACTCTTACATGACAACTTTAGGCATCAAATTATTGCTGGCCCCCATGTCTAGCAAGAAATTGTGGAGGATTTTGTCATGAATGGTCAAGGAGACATAAAATGATGGAGAATTATTATCAGCAGGTTTGATCATAGGGCTAAGCACAACTACAGGCTTGTCATCTTCCAAATTGACATAGTCAGTGGGGGTTTGTATGGCTTTCAACTCAAGAGCCTCAAGGATAGGCTTTCTAAACACTTCACTCTTTACAAGTTCTATTAGAGGCACAAATATTTTTAATTTCTAGACATCTGATTCAAAAATAAAAGGGGAAGGGGACTTATCAGGACCTCTTACCTCTTGAGTTGGTGCTTTGAGGATGACTGGATCAGCTGCTGGCTTCTTCTATCTGATATTCTGTTGCTCTGTTTGGACAACAGCTGTTTGGGCAAGATTCTCCTTGACATTGTTTGCTTTTGACCTCAGATTATATCTTTTCTATTCACCAGTCTACAAAACAGACTCTCTGTCCCACTCTTGACTGATTTGGTCCTGTAACAATGATTCTTCATATGCAACCAATGTCAAAAAGGTAGCACTACCTTTATCTTCCGTGCAACGAATTTCATCCTCTTCTCCAAACTGCTCCTCCTCCATGACTACATTTTGGAAAGGGGCCTTAACTCTTTGTTCCTCCTTTGCTTCTTTACCCCTTTGAAGGATTTGTAATTTTTCATTTGCTTTTCTGAATGGATTTGGATTTTTTTCAGCAATTGTGTTTTGAAACCTTGTTTTCCCACAACTCTGCTCAACTTTCAGCTTGGATATCTCAGCAGCCAATGACTCTATCATCTTATTCATTTTATCTAGTTTTGGTTCTGAAGATGAAGCAGAGGAAGAAGAAGCCTCACCTCTCTGCCTTCTTCTATCAGCATGACCTTCAAGCTTTTCTGCAGCCATAATATTTGATTCCACCTCTAGCGCTGCATCTTGCATATCAGCTAGAGTGGCACATCTTCTTTCTCTCAAAAGCAGGCAGAAATCCAAGTCAAAAGCATTGGCATAAGTGAGTTTGGCAGAGGTGGGGGTAGGATTTACTTCAGTTGGTATCTTACTATACATACGGTTAAATCTTTTATTAAAATCAGGCAATGATTCCCCATTCTCCCTCTTTAGGTTTCCAAACTCTGTATGGTAATAGAGCAGGTCTTTTATATCTCCCCATTGCTTTAGGAATGCATCATCCAATGCCTCAATGTCTGTTATGGACCTATGGGGCAATTCTCTAAACCACTTTCTAGCCTCTCCATCAAGGCTCTGAACAAACACTCTCATCCACACATCATCTTCACTGATATCTAAGTTATCAACATAACTGTAAAAAGACTTAAGGTGTTCTTCAGCTGTTACCCCCTCTATACCAGTGAATTTGGGCATATATTTCTAATATTCTCCTGTAGTCATGGAATTCAAAGGAATAGGCAAGACTAGGGGTCCATACTTAGCAGCTATGATTCTTTCCATCTTCGTGGAAGCTTTCTGGCCTGCCATGACTGGGATAGGTGGAAGGCTACTGGTAGATTGAATGGTAGGAAGTAATGAAATAGATGACATAAATGAAGGAATATTATGGACTGTAGGGGAGGATTTATTTGGACTGAGATCCAAAGGGGAACTGACTGAACAAGGAGCTCTATTAATCTCTGAAGGAATATCTTTACTAACAGTGCTAGGCTCTAAATCTTCAAACTGTATATCCTCAGCCATAGCCTTATATTTCAGAGATGCATTAGTTTTCTTAGGCTTACCTGATCCTGATGCTCCTTTCTGTGATGTTTTCTTCTGCTTAGCAATCTTCTCAGGGTCAGGCACTAGGTCAGCTGGTGATTTCTGAGGATTTCTCCGGGTATGCCTCACAAACTGAGCCAGAACTGAAATGTGGAGTCGCCACTAGGTAGGTTCTCCAGTAGAGTCACCAGATAGATGATTACAACCAAAAATGTGTCCAGACTTTGTCTATCATCAAAGCATGGAACTGTGTTGTTCTCCCAGGGAAGCTGAGCTTCAATCTCCTCTCCCCGGCAACGGCGCCAATCAATGTTATCAACCCAAGAAACTCTCCTAGGTTGTAGCTAGGAGATGCTTGGGAACATTACAAACTCAACTTAATGTTGGAAATGGATGAATGGGAGGAATGATGCTTGTTCAAGCTAGATAACCACTTCTACTTTGTTTGACTCCAGACATGCGTGAGCACCCCTAGACTACAAGGCTTTAGACCACCAATTACTCAAAGTTTAAGGATTGGGTGAATATGGAGAATATTGACCACACCAGCAGATGCACAGGACCCTATGATGGCCGGCTGAAACCAGTAAAAAGGTTTGCAAATCTAGTTCCCTAGTGCACAGACAGGATGACAGCTCTCTGTCACTAAGTGAAAGGAAACATGATTAACAAATTCACTGATACATGCAAGATCCAAACATAGAGGTAGGATGATAGCTCCTCTAATGCTATACATCAAGAGTTTAGGAAAAAATGCATATCAAGCACAACCTAGAATAGAAAAGAGATGGAAAGTGATCAATTAATAGCAAAAGAAGCTTGTATTAGCTGAAAATGAAGACGAGACGCTGCAAGTATCAAAGAAGTTACAGTCCCTAGAAGTTGAACCTTACATCAAAACCACAACCATCAACCCTAATTACATCTGTTTTTCGGGTATATATAGAGTTTCATTACAAAAAAAATTCTATTGTTTTATGCATGGAGGGGTCATAATGGACCACCAATCGCTTTAACTGCCTGGCAGAACTTCTGAGTGCAATTGCTTGCTGTAGTGAACAAAATTGATCTCCTTGGATGCTCTGTTGTACTTCTCGAGAAGTGGAAGTGTCGTATGGATGAAGTTCCATAACTTCTGAATGTGTTTACTTGCTCGGCTCTGTACCTTTTCTTATTGGCCATGCTGTTTGTTGAAGACAATGGTTGAGAAGTAACTGCATAGAGTACTGGATGCTAGCCACCTTTGTCCTTAGGATGCATAGGACAAGCTATGGTCGAGAGGACTACATGGCGGATGCATGGGCAGGACGGGAACATATATCAACTGTTGGATCAAATGAATGGATGACAGAGATCTCTCGGCGGAAGGAATCAGGGGATACGGAGGCGGAGAAATGCGGGCCGTTGGATCTCAGGCGGGCATGATCCAATGATCATCGGTGATCAACGATACGCGGAGTTTATCAGGTGAGGAGGATGGTTTTGGCGGTGATCGGTATTTATCGCACCACCTCGGGGCATAAGGTGGTAATCGTACAATGGCGTGCGATACCTATCATGTGGTTAGTTTGCGGGCGCGGGAAAATCGGATGCCGTCTGATCGCGGTGGAGATGATCGAATAGTGAGGGTTTAATCACACAGGTTTTGTTTGATGTGACAGGGAAACAACGGGTTGGGGTTTTGCGAAAGCGTGCGGTTGTATGGGTTTTGGGGTCTTTAAAGGCTTGGGGCTTAAGAAAAGAACTTTATATGATTTTAAACAGGAGCATAAGCAAAGGAGGAAAAAAGGGGAATGTACAAGGGAATGGAGAAAGGCAAGGGTAGCCGGTGCAGACCCTTTCTGAGTAGAGAACTAAGGAGCGAGCTTACTTCTGCTCCTCGAAAATCAGCAACATGCAGCAGAGCTAATAGTTAGCTATAACGCTTTCTCTACGAAGTTTCAAAAGCTAAAAAAAAACCCATTTGAGAAGAAATTGGTCTGAACCTCAGCTCCAAATTTCAGATCCTGTATCACTATATTTTTGGAGATAAAATTTGAGGAAGTTAGGGTTTTTGCAGACCCCCGAATTACATTCCAAATAGGTCACCTTGGGAAAATATTCATAACTTTATCTCTGAGCATCAGATTTAATTTCCGTAAGAAACTGTAGAAAGAGGATGGAATGTAGTTTTCTGGGTACCATTTTCAGAATCTAAGGTTGAAACAGTGACCCGCGGCACGTTGTACAAGTTCGCTCTACTGAACAAGTCTATAATCAGGTCATCGTGGGAGATTTGGCATAATGCTTCATTGGAGAATCCAATATTGATCAGATTTGCGAGTTTAGAAAGATTAGTTAGAAGGTTACCGCAGGAAGAAATTTTAGAACTGGGAGATGCAAAAATATAGAGATACATCAGATTCAATATCAAGCTCCTACAAAGTGAAAAAATGTGTGTAATTTTTTTTTAATTTTTGCATAAGCTTGGGTTGAAAAATTAGTTTGAAGGAATTCAAAGGGCATAGTGAAGCATTATTATCAGTAATTGATGCCCCGAAGAAAGAAAATGGAAACACCTAGTAAGAAACCTGAAAGCTCTAGCATGAATCATGAAGAAGAGGAATAAATGGAACATGATATATTAAAATTATGAGACCAAGTGTAACAAATTTCACTCGCACAAAAAGTAACAGAAAATAAGATGGATGGTTTAAAGAAGGACGTAGAAGCTAAGATGGATGGTTTAAAGAAAGGCATAGAAGCTAAGATGGATGGTTTAAAGAAAGGCGTAGAAGCTAAGATGAATAATGTGGAAGATAAGATGGACAACGTGGAAGCTAAGATAGACAATTTGAAGACAAGCATGAAAGATTTGAAGATAGATTTAAAGATAAATTTGACAAAGTTTCTACAAGAAATGCTTACTAATGGTGAAAGGGCAGTAAAGGAAACTCACGATGAGAACAAAATAAATGTTAACCATGATTTCATAGGCTCTAACATTGGATCGAAGAACCACCACGTTCCAAAGATCGATATGAGGAATTTTGATGGCAAGGATCCTGGAACATGTATACTATAGATGGAGCAAATATTTCGATCTCCATAATGTGCCAAACACACAAAAGGTACGCATTGCAACTTTATATTTGGAACCAAATCAGTTTGTATGGTATCTATGGCTTTTCTCTCATAAACAAATTGTCACTTGGGCTATTTTTACAGATGAAATGATATCACATTATGAGGATACAAAAAGCAACACTTTTTTAGCCAATTGATAAATCTCAAACAAAAGGTTTCAATGATGGAGCACATTGAGGACTTCCAAAAATTGAATATAAGGGTAAAATATATTCTAGAGGAGCATAGGATTGATGTGTTCATAGGGACTCTAAAAGATAATATCCAACATGAGGTTCGCCTTTGGGAACTAGATTCATTGGAGAAGGCATTCAGGTTGGCAAGAAAAATGGAAAGCAAAATTATGGCAACAAGGAAGCCTACCATTCTCAATAATAAAGATGGAAGTGTTGCTACCCCTAGCCATCCACAACCTACAAGGTTGACACCACAACAATTGGAAGAAAAAAGAGCAAAAGGGCTTTGTTACAATTGTGATAGCAAATACACTAAAGGTCATAAGTGTTCCGAGAAGAAATTATTTTACATAAATTGTGAAGAGGAGGAAGAAAAGGAACAAGAAACATCAAAAGAAGAGGATATACACCAAGAAAAAACCCTAGAAAAAGAAGAAATGAATCCGACCATATCTTGTAATGCATTGGCTGGAATTACCACTCCTCAAACTATCAAGATAGAAGGGAAGATCAAGAAGAAAAGGGTAATAGTGTTGATTGATTCAGGAAGTACCCATAATTTTATTTATTGTAAGATAGCCAAGGAATTGAGTTGCTTCCTATATCCAGCACCAGAGTTTCAATTGATGGTTGCAACTGGAGGAACCATAAATTGCTCAGGAAAGTGCCATAATATCAAGCTATCCATGGGAGAATATGTATTGAATAGCCCAATGCTTTCCATTCCAATGGGTGGTGCTGATGTTGTACTAGGAGTCCAATCGTTGCAATCCTTGGGTACAATAACTTTTAATTTTCAGGAAATTTTCATGAAATTCTCTGCAGAAGGAAAGGAAGTTGAATTAAGGGGTATCGCAGGGAAACAGGGAAATATAGTCAGCTCTAACGGAATGACAAAGCTTCTAAAGAAAGAACAACGAGGCATAATTGCACAATTATGTTCACTAGAGGTTCCCACATCGAAATCATCCATTTCTCCAGATCTCCAAAAAGTCTTGGACAATCATTCCAAGGTATTTGAGACTCTCAAATGCCTCCCACCTATTCGTGGTCATGATCATGCTATCAATTTGATTCCAGGAAGTGTTCCTCCAAACATCAGGCCTTACAGATATCCCTATGTCCAAAAGAGTGAAATTGAATGTATGGTTGCAAAAATGCTAGAGGCTGGTATAATTCAACCTAGTCAAAGTTCTTTCTTTGCTCCAGTAGTATTAGTTCACAAGAAGGATGGATCATGGCACATGTGTCCAGATTATAGGGAACTAAACAAGCTCACTATTAAAGGTAAATTTCCCATTCCTATCATTGATGAATTATTGGATGAATTGCATGGATCAATTTACTTCACCAAGTTGGATCTTCATTCAGGATATCATCAAAATCAGAATGAAGACTGAAGACATTTCGAAAACAACATTTGGAACTCATGAGGGTCATTATGAATTTTTGGTCATGCCTTTTGGCCTTTTTAATGCACATTCTACATTTCAAGGTTTGATGAATTCCATTTTCAAACCCTTCCTTAGAAAATTTTTGTTAGTATTTTTTGATGATATACTAATCTACAACAAGTCTTGGAAGGATCATGTCCAACATGTTGACATGGTGCTCAAACTATTGGAGGAGAAACAATTATATGCAAAAGTATCCAAATGTTTATGTGGAGTAAAGAGGTGGAATATATGGGTCATATTGTATCTCATGAAGGTGTTAAGGTAGACCCTAGAAAAATTAAAACCATTAAGGAATGGAAAATCCCAACATCCATCAAGCATCTACGAGGATTTCTCAGGTTGACAGGATATTATCGCAAGTTTGTTAAGAATTATGGGAGAATAGCAGTACCTCTAACAACATTATTGAAGAAAGATGCATTCTCATGGACTCCAGAAGCAACAAAGGCCTTTGAACATCTTAAATAGGCAATGTGCCAAGCACCAGCCTTAGCTACACCGGACTTCACAAAAACCTTTATTGTGGAATGTGATGCCTTGGGAAATGGAATTGGTGTTGTTTTAATGCAAGAATAAAGACCCATTTCTTTCGAAAGTCGTCCAATCAAAGGAAAGTATTTACACAAAGCTATTTATGAGAATGAAATGCTAGCAATACTACATGCACTTAAGAAATGGTGACCCTACCTAATGGGAAGACACTTCAAGGTAAAAACAAATCATGATAGTCTTAAATACTTTTTAGAACAAAGATTATCTTCAGAAGAGCAGCAAAAATGGGTTACAAAGATGTTGGGTTAGGACTTTGAAACCATCTACAAAAAAGGGAAGCAAAATGTGGTGGCAGATGCACTCTCAAGAAAGGATGAGGATTTGGAAGCATTTCTTTACGCCATTTCTATTATCCAACCAGATTGGATAAAAGAAGCAAGGGATGAATGGAAGAATGATAAGGAAGTGTGGGCACTCATTCAAAAGATACAACAAGATCCCAGTACATCTGATAAATTTAGTTGGAAAAATGATTCATTATGGTACAAGGATCGATTATACCTATGTAAGAATTCCCAACTCAAACAAAAGTTTCTTAGGGAATTGCACACCTCACCCTTAGGAGGGCACTTAGGATTTCTAAAAACCTACCACAGGGTTAAGACATATTTTTTTTGGGATGGCCTTATATAGGATATTCAAAAATTTGTGGCAGAATGTTTGGTTTGCCGACAAAATAAAGTTGAAACAATTAAGACCTCGGGACTATTACAACCTTTATCGATTCCAAGCCAACGTTGGGACGAGGTTTCAATGGATTATATCATTGGTTTACCCAAGTCCTAAGGAAAGAGTGTTATCGTGGTGGTAGTTGACAGACTTACCAAGTATGCACACTTTTGTGCATTATATCATCCATTTAAAGTGAGTACAATTTTTACTGCATTTATGGAAACAATTCAAAAGCTACATGGAAACCCAAAGATTATTGTAAGCGACAGAGCTCCCATTTTCACTGGAAATTTTTGGACATAATTATTTTCTTGTCTTGGTACTCAGTTAGCTCATAGCTCATATTATCATCCTCAATCTAATGGGAAAACTGAGATAGTAAACAAATGTTTGGAAGGATATCTTCGTTGATTTATATCTGATAAACAGACACAATGGGTCAAATGGTTGCCTCTGGTTGAATGGTGGTATGAAACTTCCTTCCATACTACAAAAAAAATGACCCCATTTATGGCACTTTATGGATATCATCCACCATCCATCACATCATATTTAAGAGAAAATTCTAAGGTTCAAGCAGTGGAAGATCACATCGAGCATCAACAACAATTTCTCCAACTCTTAAAGGATAACCTCACCTTGGCGCAAAATAGAATGAAACAACAGGCAGATCAACATCGCAGCGAAAGAAGTTTTGATGTAGGTGATTAGGTATTCCTATAGCTACAACCATATGAGCAAATGTCCCTCAAGCAAACTAAGAAGGATAATAAATTATCACCAAAGTATTATGGTGCGTACAAGGTGTTGCAAAAGGTAGGTACTATGGCATACAAATTGGAGCTTCCTGTAGCTTCTCGAGTGCACCCCGTTTTCCATGTTTCATACTTAAATAAGGTTATGGGTGACAAGATTCCAGTTCAAACAATATTGGTAGAACTTGATGAGGTAGGAAAAATCATATTGGAACCTGAAGCATTAAAAGAAACAAGAGGATGAAGATTCCACATGGGAAGATGAGAATTTTATACAGAAGCATCCAAAACTACTCAAGCGTTGAGGACAACACTTTTTTGTAGGAGAAGGGCATGTTAGGTCCCTATAATACTAGTGATTCCCCCATTACTATTGTCATTGTATCCCTTATTGTTATTATTGTGCCCCTTAGAACCCCACTATTGTTATTTTTATGACTTTATATTATTATTGTTAGGTCGGATTGGTTATATTGTGACCCCTTCTACTCCTATATATAGAAAGGAGGTTTTGTTATTTGTATCATCCAAGAATTGTTCATTTCTGTATTGTAAAGGAGGTTTCCCCCTCGAAGAGGCTGAATTCTAAGGTGTTGATCTATCTTTTCTATCTTTTTGTGAGCTGGTTTCATAACATCTTCACTGTATTTGCAGATGTTTGTGACTCCTTATGTCGGTTTCGATGATGGTGCTTGCCATAGTACCCAGAATTTATCATCTGTGACATGGGCTATTTATGGCCTTCATGGTGATTTTATTAATCTTCAAGGTATTTGTTTGGGTCAAACAACTAATAACATTGCTGAATATAACGTAGTTATCGAACTTTTGTCAGAAGCCATTGCTCTTGACATTCGAGAAATGTTTGTTAACCTTGATTCACAACTTGTTGTTGTTCATCTCAATGGGAAATATTCTTTCATAAACCCTCATATATTGAGAATCTATTTGCGTATTCATCTATTCGAAATAAATTTTGATTATATCACATATCATCACATTCCTAGGCATATGAATACATTAATAGATGCATTGGATAATTATGTTTTAGACAGTAATTTACGAAATATGTGAAAAAATGTTGTATCATAATAAACAAGAAATATAGCATATATATATATATATATATAGATATATGTCGATAATGTTTGAGTGTAATACATCAACATCCAAAAAAAATAGTGTTCTGAGTTCATCCGTGGCTCGCATGCCTCAAAACTGTAAATGCTAAACTATGGACTACTCTGTGTGGTGATCATGATAACATGTTACTGCTCGTAATACACGATCCAGTGATCATCGAATCTGATCTAACACTCCCACTATGTGCTGCTGGTAACGGTGAGGAATATCCTTGATCCGTGCATACTCTAGGATTCCTCTGGTCATGCCCTCTAGATTTCGGGCAATCTCGTCTTCGTTATCAATTCCTTCCTAATAAGGAGTGACCTCGAGTTGTCGAGCCATGCGTCTAGCTATAGGGGACATCCTTGCCGGTTTTTAGGGTCCAACATCTGCAATTACAAAGACAAGATGTCATGAATACATATATGAAAAAACAATAAAAAACCAAAAACCAAAATTGTTTTTCTCACCTCCATCATAATAGTCTTCTCCTTTTGGGAGTGGTATGTCAGGGTCACTGTGGAAGTTAGTCCCACTATAAGACCAATCCTCTACCGCGATCAACTATCATCTAAGCCATACAAAGAAGGCAGGCCTGTAGGACATCAGTTGTCCCCCTACAGACCTAGGCATCAGGTCACTCCATCGGATCATCTGTGGATCTCATGGTACTTGAGGATTCACCTCCTCCATCTAGTAGTGGAACAGTGGGATCCATTCCAAGAAGGAGGTCTGTTATCGGGAAAACTAGTGTCCATTCAGAGCTGCTAGTCCCACTAAGACGGGTAGCTATCTTAGAAACAAACAAACTAAAGTTACTTGTGTTTTCCTTTATGAGAGATAGATGAGAGAGAAGCAGACAATACGAACCTTCGTCTTTCGCTAGTCTCCTTGCTCGTTTCCTCTCTCCTTTGATAGAGCTTTTGCCACTCCTTTGTCACTTGTCCCACTTCACAGAACACCTGTAGAGTCAAAGCAACAAAATACCATCAAAGCATAGAGATCTATGACCATAAAAAATGTAGGATCAGATGTACATTAACCATATAAATGCATATACAAATACAATATTCAAAGATATACAAGCATATGGAGGAAAACTCAAATAGATTTATTGATATAAGTAGTAGAAGAAAGAATTACAAACAAGCTGTTTGATGCAGCGTCATCCTCCTAGCATGAAATCCCTCTTCACATCATACAAAGCAAGATCACCCAACAATGTCTTCAAAGAGAAACCAACAACACTTCCTTGCAAATTACAAAATTCCAGCCTCTGGATCTCTAGGATGAGGGATCCATATATAGTTGTTTGCAGGAGAGTGATTCAGCTTCTAGGATTTTGATTAGTGTCATTTCATTGATAGTTCTTGGTTCCACTTGGAGATTCTATGATCTCTTACTCATCCCTGGGCGAATTTAGAGAGGCAAGTGTCATATGAGCAGTTTCTAGAAGATTCTTTGGGTTTCCACCTAGCAAACTGCTTCTGCCATTTGTCTACTCTCACTCATCGCACCCTACAGAAGGGCTTTCCAGTATGCATCGCACCCCCCATGTGTAATAGGTGAGATGTATCGCACCCTATGCATGAAGTAGTCTGTATGGTCCAGTTTTGACTAGTTCTGAGTAGTTTTTCAGGGAGAACTTCTGGGAAATGATGTAATCAGTTGACCTTGTTCCTTTAGGGTATGAAACAAAAAATTTATGGGTTTAGAAGCCCTTGGTTTATGGACATATGTGATTGGGGTTACAGTGCCCAAATATGTCTATAACAGTTGCCCCCTAAAGCATGAGGTCGTAAATCTTTTGATGTCGGGTGAAATGATTTATAATGAGGATCCGAGGTTTTTCGAACTGGAAGGTGACCTGTAATAAGATACAATACAATACATTATCTTCAAAATATTTTCATGATCTAGCTGAGGTGGGCATTCCCATGCTCATCTTTATAAATTCGTATTCATGTACATAAGACAGACAATCGTCTGTGTGGCAGACTGATGATTCTAGTAGAGCCATCATCCTTTAGTTTGGATGATTATCTGTGCAGCTATGATGTACATTTGATGTCTTTATTTTCTTGAATATATCGCAGCCCAGATGGATGAAACTAGATCCGGGGTCTTCAAACTCATTCAATATTCACCCGAAGTACAAGTCGATCCATGTGAAAAGATGTTTCGAGGTCGAACATGGAAATACATCGCTTGATTACCAGCCAATGATGTAAGTTGTTAACAGGCGTGAGAGGAATCACCGATAACGATAATGACACTCAAGGTACTGCAGTACAATTCACGTGGTGTGAATACATGAGTTGATGTCGAACACCACACAAAATCTTTCGGTCGAAGGCCATTGATGTGAACCTATCGCCGGAAGTGAGAAACTTGCCATTGAGGCATGCAAGCTTCAAAGTATTGAAAGGGTTGTTCCTAAGTCAACTTCTTGGATAATGAGCTGGTGTCGAGAAGAAGTGACCCATTGTAGGAGGGCCTTAACGAATCCCACATCTACGACATGGAACGGAGCAAATGATTTTGTGGAGGTGAAAATGATTTGGTGATACAAGGTTTAGGGTGGCAATCATGAAAAATGGAGAGTGAAGGTATTGCAGCAGATGAGGCGTTAGCTAGGTTGGTGAGTTCTCTGAGCGACCTCCTTGAACATATCGGTGACACTGAAATAGATTGGTAGCGTTAACCCTAAAAATGGATGGTACGGTGGACCAATGGTGATATTACCGGTGAAAGGAATAGCCCAACCTGACTCGATCATGGTGATGGAGTGAAAGTGTCTTGTTCAAGTGTGACCTGCTACCAATGAAGCTATTCAAGTTTTCTTCACTTTTCCCCAGTCATTGCTGACCAGTACCTCTTTATTTTTGTCAAGCTTGAGGAGGATAACACATGCTTGTTCTATAATTTTCCCTTTGGGCAAACCTATCGCTATGTTTTAACGAGCCTAGCGATAGTGAAACTCACTCTTGTCTGCATGGACAAGTTTGTCGCTATTGTTTTAACAAGTTTAACGACAAAGATAATTCGGTCCTTTTCAATTTTAGAGAGTCTAAAAAGAGACGTAAAGGCAACTCCAGTGTTACTTTTTCATAATGTAATCCCTTAAGTCTGAAAAAGTGTAAAATAATACGAAAGGGATGACTTTTCGATAGTTTTAACGAGTCGAACAAGACAAGCGCTCGATCTTTTTGTGTAATAATCCCTCAAGTCCAAAAATATTAAAATCTAGAGGAGGGATGGCACTTCCGATTGTTTTAACAGCTAAAGAGGCCAATTGCTCGGCAAAATTTTCATATTTTACGAGTCAGATGAAAAGAGCTTAAAGGAGACTCATTTTTTGAGGAACGATTGATGTTTTTGTATAGCAACTGGTTCCAGGTAAGGTTTGGAAATTTTCAATCATGGCAGTGTAAAGAAGGTGGCTAATAGAATCAATCATCGTAGCTATTCCTCAAAAGGGGTAAACAATCAAATGGAGGCATATGATCAGCTAAAAAAGAGTGGAGGTGATGGTAAGAACACGACCAAGGTTCAAAAGCTGATAATTATGCGATTGCAAAGATTATTTACTTAAGGTGGGTTCATTTTTAATGAGCTTAAACTTTGGGGGAACATTTTCTCATTGCTAGGTTTATTTTTTAACGAGCTTGAACTTCGAGTAAAACTGCTCATTGCTATATTTATTTTTTAACGAGCTTGAACTTTGCATAAAACTGCTCATGATAATAGTCAGAGATGTTGATTTCACCATTAACACTATGTTCTTCTGACAGTCGTACTGCATATTCAATTACTCCATCAAATTGATTTGAAATGTAAATACATGCTTGAAAAATGATTTAAACAACAATATTTTACTTGAACTACGTGAATAGTAACATAAAAATAGTTTTTACCTCTCATTTTTACCATTTCATTCAAATTTGGGATTTTTGGAGCTCTGGAGGTGTTTTCCCCTTTGATTTTCACCAGCTGATTTTGGGAGATTCTGTGGACTATTTTTGGTGCCGTCTAGACCAAGTAGGAGCTAACCCTGAGCTCTTCAATTGCATTCTTTCCTTTTCTGATTTTGAGCATGTTTTCCTGTTCTTCTGGGCCTCTAGGGTTTGAACAATTCATTCTCTCCCCATCACACCTAATGTACATCGAAAGGTGCGATGCATACTGAGCTGGCCATTGGCCAGTTAGGATGCACCTCACCCAGTACACAACTGGGGTGCGATGGGTGCAAAAAGGAAAGTTTATGCACTGTTTTTTCATGGAAATTTTGCCTGTTTTTGCCTGAATCAGGATCCTGATTCTTCTCTTGTTTGTTTTTCAGAGATTAATTGGATCAATATGGTCATTACATGGTGTGAACGTGAGCATGAAGAAGAGGACATGGTTGCTTTACATGATCCAGGTACGGTGACTGCTTTGCGGAACTGTGGTTTGCTCAAATTCTTCCGCATATCCAGCATGAGGCAACAAATCAATTTGTTGCAATATTTTCTCGATGCATGGGATCCTACCAACCAAGTGTTCCAGATTCGAGGTAAATCCATCCCTTTGACAGTTGAGGATATCTACTTCTTGACTAGTTTATCGAGGTGTGGTGCCCCTCTCTCACTATCAGGATCCGCCCATGGGGGTGAATCCGTGAGGGATTATATTTTCCGATTCTGTAGAGATGGATCTAAGCCGAGCAGGGACGAAAAGATCAATATTTGAGATGCCACTGATCAGTCCTTGAGGACTATTTTATTCACCTTTTCTAGATTGGTTGGTAGTGTGGCTCTTCATTTGGCCAATAGGTCCTATATGCAGTATGCACTGGAATGTCTTGAACCAAAGGTATTCAGCTGGAATGATGCAGTACTTCCGGTTATAAAAGAAGAAATTACAAAGGTGAAGAACAGAAGATCTAAGAACTTTGGTTATGGTTCTATTCTGACTGCTTTCGCCTTGGAGAAGATCCCACTAATGCAACCACACTACATTTCACTTGGACCGCCAGTACCAACGGAACCACGGATGTAGAGATGGGTCAATCTTATGGCCAGACATGTTGGTCAGTCACAGATTTCATTCTCTAATGCCTTCTTTGAGTGGTTTTACCATCAGGAGATGGTCTTTGCCGAGTATCCATATGCTGGGATGGATTTTCGGGGTGACCCAGATTTAGTGCTGCTGGCTGGCAAGCAGTGGGGTGCTATAGGTGAAAGATCTGACCATATCTCTTTTTATCATTTTTATAACGTTCTTGTATCTTTTAAATGTTATCAATACTAATCAAACCCATATATTTGTGCAGATATTGGACCAGTGCGACCATCAGTGCGCCCGAGGGTAGCAGCTGCCGTTCCAACAAGAGAGGCTGTAGGGAGGGTTGTCCTTCATGATCTGGACGTAGCCGAGACCCTTGCAGTATTGCAGGATCAGATCGAGGGTCTCACCCTTGGTAACCAAGATGTGAGGAACGACGAGTTACCTCTGAGATTACAATGCCATACTACTGGCATGCCGAGTTGATGGACTAGGCTCTTATGTATGATTGCACAGGCGGTGACTTGTTATTACCAGCACCATTAGTCTAGGGTGCTTTTTTTCATTTTTGAGTTTTTGGGTCATGTGACCAATTTTGTCTTAGACATAGAACATATTTGACAAACTATGAACAGTTATATATATATTTTTGATTTTTGGAGCTTTATTTTGGTTAAGTTATATGATCCTAATGCAAATGTTGATTGAAATGCTTTCTTTTATAAATGCTGCAAATGTCTATGTAACACATAATTTGCTAATGAATCAGTTAATGTGTTTAAGTTTTTGGAAATGTGTTGATATTGAATAAAATCAAACTCTCTTTCCAAAATCTTGACCCTTAGGAACATGCGATAGATAGCTGGATTTCGAACGGAATAGATGCCAGTAAGCTGTAGGATGACAAGTTGTGAGTCTAGCCTGAAAAGAAGTCAGCGTATGCCATGTGCGATGGAATCAAAGATAAATTCTATCAACATGCTATACTCAGCGATGTTGTTCATTGAACGACCAATACATACCCCTTTGAAACTCACTAACTTGCCGCTTGGATAAAAAATGGCCCACGCTGCAGAAGATAGGTTCCGCGTACTACGACTAGCTCCGTTAGCAAATCCAAAAAATGATTCCAATAGGTTTGACATCTGTAACAAATGCAAAAGTGGATTACCTAACCCAAAAGATCACTCTTGACAAAAACAAAAATGTAACAAAAGCATATAAAGTGGTTACTACACTTATTCAAGCATAGTAACGCTTAAGGTACAACCAGTTTCAGGGTTGCACCAGTGGAATCCCATCATAATCTACTAGCTCATAGGCTCCTTTTGTTAACACTCATTTAACAATGTAGGGACCCATCCAAAAATATTGGAACTTACTTGCTCCCAATTTATCAGATTCATGATCATAAAGCAAGACCAAGTCACCTTCTGAGAAGACACGAGGTTTGACATTTTTGTCAAACTACACCTTAACTCGTTTCTTATGGGCTTTGTTAGCCAAGGTGGCATCACGACGGGTTTCATCCATTTGGACTAGTTCCAAGAAATGAGCCTCTTCCTCTGAAGTTCTGAGGAGAAGGTCGATTGTGAGCTTGAGAGATGAAATCTCACACTGAATTGGTAAGATGGCTTCCAGGCCATACACTAGCTGAAAGGGTGTAAACCTGGTCGCATTTCTTACCGAGGTTCTGTATGCCCACAAGGCTGAGTACAGGATTAGGTGCCAACTCCGTTTGTGGACTCCAATCATGCTTTGCAGCATGCACTTTAGGACTTTGTTGATGGCCTCAACCTGTCTGTTAGCTTGCGGATAATATTGAGTAGAATTGTCAAAGGACAATCCTAGTTTGGTAGCCAATTCGACCATCATGTGAGTACGAAAATGCAATCCATGATCTGTGACTATAGCTTGTGGAATGCCAAACCTAGATACTACATGATTGAAAAGGAAAAGAGCAGCCATTTCACTACTGTTGTTTAATGTAGGCATCCCCTCGACCCATTTTGTAAAATAGTCAACTGCGACTATGATATACCCATGCCCCCCGACCAAGGTGGGTTTACATGTCATGAAATATATGCCCCATTTGGTGAATGGACCAATAGCAACTACTAGGTGTAGAGGTGCAGGTGGTATTCTGGTTTTGCGGTCGAAGATTTGAAAAGCATGGAAGCTTCTGACTGCGGTTATGCAATCTTTGAACATTGTTGGCCAGAAGTAACCTACTTGTAAAATATTTTGTGTTGTAGCATAACCAGATTGATGCCCCCCACACACGCCTGAATGGAAATCATTCAGGACTTTTTCGGCCTCCTCATGGGTGAGGCACCTTCGTAGAACTGTATCGATACTGTGTCGGTAAAGTGTATCACCGATGATCATGTAGTCTTTTGCTTGGTATCGAGTACATTTTTGTTCTAGGCGAGAGGTATTAGGCCTATATGTTTGGGTTTGGAGATAGATGATTATATCTCCATACCACGGATTGCTTGACGATATCAGAAACAAAGATTCATCCATGATTGTTGCTTTGGATGTTGAATCATTGGACGACGATGGGAAGTCGCATAGTAACTCCATGAAAACTAGAGATTTCTTTGATTTGGATTTTGAGAATTCCAGATCAAACTCTTGAAAAATAGCTATCCATTTCGAATATTTGCCCCCAAGTAACTGACGCGACAGAATGTAAGTCATAGGGTTGCAATCTCATAAAATGGTAGTTTTGCGAAAGAGGATATAGTGTCGAAATCTCTGTACTGCTTGAACAACTTCAAGAGCTAGCTTTTCAACATAGGAGTACTTTCTTTCTATATCATTTAAGTTTTGGCTTAAATAATAGATAGGATGTTCGATTCCATTTTCTTCTTGAACTAAAACCATTGCGATGGTTGTATCTGCTACAGCTAGATACAGGTTAAACTCTTTTTGATAATAAGGAGTGTATATTAATGATGCTTTTATTAGGGATTCCTTTAGAGCATCAAAGGAAGTTTGCGCAACCTGATCCCAGTTGAAGGGTACTTCTTTTTTTCAAAAGACGTGTATAACCTTTAGCAAGTTTGGTGTAATTTGGAATGAACCTCCTTAGAAAGTTCGCTTTCCCTTGGAGTTTCTGAATCTGAAGCAAATTTGAAGGTGGAGGCATATCGATGATTTCCTGAACCTTACATGGGTCGAGTCGAATTCCATCCTTAGAAACCACGAACCCAAGTAAATGACTAGAACTGACACAAAACACACACTTGTGTGGATTGAGTCGTATCTTGTAGTGATGACAACGTATAAATATAGCTCTCAAATGCTGCGGATGGTCAGTCCACTTTCGCGAATGAACTAGAATATCATTGAGATATGGTTGAATGATGTTCTTGACGTCATGGAAGGCATAATTCATAGCCCTCTGAAAGGTTGCCCCTGCATTTTTTAAACCGAAAGGTAATTTGCTGTATGCAAATGTGCCCCACAGACATATAAATGCAGTCTTTAACTGGTCCTGTGGGCGGATATTTATTTGATTATACCTAGAAAATCCATCCATAAATGAAAAGATTTTGCATTCGACACATTCATCAATTATCTAGTCGATGAAGGGTGTAGGGTAGTTGTCCTTTGGACAAGCTTGATTTACATCCCTATAATCAATGCACACTCTAATCGTTCCTTGCTTTTTCATCACAAGAACAATATTCGATACCCAATCAGTTAGAGGAACCGGGTAAATGAAACCAACATGTAAAAGTTTTTCAACTTCTGCCTTGATGGCAGTGGCTTTCTTTGGGTGCACTTGCCGAAGCTGTTGGCGTACCGGTTTGACATCTGGATACATCTTGATTTCGTGTTCAATGATGCTCAAGTCAATGCCTGGAATTTCTTCATATGACCATGCAAATACATCTCTGAATTCATGAAAGAGAGCGTAATATATTTCTAGTTCTGAAGAAGAACAAGATTTGTCGACATGAATATTCTCTACAACATCAGGTTTGGTCGAGATATTTATGGCGATAGTTTCTTCAATATTGGATAGATTTCACTTGGAATCCACCGTATTTATAGTATTTGATAGAAAATAAAAAACTGAAGGATGATCAAGGTCATTGGAATAATCTTCATTGTAATCCGGAAGATGGGAACGATGGTGGTAATCTTCCCATGGTGCCTCTCCTCTCATCATCGACTAAATAATTCCTTCATCTGTAGAATGTACATGTGACCAAGGATCTGAAGAGGTGCCATATTCGTTGACCTATCTATCCAAACGCTTGATGAGCGTTGATTTGGGTTTGCCGCCCAGGCTGAGAAAATTGATTGCTACAAAATCTCTATTGGGCTTGGAGGCAAAACCTGTTGATGATCCATGCTAACAAAATGTTCGAAAATCTTCTGAATGGAAGATATCATATTGCAGGTTCCTACTATTGCCACTTCCACTAGATTACTCGGAGGCGGTAGGGAAAAAGTACCCATCAAGGTAGGGTCTTTCAGTAGGCCTACTCCAACATTTTGAAGCGAATGAGAGCTTCCATGGATCATTGGAATGCTTCCTGTAACTTGTGAACTGTTGGGGAGAAAGGTTTTTTGATCAATGATTGTAATTCCTCCTTGGAAAGGAAATGCAATCTTTCTAAAGTAAGTTGATACAACAGCAGCCATAGCATAAATCCAGGGCCTTCCTAGTAAGATATTGTAATCAAGGTTTCCATCAATAACTTCGACGTCAATTTCTACTGTCTTCCCCCCAGTTAAACTTGTAAGTTACTTAAATTCCCGTACAGGGTGTATGTTCATCCATAGAATGCTTTTTATGTCATTGATGATCTTGACAAGGGTGGTGATCCTAAAGTTTTCCAGCAACTCATTGACATAATGTAGGTAGATACCCCCTCATCAATAATTTTTCGATGAACAGTTTTGTTGAGGGCTTTCACTTGGATGAGGAAAGCGAGTTGAGCTGGTAACTGAGGTTCAAGTCCTTTATGACTAAAGGCCACAAGATTGAAATCCGCTGGGTCAATCTCACCTATTTCTGATATTAGAGCCTGCTTTTGGGAGGGGCAATTTTGTATTACTTCAAGTGTCGACATAGCGGACAGCGATTGGGCCAGATCCTCTACTATATTATAATTCCGTGCTACTAGGGCACGAAGATTAAATGTCGATTTGTGTACTATTCCCTTTGGCGGCTTTATTGTTAGCTCAGGAATGATGCATGGCACAAATTCGGTTGAAGTTGTTGTCAAACTACTAGGTTGATCTCCAGCCTTGTTATTCGACAATTGTGGATTCCCGTAATCTTTATTCCTTGTTGATATCAAAGCATCATTTTGCTGTTTCGAAATGGACAACATAAGCACTTGCGATGGGGAAGCATTGTCGCTAGTAACCAGATTGGTTTCTGGGTTTGGAAACGGATTCATTAAGATTTCTAAGGTTTTTGAACTCTTAAAGAACTTCTTAATCTCAGCTCTATATGGACAATCACTCATCCAATGGTCTTCATCACATATGTGACATGGTGAAGGAGGTTTCTTTTTTACAGAAGGGTTTGCAGAAGATTTTTTAGGAGACGAATATTCCTGTTTCTTCTTTTTGTTTTTCCCTTTCTTCTTGCCCCCTGGCTACTTCGGTTCTTTTCCTTTGTCAGCTGACACGACATTAACCTCTGAGGCAAGAAGTTCTTCATTCACATTTTGACCAGAAATCGTACGGGCTTTCTTAGATGTAACCTTTGTGGTTTTTGTGCTAGTAGTACCTATCACACCATCGCCGGCATGAGAGTCTTTGTTTGATTTAGGAGGAGGAGGAACGGAAAACTATGGTCTAGGAGCATCAGGGATTTTTTTGTAGAGCATGCTAGACTGAGTATAAATCAAGCCTAGACATTGCGCACGAGCAATGACTTGCTCTTCAGTGAAAACTCCCCCCTTAGCCACATCTTCCGTAATAGAAGGTAACAATGACTTAATAAACCATTCAGCTAGCAGCTGATCAGGAACATATGTTTTTACCATTCGACGATGACATCACCACTCATGAATATGATCAGATATGTGAGTGGCTGTTGTCTGCTTAAAATTGGTAAGAAGCTTCGTTCCTATTTCGTACCTTATGGGTAATTGAAAATGGGTTAAAAAGGTTATGGCAAGGGCACTAAAGTTATCGAATGAAGCTCTAGGTAATTCGATGTACCATTCTGCTGCCGGACCAGTTAACGTTCACTAAAAGAGGCGAAGCCTAATCAAATCATCATTGAGAGTGTTGGACAAACACCATAGATGAAAGGTCATCACATGATTTGACGGATCTTCACCTGGATTTCCATTGAATTTAGGAATATCTGAAGGAAGTTTATGAGGAACCGCCGACCACCAAGGGGTGTAAGAAATTGGATCATTTGTTAGCTGATTCAAATCTGGTAATTCCAACGTTGCGACGAAAGGCAAATGCTGATTCAGGTTTGGCGGAGCATACCCAGGATAAGATGGGATCGCCTGAGTAGTGGGTCTTTTCATACTAGCATAATGTATTTGATGCTGATAACTTTGATAAGGTTGATGGGCATAACCATTATGACATGATTGATGGTGACCGTTTTGAATATACGGCTGCCCATTACCCGCAAATATTTGTTGCTTAGGTCCTCGGTAAACTTGCTGGAATTGTGGTTGTTGATATTGCACCAGCCATGGTTGTGAAGCCATTTGTTGTTGTCCAATACTATATGTTTGACCAAGATGAGGGGTGATAGTACCCGTTTGAGCTTCGCTTCAGTTAAGGAGCCACTAATCGGTGATTTTGGTTGAGTCGTTGAGACAAGAGGCTGTTGTATTATGACCTGAGAGACTTGGGGTTGACATACAACAGGCAACGCTTTTACTTGTGACACCGTTACAGTAGCTGGTGTAGTGGGAATATTCGACACAGGTAGATTTGGTTGCATTGAATATACAACTCTTGGTTGTTAAGGCAGTATTGGCACCCAACCACTGGATGCAATTCCAGCTTGACCTGAATTCTGTTGTGAACTCTCATATGGTTGTTCTCCTATAGGGAACAATGAAAAGGCATATTGCCCCCCATATGGCAGCAATCCAGTGTTCAAAGGAAAAATCGGTCCTTGTATACTAGACTACCCAAATTGATACTGTTGTGAAGGATCAATTTGCTAAGACTCAACATAAGAAATTCCAGATATTACTTCGGACGAACAAACGGGAACAGACCATACTGTCGAAACAGTCCCTAGGTGGACTCCATCTAGCGGTTGAGAGCTAGTTGGGTCAGATGGTATACCAGTGAACATTTTCGGAGTAGCGGCGGTAGGTTCTGCTGCTGCTGTATCGGATGAGACAGTCATAGATGTCGATGGTTGTTCAAACATATTGAGTCTATCCAAAAGACTTCCTAACGATTCTACAGGAACTTGCAATGAATGTTGACTAACTTTTGAATTAGAAGGATATAGGTGGATCCCAGTTCCAAAATGCAATGGGGCACTGGATTGAAAATCCTCCACAATCTCTTCTATTGCAATCAGTCCAAGTGGAAGAGGTAGACTGCCAGATCTGTAAAATATTTCTGGTGCCGAAGAAGGTACACACTCTGCAGCGACATATGTTGGAGGGTTGACACCTTCCGAATCAGTCCTAGGTGGATTTGGTTTAGGAATAGATGAGTTTACCGTTACAATAGGATCCGTTCTAATGTCCTCTTGTAACTGTGGAACTTCTTCTGTAGAGGCAGGGATTCCAGAAATAGTTGGAGTAACTAGAGTCTCTGTGGATGTTGAAACACAAGTTTCAAACAAACTAGGGGACTTTGACCCAGTTAAACGAGATCGTTTGGCCCGGAATGGTTTTGTTTCTGTAGTCAAAGACGATTGACTCGTTAGTCTTTGAAAATGATGGGGTTTTGATTGACTTTATTCCACGATTGTGGATTATTTGATCAACTCAAAATAAAAAGGGAAAAATGCTATTCCGAATTAAATGAATTTTGTGACGCTTTGACACAATTTTCTTTTTCAATTTTTAAGAGTCGAGAAAAAGCTAAAGATGACTCAAGTCGCCTTTGATTTTTAATTAGCCTGAAGTGACAAGTGCTCAGAAGGACCTTTTCTTTTAGGGAGTTCGGAAAGGAACCAATTGCCAGAGGGATTACCAAACCAATTGCAAAACTACAGAATACTTATTACGGTATGGCAGTCAATCTTCCCGAATACTGTGTTCAGTGCATTGCGATAGATAGGGCGGCAGACATGGCTTCCTAAGGATAAAGGATGTAGCCTATTGTGGTCTCCCAATATATACTCGATGGTACGTGGGACCACAAGTCCATATTGGCACTTGTCATCTCAAAGAGGAGGAATCACCCAACCTACAATGAAAGCGATAGTTACCAGGCTTTACGACACCGGAATACATCTCTAGCCTAGACTTCTAAATGTTGTGCGTTAGGTTCCAAAGCGTTTTTATGTTCATTGAGGTTTATTTTACAGTTGATCTTTCTTAAGAAGTTTTCCTTTAATGTTCACCACATGATGTAGATATACAATTCCTAAATATGCAATCTAAGATGATAAATAGTCGTTTACTTTCTTTTTGCAATGAAAATCCTGCTACTAAGGAAAGAGAAATAAAATTCTTTCAACATAGAGCAGAGAGCACACACTAGATGCACTTTTCCTACATCAACTTCAGCATGCAGTCTTAATGCAAATGCACATGCATGTATTGTTTTTCAGTTCCCTTAATGTGAGAATGACAAAAAGAAAACTAAGTATAGATCTGAACTATCTTCTTTCAAAGCGATAGTACTAACAATTTTCTTTTCAAAATACGAAAGTAAAGCCAAGACGACACTTTGCGATTTCGAATTTAAAATTGCTTTCGACACATGAAATAATATTAATTCAAATCAAATACAATAGCAAAAGTGTAATAGACTATCTAAAAGAGGAATTCTTTGTGACACTCTTTTTCTTGACTGAAAAGGACACTTGCGACACTTTCAAATGAAAGGACGACAGTTCGATTAAGCTACTATTTGCAAAGGAGAACTGTAAATGATGAAAAATACATAAAAAAACGTTCACAATTCCTTCTGATGGAGGCTAAATAATGAAAAGTAAGATGGTTTCAATAGTGATATACTGATCATAGACAACAAAACTACTGAATAAAGCTGAAGACAATGAAGAAAAAACCAAAATATGGAGGCAGAAATAGTCTCAGTCAATCATCGCACCTGTAACACAGGGAAACAAGGATGCATCTCACCTGCGACACACTGGAGGTGTGATGCATCTAGGTTTCCAAGAAGAGATAGTGCAATGGACCAGGGACAAGGTTGAGCTTGGTTTTCACTCACAATTTGTAGCTAAGTTCAGGGATTTAGGCTAAGCTAATGATTGTTAGTAAACAGAAAGTATAGGGGTTGATATTGAAGAAATTTTGAATAATTTAACACCTATTCACAGAGATTGTCCTGATCATACAATTATGAGCGGAACATGTATAATACATCATCTCCTCTACGTTGATCATCAATTTACAGAAGCAGAAACATTCACAGGCACACATAGAAGCATCAATCAAACTCATAAACACAGTATGTATCCCGGGGAAAGCATCTCGCTAAAAACCCCACACTATCTGTATATTATATTGATTGAATCATGTAACAATACATAGCATAATACTTTTCACAAGTATCTCCACTTGTTACACACAATACAGCTCAGATCTGATCTCCAAATCTATTCCACTGCTTGCCTGCCTCCACTGCTCAATACCTGCTCAAGAACTGATGAGAATGGCTCACCAAACTCGTATTTCACCTCAAAATAATCACTCACACTTTGTTGGACGTGAGCAAAGGCTACAATACTGGGAAAATACGTGAGAAAACTCATTGGCATACTCAATCCCTTGATTGTGCAAGATCTGGTGCACAACTATAGTCACAACTGATAGCAATCTGATCCTCTAACACCTGTCCCTGCTGAATTGAACATGCACTGACATGCAACTGAGTTAACTGATGTATTCTATAGTTGCATTATGAGTTAATAACTTGTGAATTAATTAATAACTAATTCACCCAACTCATCTCTAGTCTATTGATAAGTTAGACTAAATACAACTAGTTTAACAACGCTAAACAGAACACAACTCCATCAACTGCACAATCAACTCCACCAAACTCAACTGATTGAGTTCTAACTGAAGTCATGCATGCAACAACTCAAATGACTCATAAGAAAAGCGTATTTCCTTCTGACAGCTGCATGTGCCACCTCCGTAGCTCAAACTGAAGTGCTCCAAGAGAATAAGATCAAGTTTATAGTCCAAATATTATTATGATACAATAATATTTGACTTTTCTATTTTTGACAGCCAGTCTAAAAATAGACTTTGATCACTCACACTGTGATAAAAAATAGAAGTCCATCTATTTTTCCCAACTTGACCAATCATCCATAAACAACAACCTGCAATCCATAGACATGATCCATATGTCTAAAAATAGACATAGTCTAAAAATAGACTTGCGCCAAAAATAGCCTGCGAGCCCACTTAGTGAAGGCGACTCTTTTCACTAAGCTCCATCATCTTGTTGCACTCTCAACAAGCATTTCTTGTTGCACACTTTTCAACAGATATAATGAGGTTATTTGAGCTACCACTAGGGCACTTAGGATGTTTGCAAGCTAGATGTTCAGTTCATTAACCAACCGGGAGATTGACTGAAGTAACGTTGATCTACTTTGCAGTTGCATAGCAAAAGTATTTCAAAGGCTAGTTGGCTTAACTTCAGGCTCCATCTGTGGTTTATAAAGCAAACAAAAGTAACAAAACAAACAAACTATTTTCTCCCCAGTAGAGTTTCCATTCAGGAAAACTAGTGTCCATTCAGAGCTGTTAGTCCCACAAATATGGGTAGCTATCTTAGAAACAAAAAAACTAAAGTTACTTGTGTTTTCCTTTATGAGAGATAGATGAGAGAGAAGCAGAGAGTACCAACCTCAGTCTTTCGCTAGTCTCCTTGCTCGTTTCCTCTCTCCTTTGATAGAGATTTTGCCACTCATTTCTCACTTGTCCCACTTCACAGAACACCTGTAGAGTCAAAGCAACAAAATACCATCAAAGCATAGAGATCTATAACCATAAACAATGTAGGATCAGATGTACATTAACCATATAAGTGCATATACAAATACAAGATTCAGATATATACAAGCATATGGAGGAAAACTCAAATAGCTTTATTGATAGAAGTAGTAGAAGAGAGGATTACAACCAAGCTGTCGGATCCAGCATCATCCTCCCAGCATGAAAGCCCTCTTCACCTCATACAAAGCAAGATCACCCAACAATGTCTTCAAAGAGAAACCAATAGCAGTTCCTTGCAAATTACAAATTCCAGCCTCTAGATCTCTAGGATGAGGGATTCATATATAGATGTTTGCAGGAGAGTGAGTCAGCTTCTGGGATTTTGATTAGTGTCATTCCATTGATAGTTCTTAGTTCCACTTGGAGATTTTATGATCTCTTACTCATCCCTGGGTGAATTCAGAGAGGCAAGTGTCATATAAGCAGTTTATAGAAGATTCTTTGGGTTTCCACCTAGCAAACTACTTCTGCCATTTGTCTGCTCTCACTCATTGCACCCTATAGAAGGGCTTTCCAGTATGCATCGCACCCCTCATGTGTAATAGGTGAGATGCATCGCACCCTATGCATGAAGCAGTCTGTATGGTCCAGTTTTGACCAGTTTTGAGTAGTTTTGCAAGGAGAACTTCTGGGAAATGATGTAATCAGCTGACCTTGTTCCTTTAGGGTATGAAACAACACTTTTAGGGGTTTAGAAGCCCTTTGTTTATGGACTTATGTGATTGGGGTTGCAGTGCCCAAATATGTCTATAAAAAGGTCACTAGAATGGAACCATATCCAAATTGCCTTAAGTTTCCTACTTTCCACTTGGATAGTTTTCTTTTCACATTTACCTTCATGGCTTCTGCCTAGTTGAAAATCGTGGGCACCATGCAATCCACAACATACTGAAACCGAGATTTGTTGGAATCGTGTAGTGCTTGAGCCCCAGCCACTCGGTTGATGGTTAAGAGTATTACCTTCAATACAAGATTGTTTATGGTCATGATGTCGATCTTTCCTCTTGTAGATTTAAGGGCTCCCGAGAAATGTTGGGCAAGTAACATGTTTACACTTGCCCCAATAGGCCTACCTCCATACAATTGGACTGGTTCCCCTCTTCGGGACAACCCAATGACGAAGTAGATGTATGAAGTCTCCAACTCCAGCTCTTGGTCATGGATCACAAATACCTCCCATCCAACATCCCATAGACTAATCAAGTATTGTAGTAGCTCAGGTTGAGCCCATAGGCCCGGTGTAAGAAAGAATTTGAGGAGCCCACAGTTCCTCAATGCATCCAGACAATTTAGATCTTCCAAGGCCATTTGGTCTATTCGTTCATACTCTCGTCCTTTCCACTCGATCACCATCTTTTTGTGCCTTGATTTTCCCTACAAACACCCCACATTTAACTTAACATTAGTTCTTGCAAGGGAAAAATATGATTTGAAGCAATAAAATTGGGGGAAAATTGAAAAAAATCAATTCTCTGCGTCGGCGCGACTATTTTTAAAATAGGTGCACTAACAACGTGAGTTCCCATGCTAAAAACCCCCTATCGGCATAGTCTCATGCCTGGATCTTGCAGTGACTGAGGGCAATTTTTGTTTGCCAAAAATACCTCAAAAACACTGAAAAGATAGTTAAATGCTCAAAAAATGGGTATTAATGCAAATATTAGGGCCTCGACTCTTACCCGCAATAGACGATTCGACGATTGACCTATCGGGTCCGCAGAAATCCGCTCCTGAAGATTTAGGGAACAAGTGGGTAAAAATTGCTCCAAATGAGGTAAATGAGGTAAATGGTAAAAATGTTTTACTTTTTTCCCTTTTATAAGATTTTCACTTTGTTTTAGGGTTTTAAAAAGTATTTTTCACTATTTTTCCTTAGAAATGGATAATGCATTTGCTTCTTGTGCAGCGACAGCTGATGGCTTGCCGATGGTGATGTGAAACTAGAGTCGTATTTAAGCCCTTTTCCTGACTCGTAAAAAATAAAATGAAAAGATTGTAGAGTATTTTTCCCTTTTTGACTCGTTAAAGAAAATAAAAATGGGGAGTTTGCTTTAATCTCTTTTCCGACTCTCAAAACACAAAAAGATTGCCGATTTTTTGTCATTTTGACCTCGTAAATGGTTTTGAAACGTCGTTTACCCAGTACATGTTTACCCCTTTTTTGGGATGGGATAAAATATTTATCAAAATGGTACTCCTTGGCTGACATGTTCAATAGGTTCTTTCGAGTATTATTTTCTACCTTTTCGGGCTCGAGAGACAACTTTACGAAAAGGGACCTTTTGGAGTTTTCTTCTCTGTGTCTTTTTAAAACTCTCTAAACATGAAAAAGATATCGACTTTTCCCTTTGTCGAACTCATTAAACTTTAATGACATTGGATTCGTCACCATGACAGACATGAGCTTCTCCTTCCTAGGGCTTGTTAATCTTACTAGGTCAGATGTATTCGAAGGATGGACTTACATTACAAGCATATTTTATCCCCTTCAAGCTTGTGATAAAAATTAATTGGGGTACCTGCTAGAAATGGTGGGGGAAAATGGAAAATAATTACCAGTTGTGTCAGCAGCTTGTCACTCTTGGCCCTGACACACTTCTTCTTCATGTCAGGTTGGGATATCCTCACTTCATCATTTCACCTTCCTAGGTTTAGGCCACCACTTTTTTCCTTTACATCTGATCTTTTCCATGTCATCATGACATCCGATCCTATGGATCCAAAAGTTGCCTAACTTTGGAGTCATGTCGCTGATATGTTCAAGAGTTAATCCTTTTGCAGTTTACACTCATTCCCGATTCTTTGTATCATCCATAATCATTGCATTCCTTGTCTCGTGTCAATGATGTGGGATACATAATGGCCCTCCTTCGACAATGTCACTTCCTATCGACTTCAGCTCATCATCTGGGAGGTTGGTCGAGAGACTCCCTTCCAGTACCTTAGAGATTGCATGCCCTAATGGAAAGTTCTTTGCACTCGACAACAAGTTCTCATCATTGGATTTCGATCAAGTGACTTCACGGTTCTTCGACTTTAGTTCCTTATTCACACTTTGTGAATTGTGTTGCTGGTACCTTGAGAGCCATTGTCATTATTGGTGGTTTCTCTCGCGCTTGTTAATAGTTCCCATCATTGTCTGGTAACTAAGCGATTTTGGAACATGTTCGACATCAACACATCTCTTCACATGCTAGAATTTGTACCTTGATCGGGTCGTGTTGGAGCGCAAGACCTTGGGCTCAGATTATAAAAGTCTAGGTTGCAAGGCCATGTGACATGATCACACTTACATACATGTATCTTTCAAATGGATGGTTGTGACCATAACAAGAGTCTGTTATATGTGATCCTTCTCATTATTGGATGGCTGCGACCATACCTTGGGTTGGATATGATCCTTCTTGCTGGATGGCTACGCCCATGCCTTGGATCCATTTACATGATCTTCTTTCGGATGGTTTCATCCATCCCATGATTCATGTATCAGAGATTTCAGTGATGTATATGTATCTATGCTTGCTTGCAGGTTTTCTGATGGTAGTCTTTGGTTCCATGCATCTACTCGTAAAGCATTTCACCCCTCACTCTTGTTCGGCCTTCATGCTTTAGGGGGCATCTGTTACACAACATTTTGTCACTGTCCCTGTACTCCCCATTTCTCTATCCTGGAGGACCTCTTCAATGACCCTCATGTGTTTCACTGTCATGAAGAACATGTTCTTACATCCATCTTCATCTGCAGAACATTTCCTTACATCATTTCCCAAGAATATTCTGTCAAACGAGGTTTTCAAGACCAACGCTATCACTCAGTTTCTTCCCTACGCTAATTTGAAGAGTCTAGCACTGGGCCTAGTGTCGAATGGCACTGGTAATCCATTCATGACCTGTGTCGACCCTCTTTTGGAAATATTTTAAAAATGGAGTCGAAGCTTCCAGGTTTAGAAGCTTCGTGAATGGAAGTCTGTAAAATGGTTAAGCAAGATAAAGCTGAGAGAGACTATTTGGGCTCTTTTCCCCTATTAAAATGGAACAAACCAAAAGAGATAAGGCCTCTCTCATCATAAGAGGATCCATTTCCCCTCTCTCAAATATAAGCTCCTCCTTTTCCAACCTCAACTAGCTAATGAAAGGGGTGGAATAATCTGCAAATCTTGATAGCCATATTGAGAGCCTTAGTATTCTAGTTTGTGTGTGTGAAGGGAGAATAAGCTTGTAGTTTTTTTGGGTTGCAGAAAAGAGGAAGAAGCCTTGAACTTCCATTCTTTTGAGGGTGAATCATGAGATGCTAACAGTGGTACTGGAACCCCGACACGTCAAAGGAAACCTCCAACACTAAGGCGAAGGTGTACTTTCCTTTTTGTCATAATAATACAACTGATATTTTGTTTCCTATATAAATTGCATATGTTAGTTGGTAGCTTAAGAATCCTTAGCCTCTTAAGTAGATTGAATATTTTGTATGATATCATGTGTGCTTTGGTTTCTTTTCTCATTATTTCAAGTGCTTGATTGACACTAAGGAGCTGATCGCTAGAGAAAAGGTACAAGGACTTCATCAAACAAGGACTAGTGATACAAGAGGTAGGATCTTATCCATTCTCAATCTAAGAGAAATTATATTATATTGTCTTGTTTGTGGCTATACCCTCTCCCCTGGGCTAGAGGGCTTGTCTCTATTTGCAGAGAGAATCTTCCTACTCCACAAATTGGAGATGTGAGTGGAATATGAATGTTTGAAGTTGGTCAATAGTTCTGTTCCATTTTTGTATCTGATGGGAAAATGGAAATGTGTGTGGAAGGTGGTGGCTAAAGTGTTGAAATAAATGAAACGAAGCTATGGGTAATTCAATATACCATTTAGCTACAGTACCTGTAAACATTCGTTGGAAAAGACAAATTCAAATAGAATCATTGTTAAGGGAGTTTGAAGAACACCATAGATGATACATCATAACATGTGTCTATGGGTCTTCTCCTAGATTCCCATTGAACTTTGGGACATCAAAAGGAAATTTAGTGGGAATAATTGGCCACCATGGTGAATGAGCGATGGGGCATTAGTGAGCCAAGTTAAGTCTGGAAATTAGAGAGTAGCCACAAAAGGCAATTGTCAGTTAAATTCTGGAGGAGGATGACATGGATATGAAGAAATAGGAACTTGCATCCCTAGATAAGGTTGATTATGATAATAAGGAACCTAGGTACTAGAATAGGGAGGATTCTAATAACCATTATACAAGTGACCTTGTTGTCCAGCCCCAGCATGGCAATAAAGTTGCTGGAATGGTTACGTTTGGGTTTGTTGGTATTGAAAAGGCACTTGAGGAATACCTTGATACGGTCCATGCTGTTGCCCAATGGGGGTTTTCATTTCCACATGGTAAGGTGGGTTTGATTGGCACTATGCCATACTATAAATAATATGACCTATCGAAACTTGAGGAGTATATTGTCCAAGCTATTGAGAGTGTAAGATACCTTGTATAGGCTAGGTAAGAAAAACCTGGGAAGTGCTAGATACCGAGGGAAAATGTTGTGATGGAATGAAAACCTATAAAGGTTGGCTCACATGTATTTGAGATTGTTGGGGTGTTGATGGATGGATAGGAATTTGAGATGAAGATGGTGCAGGTTGAGGGTTCAATAATTAGTCCAAAAATGAACTAGTTTGAATGGGAAAATTAGGTTGCCAAATATTGGGAGCCATTCATAGATAAGGAGGACTATAATAAGTTTTATTCCCAATTTGAGGTATACCAACAATAGGTTCCTCCCCTATCAAAGGAGGAGGGGATGATGAAGGAAACTGCGATCCATATGGAGGGTACCCAAAATAAGAAGAGTTAGGTTGTTGAAGGTAACCTTGGCCAGTGACATAAGTGCCAGCTTGTTGCTCGATCGTAGGTGTAGATGGAGGAAGAGGAGAAGAATGTGAGGCACTCACAAGATAAGAAACAGATGTTATTCCTCAATTAGATGACATGGGAGAGGTCCAAGGACTAGAAGATGCACCATAAAATGTACTAGATAAAGATTGATAACCAGGTGGGATAGACATACCACCATATAGAAGAGTTTCTGTTGATGTTGCAAACATAGACGAGGAAGAAACATTTGATGTCTCAACCATAGTGGCAGGCACAGGCTAATATGTCGGATCAATTCTAGTCATGGTTAACAATCTCAATGAATATTGCAACAAGAGATCCACAGGTAAGTCCAAAGAATGAGGTAAAGGAGTTTGTGTTGGAGTTTGAAGAAGAGGAAAAGGATTAATCTGATAAAAAATAGAGTCCTTCCCAATGAAAAAAAATAGAATGATGATGCTCTTCCTTTGGGATCTCTTCAATACTCACAAGTTCACGTGGAAGAGGTTCACCATCACGTCCAAGATATATAGGTTATGTATAAGACAAAGGAAGAGAGGAGGAAGGTCCTGAAGTAACAGGTGAAGATGGTTGAGGCTCCTCAGGTTCAACAACCTCAAGAATAAAAGTGTCTAACTCAGGAAGGTCAGGTTCAATGACCTCAAGCAACAAGGTTTTAGGGACTTCTGTTTCAATTGTTCCAGTGTCACCATAAAGAGTAGATGTAATATTCGGCTCATAACTGAAGAGGATAGATGACTCTAGCATATCAATATCACTAGGAGGGCCAAAAGTAGTTCTTGAAGTTTCCGATTCGGTAGTTTGCATCTTCTTATGATTCTGATGATGGCCAGGATTAGCCTCTGGTGGAAGATGATGATTATTTTTCATTCTCTATGAACGATGAGGTGGGGGATTTTGTTCTTCCACATTGGATAATAAATTTTATTAACAGAAAAAGAAATAAATAAAAAAGAGGGTAATCTAGGCATAAAGGATTACCAATCAACTGTGAACTGCAATATAAACCTTGACGTACAGTAGCCAATCTCCCCGAATGTTTTTTCAGTATATCACGGTATACAAGGTGGTAGACTCAGTTACCTATGGCTGGATAACAACCTATAGGGGACTCTCAAAATATACTTGATGGTATTTGGGAGTGTAGTCCATAGTAGTGTTGTCTAATGCGTAATTGTTTGATGGGAGAGTTCCCATATACTTTACATGCATTAAGCATCATCCAATATACCCAAAGTTACATGGAGAACGATCTTATACACTCACGTATGTGGAACGAGATATCACCCCCAGGATGCAACGCTCGAAAACAACGACAACTCCTATATTTAACAATGATGGAATACATATATAACTTAGACCTATAATTGTTTGTGTTAATGTTACAAATTCTCCTTAGGTTGATTCAAAAAATTTTACTGTTTATTTTTATTAAGTTTTAGTTTTTGGCTCACCATGAATGTTGCCTGAATATCCTAAAATGAAAATATAGCACGTGAAAATGGAAAATGAAAATTTGGCTAAGGAAGGGAAGAAACAATCAAATATGCAAGACACAACATGTAGTAAACAAGATGAAAGAAGCAATTTCCATTTTCAATGCATTTGTTCCTATATCAATGCACATATAAAACCCTAAATGTCAATGCAAAAAAATTCTATTCAACACACCTAATTTTTGAAATGAAGAAGACTAAGATGCAAATGGTTAATCACTAATTCAAATGCACTTTTCAGAATGAGGATTGAAACAACAATTCATCCAATTGACCAACGACAAAAAAATTAGTTTGTAGGTGACCAAATGGTAAGAACATAGAAAAATCAAAACCAATTATTGCCAAAGGCAATAAAACACAAATGAAAACCAAATGGAGGCTTTAGAGAGACCACAAGACACTCAAGAATCAAGGAAGGTCAACTGGAAGTAGGCATATCAAAGAGAGACTAAAAAATAAGGGCACGTTTTGTGAAAAATAGGGGCCAATATTGGTGTAGAAGAGGCACCAATGATTTTCAACATAGGTACAGAGTGGGCCCAGGTAAGGTGCAATGCTTTGGCAGAGGCACTGAGGGTGAGATGGTCTAGGAATATAGGGTTCTGACACAAAAATTGCAAAAGGGACTCAATGAAATGACTTCCTCAGTATGTTCATGGATGACTAAAAAGAAAAAGGTCTATCAAGGAGGTAATTGAACAAAATGGAAAAAGGAACCACCAAGGGAATACATCGCTCCCCAGTATGGTCACCAATTTGTTATACGAGATTTATGATTGCAGACAAAAGTATCTCCTCTAGGTTTGGTGGCTAACCTAGAACAATAGAGAGACAATGAATACAACGATTTCCTTAAATTAAATATATGATGGAATGAACCCTAACTAGGATCCTCTATAGGCTTCACTCCTTCTTTAGTTTAAATGCTCAAATTCCAACTCTGATTGCCAAAATTAGAACCTGCACAATCAGATAACAGAAGCTAAGAAACTATGAGATCGATGCAATATCATCTATATACTTTATTCAATATATCAACCATGGTACTGAAATATATGAAATAACAACATCACATTTAGGAAAACAAAGAATAATTTGCATTAATATAAATGGAAGGAGTTTACAACCATAAATATGTGTTGATCTTGTAGAATATCTCCTCCATGGCTGACTGTCCTTTCCTTTTCACAATGTGCACCTCAAATCACCCTAAATGCATGAAATGAAACCTCTCACCATAGTAGCATAAGGGTAGAATCACTCTCCAAAACCCAACCCCTTGCATATGGAAGGTTGTAAATATATAGAGGAGTGGGGTAAGTTGGGATTTCTTATCCAATTACCAATCTAAGGTTTTAGATCCACCTTTGATGGTAGGATGATATCAAAGGATAAGGGATGGAAACTCCAAAGTATGGTAGGATAGGATCTGGATGCTTTATTTGAGGTAAATGGTTACAACAAATTCTATAAGCTTCTGGAATAGGAGTGTTACACATCATTTTGACACTATCCCTGTACTCCCCATTCCTTGATCCTGGAGGACCTCTACAGTGACCCCCATGTGTTTTCCTATCATGAATAACATGTCCTTACATCACTCTTCATCTGCAGAACATTTCCCTCTTACATCATTTCCCAAGAATATTCCTTCAAACTCAGTTTTCAAGATCAACAATATCACTCAGTTTCTTCCCTGCGTTGATTTGCAAAGTCTAACACTAGACCTAGCACCAAATAGCACTGGTAATCCATTCATGACCCGCGCCGACCATCTTTTGGAAATTTTTAAAAAATGGAGTCGAAGCTTCCAGGTCTAGAAGCTTCGTGAATGGAAGTTTGGTAAATGGTTAGTCGAGATAGAGCCGAGAGAGACTGTTTGGGCTCCTTTCCCCTATTAAAATGGAACAAACCAAAAGGGATAAGGCCTCTCCCATCATAAGAGGATCCATATACCCTCTCTCAAGCTATATAAACTTCTCCTTTTCTAACCTTAACTAGCTAATGAAAAGGCTGGAATAATCTGCAAAATCTTGATAGCGAAAACAACTCTTGAGAGCTTTAGCCTTCTATTTTGTGCTTGTAAAGGGAGAATAAGTGTGTAGTTTGTTTGGTTTGGAGCAAAGAGGAAGAAGCCTTGAAATTCCATTATTTTGAGGTGAATCATGAGATGCTAATAGTGGTGCTAGAACTTAGACATGTTGAAGAAAACCTGCAACGTTAAGGCAAAGGTTGTACTTTCTTTTTTGTCATAATAATACAACTGATATTTTGTTTCCTATATCAATTTCATATGTTATTTGGTAGATTAAGACTCCTTAGCCTCTTAAGTAGGTTGAATATATTGTATGCTATCATATGTGCTTTGTTTTCTTGCATATTTGTTTTAGGTGCTTGATTGACATTAAGGAGCTGATCACTGGAGCAAAGACACAAGGAATCCATCAAACAATATTAGCGATACAAGAGGTAGGATCCTATCCATTCTCAATCTAATGGAAATTATGTCATATTGTCTTGTTTGTGTCTAGAACCTCTCCTCTGGGCTAGAGGGAATCTTCCTACCCCACAAGGAGGCTTCCAAAATTTATCTATTTTCCCTGAATTTATAGAACCAAAGTAGGTGAAAAGGGGAGCAACCTGTAGGTGATCAACGCAGGCCACAATGGAGCAACTTATCGGTGAAAATTGTCCAGAAAGAGGCCAAGGTGTGTTGGTCCTAAACCTAGCTCAGATGATGTAGTTTCAAGCAAAAACTCTAGGGAATGAAAGAGGCATGCTTAGGGATTTGTGAAATTATGATGACAAGGGGGAATAAGATGTTGATTGGTCCCATTAGGAGGCCTATTGATTGGATGTGACAAAATAGCCTATTAGAACAGGGGCTCCATGATACCAGTTCTTTTGGTTGAGGCATGAATGAAACATAACGTACATGCATGAAAAGGAAGAGACTGGGTCTACGGAGGAACCATGAGTACTAGAACACTACCATTAGGTCATCGGACCTTGGACAGTCATAAGAACCATTCTAAGGAGAGGGCTGATGACAATGGGCTAATATTAATCATCATCCATCAGCCACAAGCATACGCCCATGAGGAACCTCTGGATCTGATGTCGAGGTCCTAAGATGACATCAGATGATGAGGGCTAGAGTGGACCCCACCAAGTTTTGAACCTTTGGGCGAGAGAAGTGGGGAAAGTCGATGTCAATATTTTGGATTAAGTGGAATAGTGGGCTCCATGTCGGGAAAAAAATACAATAGATGGAAGTGAAAATCTCAAACCTTGGAATTTTCAACTTAGATTGGAATAGATGGAAGTTGGTAGAGCTCAATTTTGAGGTGTCGAGATGATTTAGAGGTGTTGGTATGGTTCCCACTTGTGGATCTATGCGTTTAGGCCTCTGCCATTGCCAAAATTTGGCATGGCGTAACTATGTAATGAATGACTAACCGAAGTTAGGTCAATCTGGCCATGGTTCCGAGGTGGGAACCCCACCATTTGGAGATCAGCTGCTGTCATTTCTCATAAGTGATTCATTACATGTCGTGGGTCCCGTCATAATGATGTGTCAGGGTCATGCTAGCCTAATGGAGTCCACATGGGTATTGTGATGACATGGATCCCTTTAATAGACCAAAAATTCTAATAATCATAAATTTTTATCTGAAACTTGGGTCAAGTTCAATTTTATATCATCTGAAAGATCTCAATGAGCTAATCACAATGGTGGTATCAAAATTAAATTCTGCAAACTTGCAAAAATGAGTTTTTTGGTGGCCTCGTCTTCATAATAGACCTTGGAGATCAGGTCAAACAAGTAACACCTTTCTCATCCCCAAAATACTTTAAAGGGGTGGAAGGGAGGTGGTTACAAAGACTAGAAGACAAGAACACACCAAGATTTCACATAAGGAGAACATGCACATTTGAAGAAGTGTGTGCTTAGAGAAGTACACACTTGTATAAGTCTATGAATTTCAAGGTTATCATGCAAAGTATATGTAGGAACCAATTCCTAACTAGGATTGGATAATTCCGAATGCTAAGCTTTCCTCTATGAGAACTTGTCACTTAATCAAACCAAAACTTGTTGTCAGTCTTCACACTTGTAGGAATGGAAAACAATTCAACAAAAACATCATTGTCAAACCCTCACTTGCATAAAAATAACTCAATGTTGGAATTTAAAGTCACTCTTGAAAAAATAAAATAACACTCGTTCATCAATATCACTATCACAATAAATAGAAACAACACTCCTTGAAATCAAACCTTCACTTGCACGAAACCTATAAATCACAACCAGACATAACCATCAACCATTGTGCTAATAATCAGAAATAAAATCAACTCATCAACTTTGTAACACATTGACTTAGTTGTAACAACAACTAACTAATATTATGTATCAAAAGATAATTATAAATTTGTAGCACACAGTTAGTAGGGATCGATCCAGGAGTAACTATGTTGTCACACAAGCAATCTATATCAGATACTCTATAATCTAGTTAAACCAACAATAACGACAATGTATTAGCAAGAATTTGTAATAGTGATAATTGATATTATAAAAAGAATTGAATTAACATAAATTTCAAATGAATTAAAAAAAAAATAACGCTATCTATATAGACACAATGATCCCTTCTAAAGAGGACGGTTGTTCCTCCTCAGCAAGAAGTTGGTAAAATCACAGTTCATAGACTAGTTTGACAATTCAAAAATGGATCATGAACTCATAGAATATTTCGTTAGCTTTGGAAATGGAAATACAAGATGCACAGTCTAAAAATGATAATACCTCCTCTTAGAACCCTCAATCCATACATTTTATACAGAGAGACAAAGGGATGAATTGAAACCAGTTCCCCAAAATCTAGACTGTTAAAGTTATGGATAGATTTATAATATATTATGTTTGCTTATTTTTGGAAGAGATTAGTGGGAAAAAAACTCAATACCATATTACATTAGATTAATTTATCATGAAACCATCTAAGGATAGGGTGGAGTTGTTTCATCTCCAAATTGGTTTCTCTGTTTAGGTTGTTGTTAGGCAATGATTGTAACAAGAAATATATGCTCGAAGGAACCGTGCATCACTCTCAATCCAAAATCTTGTTAAAGAAAAAACTCATGATTCACCTAACTTGGGATGTTATGAGAAAAACCCATGCCTTAGATTTTCCATATTCATCTTCATTTCTCCCAAAATCATGCCTGAAGTTAGGTGCATGATTTTACCTAACATGAGTTGTTCAAGATTTATATCATGAGTTGAAGCCTTATGCATTTGACCATGTTCCAAAATTTTTCCTGGAGCAACATAGATATGCCAACCGTAGATGTTGCTTACCGTAACTACATGGTAGTCATGTTGAGTTTTGAGGCTTGGGAGGTTCTCCATAGCCCTAGGTATTGGTCTTGTGTGAGTTGGTACCACAAAATCTCTTTGTGAGCTAAGTACCCAAGTTGTGTGATTTGCACCCAAAGTTATGGGTGTGAAACCAAGCATGATTTTGGAGGTTTCACCATGGTTACATGTGTGGAACCCTTAATGTAGCAAGGGACTACTAAGGTGGATATGAAAGTGTTGATTGATTGAGTAAGAATAATTTTTATTTTTATGAGTCGGGCTTGTGATAAGAATTACAAATCGATTAGGCTTGTAGAGGTGCCCTTAAAGGGCTACTCGTTGCACCCAAGAGAAGCATATAAATATGAGAGGCTAGCCATTTGATCTACACACATAAAAAGTGATACATATCTAAGGAGAAGGAAACCGGATAAGCCGCAACCTCAAGGAATCTAGCCAAAGTTGAAGAGTTTTTTTTGGTGTCTCTCTTGTGACAGGACTAGACCAAGTTGAGGAAAAGGGTCAGAGAACAACATCTAGGAAGAATTTGTGTAAGGTTTAGAGTCTTGATTCTCTCAAGAATAAGTTGTATGGTTTTGTGCTCTTTGGGAAGGAGGCTAAGCTCCTGTAACTCAGTTTTGGGAGGGCCTCAAGGCCTAAAAGGGTTTTGGAACTAGGGTTGAGTGAGAGGAAAGGTAGTGCAGGAATAGGGGTTATTAGGAGAGGAAGAATGGAGGTTTTTGGGAGTAGTTGAGGCCAAGTACGAGGGTTGTAGAAGCTTCTATAGGTATCCCTAACCAATGGCCAAAAATTGCAGCCATTGATCCATGCGTAGGTCTAGAGAATTGGGAAATAATTGGTGTGTTAGGTGTGGTGTTTCTCCTACCATGTGTGATGTTATTTTTAGGTTGATGGTCTAGGTTTGGGACAAAATTGTTGGGAAACTTGAGTACAGGTTGGAGAGACTTTAGTAGTTTCCCTATTGTGCCCTAAGTTTAGTCCTCATGAATGACTACAAGGTTGATAGGAGAGGCAAATTTATTGGAGCCTATAGGTTAATCCTTTGAAGGATAAAAGAGAATCCAAGAGATATTATTGTTTAGCCCTAGTTCGTTGTGATTATAGAGGTCATATTGCGTGGAAAGTGGGCAACCTCCATTGCCCTAAGGTATATCATCATGGTAGAACCAAAGATGCAGAATTGGGCAACATTATGGAAGACCTTGTCCGTTGACATCCCTGATGGACTAATGATCTGGTATGCATCTGATACCATCATGATCCAAGTTATTTTCTTCAATTGATGTTAGTATAATTGCACGAAAATAGAATGTAAAAAACATATATGCAGAAAATTAAAGAAGAGGCAACATAAGGGAGACCATAAAGACAATGTAAACAAAAATTTTGATAACGGAGTTCGTCCAATGTGGAATACGTCCCCAGGCCCTACTTCAATAGTGGGGAGGCTACTTCATTCATCTCAGCAAAAATGAAAATGAGTACATGGAAAAATACATCATTAAACCTCCACTTCTAAGAATGACCTGAAAATGGGCTACTCAAATCCAAAAACAAACTACACTAGTAAAATCATGGCGAAATTTCAATTAAAATGAGTATAAACTTAGCTATATTATGCCTCTGTCAACTTTGGAAATCTACAACAGTCAAAATATTCCTGGAATATTCATGTGGAATATTCCCTGGAATCAATCTCGAGAAGCGTGCCCACTCTTGGTTCCTGCTTCCATAGTTCTATGCTCTTTGTTCTCCCCTTGACCCTCCTGGTTACTCTATGCATTGAATGAAAAATAATGAGTTTAATAGATATATGCCCAATGGATAAAACAAAGACCGTCAGTTAGGTGGGTTGGTTGGTAGTACTATACATAGAACGCTGACCGCGACGAGGTTGTGGGATTGAAACCCTACACTATCCATTCTAATATATAAAAATAAAATGATGTTTTAGATAACCAACTGCCCATTATAAAGTTTAAAACCTCTATCATTTCAAATGTTAGAAAACCACAAAACATTGAAATAAACCATCGTCGAACCATTTTATGTTATATACAATTGTTTGTTATATAATTATAGAAAACCTCCAACCATTTTCCATATGACATATGCCTGCAATCCCCTAAATTAAACTCTGGTTTAGAACTAGGTCGGTTGGGGGCCCATTTGGCCACCAATTGGGTGCCACGTGGCCCCACATTATTGGCCACAATTTTATCACCAAGGTTAGGGGATGTCGCCCGATTTGGTGGTTCTGCAAAAAATAAGCACCACTAAAACCTTTGCCAAATTTAGCAAAGGTCTCCCAAATTTAGCTATCGTTTTGGCCAGACTACCAATTTTTGCAGTGCTCCAAATTTTTCTAGCACCAACTAAATCCTATCCTTTTAGCCAAGTTTGACTAGAAATTTGACTGAGCATAACTTCTGCATATTGAAGCACAATTTGCACCTTTGGAAATCTTGTGATGAGCTCCTTGATTCGGTCCTAGCTTTGTTGAGTTTTTATGACTTTGATTTTTGAGCCATTAGGGATCCTCTTAGATCATTCCTCCCCATTGAAGGACTTTTGGTCCTCCAAAAGTATAAACAATATAGCAATATTTATCTATGTAACAAATGTCTCTGACAAACCACCTTTCCTTTACTTCACCTTTGTACTTTGGAGCCAGGAATGATGAATTTGACACCTGCATCCATATGCAAACCTGTAGTTGTCAATACATGTCCAACTTGCAAGATGCCAAGCAAGGCCATACTTGCCAAGAGTTTATAAAACACTCATGGTCAAATTTTACAACAGAACCCATACCGCTTTCTATTCAAATAAAGTCCAAATATATCATTATGTTGCATTTATAGGTGATGTTATACACCTCATCACTTTTACAAGTTTTTTCCATCTATGGGGTCTTTAAAAAGAAACATGTGATTTACAATGGTGGCCACGCTCAACTACTTAAAAATGTCACCCATCTCTTAACTAACCAGGCTAATGGGATCTCTTCTTGTAGTTGTCTTCCTTGTTTAATTGCTTCATATATTAGTTCCTTCAAAAGTGCTTTCACACGCTCTTGGTCCTTCTTTGGGCATAACTCTGGATGAAGCTTTCAACATGTGGATCTTTGATGTCCACCCTTGTTGTAATGGTTGCAATGGTTTTTCTTCCTTGAGACTTTCTTGACCTTATTTTGTGTCTCCTTCGTGGGTGGCATGCCTTCCTTGAATGGTTATCTTTAGTGCCGCTCTGGCGAGGTGAACTTGACTTAGTTCTTCCTTTTAAATGCTCACTATCACTGGAACGTTGGGACGTGCTCTCATCACCCTGCACTGACTTGTACTTATCACTTGAAGACTCTCCTATCTCCGTGGGTTTGGACTGTCTTTCAACTTCCTCTCTAACATGGCCTAATCCTATATATCGTGGTAATTCCACCATCTAGATGGGATTCACAATTCCCTAGGCATTAATTCCTAGGCCCTTTCCTTCATACCCCATACTATTCATCAGTTTTGAACCAATCCCTATAGTGTTCTTTTCAAATGCACCAAAATCATCATCATAATGAGAACATGGAATTGAAGAATCACTGGCATTATTTACCTTAGTTGTCGATTCTAAAGCGGGTGATGATGGCTTTGCTAAGCCTTTGTTGCACTTCAATTTTTCCAAGGCCTCTTATGTGGATTGTAACTGAAGCTGAAATCCATGATTCTCCTCTTTTTCTTCTTGTAGTACTCTTCTCAATTCATCATTATTACTTGAATTCTCTGGTTGATCTCCTCATGTTCTTGGAGCCATGCATTATTTGGTGCTCTTCTCATCTCTGATGCAACACCTACTACAATATTTGTCTCATTTCTTGAATTAGAACCAAGATAATTGGTCCATCACTTGCAATCCTAACAACTGTGATCTTCATCTCATCATCTAAATCAGAACCTAGGCCAATTGGTCCAACACCTTAAAACCTAGTAGCTACGATCTTCATCTCATCACCTTAATAAGATCCAAGGTCTTGTTGCACTGTAGCAACCATCTTCTACTTCCCTTTTCCACCATGCTTCTTTGGCTTCAGTTTTGGATGTGTTTATACCAATTCTCCTCATTATTCCCTTCTTTCTCATAATGAGTTCAAGAGGGATTTTCCTCGTTTTTCTTTGTCGTTGTTGTCTTCTTTGCATGGTTATCTTGTTCATACTTACCCCTATTTTGCAGGTGAATGGATTTCACACTAGCCGCATAAAGAGTAGTGGGTTAAAACAATAACAATTAATGTCGAAGGTAACTATCTAAAGAGCTAATATATTTCATCAAAGTATCAGGTGAAGCTAAAGGAATACCAAATGCTAAATCTTGCTTCTTAAATTCCTCTGTGAAACTTTGAACATCTTGACCTTTTCCTTGTCTCAAATATTGCCACTCTATCATGGCTATCTCCTGATATCCCAATGGATAAAATTTCACTTTCAATACAGAAACAAATTCAGACCAAGAAGAAAGGATTTTACCCATATGTTTGCTACCTTTCTAAAGTTTTCTCTCCCACCATACAAGAGTGGTGGCTCCGAGTCGAAGAGATGCTAAATGGATATTTGCCTCATGATATTTGACCTGTTGTATTTGGAAACACACCTCAATCTGTTTGATCCAATTGTTTAATTTTTTTGCATTAGATTCACCATTAAACATGGGAAAATCAAATTTTACATCCGACTTTAAAAAAAAGAAGGATTTTTACAAGAATTTCTATGTTGATTAGTAGAATGATGAGATGAATATGAAGAAGTAGAGAATTCAATAGAAGATGGAGATGAAGGTTCAAGAGGTTCTCTTCCATTTCCTTTATTTACCGAAGCATTGTCCTCTACTTTCTCTTTCTTCTTCGTTTCCTTCTTGAATAATTTATTCTCATAATCTACAAAAAAATTGTCTAACTTATTTTCCTTGTTATAGAAATATTTATGGAAATATTTCTCATTCTTGGTAAGGGCATCGTCATCTTCCATTTTCATTCTTCATGTTTCACATCCAATCTTAGGGTCAAAAGACTCAAGTTTTCCTTCACCCTTTTTTTTATTTTGGCCTTGGTTATCATCTACACTCACAATTCACATAAGTAAGAATATCACTCTAATACCAAAATTGATCTAGTATGCCTATGATACTAGCATCATCCAAGATATTTTTTTCAGCTAATGTTAGAATAATTGCATGAAAAGAGCATGTAAAAACCATATGTGTAGACACTTAAAGAAGAGGCGGCATCAAGGAGACCATAAAGACAATGCAAATAAAAAGTTTGATAATGAAGTTCGTCCACTGTGGACTACATCTTTGTTCTATACTTCAATAGTTCAAAGGCCGCTTCATTCATCTCAGCAAAAATGAGAACAAGTACATCGAAAAATACGTCATTATACCTTCACTACTAAGGATGACTTGAAAATGGGCTACTTAGATCTAAAAATAGATTGCACCGGTGAAATTGTGGCAAAATTCTAGTTAAAATGAGTATAAACTTGGCTATATTCTACCTCTGTCAACTCTAGACCCCCCAGAGAATCTTTAGATTCCACAATAGTCAAAATATTCCAGGGATATTCTTGTAGAATATTCCTTGAAATTTATGTCAAGAAGTGCACCCACTCTTGGTTCCTACATGCAGGGTTCCACATTGTCCATTCCATCCTCGTCCCTCCTAATTCCTCTATGTGTTGAATGAAAAATAATGAGTTTAATTAATATCCACCTGGCAGATAAAAGAAAGACCAATCGTTAGGTAGGTTGGTTGCAAGTACTATAGGTAGAACATTGACCCTAGCGGGGTCACGGTTTTAAAACCCTGCACTATCCATTTTAATATATAAAAACCAAATGATGTGTTATATAACCAACCCCTATTATAAACTTTAAAACCTTCATCGTTTCAAATGTTAATAAACCACAAAACATTGAAATAAACTCTCACCAAACCATTTTATGTTATATATAATGGTTTTTTATATAATTGTTAAAACTATCGAGCCATTCGTCATATGTCATATGTCTGCGATCCATCAAACTAAACTTTAGTTGCCAACTAGGTCGGTTAGGGGCCCATTTGGCCACAAATTGGGTGCCACATGGTGCCCATTGATTGGGCCGCATGGCCCCACGTTATTGGTCATCACTTTTCCACCAAGGTTAGCAGATGCCACCAAGTTTGGTTGTTTCACCAAAAATAGCCACAACTAAAACCTTCACAAAATTTACCGAAGGTCTGCTGAATTTAGTTGTCATTTTGGCTAGACTGCCAATTTTGGGGGTGCTTCAAATTTGTCTAGCGCCACCTAGATCTTGTACTTTAAGCTAAGTTTGACCAAAAATTTCACTAAGCACAACTTTTGCATAAGAACTCAGATTGAGGTGTTGTTTGCTTCATTAGAGATCTTACGGTGAGCTCTTCAATCTCGTTTTTGTCTCACTAAGTTTTGAAGACTTTGATTTTTGGTTCATTAGGGATCCTCCTGGATTAACTAAGTAGCTAGAGGGCAGAGTTATTTGGACCTAAGTTTAATGACCTAAAGGAGTTATGTTGACTCATAGAGGCATATTGAGGGGGTTCAGAAATGGAAGGAAAATGATGCTAGATGTGTTGGGATACACAAACTGGAAGGAGTTGAGTGTACTACATCAACAAGTAGGTTAGTTGTACTTTGTTAAGGTAGATTGGTTATCATAGTTGTTGTTGATACCAATCACTAGTTTTCTTGTATTAAGGCAGATTGTAAAGGGCCATGATCTCTAGTATGGGAACCCTCGATTCTTGAATTAAAGATTCAATGTTAATATAACAAAGTTGGGTTGAAAAAATGTGTCTTGTGTATGAGTCACATTCACTATTATTTTTTTCCACTGTCCAATGTAGATGTGTTGTGGCATTTGAGTGTGTTCGTATTTTAGATTCTAAGACCCAAAATAGATTCTTTAGTGTCGTGGAAAATCAACATGGAATTAGAGCTACTTTGAATGGGCAGTGAATCAGAGTTTGCACGACACAACTTGCAGCTCAAGAGGGAGTTGGTTCCATTATTGTTGAAGGAAAAATATCACTGGTGAAGTTGTCGATTAGTCTATGATATGAGGACAGGTTGGATGGATTGTCTAACTATAGTCCATGGAAAGAAAGGATCAATTTGGTCTCGATGGTAAATAATATCTATGACTTTGTCGAAAAAGAGACCAACTAGAAACTGACTGATCCTAAGGAGTTGGAAGTGTATGGGGATTTGGATACAAAATCCAAGTTGGTGTTAACTAAGCAATCCTTTTAGCCAAATGTGTGGGTCTAGTAACAACCATGAAAAAACAAGAAAACTTCCCTAACCTAGATCATAATGACAAATGGGAAAGGGAGATGACCTACCTCTCTCCTATGCACTCAACCATTGACGATGATCCTGATCCCTTAGCTCCCAGGCTCGCTCCTTGTTATTACTTGTGTCCAAATAGCTACAAGAGAGATCATACCATATGCATTCCAATGTAAGTTATGCAACATATCAAGGAGTATTCTACTAATAAAACTATAATAAACAAGCATATGGGAAGTAAAACATGCTTTGTATTAATGCTTAAATAAAAGAGGGAAGCATACAATTGGTGCCTTGATTTTCAAGGCCTCCTTTAATATGGTTCCAAGTCCAAGCCAAACTTAACTCTCCTTTCCTCTCTCACCAAAATGGTAGCATCTAAGCACAATCAAGTAGAATAATGACAACCAGCAATGACCAACTGATTCGAAATGGATACTAAATCAAGAAGAAAAGGTATTACAGACTCATGTGCAGGAATGCCTATATTACTTAGTGCAATGGATAAAAAATATTGCAAATAATATAGACAATTAATAGTCAGAAAACATAACAAACACACACATCAACAAAGCAAATAATCAAGGAGTTCAGCAGACTTCCTGGCTACATCTCCTGGTCCAACTTTTAGTGTTGACCTCTATGTTAAGCCTTCAAGAACAGATTATTACAAGAGTGATCTCAAAAGCAGAGTCTCAACCAACAATGACATCAAAGAGGAATCTGCTTGAAAACCTCGAGTCTAAAAGAGTGCATAGACTCTCCCTCTGTCTTGTCCTCTATTCAATCTGCCTCAATCTGACTGACTGACTGTCTTTCTGTGACTGTCTTCAATTGACTTATCCTCTCTTCTATTTTTCCATTGGATGGCTTTTAAGCCTTTCGGCGCTGTCTGTTCGCCTCCCTTTGGGGCTCTCTGGCTCCCGACACTGTCCTTTCATCTCTCTGTTGAGTGTTTAAACAATCATTGCAAAATGATTAAGGCATAGGGCAGTTGTTTACAAACGGAAGGTTCTTTGGGCGCGAGTGAAAATACTCGAAAATACACTTTTCATTTACACAGAGGAATACATGGAATACACTGAAAACCAATGAAAAACCAGATCGAAACATTCAAGCCGGACATCAAATGATAAAAAGTTCACCCTATAATCCTCTCTTCTCCAACTTTTATTGCTATCACAAGCCCCTTTGTATTCCACGCCATTGATCTGCCTTCGATCCGATGGTTCGCATCCAACCAAAAACATCAAGTAGTCTGCTCAATCTCCACTGTTGATCCACGATCTCCAATCCAATGGCTGATAGCCATTTTGGGTGGCCTACTGGCACAGAGATTACCCACTTGAAAAAGCATTTTTCTCTCTCTTGTGGTGTGCAATGTGTCAGCCAGTGTATGGAATTGGGTGAAGCCCTTCCAATACCACTTACTACTTGAAGCCTGCTCAAAATATCGTTGGCCATGGAATTCAAATCCTTCGTTGTTTAATTAATAACTCCTTTGGGTCTACCTGTATTAAGTCCTCCTTTTAGGAATCTGTGATGCAATATCTGTAATCTCCTCCATTGATCTCCGCGCTCGATCAATGGTCCACGTTGTGTCACCGATCGCAGTCACATTTCCCTTAGGGTTGCCTCTAATATACTCTACTGGCCTCTCCCGATGTGATATCCCGATTTAATATGGGCCGTTGATCTGTCCGATTCGATGGCTCCTGTGCAATGAGACTTTACATTCTGCTTAGCTCTGTTTTCTACAATTCTTAGTGTTTTTCTTCTCCGATAGTGTTTTCCGATAGTTAATATATATGAAGAATTAGACTTAGAGGTTTGATACAAGATCCATTTTGGATCACGCCTTCCCACTAAAAAGCTTTTGGACCACCAAAAGTTGGTTTTAGGCATCGATCAAGTGAGGATACAACTCCTTCACTTGTCTAACTTCTATCCATCGTGCTTTGCTTGGATTAAACCTTTGAGTCCCACTCCGAGGTACTCAAGATACCCTTGATGCATAGTTCTTACCTTCCTGTCCAAAAATGTTTCCTCTTGTAACTCATTGAGATACTCAGGCAAAAAATCCCCAATAGAAGGCAACTCACTTTGCTCTTCAGGATCTTAAATCAATGAAGGTTCATATAATCTCAAGTTTTCGGCATTAACAATTGAATAGATTTGCATATAAGCTAGAAAATCAAGGCAAAAAGCATTTTCACCAGTTTTATCAAGTATCTTGAAAGATCCATACCTTATTAGTTTTAGCTTCTTACCTTCACCTTGCATTCTGTCTTTGCTGATGTAAAACTAGACTAGATCACCAACTTGAAAACTATGCTCAATTCGATGCTTGTCATGTCTTGCCTTGTACTTGGCTTGACTTCTTTCCAGCTATTCCTGTACTGCCTATTGAATTTCCTGGATTTGTAAAATGAACTTGGTTGCTTTGTCCACATCACTATGTCCATCAACTGCTATGTCTTTACCAAACAAAAAATCCAAGGGAGACTTTGGTATAAAACCAAAACAAGTATCAAAAGGAGATCTCTTAGTAGAAGAGTGCTTGGCATGGTTGTAAGCATGTTGCACATAACACAAATGCTCATCCCAAAGCTTGGGATGCTTGCTGTAATAGCCTCTGAGAAACTGGATTACTATCCTATTGACCACTTCTATCTGACCATCTGTTTGTGGATGAAATGTTGTGCTCTTCTTCAACCTGGTGTCCATCAACTCCCATAGATTTGACCAAAACTTCCCAAAAAATAGAGAATCTCGATCAGATAAAATAGAAGTGGGTAACCCAAAAGGAACCCATACATTCTGAAAGAACAACTTTGATGTTTGTTCAACTGTAACCTACTTGTTACATGGTATCAAAATACACATTTTACTAAACCTATCCACAACAACATACAAATAATCATGACCTTTGCTAGATTTTGGCAATCCTCCAACAAAATCCATGGAAACACTTTCCCAAGGATGAGAAGGAATTGGAAGTGGAGTGTACAAGCCTAATTTCCGATTATTGTGCTTGCTTGTAGCACACATAGTACACCCTTTTACATATCTAGAAACTGTCTCATGCATTCTTGGCCAATAACAGAACCTTTGCAATTGTGCAACTGTTTTACTTACACCAAAATGACCTGATATGAGAGAAGTATGTGCTTCTCGGATTATGTTAACTCTTCCCACATAAATTTCCTAAATGATATAAGAATTGGTCCTTTACATAATAATCCAATTCTTCTACTTTCTTGCCATGACTTAAAGTTGCATATACATCTTTAAAATCTACATCTTGAGCATATTGTTCAATGTAACTTTCATGCATTACTGAGTTATGCTTAAGTATAGTAGATGCATTTATGATTGGTCTTGATAACATGTATGTAACCTTATTGTGTATGCCATTCTTATATCTAATGACAAGATAAAATTGTTGTAGAAAACCCATCCACCTATAGCGTCTTGATTGCTGCAATTTAGTTTGTGAGTGCAAATATTAAAGTGGTTTATGATCTGTATGTATGATTGTTTCTTTACCCATTAGGTAATGTTTCCACTTTTTCACACTTTGTACTAATGCATACAATTATTTATCATATGTGGATAATTAACTACTGCAGAAGTAAATGTCTCAGAATGGTAGCATATGGGTTTTTGGTGTTGCATCAACACTGCTCCCATGGCATAGTCACTAGCATTTTTCTCAATCTCAAATGGATGTTGAATATCTGGTAGTGCTAGTACTGGTGCTGTACTAATTTTATCTTTTAAGGTGTCGAAGGATTTATGTTGTTTGCCTCCCCACTTAAACACCTGTTTCAATCCTATTAAAGCATGTAATGGAGCTGCAATCAAAGAAAAGTTAGCAATAAACTTTCTCCAGTATTGTGCTACCCCTAGGAAACTCCTAACCTCTGTAGCAGATTTGGGTTTAGGCCAGTTCACAATGACTTCAACCTTAGAGGGATCTATCTTCAATTCACCACCCCCTACAATATAACCCAAATAATTTAAAGATGTTCTGCCAAATTCACATTTTGATAGTTTTACATAGAGATTTTCTCTTTTTAAAACATCTAAAGTCTGCTTTACATGGTCTTCCCATGTCTTACTAAAAACAAGAATGTCATCTAAATAAACAATTACAAAATCATCAATAAATGGTCTGAGTACATCATTCATAACTCTCATAAATGTAGCAGGAGCATTAGTTAAGCCAAAAGGCATAACCAACCATTCATAAAGTCCTTGCTTTGTCTTGAAAGCAGTCTTCCATGCATCCTGTTCTGCAACTCTGACCTGATGATAACCACTTCGCAAGTCTAACTTAGAAAAGTAAACTGCTTCTTTCAATTGATCTAATAAATCATCAATATGAGGAAGAGGATAACGATTCTTGATCGTTATTTTATTTAGTGCTCTATAATCAATGCACATTCTCCACGAACCATCTTTCTTTCTCACTAGCACGATTGGAGATCCACATGGTGATGTTCTTGGTCGTATAAATCCTTTATCAAGCAATTCCTGTACCTGCTTCTTTATCTGTGCATTCTCGAAAGCTAACAACTTGTACATTCCAATGTTAGGTAATGGAGCATCTTGCTGCAAATAAATATCATGTACTATTTCTCGCTTGGGTGGCAGACCTTTTGGTTCTTGAAATAGAACATCATACTCTGAAACAAATTTAACTAAATCAGCTTTCTATTTAGAATCACAACCTTCAAATGCATTGGATTTTTAGGGATCCTTTGCCCTTACAACCATTAGTAAAAATTGCTTACTTGAATTCACAATTCTTTTCATCTGCCCTGAGTTTATGAGAGAATAGTTACCTTTGAGTTTATGAGCTCTTACAATGTATTCTATTCCATTTTTAGTGAGTCGATACTTATTCTCAGCTCTATAGAAAATAGCTTTCCTATCATACAAGTATGGACTTCCCAAAACAATACCACATATATCCAATGGGACTATATCTAATTCAACCTCATCTACAAATGTTGATCCAATAGCAAACCTATGTTTACATTGTCTCGTTACTTGTAGCTTTGTTTTATCACACACCCAACCTAATAGATATGGCTTCTCATGAGGTTTTGTTTGTAATCCAAACTTCTTTACAGTTGTTTCAGAAATCAAATTTACTTGTGATCCACTATCAAACAAAGTATCAATCTTATTGTGCTTGGAAATTACTCTCATATGAAAAAGCTCATTTCTTTCCCTCTCATTATTTTCATTATCAAGAGATTGTGTAGAATTACTTGTGGATGCTTCAGAATATTTACCTTTAATAATTGTGGTTGTAACTATTGTTTCATCGCCTGAATCTGATCCCAATTCTTGCTGAATAGCAACAACATTCTTTCTCTCCTTTCCACCAAAATTCTTAGGTTTATGTTCTAGATGCAAAAACCAGCAGTGTGCCTCATTGTGTCCTTCTTTCTTGCAATGAGTGCATGAAGGTTTATCCTTCTTTACAGTGTTTGCTTTCCTCTCCTTACATTTTAGTTTCTTCTTTTCCTTGCTCTTGCTTACAGAATATTTAGATGATCCCCCAACCTCTGGGTTTATATTATGACCTCTAGCTTCTAGACGTGTGGCTTGAACTGATACATCATCTAAGCTAGTGGGATTAAACATGAGAATAATATGATTTAAATAGATATGAAGACCACCTATATACTTCAATAAAGTCTCAGGTGAATCTAATGATATACCTAGAGTTAAAACTCTCTTTCTGAACTCCTGAGTATAACTTTCTACACTTAGACCCTTCAATTGACGAAGAGTTTGCCAACTCATCATTACCTACTACATGTAATCTAAAGGACAGAATTGCTTTTTGATGGCAGAAACAAGTTCATTCTAGGTAGAAATGATTTTACCATGTTTTTGCAGTTCAGCTTGTGTCTTGCCTTCCCACCATACTAGTGTAGTTCCTCCAAGTCGAAGGCTAGCCAGTTAAATCTTCTTCCTTTCTGAATCAACATTCTGTACCCTGCAATATACATCAATTTGTCTTATCCAATTATCTAGATTTTCTACATTGAGTTCTCCATCATAAATTGGCAAATCAAACTTCACACCTAATTTGATTAAGGAAGTTTTCTTCTTCTTCTTAGAAGAGCTAATGTTATGCGAAGAAGATGATGAGGATGATGAAGGTGATGATGGAGGAGATGGTGGAGGAGGCATTTCCTCTTTCCCTTTTCCTTCTGGAGGGGCAACTAGAAAATTTTCCTTTGCTCCTTTGTTTGATTTGGGTGTTGAAGTGCTTTCACCTCGACCCTTCTTAAACTCCAGATACATCTCTTCCACCATGGCTTGGAGTGTCTTAAAACTTTCTATAAATTGAGATTTTGATCCCAATGGAGCTTCTTCTACCATTCTCCTCTGAGAATAGACTCTTCCAATCTCTGGATTAGCCTCAACAATTTCTCCTTCTCCTAGTTTGAGCTTTAATCTAGTTAGCATTCAAAATCCAGCACAAGCTTGTCTAACCTTAACAAAACCAAATTCTCTAATACCACTTGATCCGAAATGGATACTAAATCAAGAAGAAAAGGTATTACAGACTCATGTGTAGGAATGCCTATATTACTTAGTGCAACGGATCAAAAAGATTACAAATAATATAGACAATTAACAGTCAGAAAACATGACAGACACACACATCAACACAACAAATAATCAAGGAGTTCACCAGACTTCCTGGCTACATCTCCTGGTCCAGCTTTCAATGTCAACCTCTATATTGAGCCTCGAGTCTAAAAGACTGCACAAAATCTCCCTCTGTCCTGTTCCTCTATTCAATCTACCTCGATCTGACTGACTGACTATCTTTCTGTGACTATCTTCAATTGACTTCTCCTCTCTTATGTTCTGCCATTGGATGGCTTTTAACCCTTTCAGCATTGTCTGTTCGCCTCCCTTTTGGGCTCTCTGGCTCTCGGCGCTGTCCCTTCATCTCTCTTCTGAGCGTTTAAACAATCATTGCAAAACACTTAAGGCACAAGGCAATTGTTTACAAACGGAAGGTTCTTTGGGCGCAGGTGAAAATCCTAGAAAATACACTTTTCGTTTACACCGAGGAATACATGGAATACACTGAAAACCAATGAAAAACTTGACCACAACATTAAAGCCGCACTTCAAATGATATAAATTCCGCCCTATAATCCTATCGAGTTTGCCTTTTATTGCTATCACAAACCCCTTTGTAATCCACACCATTGAATTGCCTTCGATATGACGGTTCGCATCCAACCTGAAACATCGAGCAGTCCACTCAATCTCCACCATTGATCCACGATCTCCAATCTAATGGTTGACAACCATTTCGGGTGGCCTACTTGCACAACGATTACCCGCCTGAAAAAACGGTTTTCTCTCTCCTGCGGCGTGCTACGTGTCAGCCAGTGTATGGAATCGGGTGAAGCCCTTCCAATACCACTTACCACCTGAAGCCCGCCTAAAATACCGTTTACCACGAAACTCAAATCCTTCACTGTTTAATTCATAACTCCTTCGAGTCCGCCTGTGTTAAGTCCTCCCTTTAGTAATCTGTGATGCAATATCTGTAATCTCGCCTGTTGATCTGCGTGCTTGATCAATGGTCCACGTTGTGTCACTGATCGTAGTTACATTTCCCTTAGGGTCGCCTCTGATATACTCCGCTGGCCTCTCCCAATGCGATATCCCGATTTAATCTGGGTTGTTGATTTGTCTGATCCGACGGCTCCTGTGCAATGAGACTTTACATTCCACTTAGCTCTATTTTCCACCATTCTTAGTGTTTTTCTTCTATGATAGTGTTTTTCGATAGTTAATATATATGAAGACTTAGAATTAGAGGATTGATACAAGATCCATTTTGGATCACCAACCCATTAAGGAAAGTGAAGAATGGATTTATAGTGATGGAGACGAGGTTAAATGCTCAAAAACCCTGAAAAGACGGTTAAATGCTCAAAAAATGGGTATTAATGCAAATATTAGGGCCTCGACTCTTACTTGCAATAGACGGTTCGATGCTTGACCTACCAATTCCACAGAAATCCGCTCCTAAAGATTTAGGGCACAAGTGGGTAAAAATTGCTCCAAATGAGGTAAATGGTAAAAATGTTTTACTTTTTTCCCTTTTTATAAGCTTTTCGCTTTGTTTTAGGGTTTTAAAAAGTATTTTTCACCATTTTTCCTTAGAAATGGATAATGCATTTGCTTCTTGTGCAGTGACAACTGATGGTTTGCCAATGGTGATGCGAAACTAGAGTCGTATTTAATCCCTTTTCCTGACTCATAAAAAATAAAATGAAAGGATTTCCAAGTATTTTTCCCTTTTTGACTCGTTAAAGAAAATAAAAATGGGGAGTCTGCTTTAAGCTCTTTTTCGACTCTCAAAACACAAAAAGATTACTGAGATTTTGTCATTTTGACCTTGTAAATGGTTTCAAACGTCGTTTACCCAGTATACGATTACCCTTTTTTGGGCTGGGATAAAATATTTACGAAAAAGATACTCCTTGGCTAACATGGTCAAGAGGTTATTTTGAGTATTGTTTTCTACCTTTTCGGGCTAGAGAAACAACTTTACGAAAAGGGACCTTTTGGAGTTTTCTTTTCCATGTCTTTTTAAAACTCTCTAAACATGAAAAAGATATCGATTTTTCCCTTTGTCGAACTCGTTAAACTTTAATGACATCAGATTTTTCGCCATGACGGACATGAGCTTCTCCTTCTTAGGGCTCGTTAATCTTACTAGGTCAGATCTATCTGAAGGATGGCTTACATTACAAGCATATGTTATCCCCTTCAAGCTTGTGATAAAAAATAGATGGGGTACCTACCAGAAATGGTCGGGCAAAATGGAAAATTTTTACCAGTTGTGTCGGCAGCTTGTCACTCTTAAACATGACACTCTTCTACTTTGTGTCAGGTTGGGATATCCTCACTTCATCATTTCACCTTCCTGGGTTTAGGCCACCAATTTTTGCCTTTCCATCTAATCTCTGCCACGTCATCATGACATCCGATCCTATGGATCCAAAAGCTACCTAACCCTCAGAGTTGTGTCGCTGATATGTTCAAGAGTTAATCCTTTTGCAGTTTACACTCATTCCTAATTCTCTATATCTTCCATAATCATTGCATCCCTTGTCTTGTGTCGATGATGTGGGATATGTCATGGCCCTCCTTTGACAAGGTCACTTCCTCTTGACTTCAGCTCATTATCCGAGAGGTTGTTCGAGAGACTCTCTTCCAGTACCTTAGAGCTTTCATGCCCTATTGGAAAGTTCTTCGCACTCAATGACAAGTTATCATCATTGGCTTTCGATCAAGTGACTTCACGGGTGTTCGAATTCAGTTCCTTATTCACCCTGCGAATTGTGCTTCTTGTACCTTGAGAGCCATTGTCATTATTGGTGGTTTATCTCGCAATTGTTAACAGTTCCCATCTTTTTCTGCTAATCAAGCTATTTTCTAGCATGTTCAACGTCAACACATCTCTTCACATGCTAGAATTTGTACTTTGATCGGGTCATGTTGGAGCGTAAGACCATGGGCTCAGATTACAGAAGTCCAGGCTGCAGGGCAATGTGACATGATCATGCTTACATACATGTCTCTTTATAATGGATCTTTGTGACCATATGAAGAGTATGTTATATGTGATCCTTCTCATTATTGGATGGCTATGACCATACCTTGGGTTTGATATGATCTTTATTGCTGAATGGTTGTGCCCATACCTTGGATCGATTTACATGATCTTCTTCTGGATGGTTGTGTCCATCCTACGATTCATGTATCAGATATTTATGTGATGTATATGTATCTATGCTTGCTTACAAGTTTTTTGATGGTAGTCTCTGGTTCCATGCATCTACTCATAAATCATTTCACCCCTCACTCTTGTTCAGCCTTCATGATTTAGGGGGCATCTGTTACACATCATTTTTTCGCTGTCCCTTTACTCCCCGTTCCTCGATCCTGGAGGACCTCCACAATGACCATCATGTGTTTCCTTGTTGTGAAGAACATGTCCTTACATCCCTCTTCATCTGCAGAACATTTCCCTCTTACATCACTTTCCAAGAATATTCCTTCAAACTCAGTTTTCAAGACTGACGCTATCACTCAGTTTCTTCCCTACACTAATTTGCAGAGTCTAACACTGGGCCTAATGCTGAATGGCACTGGTAATCCATTCATGACCCATGTTGACCCTCTTTTGGAAAGTTTTTAAAAATGGAGTCAAAGCTTCTAGGTCTAGAAGCTTCGTGAATGGAAGTCTGGTAAATGGTTAAGCAAGATAGAGCTGAGAGAAACTATTTGGGCTCTTTTCCCCTTTTAAAATGGTATAAACCAAAAGGGATAAGGCCTCTCCCATCATAAGAGGATCCATTTCCCCTCTCTCAAGCTATATAAACTCCTCCTTTTCCAACCTCAGCTAGCTAATGAAAGGGTTGGAATAATCTGCAAATCTTGATAGCCATCTTGAGAGCCTTAGTCTTCTAGTTTGTGTGTGTGAAGGGAGAATAAACTTATAATTTTTTTGGTTTGTAGCAAAGAGGAATAAGCCTTTAACTTCCATTGTTTTGAGGGTGAATCATGAGATGCTAACAGTGGTACTGGAACCCGGACACGTCAAAGGAAACCTGCAACGCTAAGGCGAAGGTTGTACTTTCCTTTTTGTCACAATAATACAACTGATATTTTGTTTCCTATATCAATTGCATATGTTAGTTGGTAGCTTAAGAATCCTTAGCCCCTTAAGTGTATTGAATATTTTGTATGCTATCATGTGTTCTTTGGTTTCTTGTCTCATTGTTTCAGGTGCTTGATTGACACTAAGGAGTTGATCGCTGGAGCAAAGGTACAAGGACTTCAGCAAACAAGGATTAGCGATACAAGAGTTAGGATATTATTTATTCTCAATCTAAGGGAACTTATATTATATTGTCTTATTTGTGGCTATACCCTCTCCCCTGGGCTAAAGGGGTTGTCTCTGTCTACAGAGAGAATCTTCCTACTCCACAAATTGGAGATGTGAGTGAAATATGATTGTTTGAAGTTGGTCAAGAGTTCTGTTCCAGTTTCGTATCTGATGGGCAATTGGAAATGTGTGAGGAAGGTGGTGGCTAAAGTGTTTAAATAATGAAATGAATCTATTGTAATTCAATATACCATTTAGTTTCAGTACCTGTAAGTGTTCGTTGGAAAAGACAAATTCAAACAGAATCATGTTAAGGGAGTTTGAAGAACACCATAGATGATACATCATAACGTGTGTTTATGGGTCTTCTCTTATATTCCCATTAAACTTTGGTACATCAAAAGGTAATTTAGTGGGAATAATTGGCCACCATGGCAAATGGGCGATGGGTTCATTAGTGAGCTAAGTTAAGTCTGGAAATTAGAGTGTAGCCTGAAAAGGAAACTGTTAGTTAAATTCTGAAGGAGGATGACATGGATATGAAGAAATAACCTTAGCAATAGGCACTTGCATCCCTAGATAAGGATGGTTATGATAATAAGGAACCTAGGTACCAGAATAGGGAGGATTCTGATAACCAGTATACAAGTGACCTTGTTGTCCAGCCCCAGGATGATGATAAAGATGCTAGAATGGTTGGGTTTGGGTTTGTTGGTATTCAAAAGGCACTTGAGGAATACATTGATATGGTCCATAATGTTACACAATGGGGGTTTTAATTGCCCCATGGTGATCCAAAATGGATCCTAGAAAACCCTCTAAGTCTTCAAAGTCTTCTAAAGATCAAAACTATCGCAAAAGAAGAACTCTTAGAAATGGCGGATTACACTATCAGGAGTGAAAAAACATGAAGAAATAGTGGAAAAACAGAGTATCGGAGGCCAAAGAAATGATGAACGTGAGCCGTTAGATCTGGCTAATCAACAGTCCAGATCTGATCGACATATCGCAATCGAAGGAGGTTATCGGAGGCTACCACATAGATATTGCGATAACGATTAGTGCGGTCAATGAGGACCGTCGATCAAGCATGCAGATCGACAACCCAAGTTGAATCGCAATATCGCATCGGCAAACCACAAGGGAGCACTTATCAACGGCCCAGGGTCTATGTGATATGCGATTGTGATCAATCACATCGCAATATCACGTCGAAGTAATACAACGAAGCGGGGCCAATATGAATATGACTTGCGATAGCCGGACCCGATGGGGTTATAGATGATATTTAACATATTTTGAGATTCGGAAAATGACATTTTTCTATGTATTTTCACGTTTTCATTAAATAAATGAAATATAAAGGGAATGCACTGATGTAATGAAGTTGGACCCGAAAGGGTTTGTAAATGCCGCTGCATAATTATTTGAAGTCCACCATAAAGCCCTTCGTCGAATTTTTAGTGTTTTTAATGTATTTTTACAAATACAAAGGGAACCATAGCACAGGGGCATTGCAACTTGCGATAGCGATTATAGGCGGACCCGATAGGAGTATAGAGCAGATTTAAGGATTTTTGAAGTCTGAAAAACAGAAGATTGGTGAATTTTCCCGTGTTTTACAGTGTTTCTCTGTGTAAACAGAGAACACTATTTTTGGGGATTTCAAAGGCCCAATGGTCCCTTCCGTTGCAGAACAGGTGGCCACCTTCCCTGAAAATGTTATGCCATGATTGCTAAGGCTCAGAAGGGGATTCGAGTGGACAAAGGTCGGGAGCCAGAGAGCCCGAGAAGTGGAAACAAACAGATAGCACCGATTGGCTTTAAAGCCACAGACTGACAGAGACAGAAGGGAATCAGCATTGAGACAAAGAGTGAAATAAAGACTCTGTGTACTGAGAAAGGCTTGAGGGATTCAAGAAAAACTCCTACTGTTTTGTATCTATTGTGTTGAGACTCAATTTTAGCTCACACTTTGTAAAAATATGCTCTTGAAGACATAATAGAGAGGTCACCACTGAAGGCTAGACCAGGAGACGTAGCCCAATATTTTTGGGTGAACTCCATATTAAACTTGCTGTGTTTATGTTTGTTTGTCTATTATGTTTCTCTAACTGCTCATTGTCTATATTATTCGCAATCTTATTGATCTGTTGCACTAAGTAGTATAGGAAAATCCTTAAAAAGTCTGTAATACCTTAAAAGTAATCTAAGATCTTCATTTTCATATCACATGGTGTTACAGGGAAAAGTGTCTATATAGAACTGCTCTATCCCACTAAGGTGTGACAACTGCCTTAGAAACAAACAGAGTAAAGCTACTTTCATTTTTCCTTTATGAATTATAGATAGAGAGGAACAGAAAGACCAACCTATGTCTTGCACTAATCTCTTGATTTGATCCCTCTCTTCCTTGATAGTCCTTCGCTACTTGTTCCCTTGCACGCCCAGCTTCACACAGTACCTGTAAGATCACAGTAGCATAGCACTATACAAAGACATGGATCTATAATCATAAACAATCTAGGATCAGATGTAAATTGACCATACAAATGCAGCAAATATCAATGACACAAGAGCATGGAGGAAAACTTGAATAGCTTTTATTGATAAACAAGAAAGAGCCAAGAGGAGTTACAACCAGTTGTTCTGACCCAGCATCAACCTCTCAGCAAGTAAGCCCCTCTTCACCTCATACAAAGCTTAGATCACCCAACAATCTGATGTTTTTCTCAAGAAACCAACAACAGTTCCTTACAATATGCAAAATTCTAGCCCCTGGATCTCTGGGATGAGGGATCCATATATAGATATCTCTAATGGAGATGAGTCAGCTTATGATTTGATTACTTTCTTCTCTCTGATAGTTCTTGCTTCCACTTGGAGATTGATGATCTCTTACTCATCCTTGGTCGAATTCAGAGAGGCAAGTGTCACAGGAGAAGTTTCTGGAAGCTTCCATTGCCTCTCCACCTCGCGGAATGACACTGCCATTTGTCATTTCTCGCCCATCGCACCCCATAGAAGGGCTTTTTGAAATGCAACGCACCCACACAGTGTATTTAGGTGAGATGCAACACACTTGGCCAGTGGAGCAGCTGAAATGATCCTGTTTTGACCAATTCTGAGTAGTTTTTCATGGAGCACTTCTGGGAGAAGCTGTAATCTGTTGACCTTGTTCCTTTAGGGGTTAGAACAACACTTTTAGGGACTTAGGAGCCCTTGGTTTATGGACATTTCATGCTTGGGGTTGTAGGGCCCAAAAATGTCTATAACAGTTGCCCCCTAAAGCATGAGGTCGTTAATCTTTTGATGTCGGGTGAAATGCTTTATTATGAGGATCCGAAGTTCTTTCAAGCTAGGAGGAGACCTGTAATAAGATACAATACAATACATTATCTTCATAATATTTTCATGATCAAACTGAGGCGGGCATTCCCATGCTCAGCTTTATAAATTCATTTTCATGTACATAGGACAGACAATCGTCTGAGTGTAGATTGATGATTCTGGTAGAGCCATCATCCCTTTGATTGGATGATTATCTGTGCAGCAATGATGTACATTTGATGTCTTTATTTCCCTGAATATATATCGCAGCCCAGATGGATGACACTAGATCTGGGGTCTTCAATCTAGTTCGATATTCACTCGAAGTACAAGTCGATCCATGTGAAGGATGTTCTGGAGTCGAACATGGAAAGACATCGCCTGATTACCAGCCAATGATGTAAGCTGTTAACAGGCGCGAGAGGAATCACCGATAATGATAATGACCCTCAAGGTACTGCAGTACAATTCACGTGGTGTGAATAAAGGACTTGGCATCGAACACCATGCAAAATCTTTCGGTCGAAGGTCATTGATGTAAACCTATCACCGGAAGTGATAAACTTGCCATTGAGGCATGCAAGCTTCAAAGTACTGAATGGGGTGTTCCTAGATCGGCTCCTTGGATAATGAGCTGATGTCGACAAGAAGCGATCCGTCATAGGAAGGCCTTAATGAATCCCACATCAATGACACGGAACGGAGCAAATGATTTTAATGGAGGTGAAAATGATCTGGTGATATAAGGTTCAGGGTGGTGGTCATGAAAGAATGGACTATAAATGTATGGTAGTGGGTGAGACACAGGTGAATTCTCTGAATGACTTCTCTTGAACATATCGGCGACATTGATGTGATGGATTGGTAGCATTAACCCCAAATGTGGATGGTATGATGGGACCATGGTGATGTGACCGGTGAATGAAACAACCCAATCCGACTCGGACACGGAGTGGAAGTGTCATGTTCAAGAGCGACTTGCTACCAACAAAGTTTCTTCAAGTTTTCTTCCCAATTTTCCCCAGTCATTGCTGACCAGTACCTCTTTATTTTTGTCAAGCTTGAGGAGGATAACATATGCTTGTTCTATAATTTTCCCTTCGGGCAAACCCATCGCTATGCTTTAACGAGCCTAGCGATAGTGAAACTCGTTCTCGTCTACAGACAAGTTTGTCGCTATTAAAATTTTAACGAGTTTAAGGACAAAGATAACTCGGTCCTTTTCAATTTTAGAGAGTCTGAAAAGGAACGTAAAGGTAACTCCAAAATTCCTTTTTCGTCATCGAATCCCTTAAGTCCAAAAAAGTATAAAACAATACAGAAGGGATGAATTTTCGATACTTTTAACGAGCCGAACAAAACAAGCACTCGATATTTTTATGTAATAATCCCTCAGGTCCAAAAAGATTAAAATTTAGAGGAGGGATAGCACTTTCTGTCCCTTTAACGAGATGGAGAGTCCAATGGCTCGGCAATCTTTTCATATTTTACGAGTCAGTTGAAAGGAGCTTAAAGGAGACTCGTCTTTTGAGGAACGAGTGATAAAATGGGTAGCAGCTGATTCCAGGTAAGGTTTGGAATTTTCCAATCACGACAGTGTTACAAGGATGGCTAGTGAGATCACTCTTCACAGCTGTTCCTCAAAAAGGGTGAACAATCAAATGGAGGTGAATGATCGGCCAATGCAAAAGTGGAGGTGATGGTGCAAACACGACCAAGGATTTAAAGGCTGAAGTACTACATTCACGATGGTTATTTACCGGGAAATAGTTCATTTTTTAATGAGCTTAAACGCGGGGGGAAACATTTGCTCATGTCTTATGTTTATTTTTTAACGATCTTGAACTATGTGCTAAAACTGCTTGATTAATCCAGTCGTGTGATAAGAATGTCTCATATATAAAAACGACAACTTTTAGAGTTTTGCCCCACATCCTCTCTTTATGCAAGTTAGGAAACGACCAATCCTACGAGTTTAAAGGGTTAGAGGACCTACAAATTTAAAAAATAAATAGTCGCTCTTCGCTTGTGTGCCAAAAGGTTTGCATGCCCCTAGGTATAAAACAGAGTTTCAAGGTTACCTCTTCTTCTATCCGTTAAAACATTTGTTTTACCGGGAGAGGCCTACCTCTTACAGGTTACCCAAAGATTGTTCTATTCATAGCGCAAACAAAACACTTCTTCGGCGATGTTTACCGAAATAGACAAAGGTGAGCGAAGGAGGCTACTCCACTCACGTAACTTTGACAAGAGAATCTTGTTCCAGAATAACCCCCTCTTCCAATCACGGATAGGAGTATAGACTAGTCATATTCTCTCGCGGAAACCTACCCTATACCCAAAGTTTTCCTGCCGAAGCAGACCAGGGTGCATGCCCCCTTGGTTTCAGTCATGTCCCCCGAATCACTCGCGTTCATCAGGCGGGCGGACTGGAGATTGAGACATTTCTTGCGTGAAAAGACCATTCAGGGATGGTATATGACTATTTGCTATGTGTGATCCGGGAAATGAAAGCTGGTCTACGAGCTTGACCACTCTTCCTTCGTGCGGAAAACACATTACTCTAAAGAGTGAGGAGACAATTGCTCCCATGCAATAAATATAGTCTCGTCCAAGGAGTAGATTATAATCTAGGGGTCCTTGAACTACCATTACGTTCATGTGAATGGTTTTCCCCCTCAATGTTATGGGCACATTGGGAAGGATCCCTAACGGTCGACTGGTTCCTTTATCAAAGCCTGTTAGATTTCTCATCTCAGGCAAAAGCGATGGCGAACCAAGCGCTTTCCAAGCAGTCGAGGAAAGGATACTCATAGAAGCCCCCTCATCTATGATGGTACCAGCCATAACCATTCTATATATTTGAACAATGATTCGGAATGGTACACTAGCTGGTAAACGGGGTCTGCCTAGTTGATTCCAGTCGAAGGAGACAACTAGGTTGCTTGGAGGTGGGACCAAATAGACGGTTGGGTATGACTCTGACGAACTTCCTTCCTGCGGTGAAGGAACGGGTAAATTGCCCCCATGTTCATTGGAGTCTGTGCTTATGAAAAGAATTTGGACGGTGTCATCCTTGTTCTCTTCGGTGACTGTATCATCTGAAGATGGAACCTCTGAAGGCAAGATCGGGTCAATTGCCGCCTCGACCTTTTGACTTTCGTTTGGTATGGGTTCAGATGGTTTGTCTTCAATGATAGATGCTTCAGCCGACCACCTGAGCGGGTCAGCTGGATTTTCAACTAGTGACAGACTCGACAAGAGTTTTTTATATCCAGGAGGACGTCGTAGCGGTGAAATCGGACGATCATCCAAAACTCTTTTAGCCTCGTCTAAGAAGGGACAATGGTGGACGGCATGATCGCCTTCGCACAGTTTACAAGGAAATCTATATTTTCCTTTTTGTCCCGGGGCTTCTCTTTCACTAGTCAACGGTGTGTTTTCAACATGATCATCAGAGGTTGACGACACTGGGTTGTGCAAATGAGGAGATCAGTCCCTTAAGATCCGAGGGATGCAAGGACAATTTCTATGATAGTGGTCTCCTTTGCAAATGACACATGGCGATTTAGGCCTGGTCGGTGCAGTGTGTGGATTTTTGCTAGACGATGCTCGTTTGCCCCCATTCGCTTTTGGCTCCTTCTTCTTCTTCTCTTTCTTCTTCTTTTCCTTCTTCTTCTTGGGTACTTGACTTTTGGCTTTACCAGCCCCATCAAGCGAAGAGGAAGGAGGAGAAGAAGAATCAGAGGAAGTAGAAGGTTGGTGGGTAACTCTGGATTCGTCTAGTTGCAGATTCGATTGTTCAGGAATTGCGGTGTTCTGAACGACAGAGGTTGAGAAGAGCCATACAAGCAAGCCAATTGTCAGTGCTGGAAGCGACAATGTGGCCATATGGGGTGCACTAACATCTCCCCAAGAGGAGAAGGGACTAGGATTTCCTCCAAGGGGAATTCCTTGGTTGGTGGATTCCATTTCTCAACCCAAGATCAACGTAGGAAAGGGTAATGAATATTCCGTTTAAAATAAATTTTAGACGCTTTGACACAACTTGTTTTTTCAATTTTTAAGAGTCGAGAAAAAACAAAAGATGACTCTAGTCTCCTTCGATTTTTAATGAGTCTGAAGTGACAAGTGCTCAGATGGACCTTTTATTACCAAACCAATCGCAAAACTGCAGAATACTTTTTATGGTACGGCAGTCAATCTTCCCGAATGTTGTGTTCAGTGCATTGCGATCGATAGGGCGGCAGACACGACTTCCTATGGATAAAGTATTAAGCCTATTGGGGTCTCCCAAAATATACTCGACGGTACGTGGGAGCACAAGTCCGTACTGGCACTTATTGTCTCAAAGTGGAGGAATCACCCAACCATCAGTGAGAACAACAGTTACCAGGCTTTACGACGCTGGAATACGTCTCTAGCCTAGACTTCTAAATGTTGTGCGTTAAGTTCCAAAGCGTTGTTAGATTCATTGAATTTATTTTATAGTTTATCTTGTTTATGAAGTTTTCCTTTCAGGTTCACCGTGAGATGTAGATGTAATTCCTAAAATGCAATCTAAGATGATAAACAATCTTTTTATCTTCTTTGAGCAATGAAAATCCTAGCTACTAAGGAGAGAAAGACGAAATTCTTTCACAAAGAGCAAAGAGCACACTTTAGATGCACTTTCCTAAATCAAACTAATCAGACTGTCTATATGAAAATGCACATGCATGTATTTGTTTTTCGACTTTCATAGTATATGAATGATAAAAAGAAAGTTGATGCACAAATCTGAATTTCTTTTCAAGCGACAAGTATCAACAAGTCTCTTTTCGAAATAAAAAATGGAGATGATTACAACACCTTACGATTTTGAAATGAATACTTGTTCTTGACACTAGAAAAATCACAAATCTAGACCAAAAACAATAGTAACAGGATAATCGACCATCAACAGCAATCAAACTCTTTCCTATGATTGAAATCAACACTTGCGACAGTTTCAAATCAACGGATGACAGTACGATTACGCTACTTTTGCAAAGGAGAACTGAAAATGACTCAACAAACACACAAAAACATTTATAGTTCTTTTGTACAAAGGAGGCAGAATAACAGCAAGGAAAAGGGGTTTCAAACAGACATATACTGATCACAGGCAGCAAAATTCAGTAATAGAACTGGAAAGAATGAATCACAGAAACCAAAACTGCACAGAGCCTAGTCTGATCAGCGCACTTGTAACACAGAGAATTTGAAATGCACCGCACCTTCTCCACTCGGGAAGTGCGCTGAAGTTCAGATTCTCTGAACAGTACCTACGCTGGGCCAGAAACGAGACTCTGTTTGGGTTCCGGGTCACAGTTTGCAGTTCAGTTCATGGGTTTTGGCCGAGCAAAAGGCAATCAGTAACTCAACAATCAGGGGTATATCTAAGGAGGATCTAAGAGCTATCACAAGGGCAATCAGAGAGTTTGTGAATCAATTGTTTAAATCATAAACAGATCCAGTAGATGGATTGAAGTAGCATTTATCTACTTTGCATTTGCTATGGCAAATGCAGTTCGAATTCTACCTGTAATTTTATGAAATAGACAATAAGGAATGATAAACAAACAAACTAATTCTTCCCCAGTGGATTCGCCATTTTGTTACAGGGAAAAGTGTCTATTTAGAACTGCTCTATCCCACTAAGGTGTGACAGGTGCCTTAGAAACAAACAGAGTAAAGCTACTTTCATTTTTCCTTTATGAATTATAGATAGCGAGGAACAGAAAGACCAACCTATGTCTTGCGCTAATCTCCTGATTTGATCCCTCTCTTCCTTGATAGTCCTTCGCTACTTGTTCCCTTGCACGCCCAGCTTCACATAGTAGCTATAAGATCACAGTAGCATAGCACTATACAAAGACATGGATCTATAATCATAAACAATCTAGGATCAGATGTAGTTTGACCATACAAATGCAGCAAATATCAATGACACAAGAGCATGGAGGAAAACTTGAATAGCTTTTATTGATAAATAAGAAAGAGCCAAGAGGAGTTACAACTAGTTGTTTTGACCCAGCATCAACCTCTCAGCAAGGAAGCCCCTCTTCACCTCATACAAAGCTTAGATCACCCAACAATATGATGTTTGTCTCAAGAAACCAACAGTAATTCCTTACAATATGCAAAATTCCAGCCCCTGGATCTCTGGGATGAGGGATCCATATATAGATATCTGTAATGGAGATGAGTCAGCTTATGATTTGATTACTTTCTTCTCTCTGATAGTTCTTGCTTCCACTTGGAGATTAATGATCTCTTACTCATCCTTGGTCGAATTCAGAGAGGCAAGTGTCACAGGAGAAGTTTCTAGAAGCTTCCATTGCCTCTCCACCTCGCAGATGACACTGCCATTTGTCATTTCTCGCCCATCGCACCCCATAGAAGGGATTTTTGAAATGCAACGCACCCACACAGTGTATTTAGGTGAGATGCAACGCACTTGGCCAGTGGAGCAGCTGAAATGATCCTGTTTTGACCAATTCTGAGCACTTTTTCATGGAGCACTTCTGGGAGAAGCTGTAATTTGTTGACCTTGTTCCTTTAGGGGTTAGAACAACACTTTTAGGGACTTAGGAGCCCTTGGTTTATGGACATTTCATGCTTGGGGTTGTAGGGCCCAAAAATGTTTATAAAAAATGGTAAGGTGGGTTTGATTGGGACTATGCCATACTATAAATAATCTGACCTTTCGAAACTTGAGAAGTACCTTGTCAAAGCGGTTGAGAATGTAAGGTACCTTGTATAGGCTAGGTAAGAAAAACCTAGGAAGTGCTAGAAACCGAGGGAAAATGTTGTGATGGAATGAAAACTTGTAAAGGTTGGCTCACATGTATTTGAGCTTGTTGGGATGTTGATGGATGGATAGGGATTTGAGACGAAGATGGTGCAAGTTGAGGGTTTAATAATTAGTCCAAAAATGAACTAGTTTGAATGGGAAAATTAGGCTGCCAAATATTGGCAGCTGTTACAGGATAAGGAGGACTATAATAAGGTTGATTACCAATTTGAGGTATGCCAAAAATAGGTTAATCCCTGCCAAAGGAGGAGGGGATGATGGAGGAAACTGCGATCCATATGGAGGGTACCCAAAATAAGAAGAGTTAGGTTGTTGAAGGTAACCTTGGCCAGTGACATAAGTGCCAACCTGTTGCTCATTCATAGGTGTATATGGAGGAAGAGGATAAGAATGTGAGGCACTCATTAGAGAAGAAACAACTATTATTCTTGAATTAGATGACATGGGAGAGGTCCAAGGATTGGAAGATGCACCAGAATAAAGACTGATAACTAGGTGGGACAGACAGGCCACCATACATAAGAGTTTCTGGTGATGTTGCAAACATAGATGAGGAAGAAACATTTGATGTATCAACCATAGTGGAAGACATGGGCTAATATGTTAGATCAGTTCCAGTCATGGTTAACAATCCCAATGAATATTGCAACAAGAGATCCATAGGTAATTCCAAAGAATTGGGTAAAGGAGTTTGTGTTGGAGTTTGAAGAAGAGGAAAAGGATTAATCTGATAAAAAATGGAGTCCTTCCCAATGAATGACAATAGAAGGACGAGGATCTTCTTGTGGGATCTCTTCAATACTCACAAGTTCACGTGGAAGAGGTTCATCGTCGGGTCCAAGATATATAGGTTATGTATAAGACAAATGAAGAGAGGAGGAAGGTCCTGAAGTAACATATTAAGATGGTTGAGGCTCCTCGGGTTCAACAACCTCAAGAATAAAAGTGTCTAACTCAGGAAGGTCAGGTTCAATGACCTCAAGCAACAAGGTTTCAGGGACTTTTGTTTCAATTGTGTCAGTGTCACCATAAAGAGTAGATGTAATATTGGGCTCAAAACTGAAGGGGATAGATGACTCTAGCAGATCAATATCACTAGGAGACACAAGTAGTTCTTGAAGTTTCTGATTCGGTAGTTTTAATCTTCTTATGCTTCTAACGATGGCTAGGAGTAGCCATTGGTGGAATATGAGGCTTATTTTTCATTCTATGTGAATGACGGGGTGGGGGATTTTGTTATTCCACACTGGATAATAAATTTTATTAACATAAAAAGAAATAAATAAAAAAGAGGGTAATCTAGGCATAAAGGATTACCAAGCAACTGTGAAATACAATATAAACCTTGACGTATGGTAGCCAATCTCCTTGAATGCTATTTTCAGTGTATCACGGCATACAAGGTGGTAGACTCAGTTACCTATGGTTGGATAACAACCTATAGGGGACTCCCAAAATATACTTGATGGTATGTGGGAGTGTAGTCCGTAGTAGTGTTGTCTAATGCATAACTGTTCGATGAGAGAGTTCCCATATACTTTATGTGCATGAAGAGTCATCAAATATACCCAAAGGTATGTGGAGAATGATCCTATACACTCACATACGTGGAACAAGATTTCACCCCAAGGATGCAACGCTCGAAAGCAACAACAACTCCTATGTTTAACAACACTGGAATACATCTATAACCTAAACCTATAATTGTTTGTGTTAATGTTACAAATTATCCTTAGGTTGCTTCGATAAATTTTACTGTTTATTTTTTATGAAGTCTTAGTTTTTTTCTCACCATGAATGTCACCTGAATATCCTAAAATGAAAATCTATCATGTGAAAATGGAAATCTTTCTCTTTAAATGAAAATTTAGCTAAGGAAGGGAAGAAACAATCAATGTGCAACACACAACATGCAGCAAACAATATGAAAGATGCAATTTCCATTTTCAATGCAATTGTTCCTATATCAATACACATATAAAACCCTAAATTGCAATGCAAAAAAAATTCTTTTCAACACACCTAATTTTCGAAATGAAGAAAACTAAGATGCTAATGTTTAATCATAATTCAAATGCACTTTACAGAATGAGAACTGAAACAACAATTCATCCAAGTGACCAAATGATAAGAACAAAGAAAACTCAAAACCAATTATTACCAAAGGAAATAAAACACAAATGCAAACCAAATGGAGGCTTTAGAGAGACCACAAGACACTCAGGAATCAAGGAAGGTCAACTGGAAGTAGGCAGATCAAAGAGAGACTAAAAATAATGGCAAGTTTTGTGCAAAATAGGGGCCAATATTGGTGCAAAAGAGGCACTAGTGATTTTCAACACAAGTACAGAGTGGGCCCAAGTAAGGTGCAATGCTCTGGCAGAGGCACTGAGGGTGAGATGGTCTAGGAATACAGGATTCCGACACAAAAATTGAAAAAGGGACTCAATGAAATGACTTCCTAGGTATGTTCTTGGATGGGTAAAGAAAAAAAGGTCTATCAAGGAGGTAATTGAACACAATGGACAAAGGAACCAGTATGGTCACCAATTTGTTATACAAGATTTATGACTGCAGACAAAAGTATCTCCCCTAGGTTTGGTGGCTAACCTAGAACATTAGAGAGACAAGGAATATAATGATTTCCTTAAAGTAAATAGATGATGGAATGAAGCCTAACTAGGATCCGTTGTAGGCTTCACTCCTTCTTTATCTTGAATGCTCCAATTCCAACTCTGGTTGCGAAAATTAGAACCTGCATAATCAAATAACACAATCCAAGAAACTACGAGATATATGCAGTATCATCTATATACTATATTCATTAGATCAACTTGGTATTGAAATATATGAAATAACAACATCACATTTAGGAAAACAGAGAATTATTTGCATTAATATAAATGGAAGGAATTTACAACCATAAATAGGTGTTGATCTTGTAGAAGATCTCCTCCATGGATGACTTGTCCTTTCCTTGTCACAATGTTCACCTCCAATCACCCTAAATGCATGAAATGAAACCTCTCATCATAGCAGCATAAGGGTAGAATCACTCTCCAAAACCCAACCCCTTGCATATGGAAGGTTATAAATATACAGAGGAGTGGGGTAAGTTAGAATTTCTTATCCAATTACCAATCTAAGGTTTTAGATCCACCTCTGATGGGAGGATGGGATCAAAGGATAAGGGATGGAATCTCCAAAGTATGGTAGGATAGGATCCGGATGTTTTATCTGAGGTAAATGGTTGCAACAAATTCTGGAAGCTTCTGGAATAGGAGTGTTACACAAAATTTTGTCACTGTCCTTGTACTCCACATTCCTTGATCCTAGAGGACCTCTACAGTGACCCTCATGTGTTTTCCTATCATGAATAACATGTCCTTACATCACTCTTCATCTGCAGAACATTTCCCTCTTACCTCATTTCCCAACAATATTCCTTCAAACTCAGTTTTCAAGATCGGTGCTATCACTTAGTTTCTTCCATGCACTGATTTGTAGAGTCTAACATTGGACCTAGCATCGAACAGTGCTGGTAATCCATTCATGACCCACACTAACCATCTTTTGGAAAGTTTTTAAAAATGGAGTTGAAGCTTCCAGGTCTAGAATCTTCATGAACAGAATTATGGTAAATGGTTAGTCGAGATAGAGTCGAGAGAGACTGTTTGGGCTTTTTTCCCCTATTAAAATAGAACAAACCAAAAGGGATAAGGCCTCTCCCATCATAAGAGGATCCATATACCCTCTTTCAACCTATATAAACTTCTCCTTTTCTAACCTCATCTAGCTAATGAAGGGGTTGGAATAATCTGCAAAGTCTTGATAGCCAAAACAACTCTTGAGAGCTTTAGCCTTCTTTTTTATGCTTATAAAGGGAGAATAAGTGTGTAGTTTGTTTGGTTTGGAGCAAAGAGGAATAAGCCTTGAAATTCCATTGTTTTGAGGTGAATAATAAGATGCTAATAGTGGTGTTGGAACCCAGACACGTTGAAGGAAACCTGCAATGCTAAGGCAAAGGTTGTACTTTCCTTTTTGTCATAATAATACAACTGATATTTTGTTTCCTATATCAATTTCATATGTTATTTTGTAGCTTAAGACTCCTTAGCCTCTTAACTAGGTTGAATATATTGTATGCTATCATATGTGCTTTGGTTTCTTTTCTATTTATTTTAGGTGGTTGATTGACATTAAGGAGCTGATCGCTGAAGAAAAGACACAAGGACTCCATCAAACAAGGATTAGTGATACAAGAGGTAGGATCTTATCCATTCTCAATCTAAGGGAGCTTATGTTAGATTGTCTTTTTTGTGGCTAGAACCACTCCCCTAGGCTAGAGGGATTGTCTCTGTCTGCAGAGAGAATATTTCTACCCCACAAGGAGGCTTCCATAATTTATCTATTTTCCCCAAATTTCTAGAACCAATGTAGGTGAAAAGGGGAGCAACATGTAGGTGATCAACGCAAGCCACAATGGAGCAACCTGTAGGTGAACATTGTCCAGCAAGAGGCCAAGGTGTGTTGGTCCTAAAACTGGCTCAGATGATGTAGTTTCAAGCAAAAACTCTAGGGAATGAAAGAGGCATGCTTAGGGATTTGTGCAATGATGATGACAAGGGGGAATAAGATGTTGATTGGTCCCATTAGGAGGCCTATTGATCAGATATGACAAAATAGTGTTAAAATTGGCAACTAGGGACAAAATACATGTGGGTCATCTTATTTATGGCAACTGATATTTTTCTTGGATCCCTCTCATTGAGAGGTGTAGGATTGATCTAAAGATCATCTGATTCCGATAAGTATTCATGGAGTTATGAATTTATTTGTGTTATAACACAATTCGTCAAGGTCGGCCAACAATGAAATAAACCCCACATGTGCTCAGCGTTTTAGTATAAATAGAGTTGGCGTTCAAGTCATTTCAACACACTTGGGATCTCTTCCTCTCTCTACTTGTCTTTGGGTTTTAGTAGGAGGAGAGATCCTAAGGAATAACGTTGCCCTAATCTAGAGGGCAGAAAAGCCGAAAATGGTGGAAAAGCCAGAAAAGCTGGAAAAGTCAGAAAAGCCGGAAAAGCTGGAACTATCAGAAAAGCCGAAAAAGCCGAAAAAGCTGGAAAAGCTGGAAAAGCCAGAAAACCCAAAAAGCTGGAACTTCCAGAAAAGTTGGAACTACCAGAAAAGATGGAAATGTTGGAAAAGCCGGAAGAAAAGATGGAAAAGCTGGAACTGTCGGAAAATATGCAACTACTGGAAAAGACGGAAAAGCCGAAACTGCTAGAAAAGTCGGAAAAGCCAAAAAAGCCGGAACTGCCAGAAAATCCGGAAAAGCCAGAAAAGCCGAAAATGCCGGAACTGCTGGAACTGCCAGAAAATCTGGAAAAGTCGGAACTGCTGGGACTGCTAGAACTACCGGGAACAACTGGAACTGTCGGAACTACCGGGAACCACCGGAACTGCCAGAACTGCCGAAACAGTTGGAGCATCTATCTCCGAAGGAGAGCAGCATGTAAGGGACAACTAACTAACATTGGGATAGTTGTATGGTACTTAGCAGCAAATACACCAAGCATGCAATGTTACAACTAGCATGCAACAACAAGCATGCTAAGGACAACAAGCATGCTAGGGACAACAAGCAAGCAAGGGACAACAAGCAAGCAAGGTGCAACCAACACATAGGTCAGGATGGCAACATGGTGCAACAATGGCACATAATGCAATACAATGATGGGTACAGTCATGATTAGTGAAGCGTGATGAGATGCAGCATAGTGATGATGGGTGCAGAATGGTGCAGCGCGGTGAGGTGTAGCATGATGACGGAATGTAGCACAATGATAGGTGAAGGCGCCACCTTGGAGAATTAGTTGAAGCAGCATGTCTTCAACTGATCTCATGTATCATTTTCTTAGAGGTGAACTATACTCTTATCTAGATAAGTCAAAGTGTTGACTTCTGTTGTAAACGTACTATCTCTCTCTCTCTCTCTACTAAACTATTGAAGAACATATAAGAAGAATTGATCAAGGGTTTACCCACATTGGGGTTTGTCCCCGGCTAGCGCCACATCTTGTGTCCTCTTGCCTTCTGCAATTTATGTTTATGTTCTTTCTGCAGTTTACTTTAATGCTGATATGATTGTTAATCTGGAAAAGATATAGAGCTAACTATGAAAATTGAAATAAATTTCTCTAAGCATAGAACATACCTAAAATTAACATGGTATCAGAGCTGAGGTGAAGACAATGTCCAAGCAAGAGTGAAAGAGCAATCACCAAAGATAGTTGGGAAAGTGAAGCGAACAAAGTTCCTTCTTAAGATTAATTACTCCAAAAGTCTTGGAATATGAAGATATCCATTTAGGATATAAATATTATATTAAATAAAATGAATAAGAATAGAATGAATATGATTTACAAATGAAAACTAGAGGCTTGCTTATATACCAAGCAAGTGTCCCTTCATGAAGAGTCATGTCCTATTAGACATGTCTCTTCAACCTAATTACTAGCTTAATTAACTATTATTCATGATTATTATCTTTTACATTATATTTATATTATTTATATATTTTATTCATTACATTGCCTTCTTCCTCAAGAAGCTTTGTCCTCAAAGCTTGTCGATGAAAAAGGCTTGATATTTTTTTCAGCTTTGAATGTATTTCTCTTTTGGAATAGTCATCCTCGTTGATACAAGTTGATATGATCTTCTTAGTGACAAACAAAATTGTCGCACTGAGAAGGGATCAGACCATCCCAGATTAATCTTATGTATAGCATTCTGATCACTAAAATTTTGTAACGACTTGTTAGCATAAGACTGGATTGATTTTCTTTGTTCCTTACTCATGGATTCCATATTTTTTCTTTTTATTCACTTCTTTTATCTTTCTTTTTCTTTTTTTTTTCAATTTTTATATGATATATTCTCTCTCTCTTTTTTTACTCTCTTTTTATATAATTTCTCTTTTCTTTTTTTTTTTGTATATATTCTTTTAATCTATAAAATATATTTCCACTTCTCTCTTATAAAAATCTCATATATATATATATATATATATATATATTTCAAATATTCTTCTTCTTCTTCTTCTTTCTTTTTTGTTCACTCTTTTAATAAATTTTTTATATAATAATAATTTTTTTTAATATATATAATTATAAATTATATATATTATATGATTTTAATTTATATATATTATAAAATTATATATAGTTTTTTGAGACCCGCTTTTCCTTTTATGTGTAACTATATAAGGCTTATACAGTATCCTTTTTTATAATTATAATAATATTTTTTTTGAAGATTTGGATGAGTCTTGACTAATTTGGATGAGACATGACTCTTGGTACGGTCACAATCTTTAGATTTGAACGATTAAAATTATTTAGATCACACCTTTTTTCTCCAATGTTATCAAAATATCTTTTACTTTTAAAATACCATGGGCTATTACCATGGGTTGTTTCTAAAACCTCCTGTAAAAAGTAATATTTACCTTTCACGTAAGAGCTTTTGTATCCCTATTTTTTATTTAACTTTTAAAATACCATGGGCTATTACCATGGGTTGTTTTTAAAACCTCCTGCAAAAATGTTCTCCAAGTAAAAAGTAAAACGTATTCATTTTGTTTTCTTGTTTTTTTTTTTTTTTTTTTCCTTTAACTTTTTAAAATACCATGGGCAATTACCATGGGTTGTTTTTAAAACCACGGGCTTCTCCACGTAAAAAGTTTTAAATATACTTGGTATGAGATTTTATATCCGTTTTGTTTTTTTTTTTACTTTTTTTTCTTCTTCTTTTTTAAATTTATTTACTTATATATTTCGTTTTCTTTTTTGGTTAATTTTTTTTTTTTTTATATGACCAAAGGCCTAGAAAAACGGAGAAAAGGAGAAACTCCCAAATATTGAGCAAAATGCTTCAATTATTACAGCAACAAGGTTGACGAATTTCAATAGTCAAAGACTTGGATCGGAGAACGAGCTTTGTGCATATGTCAAACAACCTAGAGGACCAAACTACTCTGATACCAAATGAAGCGAACAAAGTTCCTTCTTAAGATTAATTACTTCAAAAGTCTTGGAATATGAAGATATCCATTTAGGATATAAATATTATATTAAATAAAATGAATAAGAATAGAATGAATATGATTTACAAATGAAAACGAGAGGCTTGCTTATATACCAAGCAAGTGTCCCTTCATGAAGAGTCATGTCCTATTAGACATGCCTCTTCAACCTAATTACTAGCTTAATTAACTATTATTCATGATTATTATCTTTTACATTATATTTATATTATTTATATATTTTATTCATTACATTTCCTTCTTCCTCAAAAAGCTTTGTCCTCAAAGCTTGTCGATGAAAAAGGCTTGATATTTTTTTCAGCTTTGAATGTCTTTCTCTCTCGGAATAGTCATCCTCATTGATACAAGTTGATATGATCTTCTTAGTGACAAACAAAATTGTCGCACTGAGAAGGGATCAGACCATCCCAGATTAATCTTCTGTATAGCATTCTGATCACTAAAATTTTGTAACGACTTGTTAGCATAAGACTGGATTGATTTTCTTTGTTCCTTACTCATGGATTCCATATTTTTTCTTTTTATTCACTTCTTTTATCTTTCTTTCTTTTTTTTTTTTTTTTTTTTTAATTTTTATATGATATATTCTCTCTCTTTTTTTTACTCTCTTTTTATATAATTTCTCTTTTTTTTTGTATATATTCTTTTAATCTATAAAATATATTTCCACTTCTCTCTTATAAAAATCTAATATATATATATATTTCAAATATTCTCTTCTTCTTCTTCTTCTTTCTTTTTTGTTCACTCTTTTAATAAATTTTTTATATAATAATAATTTTTTTTAATATATATAATTATAAATCATATATATTATATAATTTTAATTTATATATATTATAAAATTATATATACTTTTTTGAGACTCGCTTTTCCTTTTATGTGTAACTATATAAGGCTTATATAGTATCCTTTTTTATAATTATAATAATTTTTTTTTTTGAAGATTTGGATGAGTCTTGACTAATTTGGATGAGACGTGACTCTTGGTATGGTCACAATCTTTAGATTTGAACAATTAAAATTATTTAGATCACACCTTTTTTCTCGAATGTTATCAAAATATCTTTTACTTTTAAAATACCATGGGTTGTTTCTAAAACCTCCTGTAAAAAGTAACATTTACCTTTCACGTAAGAGCTTTTGTATCCCTATTTTTTCTTTAACTTTTAAAATATCATGGGCTATTACCATGGGTTGTTTTTAAAACCTCTTGTAAAAATGTTCTCCACGTAAAAAGTAAAACGTATTCCTTTTGTTTTCTTGTTTTTCTTTTTTTTTTCCTTTAACTTTTTAAAATACTATGGGCAATTACCATGGGTTGTTTTTAAAACCACGGGCTTCTCCACGTAAAAAGTTTTAAATATACTTGGTATGAGATTTTATATCCGTTTTGTTTTTTCTTTTACTTTTTTTTTCTTCTTCTTTTTTTAATTTATTTACTTATATATTTCTTTTTCTTTTTTGGTTAATTTTTTTTTTTATATGGCCAAAGGCCTAGAAAAACGGAGAAAAGGAGAAACTCCCAAATATTGAGCAAAATGCTTCAATTATTACGGCAACAAGGTTGACGAATTTCAATAGTCAAAGACTTGGATCAGAGAACGAGCTTTGTGCACAGGTCAAACAACCTAGAGGACCAAACTGCTCTGATACCAAATGAAGCGAACAAAGTTCCTTCTTAAGATTAATTACTCTAAAAGTCTTGGAATATGAAGATATCCATTTAGGATATAAATATTATATTAAATAAAATGAATAAGAATAGAATGAATATGATTTACAAATGAAAACAAGAGGCTTGCTTATATACCAAGCAAGTGTCTCTTCATGAAGAGTCATGTCCTATTAGACATGCCTCTTCAACCTAATTACTAGCTTAATTAACTATTATTCATGATTATTATCTTTTACATTATAGTTATATTATTTATATATTTTATTCGTTACAGAAAGGACAAGAGGATCAATGGATTCTTCATCCCTCTTCAAATTCACCCAGAGTGAAGTCGAAGCAGAGAATATTATCAGAATGGTGCAATGGAATATGGCCTACTGAAATATCACTTCATTGGAAGACCAGATCTCAAGGTGAAAGGAAAAGCAAATAACTAGTTCGGCCATTATGCGAAGGAGTGTCTGAATGGTAGGGACACATCAGTTGATGATGATAACAATCATTCCGGGGACATCTTCAATGATAAAAGGAATGACAGGTAATGCAGGTCATCAAGGAAATGACTGACTCTTCATAGAAAGCAAGGAACCCCAAGTATGAAGAATCAAATGTTGTTTTTGATAAGATAAAGAAGCGATATCTTGTATTGGCCCTCTCCTTCAGATTATTTGGGAACTTGGCTTATAGATTGTAGTGCTTCAAGGCATTTCATCGAATAGATGGGTGCACTCTCTAATTTGGTAGAGATGGAAACAATCGTGGGATTATACTTGGATCCGATACCACCTATCCCAGAAAGGGTGTAGGGAATGTTAACTCTCAATTAAATAAGGGTAACTCGATTCATTTACAAAATCTCTTTTATGTACCTGATTGCAAGAAGAACCTGGTGTCCATCTCGGAAATGGAAGTCAAAGGTTTCAAGGTGGAATTCATCGATGGAAAGGTATGTGTTAAAAAATATAATTTTCAAAGATGCTTTTTCTCATGGGTTCAGGGTTGGCAATTTGTATCAAGTTGCAGGATGGTCCATTGGGGATCATGTCAATTGACATATCACATCTATAACACCGGAGGTCTACCTATGGGGCCCAACCTGATGTGAGTCAAATGGTGATAGGGATGTCTAAATTCAAGTAGAGCATGAAGGTACATGTTTGAGATGTACCGAAGGAAAATCTTATAAGGGGACCATTCCCCCCATGCAGTAAGAGGGAGTTGGATTCCGGATGTGGAATGATAAACTGCAAGCCTGTAACTACCTCGAGGATCAATGGAACTGATTTGGGATTAGTATGAGTGGTTTGAGACACTCTCTTGTCACATTGATATGGGATCAATGAAACTGATCTGGGATCAGTATGAGTGATTTGAGACACACTCTTGTGACATTGATCTAGGATCAATGAAACTGATTTGGGATCAATATGAGTGGTTTGAGACACTCGCTTGTGATATTGATCTGGGATTAATGAAACTGATCTGGGATCAGTATGAGTGGTTTGAGATGCACTCTTGTGACATTGATCTGGGATTAATTAAACTGATATGGGATTAGTATGAGTGGTTTGGGACACTCTCTTGTGATATTGATCTGGGATAAAACTAACTTCGGGTTAGTAAGAGTGATGTGACACACTCTCTTCAGATGAAACTGACTTCGGGTCAGTAGAGAATGGTATGAGACATTCTCAATCAATTCTTCTTCTTCATGGTTCAGCAGAGAAGAGCAAAGTAGAGCAAAGAAGAGCTCAACAAATCAAAGTAGAGCAGAGCTCAGCATATCAGAGCAGGGCAGAGTAGTGCAGGGCACTGATGACAGAGATAGTACAGTCAGAAATGTGGATCAACGAATGGAGTTCTCCCTAGTTGAGAGGGAGTGTTAAAATTGTAAACTAGAGCCAAAATCCATGTGGGTCATCTTATTTATGGCAGCTGATATTTTTCTTGGATCCCTCTCATCGAGAGGTGTAGGATTGATCTAAAGATCATCTGATTCCGATAAGTATTCATGGAGTTATGAATTTATTTGTGTTATAAGACAATTCGTCAAGGTCGGCCAACAACCAAATAGACCCCACATGTGCTCAACATTTTAGTGTAAATAGAGGTGGCCTTCAAGTCATTTCAACACACTTGGGATCTCTTCCTCTCTCTACTTATCTTTGGGTTTTAGTAGAAGGAGAGATCCTAAGGAATAACATTGCCCTGATCTAAAGGGCAGAGGAGCTGGAAAAATCAGAATTGTCGGAAAAGCTGGAAATGCTAGAAAAGGCAGAAAAGTTGGAAAAGTCAGAACTGCTTGAAAAGCCAGAAAATTCGGAACTGCCAGTGTTGGATACCTATAGTAATAGGTTTCATATTTCATGATTGGCAAGAGAAAAGCCAAATATGCTCTGCTCTGGTATCCCAAAGATCCCATATTTCCTAGAAAGCAAGAGCTGGGTAAAGTGTTTCAAGTATTGAGGACCTTATTTCAAATTTTGTGGATGATTCAACAGTCTAATCTGGATCATGCCATGTTTCAATTTTGAGTTGTAGAATAGAGAAAGAGGTCTGTCCAAACAGCTTAATCTTGGCAGACAAGTAGTTCAGGTAGAGAAGCAAAGGTTCCCAAAAGTTTAATCTGGGACCTTGGAAGACATAAGGGTAGAAGTAGATAGAGAGAAAAGGAAAAAGCCAAAGAAAAGAAAAGGCAATTGAGGGTTGCAAGTCCAAGTGCCCCTCCAAGAAGAAACAAAAAATGCTAGGCAAATAGTTGGGTAGGCAGTTGTGGTTGCAGAAAGAATATGATCACCATTACACAGGCATCAATAGGTCTCTTGCCAAGGCAATAAATCTATCAGCAAACAAAGTGGTGAATTCCATGAACTCACAGCAAAGAGCATCACTAACTTCTTTTCTTTCCCTCTCTAGTCTATCACTAACACCCCCTTTCTAATTCCCCTCCTTCATTCATATTAACTCCTAATTCTACTATATAACCTCCCTTATCTTACCCCCACCCCTAATATTATTAACACTAAGGTGTATAAAACCCCAAATCTTATGTATATTCCCTCCCCTAGGCATAATAGCCGTGTATTGTTCAAAAGGGACCAAAATGGCATCTGGCCACTTTGGTGAACCTATTCCACCCTATTTCCCCTTTGCTGCAAGTCAATTTGCCCTCAAATCACCTCTGCACTGATAAAACCCCTCTCCAAACCCCTTTGGCATATAAAACCTTTGCAAAGGCTAATACCCGCCTCTGGCACGTTTCCCAATCCTACCGCATGGTTGGTTAATCAAAACATTTGAAAAAACCCATAAAACCCACAAAGTTTGATTTTTCCGCCCGCACTATCAAACGCGCCTTTTTCTCCTCCGCCAGCCGTCGGATCAAGCCCATCAGATCCGACGGCCCACATCAATATCGGAGCGCTTCCTGTGGCGGCACGTTAACCTCCGGGAAAGTGACGTTGCGCCTTGTCACGCCTCCTCCACGCGTCAACCGATGGACCATCTCGGAGCCCGCTCTGACAGCCTCTGCGCCGTACCTAAACCGCCCCGAGAAACCGCGGCGGTTAAGGCCTTAACCGTGACCGCTGCAGTTTGACCGCCACCTACCCGCCGCTGACTCGCCGCCACGTCATTGCCTGCTCGTACCTGCCTCTCGTATGGGTCCACCTCACTGCTGACTGGACTGCCACCTCGCCGCCCCTTGACCAGTCACCCACTGCCACGTCGCCCGATGACGTCAACTGACGTCACCTCACCATGACCCACCAATGACGTCATGCTGACGTCAGCAGAAAAAAGCACCAAATTGGTAAAATAACCCATATTTACCAATTTTCCCGTGTTTTTACCATTTTCACTGTGATTTCTGCTGAATGCTCTGCATGACCGTTTGAACTCAAATTTTCGCCAACCAGTCAATTAGCCCGGGCGACCTCCTCAAACAGCAGCCCTTGCAGCAGGAAAAGGGGACAGATCAACCTAGTAACACTGAGCAGCAGCCCCAAACAGAGGTGCCTCCCAGCACAGACACCAATGTAGACACCTCAGTCCTCCAAACACCACAGAAGGAGGATGTGACTAGGAAAAGGGAGAGAGAGACCCCCCACACCTCATCCTTCATCAGAGGAGAGAAGAGACAAAGACTGAATGACTCCCAAGAGGAGGACATAGCAGTAAGGCAAGCCATGGGCATGGGCCCACCCAGTGGAGAACTTTCGGCCAGCTCATCTCAGCGTGGACATGACATGACTATGGGTGGAGAGGTCAGCTCCTCCGGTCAACATAGAAGGGGGCAGTCAAGTATAAAGCAGCAATTCATTGACATCAAAAGGAGTAGTGATCCCATAAAAGTGCAGCTGTATGATCACTTGTTAAACCTAGCTCCTAGCAACCAGCAGAGACTCATGTCTGCTTTCGATGTGAGCGAAGGCAAAATGGTAATGAGCCACTTCATGCCCACAACTTTGCAACCTCAGTCCACCTCGGACTATCTAAGAACCAACATGGAGGTTCTTGCCAAAGACATACACCCTATGGACAAGATTGAATTACATAAACAAACTGGTGAAATGGTGTATGCCTCCCTGGCAGATGAGACATTGGAGAATTATAAACTAAAGAGCAGCCTGGATAACACAGCCTCTCAGCTGGAGTTAGAAAGAGCATCATCACAAGCCAAGGACAATAGGATCAAGTCCTTGGAAGAGGTAATTATAGAGATAGGGCATGATCCTAAAGATGTCAAAGGCATCCAAGAACTTCTGAAGATAAGGGATGCAGACATGGCAGCCCTAAGAAAGAAAATCAAACTCCCGGCCACCATCCATCCACAAACAGGTGAAGTTGCCCAGCAAAGGCAAGAGAAGGATGCTACAGATCTGCTGGTATCCCTATACAAAGAGCTGGTTAGGACTCAAGACCAGCTAGGACAAACTGAAGCTGCAAAGGCAGCACTACAAGAAACACTGAAGCAAAGAGAAGGGGGCCAACCCTCCCAGCCTCCTCCTGTGATAATAAATCTTGAGGAAATCCCTCCAAAGACCACTCCTCCTCCTCAGCAAACAGAAGCTACAGCACCAACTACAGCGCCATCCACAGCAACAACATCTACAACATCAGAACAGGCTCCTAGTTTAGACATGCAAAAGCTGCAAGCTGAGATCCAAGCTATGGAATCTCAAATGAAAGAGCTGGATGAACTTAAGAAAACCTTGACCAAGGTAAATGAAAAGTTTGACAAGAGCAAACAGAATGAAGCAGCAAGGGAGAGAGAGGTAAAAGCTCTTAAGAGGAGAATTGCTGAACTAGAGAAAGAGCTTGCACTAGAAAAGGTGACAGCTGAAATGAAAGCAGTGCTATGGAGCAACATTGGGCGGTCCATCGCCAACCAGTGGCAATATATTGAGACCATGGATGAGCAAATGGTGCTCATCACTAAAGCAAACAGAGAAATACAGAGGGCCAGGGCAAGCCTTGGACACATGCCAGAAGCTGCTACTAGGATAATCAATACTCTGAACTATAAGACTAGCTCTCAATTAGCTGTCATGGGAATCACCAACAGGACAGAAACAATTGCTGTAGCCAAGAGAGTCATAACATTGAGGAACCTGGTTGGAACACTGGAGAGGAGGACACAGGATATGCAAACTGAAATCAACAGATTTCTGGAAAAGTTCGTGGCACTACAAAACAGAGGCCTCCCCAGCATTTTAAGCAGTGTAGGAAGACTGCTCACCCTGTACAATTACAATAAGAGAATTGATGCCCAGGCAGTAGCAGAGATTGCACAACCGCCCAGCACTTCAGCAGAACCAGGGCGAGCCACCGGGCAGAGTATGTATGACAGAGTGGAGAACCTGTTTTTCCTCATGAATGAAGTTGACCATCTGTTTGATACACCACCTAACTTCTTCAAATTCACAGAAGCAGATGAAACTCTAGGGGCAATCTTAGCACACCAACTGCCCACACAGGATGCCTGGAGAAATTTGACACAGACAGTTTTGTCAGGCCAGAATCAGTAGCGCCAATTCTCCAGGCAAATGAGCATACATGCGCAGGCACAATTTTGAAGAAAGATATCTACAGAGAAGAGGCAGAGGCTGAGCCAACTCAGCAGGACCATTGACTCACCACAAGCAACAGTCACAATCACAGGTGACAAGTCCAGGATACAGCGTACAAAGCCTTAAAGACAGATCTTCCAGCATTTATTCAGAATATCTCGACCGACTTAGCTGTCTCCAAAGGCTAAAATATCTTCTGACAGAGCATTAAAATGCCTGTACTCTGTAATCAATGCTGCATTAAATTTTGATCATAATATCTTAAGTAGTTGGTAAGAATGTAAAATCTGAGATAACTCAGAACTCAGATATTTTGTAAATCACCGCAAGTATATATTCACCCTACACAGCAGTTGAAGGGGTTGTTGTAATTTTCCTTTGAAGAGCTCTCGCTCGTTGTAATATTTTCAGAGAAGTAATACAAAGGAATAATGGAATTTCCAAGGCTTGGTGTTCTTTGATGTATTGTGGTGAAAGATGAATGTTACAGGATTCCAGGGTGTTGCATAAAACAATAAGTATTCTCAAATCTCTTTGTTATATGTTTTCGAGTCTTTTGTTCTCTTTTGTTGTTCAAATATTTTACACTTGATAGCAAGGTGAAAGGATAGTTCCAGGATTTAACCATGTTTACCCTGGACTCAAACTGAGCTATTATACATGTTTTCCTCAGATACAGTGACAAAATTGTAATTCTTAAATTGCTGCATTTCAAAACTGTGTCTTTTACTGTGACAGGCATTCTCAGGGATTCAATTTTTGCCCCTGAGACCTCCGTCTTTCTCCTCTTAAAGTTGTCTGTTGGAAATATATAGACAATAAGTGAAAATTCTTAAATGCTTTCACTGTTTGTGTTACCTGTTTCCAGTCATTTAATCAAAAATCTGTTCTATTAAACACTCAAATGGCCCTGTAAGTTCCATCTTTCATCTCAAAATTTCAAACACATATAGCCACAGACTCCATTTCCCAATGGTACTCAACCTCTCTGAAAACTACATCACTAGAATCTAAAAGGAGTTTCATCAACCAAAACATAAACAAAACCAGTGCATAATAACTAGCCTAAAACCCTATCATAAACAGTTACAAATCATAAAGAGAGAGCCCTCTCTGATCACAGTTTGGCTAGAAACAGTGATCCAAAGATTGGTTAGTGGTTACCCCGGCCGTATTCCCTTGGGAGTCATAGGGAACAACCTGGGTGTTAACATAAATGGCGACTCAACTGGGGACTTAAGATTTTTTCAATTACTATCTATTTTCAAAAGCTACCATCAAGCCTGAAACTAGCCAAGAGGCCTTAGGACTGTTTCTGTAAACACAGGGACAGCTTTAGGGAAGAGCTAACTAGGGAATCTTCATCTTAGCTTTGAAAAATATATAGTCATTCCAGAATTCTTACCTAGTCCTTGTACATACAAAACCTTCTGTATAAAGTTCTAAAAGAATACTTAGAAGCTGGCTCCCAAAAGAAACCCAAGACACACTAGGGCAAACCCTGACCCTGATCAACCCATCATTGTTGATAATCCAAATATCATACCAAAGAACATAAGGAGACAGCAAAAGCAGGAACAGCTTGCTGATTCAGATATAAGTTTAGACCAACCTATCCTCATTCCAACTCCTTGTAAAGTTCTTTTCCGTTCCACACCCAATTCCCCCAGTTCATCATCAACACCTCAAAGCCCTCCTCTCCCATCTTCACCATCTGCACATACTCTTTCAACCAGTTTCCCGCTTGTTACCCCTGTTATACCTGTAATCCCTGTTGTCCCATTTGTTCCTATTAACCCTATAAATCCCATAAACATGGCTAACAGATATGCACCTCTGCAGATACCAGCCAATGCTCCAGCTCTACCCCAAGACTACCAAACTAGACTCTCATTTTTTGACTCCCATGGCCCTTTGACAGCCATCCAGCATGCTAAAAAGATGCAAGACCACTTTGAGACCTATGAAATAGATGATGACAGTGTCAGGATGAGAATTTTTGTTCAAAGCTTAACTGGGGATGTCAGAACTTGGTTTAGATCCTTAAATGCAAATTCCATTGCAACCCCTGAAGTTCTATACCAGGAATTTACCAACAGATGGGAGAAAAAGAGAGATCCGCACCATATACTTGGTGAATATAACACTATTAAAAGAGGTCCCCAAGAAACGGTTTTGGAGTACTGTGCTAGGTTTAACAACATATACAATGCTATCCCCCAGAACTTAAGGCCCCCCCCTGATTTGGCCCTTTATAACTTCCCTGATGGTTTTGATTCTGATATGGCCTATCAGTTGAGAGAAAGAGACCCTCCAACCCTTGCAGAAGCCCAAAGGGTTGCAGTCACTGTAGAGGCCAACCTAATTGCCAAAAGAAACAGGGCAAAGCTGGAAAAGAAGACTGGTTTCAAAGAAGAACCCTCGGGTTTCGATCAAAAGTTAGATGCAATTCTAAATAGCATGAAGAGATTGGGAGAGAGAGTGGAATCAGTAGAAAGGAAATCATCATGGGAGGCACCACAAAACAACCCTCCTAGAAACCCAAATTTTAGGAGAGTCCAGAACCCCAATATAGGAAAGACAGGTGCTGACCAAGATATCAGACCCCCTTTTCAAGAAAATTATGCAGAAACTTCCTCAGCTAATCAGCTCAATGAAGATCCTGAGATCAACTTAATAGGTCTGGATGGTAAAAGCCATGTTTTCTTAACACAAGAAGACCATGAGGAGGATGAAAACAAAACATTCCAAACACAATCAGGAGAGTCTTTTGACTTTAAACAAGGGTATGATACTGCTGTCTATGAAGTCCATAAACAATACAAACTAAGAAGTCGGACTGTAAATGCAAATCAGCCTGAGAAGGTAAAGGAGAAACAGCAATCTAAAGAAACCTTAGTCACTGAACCTAATGACAAAACAAACTTGCCTGCAAAGGAAGTAGTGGTTGAGGAGGTCACTGAACTACTGTCCACACCACAACAGCCCACGGCAACCTCATCCTCCCACCCAAATCCGAACATTACCCCTCAAGTCATGGGCATGAGGGGCAGGTTCCAAAATCAGGATGAAATCCACCAAGAAGATCTAATGAACAGAGAAAGAACTGCTACCCGCGACTCCAAAATCCAAATTGATAAACCCTTTGACCTAGGAACAGAGATTGGCAAGTTAAAGGTAGCAATTCCCCTTTCAGAGCTAGCCAAGCATGACATATACAAACAACAGATCAAAAAATCCCTTCAGCTCACCAATAGCAAAGATGATGTAAATGTGTTAGATGACACTCCAGAATTACTGTTTGGCCCAGAGGTAGATGGAAAAACAGTAGTCACAGGGGTTTTACCTTTTTATGTCAGCTTGCATATTCATGATAAAATACTGCATAATGCAATGTTTGACTCAGGTGCCTCTCACAACCTTATGCCAAAAGCGGTCATGGAAAGGTTAAACTTAGACATCACAAGACCATACAAAGACCTGTTTTCTTTTGATTCTAGTCAAGTCAAATGCTTGGGCCTAATTAAGGATTTATGTGTGTCCTTGGTTCAATTTCCCAACAAAACCATTTTAATGGATGTTGTTGTTGCTGATATCCCACCCAAATATGGGATGCTCTTATCAAGATCATGGGGAGCCAAACTCCAAGGCTCCCTGCAATTGGACATGTCATATGCAACCATTTCTGTATTTGGGCAACCAAAAAGACTTTATAGGGAAACACTCATGAAATATATGGTCAGCAGTGAAGAGAAACCCCAAAATTTCCCAATATATGCTGTCCATTCAGACATAGACTCCTTCATCCTCTTCAATGACAGCGCAAGCTTCTCAAAAAATGACATTAAAACCGAAACACCCATACAAGAACAAAACATTGATCAAACAAGTGGCACCTGCCAAATTTCAATCAGCCCAACAATACCCATTAACCCTCCTCTAGTTGTCAAAGATTGTCAAACAAATGATGAAATTATCTTAGGAGACAAATGGGAAAGGAAACCTCAACTCATGCTCACATTGCCATCCCATGAACAGAATTTGAAATCTCCTGACCAGCAAGGCATCTGGTGGATCCTAGAGTTTGATGGCTCAGTTAACAAGTTAGGGGCAGGAGCTGGAGTATGGATACATAACAAAGAGAAAGGCTGTGCAGAAGGCCGGGCTTATAGATTGAACTTTAAATGCACTAACAACATGGCAGAATATGAAGCTCTGCTACTAGGTCTCAAGATTGCAAAATCATTACAAGCACATAGCCTCTCAATCATGGGGGACTCTGATCTAGTAATTCAACAAGTAAAAGGGGATTTTGTCACCAATGACAAAAGATTAAGGTCCTATAGGTCTGCTGTAATTGAAATACTAGAAACTTTCTCCGAGTTTGTTCTCACAAAGATTCCAAGGGGCCACAATCTCCATGCTCACAGCTTGGCAACATTTGCCAGCACCTTCAAATTCCCACTACAACCCAACAATTGTTTCACAGCAGAGGTCAAATATAGGCCTTCTATTCCAAACAATGTCAAAGAGTGGCAAGTATTTGAGAATGACAGGCAAATAAACAACTTTTTAACCTTGCAACAAGAGTTTACAGGATTAAATATTGACCTTGAGACAGCAAGTCAATCTCAAATAGTTGATGGAGCAAGTCAATCACAATTACAGTTTCAACAGTCTGCCCACCCAATGTCACCTAGAACAGCCAAACAACTACTCAGTCCAACCATTTTCAACAAAGAAAACATTCAGCAAATTCACCAAATTGACTGTGAAGAGCTGAGCAACGCTGGAGATGAAATCATACAACTCAAAGACAATCTTCTTCCAGCAGGTCTTACCCCACTAGAGGATATTTTTGACTCAAATGATGTCCCCAGGAAACCAAAGATGCAGCCATTAGATGCAACAATTGAAGAATGTAACATTGGTACCACTGACAAGCCTAAAATAATAAAGCTATCTGCTGCTTTGCCCCCTGACCAAAAACCCAAATATATTGATCTCTTTAAAGAGTTCCAAGATGTCTTTGCCTGGGGTTATGAGGACTTGAAGTCTTATGATACCTCTGTTATCCAGCACACCATTCCCCTCAAGCCTAATCAAAAACCATTCAAACAGAAATTGAGAAGAATCAATCCTGTGCTTCTTCCTTCCATTGAAAAGGAATTACAAAAAATGTTCAAAGCTGGTATCATAGCACCAATCAGGTTTTCTGAATGGATTTCAAATTTGGTCCCTACAAGAAAGAAAACTGGTGAGATTAGACTTTGTGTAGACTTAAGGAATTTGAACCTAGTGTCACTCAAAGACAACTACCCCTTGCCCAAAATGGACCACATCCTTCAAAGAGTAGTAGGAGCCTCAAGGATATCATTGTTGGATGGTTTCTCAGGTTTCAATCAAATCCTGGTGCACCCTGATGATCAAGACAAGACTGCATTTACTACCCCATGGGGCACTTTCAAGTATGTGAAGATGCCCTTTGGATTGAAAAATGCAGGGGCAACATTTCAGAGAGCAATGGACATTGCTTTTGCAAAGCAAATTCATGACTTCTTGGTCATTTACTTAGATGATCTTACACCCTTTTCAAAATCTGACCAAGAACACTTGAAACATTTAAGACAAATCTTCATAACATGCAGAAAATATGGTATTTCCTTAAACCCCAAGAAGTCATTATTTGGTTTGGAAGAAGGGAAACTTTTAGGACACATCATTTCGAAAGATGGCATAAGAATTGATCCAGATAGGATACAAGCTATCCTACAAATGCCTCACCCAAGGAATATCAAGGAGCTGCAAGGATTCTTAGGAAAAATCAACTTTTTGAGAAGGTTTATCCCAAATTTAGCAGAGTTAATCAGATTACTAAACAATATGCTAAAGAAAGATTCAAAGGTCAAATGGACTGTTGAAGCAAAACAAGCTTTTGAAAGTATAAAATTGGCCTTGACTCAAACCCCAGTGTTAACTAACCCTCAGTTTGACAGAGACTTCATCATTTTCTCCTTTGCCTCCCAACATACTACTGCTGCTGTTTTATTACAGAAAGATGACCAAGGGAATGAAAAGCCCATTGCTTTTTTCAGCAGAGCTCTTAGAGATGCCCCCCTAAAGTACCAAATAATGGAGAAACAAGCCTATGCCTTAATCAAAGCTATCAAAGACTTTAGGATTTACATCCTTTACTCCCATGTTGTGGCTTATGTACCAAGTCCTATTGTCAAAGACATCCTCACACAAGAAAACTTAGAGGGAAGAAGAGGAAAATGGATTGCAAATATACTTGAATTTGACATTGAAATAAAGCCTACAAAGCTGATAAAAGGGCAAGGTTTGGCCAAGTTAATGACAGAAGCAAATTTCCAAGCCTTAGATATCAACCAACTGGACAGTGAAACAGAGCTGGCGACTCCAAAGATCAATGTAGCCTTTGAACAATCTCCTTGGTATTCTGATATCTGTTATGTGTTACAAAACCTGTGTGCTCCCCCAGGACTGTCCAGAACTAAGTCTAGGTTCCTAAAATTGAAAACATCTAAATTTTGTGTGATAGATGAGAATCTACTCTGGAAAAACCATGAAGGTATTTTGCTGCACTGTCTTCTTGAGAGTGAAACTGACAATATCATGCAAGAATTCCATGCTGGAGACTGTGGTGGACATTTGTACTGGAAGTCCACTGTAGACAAGATATTAAGGGCTGGTTATTACTGGCCCTCTATGTTCTCTGATGTGAAGAAATTCACAACATCATGCCACAAGTGCCAACTGTTTGAAGGCAAAAGACAGTTGCTGCCACTTCCTTTGAGGCCCATTGCAACAGAGAGACCGTTTCAACAATGGGGCTTGGATTTCATTGGAGAAATTCATCCCTCATCTTCAGGACAACACAGATGGATCTTGACAGCAACAGACTACTTCACCAAGTGGATTGAAGCTGTCCCATGCAGACAAGCAAATGATTCAGTAATCATTCAATTTTTGGAAAACAATATACTGGCTAGATTTGGCTGCCCAGACAAGATAATAACAGACAATGCTGCTGCCTTCAGATCCAAGAAGATGGTGAACTTCTGCCATAAATTTCACATTACTTTGGGCCATTCTACAGCTTACTATCCTCAAGGAAATGGCCTTGCTGAATCATCAAACAAAAGCCTGATAAACATCATAAAGAAAGTGCTGGAAGAGAACAAAAAGAACTGGCATAAGAAACTAGTAAATGCTTTATGGGCAGACAGATTAACCACTAAAAGATCAATTGGGACCAGCCCATATGAGTTAGTCTATGGATTAGAGGCCAGATTTCCTTCATCACTAGGAGTGCCGGTTATGAAACTCCTACAAGAAAGCCAAGCAGAGCCAAATGACATGCAAAGAAGGATTAACCAGATAATCTGTTTACAGCAGACCAGAGAACAAGTTTTCAGCAGAGTGCAGATACTACAAGAGAAACTGAAAAAGGCCTTTGATAGACGAACTAAAGCAGAAGATTTCAATGTAGGGGACAAAGTTTTAAAGTGGGATGCAAGAAGAGAAGAGAAAGGAAAACATGGGAAGTTTGATTCTTTATGGAAAGGACCATTTTCTGTCCAAGCAGTACAAGGTAATAACACCTACTTCCTAAAAAGTTTGACTGTGACTGAAATGGATGAAGGTCCTGTCAATGGCAGGATGCTGAAGCACTATTTTGACTGTTCACTATGATAGAAATTCAGAGGTTCATTGTATATATGCAGTTGTACATATTCCTTTTTGATTTAAATTGTATAAAGAGGTTTTCCCAAATGCTGCACCTAGCAGCAACAGGCAGATAGAATCAGAGGTTCTCCAAGAAAGGCACACTATTTTGACACATTCATGCAGCAGATTTCAAAGACAAAGATGGGCAATCAAGGAATAAGGCAATCTGACCTGCTGTTCTTGGTCTTTCAAAAGAAAAACCATCCCCATGTGGAGCCACTGTTGGATACCTATAGTAATAGGTTTCATATTTCATGATTGGCAAGAGAAAAGCCAAATATGCTCTGCTCTGGTATCCCAAAGATCCCATATTTCCTAGAAAGCAAGAGCTGGGTAAAGTGTTTCAAGTATTGAGGACCTTATTTCAAATTTTGTGGATGATTCAACAGTCTAATCTGGATCATGCCATGTTTCAATTTTGAGTTGTAGAATAGAGAAAGAGGTCTGTCCAAACAGCTTAATCTTGGCAGACAAGTAGTTCAGGTAGAGAAGCAAAGGTTCCCAAAAGTTTAATCTGGGACCTTGGAAGACATAAGGGTAGAAGTAGATAGAGAGAAAAGGAAAAAGCCAAAGAAAAGAAAAGGCAATTGAGGGTTGCAAGTCCAAGTGCCCCTCCAAGAAGAAACAAAAAATGCTAGGCAAATAGTTGGGTAGGCAGTTGTGGTTGCAGAAAGAATATGATCACCATTACACAGGCATCAATAGGTCTCTTGCCAAGGCAATAAATCTATCAGCAAACAAAGTGGTGAATTCCATGAACTCACAGCAAAGAGCATCACTAACTTCTTTTCTTTCCCTCTCTAGTCTATCACTAACACCCCCTTTCTAATTCCCCTCCTTCATTCATATTAACTCCTAATTCTACTATATAACCTCCCTTATCTTACCCCCACCCCTAATATTATTAACGCTAAGGTGTATAAAACCCCAAATCTTATGTATATTCCCTCCCCTAGGCATAATAGCCGTGTATTGTTCAAAAGGGACCAAAATGGCATCTGGCCACTTTGGTGAACCTATTCCACCCTATTTCCCCTTTGCTGCAAGTCAATTTGCCCTCAAATCACCTCTGCACTGATAAAACCCCTCTCCAAACCCCTTTGGCATATAAAACCTTTGCAAAGGCTAATACCCGCCTCTGGCACGTTTCCCAATCCTACCGCATGGTTGGTTAATCAAAACATTTGAAAAAACCCATAAAACCCACAAAGTTTGATTTTTCCGCCCGCACTATCAAACGCGCCTTTTTCTCCTCCGCCAGCCGTCGGATCAAGCCCATCAGATCCGACGGCCCACATCAATATCGGAGCGCTTCCTGTGGCGGCACGTTAACCTCCGGGAAAGTGACGTTGCGCCTTGTCACGCCTCCTCCATGCGTCAACCGATGGACCATCTCGGAGCCCGCTCTGACAGCCTCTGCGCCGTACCTAAACCGCCCCGAGAAACCGCGGCGGTTAAGGCCTTAACCGTGACCGCTGCAGTTTGACCGCCACCTACCCGCCGCTGACTCGCCGCCACGTCATTGCCTGCTCGTACCTGCCTCTCGTATGGGTCCACCTCACTGCTGACTGGACTGCCACCTCGCCGCCCCTTGACCAGTCACCCACTGCCACGTCGCCCGATGACATCAACTGACGTCACCTCACCATGACCCACCAATGACGTCATGCTGACGTCAGCAGAAAAAAGCGCCAAATTGGTAAAATAACCCATATTTACCAATTTTCCCGTGTTTTTACCATTTTCACTGTGATTTCTGCTGAATGCTCTGCATGACCGTTTGAACTCAAATTTTCGCCAACCAGTCAATTAGCCCGGGCGACCTCCTCAAACAGCAGCCCTTGCAGCAGGAAAAGGGGACAGATCAACCTAGTAACACTGAGCAGCAGCCCCAAACAGAGGTGCCTCCCAGCACAGACACCAATGTAGACACCTCAGTCCTCCAAACACCACAGAAGGAGGATGTGACTAGGAAAAGGGAGAGAGAGACCCCCCACACCTCATCCTTCATCAGAGGAGAGAAGAGACAAAGACTGAATGACTCCCAAGAGGAGGACATAGCAGTAAGGCAAGCCATGGGCATGGGCCCACCCAGTGGAGAACTTTCGGCCAGCTCATCTCAGCGTGGACATGACATGACTATGGGTGGAGAGGTCAGCTCCTCCGGTCAACATAGAAGGGGGCAGTCAAGTATAAAGCAGCAATTCATTGACATCAAAAGGAGGAGTGATCCCATAAAAGTGCAGCTGTATGATCACTTGTTAAACCTAGCTCCTAGCAACCAGCAGAGACTCATGTCTGCTTTCGATGTGAGCGAAGGCAAAATGGTAATGAGCCACTTCATGCCCACAACTTTGCAACCTCAGTCCACCTCGGACTATCTAAGAACCAACATGGAGGTTCTTGCCAAAGACATACACCCTATGGACAAGATTGAATTACATAAACAAACTGGTGAAATGGTGTATGCCTCCCTGGCAGATGAGACATTGGAGAATTATAAACTAAAGAGCAGCCTGGATAACACAGCCTCTCAGCTGGAGTTAGAAAGAGCATCATCACAAGCCAAGGACAATAGGATCAAGTCCTTGGAAGAGGTAATTATAGAGATAGGGCATGATCCTAAAGATGTCAAAGGCATCCAAGAACTTCTGAAGATAAGGGATGCAGACATGGCAGCCCTAAGAAAGAAAATCAAACTCCCGGCCACCATCCATCCACAAACAGATGAAGTTGCCCAGCAAAGGCAAGAGAAGGATGCTACAGATCTGCTGGTATCCCTATACAAAGAGCTGGTTAGGACTCAAGACCAGCTAGGACAAACTGAAGCTGCAAAGGCAGCACTACAAGAAACACTAAAGCAAAGAGAAGGGGGCCAACCCTCCCAGCCTCCTCCTGTGATAATAAATCTTGAGGAAATCCCTCCAAAGACCACTCCTCCTCCTCAGCAAACAGAAGCTACAGCACCAACTACAACGCCATCCACAGCAACAACATCTACAACATCAGAACAGGCTCCTAGTTTAGACATGCAAAAGCTGCAAGCTAAGATCCAAGCTATGGAATCTCAAATGAAAGAGCTGGATGAACTTAAGAAAACCTTGACCAAGGTAAATGAAAAGTTTGACAAGAGCAAACAGAATGAAGCAGCCAAGGAGAGAGAGGTAAAAGCTCTTAAGAGGAGAATTGCTGAACTAGAGAAAGAGCTTGCACTAGAAAAGGTGACAGCTGAAATGAAAGCAGTGCTATGGAGCAACATTGGGCGGTCCATCGCCAACCAGTGGCAATATATTGAGACCATGGATGAGCAAATGGTGCTCATCACTAAAGCAAACAGAGAAATACAGAGGGCCAGGGCAAGCCTTGGACACATGCCAGAAGCTGCTACTAGGATAATCAATACTCTGAACTATAAGACTAGCTCTCAATTAGCTGTCATGGGAATCACCAACAGGACAGAAACAATTGCTGTAGCCAAGAGAGTCATAACATTGAGGAACCTGGTTGGAACACTGGAGAGGAGGACACAGGATATGCAAACTGAAATCAACAGATTTCTGGAAAAGTTCGTGGCACTACAAAACAGAGGCCTCCCCAGCATTTTAAGCAGTGTAGGAAGACTGCTCACCCTGGACAATTACAATAAGAGAATTGATGCCCAGGCAGTAGCAGAGATTGCACAACCGCCCAGCACTTCAGCAGAACCAGGGCCAGCCACCGGGCAGAGTATGTATGACAGAGTGGAGAACCTGTTTTTCCTCATGAATGAAGTTGACCATCTGTTTGATACACCACCTAACTTCTTCAAATTCACAGAAGCAGATGAAACTCTAGGGGCAATCTTAGCACACCAACTGCCCACACAGGATGCCTGGAGAAATTTGACACAGACAGTTTTGTCAGGCCAGAATCAGTAGCGCCAATTCTCCAGGCAAATGAGCATACATGCGCAGGCACAATTTTGAAGAAAGATATCTACAGAGAAGAGGCAGAGGCTGAGCCAACTCAGCAGGACCATTGACTCACCACAAGCAACAGTCACAATCACAGGTGACAAGTCCAGGATACAGCGTACAAAGCCTTAAAGACAGATCTTCCAGCATTTATTCAGAATATCTCGACCGACTTAGCTGTCTCCAAAGGCTAAAATATCTTCTGGCAGAGCATTAAAATGCCTGTACTCTGTAATCAATGCTGCATTAAATTTTGATCATAATATCTTAAGTAGTTGGTAAGAATGTAAAATCTGAGATAACTCAGAACTCAGATATTTTGTAAATCACCGCAAGTATATATTCACCCTACACAGCAGTTGAAGGGGTTGTTGTAATTTTCCTTTGAAGAGCTCTCGCTCGTTGTAATATTTTCAGAGAAGTAATACAAAGGAATAATGGAATTTCCAAGGCTTGGTGTTCTTTGATGTATTGTGGTGAAAGATGAATGTTACAGGATTCCAGGGTGTTGCATAAAACAATAAGTATTCTCAAATCTCTTTGTTATATGTTTTCGAGTCTTTTGTTCTCTTTTGTTGTTCAAATATTTTACACTTGATAGCAAGGTGAAAGGATAGTTCCAGGATTTAACCATGTTTACCCTGGACTCAAACTGAGCTATTATACATGTTTTCCTCAGATACAGCGACAAAATTGTAATTCTTAAATTGCTGCATTTCAAAACTGTGTCTTTTACTGTGACAGGCATTCTCAGGGATTCAATTTTTGCCCCTGAGACCTCCGTCTTTCTCCTCTTAAAGTTGTCTGTTGGAAATATATAGACAATAAGTGAAAATTCTTAAATGCTTTCACTGTTTGTGTTACCTGTTTCCAGTCATTTAATCAAAAATCTGTTCTATTAAACACTCAAATGGCCCTGTAAGTTCCATCTTTCATCTCAAAATTTCAAACACATATAGCCACAGACTCCATTGCCCAATGGTACTCAACCTCTCTGAAAACTACATCACTAGAATCTAAAAGGAGTTTCATCAACCAAAACATAAACAAAACCAGTGCATAATAACTAGCCTAAAACCCTATCATAAACAGTTACAAATCATAAAGAGAGAGCCCTCTCTGATCACAGTTTGGCTAGAAACAGTGATCCAAAGATTGGTTAGTGGTTACCCCGGCCGTATTCCCTTGGGAGTCATAGGGAACAACCTGGGTGTTAACAGCCAGAAAAGCCAGAAATGCCGGAAAATCTGGAAAATCCAGAACTGCCAGAAAAGACGGAAACTCCGGAACTACTGGAAAATTTGAAAAAGCCAGAAATGCCAGAAATGCCAGAACTGCTGGAAAAGCAGGAAAATCTAGAACTATTGGGACTGCCAGAACTGTCAAGAACAACCAGAACTGCCAGGAACAGCCGAAACTGTCAGAACTATTGGGAACTGTCGAAACAACCAGAGCATCTGTCTACAAAGGAGAGCAGCATGCAAGGGACAACTAACTAACTTTGGGACAACTGTATGGTACTTAGCAGAAAATACACCAAGCATGCAATGTTACAGCTAGCATGCAAGGGACAACTAGCATGCAACAACAAGCATGCTAAGGACAACAAGCATGCTAGGGACAACAAGCAAGCAAGATGCAGCCAACACATAGGTCAGGATGTAACATGGTGTAGCAATGGCACATAATGCAATATAGTGATGGGTATAGTCATGATTAATGAAGCATGATGAGATACAACATAATGATGATGGGTGCAACATGGTGCAGCGCGATGAGGTGTAGCATGATGATGAAATGCAACACAAAGATAGGTGAAGGAGTCACCTTTGAGAATTAGTTGAAGCAGCATGCATTCAAATGATCTCATGTATCATCTTCTTAGAGATGATCTATGCTCTTATCTAGATAAGTCAAAGTGTTGGCTTCTGTTGTAAACGTACTATCTCTCTCTCTCTCTGCTGAACTATTAAAGAACATATAAGAAGAATTGATCAAGAGTTTACCCACATTGGGGTTTGTCCCTAGCTAGCACCACATCTTGTGTCCTCTTGTCTTGGCTTGTCTTCTGTGATTTATGTTTATGTTCTATCTGTAGTTTACTTTAATGCTGATGTGATTTCTAATCTAGAAAAGATATGGAGCTAACTGTGAAAATTGAAATAAAATGCTCTAAGCATAGAACATACCTAAAATTAAAAAATATCCTATAAGAATAGGGGCTCCATGATACTGTTATAGCTCCAAATATCACTCTTATGGTTTGTGATGCTGCACTCATGACCTAGGGCAACCCCTCCTTCCAGACTTGGTCCTAAAATTTAAAAAACAGTGTTTTATCCCTTATATGCGACACTGCCTTGAGTTAAACGCGTGTATACGCGGGTCTGTGTATACCCAACCTGCGTATATGTATTAAAACAGTTAAAAAAATATAAAACTCCTTAATTTCGGGCGGAGAATGTGGGTTTTACCTGCTAATCACCTGTTAGTGCTCGTGGCCCAACTGTTCCCAACCAACTCCCAACTAAAAAACTACTTTGGGAGAGGTATAAAAATACCTCAAAGGGAAGGCCTAAGGGAGGAGAGAAGAGAGAGAAAGGTTATTATGCTGATATTTTTCCCCTGACCAGGTCTGAAGTCCCTTGTGCCTTCTGCACTTCCCCCATTTGTACAGGAAACCCTTGTTTCCTTGTGTGTTGATGTTCATCCACTACTTATGACATCATGGAGTAAGTCATGGAAGGAGTTTGTTAAAGGCTTGAGGCTGGAACGGATCTGGAAGGAAGCTTTGCTTGGAGCCTGCTAAAGGTGACTCAGGTGAAATTATTCCTTTTCTGTACTTTATTTGTCTATAATAAAAGAAACACATGTCTTGGTTCCTGATATGAATCTTCTTTATGTTTATGATATTCATGTTAGAATTCATATGTGAATGGTTGTTTATATTTCATAACTAACTACCTTTCTTTATAACATGAAGATGGTTTCTTTATAAGTTTTTGTCCATATGTTGTGGTGTTCTTTGGAATTGGTTGTTTTGTAGGACAAAGGATCAAGAGGAACTTGAAGAAGGGTTTGGACCCTTGAGGACCTTCTCAAACGTAGGACCTAAGGTACGTTCCCTTATCCTAGAATTTGCTTATAATAGCATAATGGCTGTGTGAATGTGTGTTTCTCTGTATAGAAAACTTTCAGTCTGCTAGGGTTTCAACCCAAAAAACCCTAGGGAACATTTCCCTCAACAGAATTGGCGACTCCACTGGGAACAACACTCTTGTTGTTCCTAGTTTGGGTGTTTTCAAGCCAATCAGGGCTCAGCTGCCTGTTTGCTTGCTGTTGCTGTCTAGTCTGTTTTTGAACTTTAAGTTTTGCCAGTTTCTTCAGTTTGTTTTTTATTTTTCTTGAAACCTTCTATATACGCTATTTTTCTTAGTTACAGAAGAATATATATGCATGTTTCTTTAAGTGAACCCGCCTATACGCAGGTTTCCTTAGTTACAATCGCGTATATCTTGCAATGTTCAATATTTTTAAATCTTTGTATCTCTGAAGGTCTGTCTAGTGGTTTGATTTAGTTTGAAACAGTCACTTTCCAGTATCAGTTGTTTGTTTTACAGCAAGCATCTTGTTCCAAATTCTCTCTGACTGTAAGGGGTATTGGTCTTGTTTTTGTTGTTGCAAGCGTCATCCTTTCTTGTTTAAGCACGCAAGATTTCTTGTTGGAATCTTGGCTGCTCTGATTCATCAGGGCAGAAAGATTGGTCTCAGTCTTTGTGTTAATCTTGCTTTTGGTGACTTTTTGTTTGCTTGACAAAACCGCTTTTTGTGACCATCCACTTCTTTGTTTCATGAAAGTTGTTGATTGATACTTTCTTGAAATTTGTCTTTTTGATCTTTTTGGTTTTTGTTGCCAAAGCTTTCATTGCTGCTTTTGATTGTTAAGAGCATCCTTAAACACGTTTCTTTTTGTTGAGTTTTCATCCATTGTATGGTGTCAACTTGCAAAAGTGTTTGTTGCCTATTCTTCAATCACAAAGTTTCAGTTTTGTTGAGAGCATTTTTGAAAAGACTTTTTTGTTGTTGCTTTGAAGAAAACTTTTTGAAAAACTTCGTTTTGCTTTCTTGAACTTGGTTTTCATTTGGTTTCCTTTTAGTGAATGAAAGTGCTTTATGTTTGTCTTGAAACTTGTTTTTAGTGTTTAGACGAAATGAATGGTAACATCTCATATTCCATCTAGACATTTTAAGTGGCAAAATAGAAATTGATAAGCAAGCAACTTTCATTTCTTGTCTTTAGAGTAGTTTTGAATCTTGCATCAGCATATATTTGTGCATTAGGATAGATTTGCATATCTTTTTAGGCATACATAGCTTTGTTAACTTTTGTGAGTGTGAAGCGTGAATTAACGAAAAGAAAAGAAAAAAATTTGTTTTATTTGAAGTTCCTCTAAACCCTATAGAAATTGCTTTTCATCGAAAAATGAAGAAAGTGCATGTGCATGTAGTTAGGTTTTTATTAATTTCTTTTGCATCAAAAAACACCACTAGTTTCACTTCCATTATCCTGTGACTTAAAGAACAACCTATTTTAAAATCAAGCGCTAATTAAAATTCACTAAAACTTTTTGTTTAAGTCAGTTACACCAACAAGTTTAGGATTTTAGGGCCTTGGATTAGGCAAGTGGAGAGTTAACTCTCCAAGGCCATTTAAACATCAAATGTAGGAGTCTGAATAGCGAGTGAAAATCCAATAGCGTTAGGAAGACCAGGAAAGCTCTAGATCTGGGAGTTAAGCACGAGGGTCTGTGAAGACAGGGAAGAGAGATACACCCTCTCCTACTTGTCCGAACTTACCTCACGACTATTCCGCCTGGCTTCTGCGACGAGTTGGTATCCATAGTTGCTACTCCTAGGGATCTACACAGGTGGCTGTGGAGGGCAATCCCGTGGCACCTGAGGTCGACGTTGCATCACTCTCGACAGTACTACTGGAGGGCACCCTTGCAAAGCTTGGGGGCTTGCACTGGCGTAGGCTGTTGTTAGGAGGTTAGCATAACTTCCCCTGATACCTTCGCTGATAGGACTGGGCCCTCATAATCCTAGACTATCTTCGGAAGGCCCCTTAATTCACTTTCTTGTATTTTGGTGTCCGGTCCTAATCACCCAGAGAGGAAATACTTGGAAGTTGTTTGACTGGTTGTTATCTTTAGGGACTTTATAGTGTGTGCTCTGTGCTCTTAGTTGGCCTAGCTTTCAATTTTTTGAGTCTTTAGTTAGATCATAACAAAAAATTCAAAGTGGCTGACCGATCTCCTAGACGGCCTCGAAGACTTCGTGGTATTTCACCACCAAGTTTAGAGCCTTCTCCTAGAAGGCGCAGAGGTAATACTGCTGGTGGGTTTCGTCCCATGGCAGTTGACGCATCGGGGATTGATCCTCCACTAGGGGGCATTAGTGTTCAAGCAAGCCCTGGCACTTCTGCAGAACAAGAGAGGGACATGCCAGTTCTTTCTCGAGTTCTCTTTCAAGCGGAGAATAACATAGAGGTAGAAGAACTCTCAGAGTCGTTAGTGGCTCCGAATTCTCCCCTATCATCTAGTCATCCAGACGTATTACAATACGTTTGGACTCCGATGCATAGACCGTCAAGTCCAGGTTATGCTACGCGCTTACCATCGATGACCACTACTGGAAGCATGGCTTCTACTACAAGTGATACAACTATGCACACTCCAACATCAGTACAGGGGGGAGGAATGATTTCCATCTCCTCTGCTTCTTTGTTTGGATCTTTTGCTAGCACATCTTTAGTTGGGTCTACCTCCATTCCGTCCACGAGTGGAAATTCCCAAACCAATGCTTTTGGTTCTGGATTTTCCCCATTTGGCACCCACTCACAAGGTATTCCATCAGTTTCGTTTAGTGCCGCTACGTCCATGATGGGCGGATCGGCTTCATTCCAGGGTTTTCCTTTCGGAAGTGGTCATATACCACATTTCAACTCGACAATAGGATCCATGCCTTTTTCTTCTATAGGACAAAGCAGCAATCCTTTCCAAGGTTGGACTAACCCTGGGGTTAGTGGCGTGGGAACTGGGAATCCGTCTTTCGGCCAACAAGGGAATAGGCTGTACTCCAGAGTTAGTTCGTTTCAGAGTATTCCTCCCTTAGCTTCGGATTGGAATCCGTATCAGGGGTTATCAAATCCTTATAATCCTTTAGGAGGAAACTTTGCTAGTTATGGAGGCTTTACGGCCGGAGTTGGTCAAACTCCGAATTTTGTTGGATCACAAGGCTTGCCTTTTGGTTCAGCCGGTTCTACTGGTTACTTCGGGTAGCCTGGTGCCTTCCAAAATCCAGGCCAATCTTTTCAGAAATTTTGGAGTTCCGCCCATTCTGGGTGGAATCCCAAGGTCCTCCTAGGCTTCCGTTCCTGGCAACGTTGAACTTGCCAGATCTCACTAAGTTAACAAACAATCCAATCAAGTACAATCCGGCCTAGCCTCCGGTCCCAACCAAACTCCCTTCAGACATTCCAAAATTCGAAGGGAAGAGCGATGAGGACCCAGGCGACCATGTAACCACATTCCATTTGTGGTGCTCATCTAACTCCCTGATCGATGATTCGATTAGGTTGAGACTTTTTCAACGCACCTTGACTGGTAATGCGGCCAAATGGTATATAGAGTTGCCAGGGGGAAGCTTTACATCTTTCGCTGACTTAGCCAATATTTTCTTAAATCATTTCCAGTTGCCTGTCTGTTATGATGCCGGAACTGAACTTCTGGCCACTTTTCATCAGGATAAGGCAAATCACATTTCTGACCATATTCAGGAATGGAGACCGAGAAAGAGGCTCATTAAAGCCGAAATCCCTCTGGAGTGCCGTCTCGAATGGTTTTTGAAATCTTTACAACTCGGTATCTCCAAAGATGTCTCTATGTCTGGAGTCTATTCTGAGGAGAAAGCCATTTTTAGGGCCCAGCAATTAGAATTGATCTACTTGATGAGCCCCAAATTTTGGTAACATTTTGGGCTCATTTGGCCTACTCACCTTGCTCAACCCTTCATTTTTTATCACTTATGCATCATTTCTTAGTATATTCATGTTATTTGTAGGAAGGAGGGCAGTCATTATGCCTATGTGGCTAATACATGTTTATTTCAGGTTTTTTGACATTAAATGGAGCAAAAACCACGTAGATGGAGGCAAGGAGACAACCAAGGTGGCATTGCGGGTTTATAGGAAGGTTGTCCACAGCCTTGAATGACCTTCCTCGTGATCTCCACCCCAACTCCGAGCTCCAACAGCTATCACCACCGAGCTAGAAGGCAGCCAACGGATTCTACAGGAACAGCAGTTTACTTTTAGTTGGACAGCCAAGCCCCACTAATCTAGGAGGCCAGCTTGGCCCTCATAATGTATAAATATTGAGGCTGTAGCCTTCGATGGGGACTTTTGAACCTTTGTTGCAGATTTTGAATCACGAGCTATAGCTCTGTTTTGCTCTTTGTAAGCCATTTTTGGCATGTTGTTAGACTTATGATTATGATCTTTTAATAAAAGGCAGGCAGATTTGAGTTCAATCCTGAGTTCTTAGAGGACCTATAGCTCTCAGGTTTGGGCCCAACCTAAGAGCAATAGGCCTCCTTTCTTTGTATTGTTACTTGTCTTTCCTTTCAGCATTTCGTTTCTTTGCTTTGACATGCATTTGGAAAACACAGTCTGTTGATTCAAACTTCTTGATGTGATTAAGTAGGTTCGTTGTATGGATAAAGTGCTTTCAGCAGCTTAGATTAGAGTAGGAGGATTAGAATTCATCAGAGTTCCAAGAAAGGTTGATCGTACACTCACTTCCACCTCTGTTTAGAGATTGGGAGTGTAGACCGTGCCAACCACCAAAAAAACGCAGTTTTACATGTTCATGCAAGTTTTAAAGTCATATGTCCATTAGTAGGAGTGTCCATGCATTTAGATCTTGAGCAATAACTCCTTGTTTCAGCACCATGCACGATTTCTATCTTAACTTCCATCGTTGTTCTTTGGTTTTTAATACAACAGTTAGAATAAGTTGATGAATTCTCGGTTTTGTGCAGGACAGAGGTGATTTGTTCCATTTACACTGCGCAGCACCACTCTATCACGTCCTTATCCTTCTCAGCTGTGCCTAAGACATCTCCTTACCTCCCAGCTAGATCGTTTGCCCACTATCTCTTCTGTTATCTACGTTGTTTTATCTTTTCGACCTTCCACTGCCTCTACCCTTCTATCTACCAACCAGCTTTACACACACCTTCCCCATATCATCTCTCTGTCCATAGGCCATCACAAGCTCCCCCCTCATCCTACCTATCCACCCATACAGCTCATTCACTCCTCCATCACCCAAAACTCCGACTGCAGAACATCCTGTAGAAGTTAGCAGACTTCCTGTAGAAATCCCGAGCTTCTTATAGGATCCCCTGCAAACATCCTGTAGAAGATTGCAAACACGGTTGCCAGGCACCTGAACGTTGTGAACTTCTATGGAATGATGTTAGGGATCCCCTGGAAACTCTCAGAGTCCTCCTGACCTTTCCCAAGCCTTCCTCCCCTTGAACTACCCCTGCACAGTCAAGACCCAGTAAGAAGCACAGTCATAATAACTCCAACCACTTGAGCAAAAATACAAAAACATGTTCTCTTCAGATGAAAGTAGTTTAAACTCATGCATCTCATCTCACTAGAGGTAACGGCATCATTTTTAGAAGTTACATTCCCACCATTTCATCATAAGGATTAAGCTGGTCAGATTAGGGTTTACTAGGGTTTCCATGCTTTGTTGGCTTTCTGTTAATTTTTGGTATGTTCTATGCTAGAGCAATTTATTTAAATTTTCACAATTGGAAATCACATCAGCATTATGATAAACTGCAGATAGAACATAAATATAAAACGCAGAAGACAAGCCAAGACAAGAGGACACAAGATATGGCGCAAGCCAGGGACAAACCCCACAATGTGTGGGGAAACCCTTTGATCAAATCTTCTTTTATCTTCAAAGTTCAGCAGAGAGAGAGAGATAGAGTACAATGATTTTAAGTCAATACTTGACTTGCCAAATAGGAGATCAGACATCAGAGATCTTCACCTTGATGATGACACAATGAGGTTGCAGATCTGATCCCAAGGACTGAAGATATGTAGCAGATGAACAGCTCAGTCAGTTACCCATATTACTGAAGTTTTCCTTCCATAAGACTCTCCTTCCTTTGCCGATTCACTGATCATGTCAAGGCTGCTAATCTGGTACCTTTCATAAGGATTGGTGCATGGCAGACCTGGTCATTTGTTAGGGCACCCTCTGAGAGCCACAACACCTTAACCATGCCCCACAGTTCACCTGATTACTGCAGCTAGCTTTCATACAATCCTCCAATGATACGCTGCCTTATAGGGCTGCTTACCTTCTGAACGCAGCTACTAAATAAAGGCCTCCAACTGCTGGCTATGGCCTGCGGCCTAGCCCATCAGTGGACTGTAACTTTAGTCCCTTCAAACAGTGATCCAAACAGCTCCTTAAACTACTGTCCCTAGCTCCTCCTTTTTGCGGATTCTTTTGCTCAGCACACCGAGATCAAGAACAGCTTGATTATGCCCAAACAATCCTGAAATAGGCCACGCTGTTACCTACAGCAATGTAGCATTATGTCAGCGGCTTAGGTGACAGCAACTGGGTCTCTTTGGGCTGCGTATAAGGGCTCCCCTTACTGCGGCTAAGGGCACTACTATACAGCTGCTTAAGACCTCCATTTGCTGTGGCTGGAACCTCCTTCTTTGACTGCGGCTAAGGCAGATTATGACTGTGGATAAGGAGTCTCTTTCTTGCTGCATATAGGGTCAATAGACAATGGATTCAGACCTTCATTTAGGGCCTATATTAGCCCTCCTCTCATCTGCGGATTGAGCCTCTTGAGACAGCGTATAGGGGCTTATTCATGCTGCACATAAGTCTCCTCTTATCTGCATTTAGATCTTCTTATAAGCCTGCGGCTAGGGCATCATCTGCACTGTGGCTAGGGCATCAGCTACTGCGGCTAGGGCATCAGCAAATGTATATTTTAGGTGTCCCTCCTTCTCCAAAAACCCAAGACGTGGAGAGGAGGAGAACACACCAAGAATGTGTGTTAAAATGACTTCAAATCCTCACCAATTTATACTAGAACGTAGATGATGAATAGACACGTCTATTGGGCTTCTGAGCCTACTCAAGTTGCTGGTCGGCTTGGTAATAATTATATAAACAAAATAAATTCATATCTCCATAAATACTTATCGGAATCGGATGATCTTTGGATCAATCCTACACCTCTCGACGAGAGGGATCCAATAAAAATATCAGCTGTCATAAATAAGCTGATCCACATGGAGTTTGGCCCTAGTTGCCAATTTAAGACTCCCTCTCAACTAGGGAGAACTCCATCCAGTGATCCATAAGTCCGACTGTACAATCTCGGCCATCAGTGCCCTGCACTGCTCTGCCCAACTCTGCTTTGCTCAGCTCTGCTGGCTCTGCTAGCTCTGCTCTGCTCGGCTCTGCTGGCTCTGCTAGCTCTGCTCTGCTCAGCTCTGCTGAACTATGAAGAAGAAGAATTGATCGAGAATGTCTCATACCATTCTCCACTGACCCGAAGTCAGTCTCAGAGTGCGTACCACTAGTCCCAGACTAGTCTCAGCCGACCCGAAGTCAGCTTCATAGTAAGTACCACTCCTACCACTGGTCCCAGACCAGTATCGCAGTCTCAGAGAGTGTACCACTGGTCCCAGACCAGTTTCAACCGACCCGAAGTCAGTGTCATAGTATGTACCACTCTCACTGGTCCCAGACCAGTACTGCACTGACACAAAGTCAGTCTCGGAGTATGTACCACTGGTCCCAGACCAGTCACAGCTGACCCGAAGTCAGCGTCATGGTATGTACAACTCCCACTGGTCCCAGACCAGTCCTGCACTGACACAAAGTCAGTCTCGGAGTATGTACCACTGGTCCCAGACCAGTCACAGCTGACCCGAAGTCAGCGTCATGGTATGTACAACTCCCACTGGTCCCAGACCAGTCCTGCACTGACACAAAGTCAGTCTCGGAGTATGTACCACTGGTCCCAGACCAGTCACAGCTGACCCGAAGTCAGCGTCATAGTATGTACAACTCCTACCACTGGTCCCAGACCAGTATCATTGATCCCAGATCAATGGAGGTCATCCTAGCATAGGGAGTACGGTAGATACAACGATGCGTCCATCGGTACTACTATGGTCCCTAACTTCATTTCCCTGCTCATTGATCAGATGAGAGGTACTTCCCATGAGTCCCAGACTGCATGGGTAGGATGCCTCGACAGGAGAACTTAATCAATCCTGTCCTCACAGGAGAACACATCAATCCTGCTACAATCGCCATGGAGAACACATCAATCCAGGCCTCACAGGAGAACTAATCATCCTGCCACAATCGCCATGGAGAACACATCAATCCAGGCCTCACAGGAGAACTAATCAATCCTGCTACACAGGAGAGCGAATCATCCTGTTCCACAAGAGAGCGAATCATCTTGTCCCACAAGAGAGCGAATCATCTTGTTCCAGTGCACACCACCAGGGGAGGGTGAGTCACCCTGTGGTCATATGTTGCTCCAGTAGAACTGCAAGCCCCCCAGAGCTCCCAGAGCTCAATGTATACAACATGTAGGACCCTTCTTCAAAGGTCTCTCGACGACTCCAAGTCGTTCAGGAAAATCACAAATTTGATCTTTCCTAGGGGCTCTGTCCTGTGCATCATCCTAATGCGATGGAGCCTCCTTGCTCATCGTCTTACCATGATGTCTATCTGCTGGAGCAATCGACGAATACGGGATTCCTCAATAATCGAATCCCACCTCTGGTTGTCACAGAGAATCACAGTGGTACTCATCATGTGAACAAACAGCTCACTGAAGAGCTTCAGCAACCAGACTGCCTCACAGAAGGCCATACTAGCAGCAATGTATTCTGCCTTGGTGGTGCTCAGAGTCACCGACGTCTGCTTCCTGCTCATCCAGGGTATCGAGGCAGATTCCAAAGAGAAAGAGCACTTAAAAGTGCTTTAGTGATCCTCCACACTGCCTGCCCATTCAGCATTCGAATAATAATGCAATTTCATCTTTTCGGCAGTGTATCTCAATCCATGAGAGATTGTGCCCTGAAGATACCTCAAAAGATTCTGGGCACCAATCCAGTGAGGCTCAACCAAATATGAGCTCACCATGCTAACTGCAACACAGATGTCCGGACAGAGTTTCTCCAAGAACATCAACGCGAATGAGTTTATAAAACTCAGAGTCATTTCCCAAATCAGGTCCGACATCACTACCATATAACTTCTGAAAGTTAAGACCCTTGAGGTAGTCACAGGCTTGCAGCTTATCTTTTCACATTCAGAATCCAACTCCCTCTATCTCCTATAAATGAGAGGGTCTGCACCTGTCAGACATAGGTGCCGGTATGAGAGGTTTATCATCCACAACCTTTGAGTAATGGTTTGGATCAGTTTCACTCCTGGTGAGTCTCAGCTGCATTAGACAGCTATCAATCCTCTCATACTATGCTCGAGGTGTTTTGCTTCAAGCCATAGAGAGCTTTCTTCCACCTGTATACATGAGATTCCCGATCATGAGTCTTAAACTCCTCGGGTTGTTCCAAGCCTGTGGACCTGCTGCATGAAGGGAATGGTCCCCTTATAATATTTTCCTTCGGTACATTTCAGACATGTACCTGCATGCTCCTCTTTGAATTCAAGCATCCGAGTCACCATCTGACTCACAGACCTCCAGTGCTGAGTCAACGGACATGGTCCCCAGTGGACTTCCAGCAACTTGATACAACCCAGAACTAAAAACATCTTAACAAGATATATTTTCAAACACGTACCTTTCCATTGATAAGTGCCATCTTGTAACCTTTGATTTCCATTTCCGAGATGGTCATCGGGTTCTTCTTGCGATCAGGTACATAAAAGAGATTCAGGGGTTTCTTGCTTTCGTGGAGGAGTTGACCACTTCCTTGATGACCTGCATTACCAGTCATTCCTTTGATTATTGAAGATGTCCCAGGAATGATTGTTATCTTCATCAAGAGATGTGTCCCTGCCATTCGGACACTCCTTCGCATAACGGCCGAACTTATTTCAACAAGGCATCTGCCTTTCCTTTCACCCTTAGAACCGAACTTCCCAATGAAGGGTTCATTAGATGGGCCATCAGAAACTTCTGCTACGCCATTCTGATAACATTCTCTGCTTTGACTTCACCCTAGGTGAATTATGGGAAACCCATTGATCCTTCTGTCTTGTCCCAACTGCCTTTGGTGATTGCTCTTTCACTCTTGCTTGGGCATTGTCTTCACCTCAGCTCTGATACCATGTTAATTTTTGGTATGTTCTATGCTAGAGCAATTTATTTAAATTTTCACAATTGGAAATCACATCAGCATTATGATAAACTGCAGATAGAACATAAATATAAAACGTAGAAGACAAGCCAAGACAAGAGGACACAAGATATGGCGCAAGCCAGGGACAAACCCCACAATGTGTGGGGAAACCCTTTGATCAAATCTTCTTTTATCTTCAAAGTTCAACAGAGAGAGAGAGATAGAGTACAATGATTTTAAGTCAATACTTGACTTGCCAAATAGGAGATCAGACATCAGAGATCTTCACCTTGACGATGACACAATGAGGTTGCAGATCTGATCCCAAGGACTGAAGATATGTAGCAGATGAACAGCTCAGTCAGTTACCCATATTACTGAAGTTTTCCTTCCATAAGACTCTCCTTCCTTTGCCGATTCACTGATCATGTCAAGGCTGCTAATCTGGTACCTTTCATAAGGACTGGTGCATGGCAGACCTGGTCATTTGTTAGGGCACCCTCTGAGAGCCACAACACCTTAACCATGCCCCACAGTTCACCTGATTACTGCAGCTAGCTTTCATACAATCCTCCAATGATACGCTGCCTTATAGGGCTGCTTACCTTCTGAACGCAACTACTAAATAAAGGCCTCCAACTGCTGGCTATGGCCTGCGGCCTAGCCCATCAGTGGACTGTAACTTTAGTCCCTTCAAACAGTGATCCAAACATCTCCTTAAACTACTGTCCCTAGCTCCTCCTTTTTGCGGATTCTTTTGCTCAGCACACCGAGATCAAGAACAACTTGATTATGCCCAAACAATCCTGAAATAGGCCACGCTGTTACCTACAGCAATGTAGCATTATGTCAGCGGCTTAGGTGACAGCAACTGGGTCTCTTTAGGCTGCGTATAAGGGCTCCCCTTACTGCGGCTAAGGGCACTACTATACAGCTGCTTAAGACCTCCATTTGCTGTGGCTGGAACCTCCTTCTTTGACTGCGACTAAGGCAGATTATGACTATGGATAAGGAGTCTCTTTCTTGCTGCATATAGGGTCAATAGACAATGGATTCAGACCTTCATTTAGGGCCTATATTAGCCCTCCTCTCATCTGCGGATTGAGCCTCTTGAGACAGCGTATAGGGGCTTATTCATGCTGCACATAAGTCTCCTCTTATCTGCATTTAGATCTTCTTATAAGCCTGCGGCTAGGGCATCATCTGCACTGCGGCTAGGGCATCAGCTACTGCGGCTAGGGCATCAGCAAATGTATATTTTAGGTGTCCCTCCTTCTCCAAAAACCCAAGACGTGGAGAGGAGGAGAACACACCAAGAATGTGTGTTAAAATGACTTCAAATCCTCACCAATTTATACTAGAACGTAGATGATGAATAGACACGTCTATTGGGCTTCTGAGCCTACTCAAGTTGCTGGTCAGCTTGGTAATAATTATATAAACAAAATAAATTCATATCTCCATAAATACTTATCGGAATCGGATGATCTTTGGATCAATCCTACACCTCTCGACGAGAGGGATCCAATAAAAATATCAGCTGTCATAAATAAGCTGATCCACATGGAGTTTGGCCCTAGTTGCCAATTTAACACTTTCAGTTCATTCTTGAAAAGTAGGTTAATTTCCTTTGAGATAGCTTTCGTTCATCACTTAAAAAGCTTCTTCTGAGAACATATAGAAGTTGGCTTGAGCCCTAGCGGACTTGTGCCAGCTGACCAAGTGACAGCTGCGACAAGAGCTAGTACTTGTGTATACAGCACCGTCGCTTCCAAGTTTGTTACGAACTACCGGGTTGATAAAATTAGAGAAGGAAGCTCCAGGAGTTGTAGCATTATTGCTACAATACTGGAGCCCACCATCTTTTTGGTGTCGTTGCCGGGGAAGCGTCAGAGTATTAGTAATTGTTGCTTTTCTTCTATTTTCCTACTCTCGCCTTCTGCCAAGTAGTTTATTTCATTTCCATTCTACAAAAGTAGCATAGACATTTCCTGCTTTCATAGATTAGCATTTCAATTCCGCAATTTCAATTTTGCAAGCATAGATTAACATTTCAATTCTGCAATTCCATTTGAGCAAAGTAGATTAGTTCTTCCCTGCTTTCATTTCAATTCTGCATTTTTTATTTCAGCAAGATAGTTAGTTGTAGATCAATCTGTTTTCAGTTTTGCAGGTACCAAAGAGAAAAAAAACAAAAGAAATCAAAAAAGTCTTTCCATTTCATGCCTCGTAGGAATCAAGATAAAACAGGCAAATTCTTACCCAACACCCCCACCACATCACTGAGTCACCCTTCTCTCTTCTTCGGTGATAGTGATCCAGAAGAACCTATAGGTGAACCTCCTGAGATATACGAAGATCCTATAGCAGAAGAAGAATTAGAGACCATCCCATCTAAAGCTATGGCTGACAATAGAGGAGAAGATGAGAGAATAGAAGGTGCCTTCCCCATCCGAGAAACCAATGGAGACATGAAAATGAAAAACATTAGTCCCTCCGCTCTACCTCACTTCCATGGACTGACTACTGAAGATCCTGATACCTTCCTGTTTGAGTTTGCTGTCCTTTGTCGAACCTATGACTATACTGAAGATGAGCAGAAGCTGAAACTCTTCCCTTCAACTCTTAAGGATGCAGCATTACGCTGGTTCATGGGCTTACCTGGGAATAGTATCACCACTTGGGTTCAGATGCAGCAAGCTTTCAATACCAAGTATCGGGACTACTGTAGGTCCAAGGAAACCAAGGGAGAAATCTTTCGGATGACCATGGGAAATGATGAGTCCTTAGAGGATTATGAGGAGAGGTTCCAACTTAGCTATAAATGGGCCAGGTGCACACTTGACCCTGAATCCCTCAAGTTGGTCCTGCTCCGAGGAGTCCCTGAAGACCTCTTAGATACCCTTCACATGTTAGCTGGGGGAGATATTTACCAACTGCCTTATGAGGACATCAAGACTGTGTTTAGAAACCACTCTAGGGCAGCCCGGAAACGAGGTAGAGGAAACCTTCTCTCAGCTGGTATTCCTTTCTCCAAGCATGAGTTTGCAAATCAATTAGAAGATCTTAAGAGTGAGGTGAGACAGACCATTGCCATGCAACTTGACACATTCAGGATCCAGCAGAAGAAGGAAGAAGCTGAGAGGGCCTTGGCTATCTTCTGCCCTAGATATACAAGGAGACACCCTAAGAACGAATGCCCATTGCATTTGGTTGAAGTGTGCTTCGTTTGTGAGGAGGACCATCCCACAAATCAACGTCCAACCTTACCTGGGCTTAAAGCCATGTACCAAGGGACAAAAGCCCCCACTGAACCTCTCTATTTCCTCAACCAAAGGAGGCCACAAGGACCTAGACCTTACCAGCAGGGGATGCAAGGGGTACCCCAAGCTTATTACAGCCCCAACCAATCGACTCCTATGCATTCCTGGGGTCCCCCTGCTCATCCTTCCTGGTCCATGCCTCCTCCATGGTCTTATCCACCTCAGTACCCTACTCAGCCCACTACTCATTCATATCACTCACATGCCCAGCCACAGCCTCAGTGGAATGCACCTCAATCGGGGTGGAGGCCCCAGTACAACACTCCTCCCGCCATTTTGCCTCCACCACCAGTTCAACCTCAACCATTACCTCCTACTCCTCCAAGGCAACCTCAAATTCCTGCTCAACCGAACCCGAACCCCAACAATAGACAGGCCCAGCAGGTATACACTGGGGAAACATCATGCCCTACCTATGCTGTGGAGATCCAGGAGATGAATCTTCGATCTGGAAAGACTCTTCTGGATCGCCAACCTCCTTCCCCAGAGGATGAGGAAGACAAACAGGAAAGTGAACCAAAGGCTATTCCCCCCTTTCTTGAGAGACTAATAGCCACCACACAACCCAACCCAGAGGAGGATGAGCTTCTAGGAGAGCTCAAGCAGTTGTGTGTGAAAATACCACTTCTCCAAGCCATCAAGGATGTGCCAATATACAAGAAACTGGTTAAGGAAAAGTGTTTCAAACACCCAGGCAGGCGAAAGAGAGATGCTTCAACCATCAATGTCTTAGGACAACTGTCTGACCTTATGTTAGGACAAGTCATCTGCCCAAAGTACCTAGATCCTGGGAGTCCTGTAGTAGATGTCCACATCAATGGCACCATCATACCTCACACCTTGATTGATCTGGGGGCTGCCATTAATGTGATGACCAGGGATACCATGCTCAAACTCAATCTTCAGGGTTCCTTGAGGAAGACCTCAACAGTCCTGCAACTAGCATATCGCTCCACCGTGACTCCTGAAGGGATTGTGGAGGATGTCTTGGTCTCTGTCGACTCTTGGGAATACCCTGCAGATTTCTTGGTTCTGCAACCCAAGGAAAAGCTTACTGGATATCCTCTTATTTTGGGAAGGCCTTGGTTAGCCACTGCAGATGCTTACATAAGTTGCCGTGCAGGAAACATGACCATCAAAAATGGTCCTATGTCCAAGCAGCTAGTCCTATACCCTCCTGCCCAACCCTCCTTAGAGCATGACTTACCACTGTGGTTGGAGGAAGGAGAAGAGGATGAGGTGTACTCGGCACCTTTGTGCACCCTAGACACCACTAGAAGAGACCCCCCAACCGAGGATGACTTGATTGAGACCTTGATTCGGAATCCACCTTCCAGTGCGTTATCCTTAGAGAAATTGGTGGAGGATGCCCAAGCCAGCACCTTAGTGGACCTTTGTGCCACCAACCCTGTCACTCCCAGAGTCAAGAATGTGGAGTTCGGCCCTGAGAGAACGTTAAAGATCAGCTCCTCCCTATCTCCTTCCCAGGAAAAGGAGCTGTGTAGCCTGTTGGCCAGTCATCTAGATGCTTTTGCTTGGAGCTATAAGGAGATGAAAGGAGTCCATCCTTCGGTCTGTACCCATCACATATACATCAAAGAGGATTGTAAACCGGTTAGGCAACCTCAGAGGAGAATGAATCCAGCCCTTAAGGACATTGTCAAGGAAGAATTGCAAAAACTGTTGGATGCCGGATTCATTTACCCCATCTCAGATAGTGAATGGGTGTCCCCTCTGGTGTTGGTTCCCAAGAAAAATGGGAAGTGGAGAATCTATGTGGACTACCGAGAACTGAACAAAGCTACCAAGAAAGACCATTTCCCTCTGCCTTTCATAGATCAAGTGTTGGATGGACTGGCAGGAAAGAAGTTCTTCTCTTTCCTGGATGGGTTTAGTGGGTACAACCAAATCCAAATCAGCCCGGAAGACCAAGATAAGACCACCTTCACTTGTCCTTGGGGTACCTTTTCCTACCGAGTTCTTCCCTTTGGGCTATGCAATGCTCCTGCTACCTTCCAGAGAGCTGTCTTGAGCATCTTCTCGGAGCTGGTCCATGATGCGGTGGAAATCTATATGGATGACTTCACTCCTTATGGGTCCAACTTCCAGGAAGCATTGTCCAACTTGGGAAAGGTCCTAACCAAATGCATTGAGATGAACCTGTCCCTTAGTCCTGAAAAATGTGAATTCCTGATGACTGAAGGGACCGTGCTAGGCCATACCATTTCTTGCCAAGGGTTACAAGTGGATCCTAACAAAATTGCTCTCATCAAGAAGGTTCCACCTCCCCAAAAGGTAAGGGATGTCCGGAGTTTCTTTGGATTAGCAGGGTATTACCGGAGATTCATTAAAGACTTCAGCAAGCTAGCCTCGCCATTGTTTGTCCTGTTGGCAAAAGATGTGGAGTTTAAATGGACTGACGATTATCAGAGGGATTTGAATGAATTAAAGGACAAGTTGGTGTCAGCCCCAATCTTGAGAGGTCCAAACTGGGCCCTACCTTTCCACATCCACATTGATGCCTCGAACAAAGCCATAGGGGCAGCTTTAGGACAAGTTGAACAAAAACTTCCATATGCCATTTACTTTGTTAGCAAAAACTTGTCCAAAGCTGAACTGAATTACACTGTAACCGAGAAAGAATTCTTGGCTGTGGTCCATGCACTGAACAAGTTCTGACATTACATTACTGGCTATCAAACCTTTGTACATATGGATCATGCTGCAATTAGATATTTAATGAATAAACCAGATGTGAATGCTCGTATTATTAGATGGTTACTTTTGTTGCAGCAGTTTGATTTGACCATTGTTGACAAACCAGGTAAAGAAAATGTTGTTGCTGACTTTTTATCTAGATTGGATTTGTCTGCAGATGAGGATGGAACAGTGGATGACCAGATGCCCGATGAACATCTGTTTGCTATCTCAGTGCTCTCTCCATGGTTTGCTGATATAGCAAACTACCTTGTTTCAGCACAGTTCCCTCCGCACCTATCTTCAAGAGAGAAGAGCAGAATCATCAGAAAAAGTGCCTCATTTACTTGGATCGGGGGCAATCTGTTCAAGCTTGGCCCTGATCAGATATTAAGGCGTTGTGTAAGGGAGGAGGAAGTCTTTGATATCCTCCTCACCTATCATGATGGGCCTTGTGGAGGACATTTTGCAGCAAAGAGGACTGCCTTCAAAATCCTGCAGGCAGGTTACTATCGGCCCACACTTCATCAAGATGTCAGAAGGTATATCAGCCAATGTGACCGATGCCAAAGAATGGGGAAACCGACTCAAAGGGATGAGATGCCTCTCCAACCTCAAGTGACTCTTGAGCCATTTGAGAAGTGGGGTATGGATTTTGTGGGTCCAATCAACCCTACTTTGAGGCAAAGGTCTTACATCATTGTGTGCACTGACTACCTCACAAAGTGGGCAGAGACTAAAGCAATCAAGGCAACAATGGAAGAAAAGGTGGCTGAGTTCTTAAGGGAGAACATCTTCTACAAATTTGGCTACCCAAGAGAGTTGGTCACCGATCAAGGGAGCCAGTTCACATCCAACTTAATTGAATACCTACTAGCTCATCACAAAATCAAGCATAGGACTTCCACCCCCTATCATCCACAGGCAAATGGGCAAGTGGAAGTCACCAACAGAGCATTGAAAGGGATTTTGACTAAGGTGGTGAGCAGCAGTAGAAAAGATTAGGTAGATCGCCTGGTTGAGGCCACATGGGCTTACAACACCACTTGGAAGACCACCACCGGCTTCACACCTTATGAGCTGGTCTATGGGAAGAAATCTTTGCTGTCCATTGAATTTGAATACAACACTTTGAGGATGGCAGCTCAGCTAGACCTAGATCTCAGCCATGCACAACAAGAAAGGTTATTGCAGCTGAATGGACTGGACGAGCACCGGATGCAGGCCCTCCTTCACTCAGAAGTGGTTCAACTTCAGAGAAAGGTGTGGCATGACCAACACCTCCATGACAAGCAATTCCAGCCAGGAGATTGGGCATTGTTGTATGACTCCAGGTACAAAGATTTCAAGGGGAAGCTGAGAACCAGATGGCTAGGACCATATGCAGTGGAAAAATGCCATGACAATGGATCTGTTCTTATTCGGACCATTGATGAGGAAGCCATCCCCATGCTTGTCAATGGGCATCGATTGAAGATCTACAGGAAACCTCTCTCAAGACAAGAGTTCATCAAAACTATGGAGAAATCAGTGTTGGTCATAGAGAAGGGTTCTGCCTCTGCTTTGGGCATACCCTGAAAGATCTAAAAAAAAATAAAAGAAAAAAAACAAATAATAATAAAGATCCTTGGGTGAAAACCTTTCTGAGGCTCCCAAGGCAGGTGGTAGGGGTGAAAACCTCATTGAGGCGCCCCTATTGTCTTTCAAAAAAAAAAAAAAAAAGAGATTTGAAAAAAGATCCTTGAGTGAAAACCTCTCTGAGGCGCTTAAGGCAGATGGCAAGGGTGAAAACCTCATTGAGGCGCCCCTGCTATCTTTCAAAAAAAAAAAAAAAGAGAAAAGAAAAAAGAGAAAACAATAAGCAAAAAAAGGACAGGGACAGCAAGTTTATAATGTGAAAATGCATGCAGGTTGCAGGTGTTCTATGGAGGAGAGGAGGCCTCTCAACTCAAAGCCAAGGATCCTTATCATGCTGCCAGGAGACCTCACCAGCACCTCCTCCAAGAGTACTCATCTTCTCCAAGGTATGGGCACGATTTCATCACAGCTTAAGTCTTCTACAGGAAGGCGCAGACTTTCTACAGGAAGGTGCGAACTTTCTACAAGAAGTTCTGTATTTCTACAGGAAACTTCCTGTAGAAGTTCGGGACGGCCCAGAATTCATTGTATGAGGAGATATAATGACCAAGGATTGGTTTGGACGCATGCAAGCTACTGTTGTCACCCCTACACATTGCTGTCACCTCTTTCTACCACCCCTGTCGACATGCAATGAAGTTAAATGCACCATCAAAGCAGATCATTGAGTTATCAAGAGAAAGCAATTTTTAAGATGAAAAAAACGCTAAGAAGTCATACCATATCCATCCCAGCCATCCATGAAGCTCTGTGAGCGTGATTGTGAGGCCACTGCCTTCGTCGTGCAGCATGCACCCGAGGAGGAAAAAACTGTTACAGGACATCCTGCAGGAGTCCCGTAACAGTTAAGCCCGCTAGAGTGTACACCATTCACAGCACTTGCCACATGCAATGAAAACGCGGGCGCATGCAGCCGAAGCATCAAATTCATCATCAGCGGCCTGTGCATATGAACCTCCAGGCCTGTGCAAATCCACCAGCAGCAAATAAATCCACTCATCGTCGTCCAAGAACCGAAAAATCGTGTTGCAGCCGCACAGGTAAGTGCCTCAACCCTTTCTTCCATCAAATTGCATGAATTTTACTTTGAAAATGTTTGCAAGTGTGAAGTGAATGGGTTGAGCGGTTGTATGGCCATTCGACTGGCCACGTCGACCAGTTAGTGGTCTAGTCGGATGTTTGGGCGGTGGTCGTGGCAAAAAGGAACGGGCAGTGCACACGTGAGAGCCATCCCGTCGGGAAAAACGAGTTTTAACAGAAGAGACAGCGGCGGATCTGCGGGGAATGATGCGGCAGTAAGGGAACTCGTAGACGAATGATGGAGTGACGTCGTCCAACGGTCCGGCAGGGACAGCTCACCCCCGTGCCACGGATTCCGCCGAATTCAAATCTAATCGGCTAGATTGCCACCCCATGCATTTATCATTCACCGTTTGAAACTCGAGTGATTATCCGGATCCCTCTGCAACTCGACACTCCAAGTCTTTGGCCATTCAAATGCCTGTGAAGCAACACCAAGAGCGCAGACCCACTGCAGTATCCTCCGGAATCCGCGCGCTGCTCCTACAGGAAAGCTGTTTCTACAGGAAATTGGGTTCCTCACGTCAGAAGGTGGTGGATTAAAAAGGTAAGCCTGAACTCTCCATGCAATTGGTTTTGAGGGTGGCAGAATCGACGTCTACAGTCTGGTCGTAGAAAATTTTTGCAAATATTGTCTATCGTTGCATGAATTGTCGTCCTACAGGATGTTAGTGTAATTAAGCTGTGTTAAGGTCCTCAGGAGATAAGCTTCGTGAATTATATGCATGATAGAGGCGTAATTCTACGATCTGTCCCAGTAGGCCAAATTTCTTCCGCATTCGCCACCTCCAGCTAACGCATCAGTTTTTCACCATGCCGGGTGGGTTCATCAGAAGGGAACCAACTGATTCAACGAAGTTAAGAGAAAATCCTGAGGTGGTGGAGCTCTTCACGCGAGCGCAATGGATATCCTTCTGTGACAAATTGCAGGGCTATGACAACGAGGTGGCAGAGGAGTTTTTGCAAGCTCTGAGGCCGAAATCCAAAACATTGGCCACCATTAACTTCAGGGGTTTGAGTCTCAGACTCACCCCACAATTCATCAGCCGAGTTACTGAGCTCCCAATGGGATTACCATGGGATAAAGAAGAAAGGAAATTGGGCCAACAGGCCAAGAAAGAATTCTTTCCACCAGAGGAGGAATTCTCAGAAGATAAAAATGGGGTTCGTAGAACCAGTTTACTGCCACCGTGGAATGAAGTTAGCCTGCAAATTATGAAGTACATCACCTGTGAAGGCCGTTTTAGCATTGTATATGGGTACCATTTTCGGTTACTCACTGAATTAAGGCACCAGATGGATCTACCTGTAGAAAACAAACTCAGCCTCCCTTACTTTCTACTACAGTCTCTGATTGAGTGTGAAACCAAGTTGAAAGAAGGCACACCAGACTAGGTAGCCCACCATGGACTCATCAAACTCCTCGTGGAGGATGCGCTCCACACATACAAGGTTCCTCTCTCATGGGAAGCCTTCAGAAATTTGACCAAGGATGGTGATATAAAGATGCTGACCGAAGAGCTCGGTTCATCTAGCAGTGAGGAGAAAGAGTCAGTGCCCACAGCGAAGAGAGAAAAAGGCCAGAAGACCCCGACCACGGAGCAGAAGAAAAAGCAAGAGAAGAAACAAGAGAAAAAGGGTGACAAAGAGAAAGATGACACACCCATTTTGACGGCAAGAGAGAAAAGATTGCAAAGCAGAGTGGACAAGGCTGAGAAGGTCCACATCAGCAAAAGTGCCTCGACAGCAACTGCAACCAAGTAAAAAAGTAAAATTCATGCAGCAAAACAAACCAAAGCGGTGACCCCTGTTTCTACAGGAAAACCAAAACCGGCTTCTACAGGAAGCCCGAAATTAACTGAAAAAGGGCCTTCTACAGGAAGCCCGAAATTAACTAAAATAGGGTCTTCTACAGGAAGCCCTGAAAAAGTGAAACCCAAGGAGAAGAAAGCTGACATTCTTGCAAGGGAGGCAGCAGCTGTGCTGGCCGCCCTCAGCACACCTCCTAAGCCAAAGGAGAAGAGAAAGAGGGAGACCCCTCTATATTTTAAAGCTAGAAGAAGTGTGAGAATAAAGACGGGCAAGCCACAGCCTCCGTCCAGCAGCCCAATCATTATTGAAGATGCCCCTACTTCACACAAGGAAAGGTCCCCCTCGAGGATATCAGTCACCTATGAGAGGGGGAGCCCGAAGAAGACTACGTGGCAAGAAAGGTTAGACCAATTGACTACAAAAGCTCGGCTACAGGATGCTGAAGATGCTCTACAGGAAACCTTAGCCAGGCTTAAAGAAACTGAGAGAATGGAGGGAGAAGCGCCCTTATCACCACCGAGGGAGGGCGAAGTAGAGCCACCAAAAGAAGTGGAGACAGAGCATATACCAGAGCCCAGCCCTCAGCCAAGTCTGAGTTCATATTACAACTTTTTAGAGGCTGGCAAAATTATACCTCAGAAATTTACTGTGCCACTGTTTTTTGCATTGGAGGAAGAAAGAGTCCGTACACACATGTGGATGAAAATAGCCAAGTCAAAGGGTGTGGCGGACATAGGTCCCTTGCAGGAGCAGCTCAAGGAAGCCAGAAGTGAATTGTCCATGGCTAAACACGTGGCAAATTGCCAACGAGTGTTCCTACAGGAAGAAAACCAAAAGCTGAGATTGCAGCTACAGGAGCTGAGGGCAGGGACAGGTACATCCTCCAAGGACACCACAGCAGAACAGCAAGGCAAAGAGGAACTGAACACCGGTCTTGGGGAGCCAACTACACATCTACAGGAAGCAGAACAACAAGCACAAATTGAGGTGCAAGCTCTCAGAGAACAGTTGCAGCAGAAAGAGGCACAATTGGCCTGCATGGCCAGCTGGGCCATGGATGCTATCCCATGCAGACAGCCGGCCAAATCCTATGGCCTGTACTTGAAAGACCAATGGCTACAATTCCAAATCAATACCTTGGCGCAAAGAGGTATCTCTCAGCTCCAAGACCCGCAGCAATTCACTGAAGTATGCAGTACTAGTTCATCAGAGGATAAGGCCAGATTAGCGGAGTTCTACCTCCATAATCTGGCCCTGCCTAATGTAGTTTCATGGGATCCCAATACGGCCTTGGGAGATATGCAATTAATGGCCTTTGCCTCATGGATGAACCATGAGGACAAAAGAGCTGCAGAAGCCAAAGCGATCATGAACCGAGAGCTGAACGAGCCATTGCTCATCAGACCAGAACGAGGGGATCCAGTTGCACTAATCTCAGCACACCAACATTTGTCCACTGACCCTCAAGCTTCATTAAGATATATGGATCAACAGGCCCAAGCCATAGCTCATTTTGAGGACATGGAGAGACTGTTAGGAGACAACGTTGTCCAAGCATGCACCCGCAGATGGAATACATTGGCCCACAGTCTGAAGATCCGAGAGTACCATACCCCAACTCGGATGAGGGAAGCTCTGGTACGAGTGGCCCTCTATAAGAAATCCATGCAAAACCTCCAGGGCAGTTGGATTGGCCTTAAGATAAGCCCACCACTGCTGCTAGGATTGATGGAAGTCATCACAGAGAAAGATGATAATGAATAGTGGGAAGAGGTAAACAAAAGGGCTGGGTTTCATATCAGCAAGGAGGACACTACTACAGAGGCTTGGGATGTAAGGGTAGCAGTAAAGGCAATGAAGGATGAAGAGTTGGACTAGTTGCTCAAGGATGAGCAAATATTTTAGCTGGGGGGGTGATGATGAGCCCCAAATTTTGGTAACATTTTGGGCTCATTTGGCCTACTCACCTTGCTCAACCCTTTATTTTTTATCACTTATGCATCATTTCTTAGTATATTCATGTTATTTGTAGGAAGGAGGGCAGTCATTATGCCTATGTGGCTAATACATGTTTATTTCAGGTTTTTTGACATTAAATGGAGCAAAAACCACGCAGATGGAGGCAAGGAGATAGCCAAGGTGGCATTGCGGGTTTATAGGAAGGTTGTCCACAACCTTGAATGACCTTCCTCGTGATCTCCACCCCAACTCCGAGCTCCAACAGCTATCACCACCGAGCTAGAAGGCAGCCAACGGATTCTACAGGAACATCAGTTTACTTTTAGTTGGACAGCCAAGCCCCACTAATTTAGGAGGCCAGCTTGGCCCTCATAATGTATAAATATTGAGGCTGTAGCCTTCGATGGGGACTTTTGAACCTTTGTTGCAGATTTTGAATCACGAGCTATAGCTCTGTTTTGCTCTTTGTAAGCCATTTTTGGCATGTTGTTAGACTTATCATTATGATCTTTTAATAAAAGGCAGGCAGATTTGAGTTCAATCTTGAGTTCTTAGAGGAGCTATAGCTCTCAGGTTTGGGCCCAACCTGAGAGCAATAGGCCTCCTTTCTTTGTATTGTTACTTGTCTTTCCTTTCAGCATTTCGTTTCTTTGCTTTGACATGCATTTGGAAAACACAGTTTGCTGATTCAAACTTCTTGATGTGATTAAGTAGGTTAGTTGTATGGATAAAGTGCTTTCAGCAGCTTAGATTAGAGTAGGAGGATTAGAATTCATCAGAGTTCCAAGAAAGGTTGATCGTACACTCACTTCCACCTCTGTTTAGAGATTGGGAGTGTAGACCATGCCAACCACCAAAAAAACGCAGTTTTACATGTTCATGCAAGTTTTAAAGTCATATGTCCATTAGTAGGAGTGTCCATGAATTTAGATCTTGAGCAATAACTCCTTGTTTCAGCACCATGCACGATTTCTATCTTAACTTCCATCGTTGTTCTTTGGTTTTTAATACAATAGTTAGAATAGGTTGATGAATTCTCGGTTTTGTGCAGGACAGAGGTGATTTGTTCCATTTACACTGCACAGCATCACTCTATCACGTCCTTATCCTTCTCAGCTATGCCTAAGCCATCTCCTTACCTCCCAGCTAGATCGTTTGCCCACCATCTCTTCTGTTATCTACGTTGTTTTATCTTTTCGGCCTTCCACTGCCTCTACCCTTCTATCGACCAACCAGCTTTACACACACCTTCCCCATATCATCTCTATGTCCATAGGCCATCACAAGCTCCCCCCTCATCCTACCTATCCACCCATATAGCTCATTCACTCCTCCATCACCCAAAACTCCGACTGCAGAACATCCTGTAGAAGTTAGCAGACTTCCTGTAGAAATCCCGAGCTTCCTGTAGGATCCCCTGCAGACATCCTGTAGAAGCTTGCAAACACGGTTGTCGGGCACCTGAACGTTGTGAAATTTTGTGGAATGATGTTAGGGATCCCCTGGAACCTCTCAGAGTCCTCCTGACCTTTCCCAAGCCTTCCTCCCCTTGAACTACCCCTGCACAGTCAAGACCCAGTAAGAAGCTCAGTCATAATAACTCCAACCACTTGAGCAAAAATACAAAAACATGTTCTCTTCAGATGAAAGTAGTTTAAACTCATGCATCTCATCTCACTAGAGGTAACGGCATCATTTTTAGAAGTTACATTCCCACCATTGCATCATAAGGATTAAGCTGGTCAGATTAGGGTTTACTAGGGTTTCCATGCTTTGTTGGCTTTCAGTTCATTCTTGCAAAGTAGGTTAATTTCCTTTGAGATAGCTTTCGTTCATCACTTAAAAAGCTTCTTCTGAGAACATATAGAAGTTGGCTTGATCCCTAGCGGACTTGTGCCAGCTGACCAAGTGACAGCTGCGACAAGAGCTAGTAGTTGTGCATACAGCACCGTCGCTTCCAAGTTTGTTACGAACTACCGGGTTGATAAACTTAGAGAAGGAAGCTCTAGGAGTTGTAGCATTATTGCTACAATACTGGAGCCCACCACTACTCTCACTCTAGGATCCTACAAAAATACTTGCCAGATGCTCTTGGGTCTAAGGTTGACATAGCTAAGTCGAAGCTAGTTCCCCACGTGGATGGTATCGTTGGGTCAGTAGACACAACTACCGTGAACTTGTTGAACCAATTGCAGCAGTTGTGTTTACAAACTGCTTCTAACAACCAGGTCACATCGTCTAACCCTCCTACTTTCCAAACTTCTTCGATTAACGCTGTCCAATCTGATAACCCCAAAGGAAATCAAAATTCCAATGGGAAAAAGAAAGGACGAGGTAAGAAAAAGAATCAGGATGGGAAGGCTGATGCAAATAAATCTGGCAATAATGCTGGTGGTGGTAGAAATGAGTCTAGAAAGAAAGTCAAGTTTCCATGCAAGTTGTGCAGTGGAGACTATTTAACTCATCTCTGCCCTAAGATTGAAGACGCTCAACGCTTGTTAGGGCAGCAAGGAACTTCTAGTTCTCCCGCTGTGTTAACCAACCCTTTTCCCCAAGGGTAGCAACTTCTTGCTGGCGCGAGTTCAAACCCTAGAACCTCCACAAGGGGCAACTAGGAAGGGGAAAAATCATCAAATGTTTTCATGATGGGTTCTAATGTCCATGTGGCTACTCGATCACGTGATTATGGTGAAGCCGAAACTTCCAAGGAGAAGACTGTTCCCGGAAATACTGACCTTCATATTGAGCAACCCCCTGTCGAGACTATACCACGGATACCGAAAGGTTCCACTAAACACGCGACTATTAATCCTAATGCTAGGGCCGCCCAGAATTACTCCATTGTTGAGGATCTGGCTCAGAGTCCATGCGCCATGTCCACTTTAGAGGTTCTCCAGTCGTGTCTGGCTCAGCGAAGTGCTTTACTTTCCGCGATTGGGGCAGTCGATCCAACTAACTCTTTTTTGCTCACTTTTGACATGTTAAATGTCAAAAAGCGACTCCCTCATCATATGGCTTTCCAAATAAAGTCTACATACTAGAAAATCAACATTTTTCGTACTGTTATCGATGAAGGAGCTTCCACGTGCATCATGTCAATGTCATGTTGGAAGGCTAGTGGATCGCCTTCGGCCGTTCCTTCACCTACCGTCTTGACTGCATTTGATGGTCATTCTCATAAGCCGCATGGGATTATCCCGGCCTTTCCTATATGTGTTGGGGGCAAGGTCGTCAATATTGAAGTAGAAGTCATAGATGCTAACCTAGACTATAATCTCCTCTTAGGAAGGAACCGAGTATACAAAATGGACGCCATTGTTTCGACTCTGTTTCGTGTCATTTGCTTTCCTCATGAGGGGAAAATCGTTAAGGTTGATCAATTGGATTATTGTCCGGTCGATCCTCAAGCAAGCTCTGACTCTACTATTCCTTTAGTGGATAACCCTCGTTTGCCTACTGAGAATTTAGGAGTAGGGATGTATTCCTCATTAATGGGTACCTTTGATCTTCCCTCTCATTTCGCTAAAATCAATGTCGTTTTATCATCTAAGGAGTCTCCTCGAGAAGAGTTCTTCCGAACTCATTATTTTTCAGACCCTTGGACCTTGCCTTCACCTACGACCACATTAGTAGAAGGAAAAGTAAATGGAATGGCATTTCCTATATCTACAACTGAGCTTAGATATCAGTCTATCATAAACTTTGTAGACGACCACTCTACTCCTTTTTCCGAAGAGGAGTTAGAAGGTGATGTGGCCCCGGCTTGGAGACTTGATTCTACCTCTGCCTTGGACTGCTTAGATTTAGTTTTACCTTCTGAAGAAGCAATCCTCGAAGTAATGATGGGTATAGATCGACCTTGGGAAGACGTACACCATCGTTCATACTTTCTTCCTCCATTGCAGGAAGTAGAATCTAGATTCTCCGAGCTCTTTACTAGTGATGTTTGTACGGTGTCAAACCCTTTGGCTCCAGCACACGTTCGTGCCGAAGGTAATATGTCGGTGATTTCAAAAATGATACCTATAAACATCTCTAGGGACCCTAACGTGATCAAGAATCTCTTCATCGGAATTGAGTGTTCCCCTGAAGAAATTCAAATTTACACCGACTTGTTCAAGGAATTTCGAGATGTATTTGCTTGGTCTTATGAAGAAATGCCTGGCATTGATCCTTCTATAGTTCAACATGAGATCAAGACGTATGAAAACGCCAAACCGGTTCGTCAAAGGCTTCGACCGGTTAACCCTAGGAAAGCAGCAGCTATCAAAGCTGAAGTTGAGAAGCTGCTAAAGGTGGGTTTTATATACCCTGTTCCTCTTACTAATTAGGTTTCTAATCCAGTCCCTGTGGATAAAAAGAAAGGAACAATCCGAGTATGCATCGATTTTAGGGACCTAAACAAGGCTTGTCCGAAAGATAATTACCCCACGCCATTCATTGATCATATTATCGACGAGTGTTGGTAATGAGATTTTTTCCTTCATGGATGGTTTTTCAGGTTATAATCAAATTTCTATCCGTCCTGAAGATCAACATAAGACAACATTTATATGTCCTCGGGGTACTTTTGCATATAGAAAGATGCCTTTTGGTCTTAAAAATGCTGGAGCCACGTTTTAGCGGGCCATGTCATATGCTTTCCACGACACCAAACATGTCATCGAAGCATACTTGGACGATCTCGCTGCTCGTTCTCGAAAGAGAACTGATCACCCTAGTCATTGTTGAGCGATGTCATTTTTATAAAATCCGGTTGAACCCCAACAAGTGAATTTTCGCGGTTACGTCCGGTCGGTTGTTATGGTTCATTGTGTCAAATGAAGGGATTCACATTGATCCCTTCAAGGTTGAGGCAATAATTCAGTTGCCTCCCCTGTCCTCAATTCGACAACTTCAAAGTCTTCAAGGGAAGGCTAATTTCTTAAGACGGTTTATAGCGAATTATGCCGAGATCACTAAAGGGTTCATGTGTTTGCTACGGAAAGGAGTTCCATTTGTATGGGATGACTTTGCGCAACGATCGTTTGATGCTTTGAAAAAAGCATTAGTCTCTGCCCCGCTTTTGGGTCCACCGGATTATGGTAGAGACTTCCTTTTATATCTCGCTGCAGCAAAATCAACCATTGGTATGGTTCTCGTTTAGGAGGACAATGCTCTCACCAAGCATGTGATTTATTATTTGAGCCGAGGCTTTATAGGTCCTAAACTTCGCTATTCTCCGGTTGAGAAATTGGCATTGGTAGCTGTCCATGCTGTCCAGCGGCTCCGTCATTATATACTGCTGCGCAAAACTTTTGTCTTAGCGGTGGTCAATCCATTTCAGTTTGTCCTCAGTAGGCGAGTGATTGGGGGCAAATATAATCGATGGATAGTCATTTTGCAAGAATTTGATCTCGAGTTCTTGTCTACCAAGTCTAAGAAATCCATGGTTTTCGCTGAGCTAATTTCTGAGCTCCCTTGTGGAGAGGATACCATTTATGAGGAAAGTTTTCCCGATGAACATTTATTCCTCATCTCTTCACTCGACCCTTGGTATGGAGATATCATTGTCTATCTCCAGAATTCGAATTTCCCCTCTACTTTCTCCAAGGATGGACGTCGAAAATTACGTCACCTGGCTAAAAATTATGTTATCATCGGTGACACATTATACCGTCGAGGGGTTGATTCAATCCTTCGATGCTGTTTAACCTTAGAGGAAGCAGAGTCTGTGCTCAATGACTGCCACAGTGGAGCTTGTGGTGGTCATCTATCAGGGCTTGCTACAGCCCAGCGCATCTTATGTGCCGGCTAGTTTTGGCCTTCACTCTTTAAAGACTGTGTGGAAGTAGTCAAATGCTGCCACCCCTGTCAAATTTTTACTCGAAAGATGCATGCGCATCCAACTCCTCTTTTCCCTGTTGTCACCATCGGTCCCTTTACTAAGTGGGGTATTGATTTTACGACTTGTATTCCGCCTTCAGCGGCGAATCACAGGTACATTATCGTGGTTGTAGACTACTTTACGAAGTGGGCCCAGGCCATGCCTACTTATAAGAACGATAGTGACACGGCAGCAAATTTGTTCCTTTTTAATCAGGTTATCTCAAGATTTGGTATCCCGAGAGAGATTGTCATTGGTCATGGTAGTCATTTCCAGAATCAACTGATGTCTGAATTGGCTCTCAAATTGGGTTTCCGGCAGGAGCATTCATCTCCTTATTATCCTCAGGCCAATGGATAGGTCGAGGCAGTCAATAAAACTCTTAAGACGATCCTCCAATGGACAATCGATAAAAATCGGTCCAATTGGCACGTTATGTTGTATTCGGCTCTTTGGGCATACCGAACCTCCGTAAAGACTGCTACTGGTTTTACACCTTTTCAGTTGGTTTATGGGATGGAATCTATCTTTTCGGTTGAATGTGAAATTCCATCTCTTAAATTAGCTATTGAGCTCCTTCCAGAGACTTCGAGTCTCGAAGAGCACCTCCTTCACTTGGAACATCTCGATGAGCAGCGTTGAGATGCGGCCACGAAGAATGAGGCTCATAAGAAAAGGGTTAAAACACAGTATGATAAATCCATCCGTCCTCGAGTCTTTTCTAAAGGTGACCTTGTCTTGGTCTATGACCAAGATAAAGACACCTTGGGGGCAGGCAAGTTTAGGCCTATGTGGTACGGTCCTTTCATTATTAAACAAGTTTTAGAAAAAGGGTCGTATGAGTTAATCGATTTTGAGGGAAACAAGCTGGCAGAGCCCCGAAACGGGCTCTACCTAAAGAAGTACTTTGCTTAGTTTTGGCCAGGCAATGGCTTCTTTGTACATTATGTATATTTGTACATATATCATCGAGAGTTTTTGATATCAACACTTTTTGGTCTGCTGTGGCAGGTGTTGATGGATGATTTGGTCTATTTTGGGTTCGCCGATGGTGCTAGTCGGCACACTCAGAATCTCGTTTCCGCAGCTTGGGTACTCTATTATCCAACTGGTCAATTCATGATATCAAGAGGCGTATGCATCGGTCCTGCTTCAAACAATATGGCTGAGTATACTACTGTTATTAATTTATTATCCGAGGCAATCTCTCATGGGATCAACTCGTTTGTAGTGTATCTTGATTCTCAATTGATAGTGTCACAATTAAACAACATTTATCGGGTAAGGGATCCATGTTTATATCGCCAATATTTAAGGGTGAGGTTGTTGCAAAGATCATTTACTTATATCAATTATTTTCACATTCCAAGATCTCATAATTGGTTAGCTGATTCTATTGCTAATCAAGCATTAGACTGGCACATCAATCATTCATCACAATAAAATCAAGCATAAAAAATTTGAACTGTATCTATATATATATATCTATATATATATATATATATATATATATATATATATATATATATATATATATATATCTATATATATATATATATATATATATATATATATATATATATATATCTATATATATATATATATATATATATATATATATATATATATCTATATATATATATATATATATATATATCATAAAGCGTCTCGAGTGTACATATGTTTGTCCAAAAATATACAAAATTGGGACTCAAATTCCCATAATCATGTTCGGCATATCTAATGCCCTGTCTCTCGATGAGCGGCTAAGTAGGTAACTATTGCATTGGCCACACGCCGAAAAGTGCGAACCCAGTCACGTGGCATGCCAACCACATGACGCTGCATATCCTCAAGAAGGTCCTTTATGGCAGCCATCGGTACTTGGCAACTCAGTCTTGCCAAGTGTCGCTGGATGTTATGTAGAGTCCGCTCTGTATCAGCGGCCGCCTCTTCGGCTCCTCGGCCGCGCTATCCATGCCGCGGGAACCCATCTGGTCGTACCGGCCCAATGTCTGGAACATGGTCATCATATGAGTCATTTGAATCTCATCAAAAATATTTTTCAAAATTCATCATTATATTTGAAAAATCCAAAAAAATCATAAAATAAAAAATTCTTACCAATCTCGCCCCATGCTGCATTCGGTGGTAATGTTAGATTAGGATCTCCTTGGAAATCCATCCCAGCATAGGGTAGTCATCTACGACGATGATCTGTTGATCCCACCAGGTGAAGAAGTCATCGTCGAAGGCAGTCCTTGGGACCTCCCCACCCCCCAGACGTTTCATCAGATCAGCCCACCGGCCCATGCGTGGATCGCGTGGGGTGTTGATGGAAACTGCTACCCTGGGGCAGAGTGCGGGAACCTTCTCGAAAAAGAAAGTACACAGGATAGTCCCATATCCAAAGTTTTTGGTCTGTCCCCTCTTGATAGAAGTGAGCTGGCTCTTCATGTTGGCCAGAAGAGGAGTACACCAGTCGAACACAGTAGTGAGACAGTCAACTGCCATGCTCATGGTTAGCCGTGATGCCTGATGCAGAGAGGACGATCCGTTCACTCGAGCTATGGTGAACAGGATTATCCTTAATGATAAACTCGCCACATGTGTGATAGAAATTTGGCTCCCAACCTTCTTGGGATGTCTCAGGCAATATATCTGTACGTAGTCCTCTATTGTGAGACTGCTCCGTGTCTTGCCCCGGGAATGTACTACCTCTCCCCTTCGGGAAAGGCCCGTGATAAAATAGATATCCTCCACTTCTACCCTGAGTGGAATCTGATCAATCATAAAGGCTTCCTCCTCGAAATCCCAATAATCAATGAGCATCTCAAGCAGATGTGTGTTTGCTTTCATATTCAGTAGTTTGAAGAATTTAAGCAAACCGCATCCCGTAGGGCATCCAAAGCTTCAGGATCATTCATGACTTCATTATCCACTGTTGCGTGCTCTCTTTCTCGCCAGGTGATTGGCATTCTGAGAAAAAAATGGTTGTAGCGTATACGTGGGTCCCTGTGCACATAGTCGCGTATAGGGCCCGTGTGTACGCAGGTTTCATATTACCAACCCGCATATACGCCGCGGTGAAATTTTGGGCAAAAAATTCAATGGTGAAACATTAATTAAAAATCTTAAAACCAATCACAATCAATTGCAAGCTAAGTATAAGAGTTACCTGGAGGTTTTTAAAGAATTTGAACGGTTGAATCTGGCTATGGGAAGTTTGCTCCTTTTGCTCCAAATCTTTTGCTCTCAAACTCAAATGGTAAAAATGGTGAGTCCAAAATCTCTTTTATAGGTTTTGAAAATGTAAAATTTTATTTTGTTTGGCCTCATGTGACTTTTAACTTGGGAGCTTGGAATGTCGAGAATGATTTATTTTTCAGGATATTTTGGATGTTTTTCGACAGTTTCGAGACGGTTCCATGACTACTGACCCATCATGGCAGGTATCATTTTCTCACTGGCATATAGGTTAGGGACATCATTTTTCTGTTGCATTATGCATACTAGCCTCCATTTGCCGATACATCTGCCATAGGGTCGACCCCATCGTGTTATGGTTCGCTAGCCATCTTCACTCACTGATTCTTTAAATCATGACACGGTGGTAGAGCCATCCTTTACATGGGCATCGTAGTTAGCACATCACTGACATTTGTTGCCCATGCTGCTCTGATTTGAGTAGGCTCGGGAGTCCTCTGTAGTCCCGCCATGACTTATGCGTTGAAGACTCATTCCTCTTAGCTTCTTCGCTTTATTCTGGCCTTATACCCTAGAGGCTCCTTTGTGCTGAGTTGTACTACTGCATTGCATGTTTACCACTTTCACCTTTTGGCCTAGAGCTGGCTTCACTTGGACTCGTGTTTAAGCCAACTTTTGACCATGACGACTGCAAAATCAACCTTTCATACCTTTGACTTCTGCAGCTTGACACACCTTGATCCGTGGAAGGAACACACCTTTGAGTGTCACTGACCAGTTTTCACCTCCCTGCATTGAGCATAGGAACGTTCCATTCCCAGGAACTAGTTCATCTGTTTCACCGACACTCGTTCTTTCCACTATACCATAGCATTCTTTTATTCTTTTTCTAGCTTAACAGAAAAAGACAAAAAAAATAAAAATTCCAAAAAGAGTGGGAACGGGACAATATTTCCATTTATTGTTGGCAGCTAGAGTCAGTCGTGTCACCCTCGAACAAAGCACTCAAAACAAAGTCTCCTCCATTTGGGCGGGATTTAGTTTGACTTAGGTAAGCCTTAACCTTGTTATTGAGTCAGTTCTCCCCTGATTGGTTATCTCTTCCAATCATATGGAGGGTTCGTTCGTGCCTCTTGCATGACGAACTTATACAGAGTCATCATATGCTGCCACATAGTCACATTGAGTCGTGCTTTTGTTCAAGGGAAGTTAGCCTGAGTCGGCCTCTCTGCGGTGTCTCTTGACTCATTTTTCAGTCGGCCATCCCTGGTTGTCAGTGTCGTGTTTGTCATCACATCAGCTATATTGGTCCTTTACTCGTGCCGGTTTGAGAAGGTCCCCATTGACTTCTTGCTGGCGGGTCTTGTCCTTATCGACGACAACATCTTGCTCTGAGGACAGGCCTAGAGCTGCACCCTGGCCCTATTTTCATTATTGATAGGTCACCTTGTGCTCAACATTGATCAATATCATGGGTCTTTGAATGAGTGGTTTCCCTTGTGTTCGACATCAGCTTACATTATCACACATTGGGATTCATGCAGTACCTTGGTTTCCATTTGACCCTATTGGTGGATACCTCGCCTCTGTGTCAGCTTTCATTATTGGTTGGCTCAGAGGATTTATGTCGTGCGCTAGCCACATCTTATGTACGCTGGAAATGTACTTCGGTTGGGTTACTACATCTCTTTCATCCGATTCCTTCCACATTATTCACCTATGGGTTACACTCATGCTAGATTGATGAAGGATGCCTTAATGCCTTCCTTCTAGCGGATCTTTCCCTATCGACTCCAACTCATTGCTCTGGGGCAAAGATCTAGAGTCCATTTGGCATTACCTAGGGGTTTGCAGTCATTAGTGGTAGATCCTTCGCTATTGATAGTGAGAAACCATCATTGTCTCCTGATCGATATATTCTTACAGGTGTTCGACTCTAGCTTATCTATTCACACTTGTTCGATTGTACTGGGTACCTTGACGCTCATTATCATTATCGATGAGTAGTCTCGCGTTTGTTAACAGTATACATTAATGACCAGTAATCAAACGATTTCTCACATGGTCGACTTCAGATCATTTATTCCCATGGTGTATAAATGTACCACGGTGGTCGGTGAAGACATCAGGTTGTATCAACATTCATTGGTTCACTTGACAGTTTCTCTTGTTGCTGCTAGTTGATACCACTCCACCTTATATGTTGCAGTCAGTCATGGCGACATTCTATATGCTGGCACCTGAGTTTGCAGTGTAGTACCATCCTATTCCATCATGTTCAGTTGGTACCTTTTGGGATCAGTCTTTGATATCAGTGATCTGTTGCATCTTTCAGCATCATTGACAGTCTTATATGTGATATTTAGATATGTACTTGTTCATCATGATCAAATGATCCATTATGTATTTTCCAATCATTTATACTTGTATACTTAGTGGATCCGCTTGTACTTGATATGCGGACATGCTTTACTTTTTTTGAGCATGGGTATGCCTGCCTCAGACAATGTTTCTTTCTGATCTCCTTTTGTGGCTTGGCAGGCTGAATTCTAGTGAAGTCCTCCTCGGTTTTTGACAGATTTCCTTTCCATGTACTTGCTTAATATATTTCAGCCATCATGTACCCCTTCTGACCTCATATATTAGGGGGTATCTGTTATAGCTCCAAATCTCACTCTTATGGTTTTTGATGCTGCACTCATGGCCTAGGGCAACCCCTCCTTCCAGACCTGGTCCTAAAATTTAAAAAATAGTGTTTTATCCCTTATACGTGACACTGCCCTGAGTTAAACGCGTGTATACGTGGGTCTGTGTATACCCAACCTGCGTATATGTATTAAAACACTTAAAAAAATATAAAACTCCTTAATTTCGGGCGGAGATCGCGGGTTTTACCTACTGATCACCTATTAGTGCCCGTGGCCCAATTGTTTCCAATCAACTCCCAACTAAAAAACTACTTTGGGAGAGGTATAAAAAGACCTCAAAGGGAAGGCCTAAGGGAGGAGAGAAGAGAGAGAAAGGTTATTATGCTGAGATTTTTCCCCTAACCAGGTCTAAGGTCCCTTGTGCCTTCTGCACTTCCCCCATTTGTACAGGAAACCCTTGTTTCCTTGTGTGTTGATGTTCATCCACTGCTTATGACATCATGGAGTAAGTCATGGAAGGAGTTTGTTAAAGGCTTGAGGCTGGAACGGATCCGAAAGGAAGATTTGCTTAGAGCCTGCTAAAGGTGACTCAAGTGAAATTATTCCTTTTCTGTACTTTATTTGTCTATAATAAAAGAAACACATGTCTTGGTTCCTGATATGAATCTTCTTTAGGTTTATGATATTCATGTTAGAATCCATATGTGAATGGTTGTTTATATTTCATAACTAACTACCTTTCTTTATAACATGAAGATGGTTTCTTTATAGGTTTTTGTCCGTATGCTGTTGTGTTCTTTGGAATTGGTTGTTTTGCAGGACAAAGGAGCAAGAGGAACTTGAAGAAGGGTTTGGACCCTTGAGGACCTTCTCAAACGTAGGACCTAAGGTACGTTCCCTTATCCTAGAATTTTCTTATAATAGCATAATGGCTGTGTGAATGTGTGTTTCTCTGTATAGACAACTTTCAGTCTGCTAGGGTTTCAACCCAAAAAGCCCTAGGGGAACATTTCCCTCAACAGATACCAGTTTTTTTGGTCAAGGTGTGAATGAAACATAATGTACATGCATGAAAAGGAAGAGACTGGGTATATGGAGGAACCATGAGTACTGGAACACTGCCATTAGGCCATTGGACCTTGGACAGTCGTAAGAACCATTCTAAGGAGAGGCTTGATGCTAATGGGCTAATATTAATCATCATCCATCGACCACAAGCATACATCCATGAGGAACCTCTTGGATCTGATGTCAAGGTCCTGAGATGACATTAGATGATGAGGTCTAGAGTGGACCCCACCAAGTCTTGGGCCTTTGGGCCTCAGTGTTTTCCACTCAGGTTGGACCAGAGAGAAGTGGGGAAAGTTAATGTCGATATGTTGGATGAAGTGGAATAGTGGGCTCCACATCGGGAAAAAAAATATAATAGATGGAAGTGCAAATGTCAAACCTTGGAATTTTAAATTTATATTGGAATAGTGGGGAGTTGGTAGAGCCCAATGTTGAGGTGTCGAGATGATGTGAAGGTGTTGGTATGGTTCCGACTTGTGGATCTATGTGGTTATGCCTCCACCACTACCACAAGTTGGCATGGTGTAACTATGTAATGAATGACTAATAGAAGTTAGGTCAATCTAGCCATGGTTCCAAGGTGGGAACCCTGCCATTTAGAGACCACCCACTATCGTTTCTCATAAGTGATTCATTACATGTTTTGGTTCCCATCAGGATGACGTGTCAGGGTCATTCTAGCCTAATGGAGTCCACATGGGTATTGTGATGACATGGATCCATTTAATAGAACAAAACTTCTAATAATCATAACCTTTTATATGAGACTTAGATCAAGTTCAATTTTATATCATCTGAAAGCTCTCAATGAGCTAATCACAATGGTGGTATCAAAATTAAATTATGCAAACTTGCAAAAATGATGTTTTTGGTGACCCCATCTTCATAATAGACCTTGGAGATCAGGTCAAACAATTAACACCTTCGTCATCCCAAAAATAGTTTAAAGGGGTGGAAGGGAGGTGGTTACAAAGACTAGAAGACAAGTACACACCAATATTGCACATAAGGAGAACATGCACATTTGAAGAAGTGTGTGGTTAGAGAAGTACACACTTGGATAAGTCTATGAATTTCAAGTTTATCGTGCAAAGTATATGCAAGAACCAATTCCTAATTAGGATTGGCTAATTCCCAATGCTAAGCTTTCCTCTATGAGAACTTGTCACTTAATCAAACCAAAACTTGTTGTCACTCTTCACACTTGTAGGAATGGAAAACAATTCAACAAAAACATCATTTTCAAACCCTCACTTGCATAAAAATAACTCACTAAATATAATGTTGGAATTGAAAGTCACTCTTGAAAAAACAAAATAACACTCGTTCATGATTATCACTATCACAAGAAATAGAAACAACACTCCTTGAAATCAATCCTTCACTTGCACAAAATCATTAAATCACAACCACACATAACCATCAACCCTTGTGCTAATAATCAGAAATAAAATCAACTCATCAACTGTGTAACACATTGACTTTGTTGTAACAAAAAATAACTAATATTATGTATCAAAAGATAATTATAAATTTGTAGCACACAATTAGTAGGGATCGATCCAGGAATAACTATGTTGTCACACGAGCAATCTATATCAAATACTCTATAAGCTAGTTAAACCAACAATATCGACAATGTATTAGAAAGAATTTGTAATAGTGATAATTGATCTTATAAAATTAACATAACTTTTAAATGAATTAAAAAAAATTAAAAAAATAACGCTATCTCTATAGACACAATGATCCCTACTAAAGAGGAGGGTCATTCCTCCTCAGCAGGAAGTTGGTAAAATCATAGTTCACAGACTAGCTTGACAATTCAAAAATGGATCATGAACCCATAGAATATTTCATTAGATTTAGAAATGGAAATTAAATATTCATAGTCTAAAAATGATAATACCTCCTCTTAGAACCCTCAATCCATACATTTTATAAAGAGAGACAAAGGGATGAATTGAAACCAGTTCCCAAAAATCTAGACTTCCAAAGTTAGGGATAGATTTATAATATATTATGTTTGCTTATTTTTGGAAGAGATTAGTGGGAAAACAACTCAATACCATATTACATTAGATTAATTTATCATGAAACCATCTTAGGATAGGTGTAGTTGTTTCATCTGCAAATTGGTTTCTCTATTTAGGTTGTTGTTAGACAATGACTGTAACAAGAAATATATGCTCGAAGGAACCATGCATCGCTCTCAATCCAAAAACTTGTTAGAGAAAACACTCATGATTCACCTAATTTGGGATGTTATGAGAAAAACCCATGCCTTAGATTTTCCATATTCATCTTCATTTCTCCCCAACTCATGCCTGAAGTTAGGTGCCTGATTTTACCTAACACGAGTTGTTCAATATTTATATCATGAGTTGGAGCCTTATGGATTTGACCATGTTCCAAAATTTCTCCTAGAGCAACATAGATATTCCAACCATAGATGTTGCTTACCGTAACTACATGGTATTCATGTTGAGTTTTGAAGCTTGGGAGGTTCTCCATAGCCCTAGGTATTGGTCTTGTGTGAATTGGTACCAAAAAATATCTTTGCGAGATAAGTACCCAAGTTGTGTGCTTTGCATCCAAACTTATGGGTGTGAAACCAAGCATGATTTTGGAGGTTTCACCATGGTTACATGTGTTGAACCCTTAATGGAGAAAGGGATTACTAAGGTGGTTATGGAAGTGTTGATTGATTGAGTAAGAATAATTTTTATTTGTATGCGTTGGGATTGTGACAAGAATTACAAATCAGTTAGGCTTGTAGAGGTTCCCTTGAAGGGCTAGTCGTTGCTCCCAAGAGAAGCATATAAATATGAGAGGCTAGCCATTTGATCTACACACATCACAAGTGCTACATATCCAAGGAGAAGGAAATCGGATAAGCCACAACCTCAAGGAATCTAGCCAAAGTTGAAGAGATTGTTTTCATGTCTCTCTTGTGACAGGATTAGGCCAAGTTGAGGAAAAGGGTCGGAGAACAAATTCTAAGTAGAATTTGTGTAAGGTTTAGAGTCCTGATTCTCTCAAGAATAAGTTATATGGTTTTTTTCTCTTTGGGAAGGAGGCTAAGCTCTTGTAACTCAATTTTGGGAAGGCCTCAAGGCCTAAAAGGGTGTTGTAACTAGGGTTGAGTGAGATGAAAGGTAGTGCAGGAATAGGGTTTATTAGGAGAGGAAGTGTGGAGGTTTTGGGGAGAATTTGATGCATGCATAGGTCCAGATAATTGGGAAAGAATTGGTGTGGTTTTTCTCCTTCCATGTGTGATGTTGTTTTTAGGTTGATGGTCTAGGTTTGGGACAAAACTGTCGGGAAACTTGAGTATAGGTTGGAGAGCCTTTAGTAGTTTCCATATTGTGCCCTAAGTTTAGTCCTCATGAACGACTACAAGGTTGATAGGAGAGGCAAATTTATTGGAGCCTATAGGTTAATCATTTGAAGGATAAAATAGAATCTAAGATGTACTATTATTTAGCCCTAGTTCATTCTGATTACAGAGGTCATATTGTGTGGAAAGTGGGTAACCTCCATTTCCATAAGGTCTATCACCATGGTAGCACCAAAGATGCAGAAGTGGGTAACATTGTGGAAGATCCTGTCCATTGACATCCTTGATGGACTAATGATATGGTATGCATCTGATTCTAGCATGATCCAAGTTCTTTTATTCGATTTATGTTAGCAGAATTGCATGAAAAGAGAATGTAAAAAACATATGTGGAGAAACTTAAAGAAGAGGCAACATAAGGGAGACTATAAAGACAATGTAAACAAAAATTTTGATAATGGAGTTCTTCCAATCTGGACTACGTCCCCAGGCCCTACTTCAATAGTGGGGAGGCTGCTTCATTAATATCAGCAAAAATGAAAATGAATACATGGAAAAATACATCATTACACCTCCACTTCTAAGAATGACCTGAAAATGGGCTACTCAAATCCAAAAACAAACTGCACTAGTGAAATCATGTTGAAATTTCAATTAAAATGAGTATAAACTCATCTATATTCTACCTCTGTCAACTTTGGACCCCCTAGAGAATCTTCAAAATCCACAATAGTGAAAATATTCATGGAATATTCATGTGGAATATTCCCTAGAATTTATCTCGAGAAGCGTGCCCACTCTTGGTTCTTGCATGCATGGTTCTACGCTATTTGTTCTCCCCTTGACCCTCCTGATTCCTTTATGCATCGAATGAAAAATAATGAGTTTAATAAATATCTGCCCAACAGATAAAACAAAGACCATCAGTTAGGTGGGTTGGTTGTTAGTACTATACGTAGAACATTGACCCCGACGAGGTCGTGGGTTCGAAACCCTGCACTGTCCATTCTAATATATAAAAATAAAACGATGTTTTAGATAACCAACTTCCCATTATAAATTTTAAAACCTCTGGCGTTTCAAATGTTAACAAACCACAAAACATTGAAATAAACCATTGTCGAACCATTTTATGTTATATATAATTGTTTGTTATATATTTATAGAAACCCTCCACCCATTTTCCATATGTCATATGCCCGCAATCCGCTAATTAAACTTTGGTTTCCAACTAGGTCAGTTGGGGGCCCATTTGGCCGCCAACTGGGTGCCACGTGGCCCCACATTATTAGCCACAATTTTATCACCAAGGTTAGCGAATATCTCCCAATTTGGTGGTTCCGCAAAAAATAAGCACCACTAAAACCTTTGCCAAATTTAGAAAAGGTATTCCAAATTTAGCTTTCATTTTGGCCAAACTACCAATTTTTACAGTGCTCCAAAATTTTCTAGCGCCAACTAAATCCTATCCTTTTAGCACTTCTGCATATGAATGCATATTGAGGCACAATTTGCACCTTTTAAAATCTTGTGATGAGATCTTTGATTCAGTCCTAGATTTGTTGAGTTTTTATGACTTTGATTTTTGAGCCATTAGGGATCCTCTTGGGTCATTCCTCCCCACTGAAGGACTTTTGGTCCTCCAAAAGTATAAACAGTATAGCCATAGTTATCTACATAACAAATGTCTCTAACAGACCACCTTTCCTTTACTTCAACTTTGTACTTTTGAGCCAGGAATGATGAAGTTGGTACTTTCATCCATATGCAAACCTATAGTTTCCAATTCATGTCCAACTTGCAAGATTCCAAGCAAGGCCATACTTGCCAAGAGTTTATAAAAAATGAATGGTCAAGTTTTACAACAGAACCCATACCCCTTTCTATTCAAATAAAGGCCAAATATATCACTATGTTGCATTTATAGGTGATGTTATACACCTCATCACTTTCACAAGTTTTTTCCATCTATGGGGTATTTGAAAAGAAGCATGTGATTTACAATGGTGTCAATGCTCAACTACTTAAAAATGTTACCCATATCCTACCTAACCAGGATAATGGGATCTCTTCTTGTAGTTGTCTTCCTTGTTTAACTGCTTCATATATTAGTTCCTTCACAAGTGCTTTCACATGCTCCTGATCCTTATTTAGGCATAACTCTGGATGGAGCTTTCAACATGTGGATCTTTGATGTCCAGCCTTGTTGTAATGGTTGCAATGGTTTTTCTTCCTCGAGACTTTCTTGACCTTCTTTTGTATCTCCTTCGTGGGTGGCATGTGTTCCTTGAATGTTGTCTTCAGTGCCTCTCTGGCAAGGTGAACTTGACTTAGTTCTTCCTTTGAAATGCTCACTATCACTGGAAGGTTGGGATGTGCTCTCATCATCCTACATTGACTTGGACTTATCGCTTGAAGACTCTCCTGTCTCCATGGGTTTGGAGTGTCTTTCAACTTCCTCTCTGACATGGCTCAGTCTTATATATCATGGTAGTTCCACCACCTAGATGCGATTCACAATTCCCTAGCCATTAATTCCTAGTCCCTTTCCTTCATACCCCATATTATTCATCAGTTTTGAACCAATCCCTATAGTGTGCTTTTCAAATGCACTAAAATCATCATCATAATGAGAAAATGAAATTGAACAATCACTGACATTATTTACCTTAGTTGTTGATTCTAAAGTGGGTGATGATGGCTTTGCTAAGCCTTTACTACAATTCAATTTTTCCAAGGCCTCTTATGTGGATTGTAACTAAAGATGAAATCCATGCTGCTCCTCTTTTGCTTCTTGTAGTACTCTTCTCAATTCATAATTATTTCCTTGAATTCTCTGGTTTATCTACTCAAGTTCTTGGAGCCATGCATTATTTGGTGCTCTTCTCATCTTTGATGCAACACCTACTACAATATTTGTCTCATTTCTTGAATTAGAACCAAGACAATGGGTCCATCACTTGCGATCCCAACAATTGTGATCTTCATCTTGTCACCTGAATCAGAACCTGGGCCAATTGGTCCAGCACCTTATATCCCAGCAGCTGTAACAATCTTCATCTCATCACCTTAATTGGATCCAAGCTCTTGTTGCAGTGTAGGAACCATATTCTACTTCCCTTTTCCACCGTGCTTCTTTGGCTTCAGTTCTGGATGTGTTTCTACCGATTCTCCTCATTATGCCCTTCTTTCTCATAATGAGTTCAAGAGGGATTTTCCTCCTTTTTCTTTATTGTCGTTGTCTTGTTTGCATGGTTATCTTGTTCATACTTTCCCCTTCTTTCTAGGTGAATGGATTTCACACTAGTTTCATAAAGAGTAGTGGGTTAAAACAACAACAATGAATGTCGAAGGTAACTATGTAAAGAGCTAATATATTTCATCAGAGTATCAGGTGACGCTAAAGGAATACCCAATGCTAAAGCTTGCTTCCTAAATTCCCCTGTGAAACTTTGAACATCTTGACCTTTGCCTTGTCTCAAATGTTGCCAATATATCATGGCTTTCTTTTGATATCCTAATGGATAAAATTTCACTTTCAATATAGAAACAAATTCAGACCAAGAAGAAAGGATTTTACCCATATGTTTGCTACCTTTCTAAAGTTTTCTCTCCCACCATACAAGGGTGGTGGCTCCTAGTGGAAGAGATGCTAAATTGATCTTTGCCTCATGCTCTTTGACCTGTTGTATCTAGAAATACACTTCAATATGTTTGATCCAACTATTTAACTTTTCTACATTAGATTCACCATTAAACATGGGAAAATCAAATTTTGCATCCAACTTAAAAAAAGAAGAAGGATTTTTACAAGAATTTCTATGTTGATTAGTAGAATGAAGAGATGAATATGAAGAAGTAGAGCATTCACTAGAAGATGGAGATGAAGGTTCAAGAGGTTCTCTTCCATTTCCTTTATTTACCGAAGATTTGTCCTTTTCTTTCTCTTTCTTCTTCTTTTCCTTCAATAATTTCTTCTCATAATTTGCAAAGAATTTGTCTAACTTATTTGCCATGTTGTAGAAATATTTATGGAAATCTTTCTCATTCTTTGTAAGGGCATCGTCATCTTCCATTTTCCTTCTTCATGTTTCACATCCAATATCAGGGTCAAAAGACACACGTTTTCCTCCACCCTTTTTTATTTTGACCTTGGTTATCATCCACACTCACAATTCACATAAGTAAGAATATCACTCTGATACCAAACTTGATCTAGTATGCCTCTGATACCAGCATGATCCAAGATCTTTTCTTCAGCGAATATTAGAAGAATTGCATGAAAATAACATGTAAAAACCATATGTGCAGACACTTAAAGAAGAGGCGGCATAAAGGAGACTGTTATCACTCAGGTTGTTCCCTTTAACTCCCAAGGGAATACGGCCGAGGTAACCACTAACCAATCTTTGGACTGCAGGTCCTAGCCTACCTGCAATCAGAGAGGGCTCTCTCTTTATGATTTAGCTTTGTTGATGATGATTTTAGGCTAGTTATTGAGTTCAAGGGGTTTTGTTTAAGTTTTGGTGGGAAGGATGATGTTTCCAAGTAGAGAGGTAGGTATAATATGAGAGTTTCAAACCATTGGGCATGGAGTCAAGGAGTAGGACTGCTAGTGCGTTTTCTTGGTCACAAGAGGAATATGGAGCAAGATAGCTATACATGAAACAACTTTCAAGCTAAATGGGGATGGATTGAAGGCTAAGGAATGAGAGGCAATTAAGAATCTCTCTTTCAGCTTAACAGAGGGAAGGTGAATGAGCTCTATCTAGGAGCAGTAAAGAATCCCTAGATAACTGTCAAACATGGGTGAATTAGGGGAAATATGAGCCAAAGGGAATTCATATTCATTACCAATTCAGAGGAAAACATAAAGAAACAACAGAAATTGAGCATAGAGTGCAGTTAAACAAAGTCTAAGCTATTCATTTTTCCTGCTATTTTAGATGGTGACATATGTATGATATGAGCATATATCAATGGAAAACAGAGGTAGAAAACACTTATTGAGTCATGTTGCAGCACAAGAATTCCACATTCACTCTTCAACCATTAAACAAACAGTAAACAGTCCATCCTCCAAGCTTTTCAGCAGTCTTTGATTAAGGAAAACATCAAGTATACAGAGCGAGTCTCTAGTGGAGCGAATCAACCAACCAACCCTCTAAACAGTAAATTAGGGTGGTTTTTATAAGCAAAATATCTACAATAATCAGATCTGAGATAGATCTGATGCAATAAGTGTCTTGAACCTAACATATGCTTGAAATAAATGCCAAAATATCTATCTAATGTTGCGCTGGGGGCAACTGCCTCAAAAAATGAGTAACTATGATGTCCTTAGAGCCCCGTGCTGGCATTTGGCCATAACTGTGCTTTGATTTCTGCAGCGCTGCCCTTAGGTGGCCTTATACATTAACTTTGATCTGGTGAACTTTGATGGCCCAACATTGTTTTATTGACTTTGATGGGGGCCTCTTAATGTTTTCCTGCTTTGGAAATACAGATTTCTACCAAAAACACTGACTAATAGTCTTTTCGGCTTCCTCTGATACACTTTCACTGAACCTGGGGTTGTCGTCTGAATGCTTTAAACTGTCCCATCGACATTTTATGGCTGCTGTCCGGCCCTCTGTTGCCTTAAGAACTGTTTTCGCCCCTTTTCTGAATCCTGCGTGAAGAAATTCCTGTCAATTTGCGAATTTCGGGCTTGCTGGTAGCCGAGCCATGAGAGGGCTTCCATTCGCGCATCAAAAACTGCCTCGGTTTTTCATTCCGGGCATCCTTCACTGCAAATTTCACGCTTTGCGCCCTTTTCGGTGATGACGTCAGCATGGGTCCCAGTACGGTGGTGACGTGGCAGGGTGACATCGGCAAGGTGACGTGGTAGTACGACAGGGTGATGAAGTGGCAGTACGGTGGCAGTGACGGGGCAGTGGACACGATGGCAGGAGGCCAACGCAGGTTGATGACGTGATGAAGACATGGTGCTGACATCATTCGGCGGAGGCGGTATCCTGTTTTCTCCCGCACAGCTTTTTTGTGTAGGTGGTATTGGGGGAGGGGCCTCCGAACACACAAGGAGGTTGACACGTGGCGGGGGTACAACAGGGAAGCCACCCATCCCCCGAACGTTAACCTCCTGCGGATCGGTATATGAAAACACCCGCCCACCATTGATCTGGGGTGCTAGCCATTGAACGGCTAGCGGGGTAGGCGAGGTAGCGGGAGGTTAGGGACGGGACCCGCCCGCTTTATTTAAACAAAAATGCACGACGGGGGTTGAAAACCTTAGGTTAATGCAGAGTTTGGGGGTTTTATGTGCGCGAAAGGCAGGATAGTGAGGTTTTAAGGGTAAAAGGGGTGGATATAGGTTATTGGCCTAACCAGAGGTTTAGACCAATCCCAGAGTTATGACACAGATGGGTTCATAATAGTCCCAGGTGGACTATTATTTCCCAGAACTGTATGTACATAGCTATAGTGCTATAGGGTGGGATATGTAATATTTTTGGGATTTTATATAGTTTTTTGTATAATAGGGGATAAGGAAATGATCTAGGGAGCTAGATAGTAGAGTTAGGAGTTAATATGAATTTGTGAGGTGAAGTGTAGGGGAGAGGCTAAGTTTGTGAGCTGAAACTTGGACTTAGGAAGTGAATGGAATGTGGAGACATGATTTTCACACAAGAAATGTGGCTTCTTTTCATTGAAGAGAGTCAAAGCTTGACTTGGTTTTTTACAAATATGAAGTGATAACAGGGCTGGTTGGGCAGAACCCAAGGTCCTTCAGGGGTGTTAGTAAGAAATTTTGAAATTTAGAAGAAAGGGGAATTAGACATGCCTCACTTGAGCTCCTCTAAAGGGAAATTGCCTTATACCTATGATCTAAATAGTTATAGCATTAAAAAACATGAAATGGATCACATAGCTTGATTCTGCAACCACAAAACTACTTACCCAGCCTACTTACCTAGCATTTTTTCTTCTTTTTGCATGGGTGCACTTGGACTTGCAGACCCTGATTATCCTTTTTTCTTTTGATTGCCCTCCTATCTAAACGTACCCTTATATCATCCAGGGGCTCAGATTAAGCTGTTGAGCACCCTTGTTTCTCTACCTATCTACAAATCTGCCAAGATTAAGCTGTTTGGACAGATATTCATTCTCTATATTCTACAACAAGAAATTGAAACCTAGGGAAGCCAAGATTAAGCTGTTTGGACTTCCCTTAACTGAAAAACTCATCAAAATGGATTAACTCATCAAAATTTGGAATACAACAGTGGCATTTAGACTAGCACACTTTCATGGCCTCTTCTTTGGAAATATGGAACCTTGCAGCATGAAAAAATGACATATTTGGCACTTTCAATTGTCAATCATGAAATATGAACACCTATTGCGATAGGAGGCTAACCGTGGCTCCACTTGGGGATGGCTTTTCCTTGTGAAAAGCCAAGAACAACAGGTCAGACTGCCTTGATCTTCTATTTTTGCTGTAGACTGAAACTTCCCTTGTGCTGGCTGTCAAATGATTGAAAATTTGAAACCTGAACACAACATTCTCATAAACTGAATTTTTATACAATAGCAGCACTGCCTGCTTTTTTCTGTGTGCTCTATCATTACATGCACCTGTGCCTGAGAACCTGCCTTTGAAATAAACACAACATAGGGGAACAAAACTGGAGCACTTCCCTTGATTCTGTTTTGAAAAAAGGGTGCTGATGTAAACTGAAAATCCTCCTTTCTTTTAATACTATTGACTGAAAAACTGCCTGCTCTTTTGCTGAGATTAATGCAATGACAGAGATCTGAATGGAGGACTTGCTTTGGTTCTACCTTTAAAGAACTTTGCTGCGCTGTTCCATTATTCGGCCTGCTATAAAAAAAAAAGTGCTGAAAATACAAGTATTTATGTACAAATATAATACAGTTGCGTTGTGTTCAACAACAGGGATCATAATAATGCTTTAGCATTCGGCCATTGACAAGGCCTTCTTCAGTTATGCCGCCCTCTACAGATTTGAGGAAATATGTGTTATTGCCCTGCACAGCGCTGATAACAAATGGACCTTTCCATAAAAAATCAAATTTTGCATGTTTGCCCTTGTCTTCTCTTCGTGAGTCCCACCTTAGAACTTTGTTGCCAACACAGAAATCCTCAGCCTTAGCTCTCTTATCAAACATCCTTTTGAGCTTCTCTTGCAAAATTTGAGCTCTGTCATAGACCTGCTCTCTTGTTTGTTGAAGATGAATGGTCTGGTTGATTCTTCGTTGAACATCATTTGGTTCAGCTTGGATCTCTTGTAACAGCTTGATGATAGGAATGCCCAAGGAAGATGGAAATATGGCCTCCATGCCATACACCAGCTCATAAGGGCTCATCCCAATGGATTTCTTTGTTGAAAGTCTATCTGCCCATAGGGCATTTGTGAGCTTTCTATGCCAGTTCTTCTTGTTTTCTTCTAGCACTTTCTTTATGATGTTGATGAGGCTTTTGTTGGATGATTTGGCCAAGCCATTACCTTGAGGGTAATGGCTGTGGAGTGGGCCAAGGTAATGTGAAATTTATGGCAAAAATTGATCATATTTTTGGATTTGAAGGCAGCGGCATTGTCAGTAATGATCTTCTCAGGGCAGCCAAATCTAGAAAGGATGTTGGTCTCAAGGAATTGGATAATGATGGAATCATTGGCCTGTCTACATGGGATGGCTTCAATCCATTTAGTGAAATAATCGGTGGCTGTTAGAATCCACTTATGCTGGCTTGAGGAAGAGGGGTGGATTTCTCCAATGAAGTCAAGACCCCATTGTTGAAAAGGCTTCTCGATTGAGATGGGCTTAAGAGGCAAAGGTAACAACTTTCTTTTGCCCTCAAAAATTTGGCATTTATGACATGCGATAACAAACTTCTTTACATCTACAAACAAAGAGGGCCAATAGAAACCAGCCCTTAAAATTTTATCAGCAGTGGACTTCCAATACAGATGTCCTCCACAGTCCCCTGCATGGAATTCTTTCATGAAATTGTTAGTTTAATTCATGGTTAAACAATTAAGCAATATGCCTTCATGATTTTTCCAAAATAATGCACCATCTAATATACAAAACTTGGAAGCTTTCATCTTTAAAAATCTTTTCTTGGTTCTGGACAATCCTGGGGGAGCAAACAGGTTTAACAAAACAAAGCATATATCAGCATACCATGGGGATTGCAAAAAGGTTTCACTGATCTGTGGAGTTGCCAGCTCCTGTTCATTGTCCAGTTGGTTAATGTCTAAGGCTTGAAAGTTTGTTTCGGACATCAGTTTGGATAAACCTTGTCCCTTTATGAGCTTGGTTGGTTTTATTTCTATGTCATACTCAAGGATGTTAGAAATCCACTTGCCTCTTTTGCCTTCTAACCCCTCTTGGGTTAATATGTCTTTTACAACAGCATTTGGGACATAGGTAATCACATGTGAATATAAAATGTAAACTCGGAAATATTTGATTGCTTTAACAAGGGCATAGGCTTGCTTCTCCATGATTTGGTACTTCAAAGGGGCATCTCTTAAGGCTCGTCTGGAAAATGCAATTGGCTTTTCAGCTCCTTGATCATCCTTTTGCAAAAGGACAACAACTATGGTGTGTTCAGATGCAAATGAAAAAATGATGAAATCCTTATCAAATTGAGGACTTGTGAGGACTGGGGCTTGGGTTAAGGCAGTTTTGATACTTTCAAAGGCTTGCATGGTTTCAAGAGACCATTTTACCCTGGCATCCTTTTTTAACATGTTGCTTAACAGTCTTATCAGCTCAGCTAGATTTGGGATAAATCTCCTTAGGAAATTGATCTTTCCAAGGAATGCTTGCAACTCTTTTATGTTTCTTGGAAATGGGATTTGAAGGATGGCTTGAATTCTTTCAGGATCAATTCTAATCCCATCTTTTGAGATGATATGGCCTAGTAATTTACCTTCTTCAAGGCCAAAGAGAGACTTCTTGGGGTTCAAGGAAATGTCGTATTTCCTACATGTCATGAATATTTGCCTTAGGTGTTTGAGGTGCTCTTGATCAGATTTGGAGAAAGGGGTAAGGTCATCAAGATAGACAACCAAGAAATCATGGATTTTCTTGGAAAATGCAATGTCCATGGCCCTTTGAAAGGTAGCACTAACATTTTTAAGTCTGAAAGGCATCTTCACATATTTAAATGTTCCCCATGATGTGGTAAAGGCTGTCTTGTCTTGGTCATCCGGGTGAACTAGTATTTGATTAAAACCTGAAAAGCCATCTAGCAAAGAGATTCTAGATGACCCCACTACTCTTTGTAGGATGTGGTCCATTTTTGGCAATGGGTAGTGGTGTTTTAGGGAGACTTGGTTTAAATTTCTTAGATCTACACATAGCCTAATCTCACCTGTCTTCTTTCTTGTGGGAACAAGATTGGATACTGTTGTGCTCTACAACAACCCCCCATTTCATACAAATTTTATTTTTATAACTATAATATGAAATGGGTTCCTTTTAGAATTAAATTGGTATCAACTTAGTATTTTTCAAAAGGCTCGAAAATAAATAAAACATTATAAACCTTTTGATAAATCACATAAGCGGTCTTATAATAAAAAATGAATAATATCTTATTATTGCGATAAAGCGATTGCAAGATTGCATATCGCAATAACAAAGGATACATAACAAAAGGCCCATTAAGTTTTCCCCGATGCGACAATACACGAATGGTTATCAGATATCGGCAATGGCAAGCTATCATAACAAAAGTCCATTTTCCCTCCGATGCGATGCGATATCGCTATCGGCGATCGGAGATGTACCATGCATGCATTTCAAAGCCCTCATTTAAAACTCCCGATGCGAATTAGCGATATCGCTATCAGAAATCGGGGATTCTGAAAAGAACCAATATAACAACCTAAGCTTTCCCCTGAACGCCGATTGCGATAAAGCTAAAAGTGCAGATTTCAAAAAAGATTGGTAAAGTCAGGATATTTTATGGTTATTTAGTATTAATGGCTTTTCTTTTCCCGATAGCGATTCACTTGCACTCAACCGCCAAAACATCGAAGCCACGCTTAAGTGAATCATTTGGCCAATAAATGACATAATGAACATTTAAAGGATTGACAGGTTTAAACGGCCATTTAATGAAACAGTAAGTCTAAAATATCTTCAGAGATTGCATTCGTGGCCACCTTAATTTAAATCCTCCATTATTCATTGATTAATATATCTCGTTCTTCTTTGGTTTGTGCTATCAATTCTCCGCATTACGTTCATTTTCACTCCTGTGCAGAGCTCTTCCGAAGTAGTAAATTCAAGCAAAATGGGGAAGAAATCTAAGAAAACCGCAACAGCTTCTGCTTCGCCAGCTACAGGGCAACCCACTGCCGATCCAGGAACAAACAGAAAGGGACTGATATCCGACACTACATGTCTAGGACTCGGCAAAACTACTTGGCTAAGCACTTATAATTTGATTGAGACCGAAGAACCTGAGGTAACAACAGTGCAAGCCACAGCGGACACGACTCGGAAATCTGATGCTACTCTAAAGGATTTAGCCGACTCTTTCCTTCATCGGATAGCAGCCCAGGAACAAATTCTCCCATATACAGATGTGGTGAAGTGGGCAATCGAAGAAATTCCAATCACAAACAGAACATTTTGCACCATGGACGGGAGAGTCTTCGGTTCATTTCAACCTGATGATTTGAGGCAAATATACCATTTGCCTATACCGAAAAAGAAGTACAACAAGGCATTCTTGGAGAAATTCAAAAATGAGAACGAAATTGAATCTAAACCCATTCGAGATTGGAGGCAAAACCCAAAAAAACACAAGCATGAGTCTTCAGGTAAGTACTCTGTCGATTCTTTGTGTCCTCCTTATTGTTATGCTGGGATAATGATGTGTAGATTGTGGGGGTTACATAATTCCGCAAACTTCACTATAGAGATGGTTCCTTTGATGGAGGCAGCATGTAATAGTGAAATAATGGACTGGGCAACTATATCATCTGATAAGCTAGCAACCACAGTCCTTGAATTTAGAAACAAATCCCGCATTACTTAAAGGGTCATTCCCCCATTCTACTATAGTGCCTATATCTTGGACACCCTGTGTTTTAATTCTGAATTTCCTGTGCTTGGATGGAGATGGACTCCACAAGACCCCATGCCCATCCATATATACCATCAGAAGTTATGGAAAGCTCACTATAAGCACCATTTATATCAAGTTTGCAATGGTTTTATGTTACCCATTCACTATTCCATTTTTGATAAACCTGCTCCTAAGATTTCCTACCAAGCGGAGGTTGACTTGACATCCGTAGGAAGATGGTTCGGAGAAGAAAAATTCACCTATGTAAGAGTTTTCGGTAGCCAAGCCAAGCCTCATGTCCTCCCTTTGTACATAACCGATAAATTGTTAGCCCGGGAGGTAGCCTATCAGATTACATCCGAAGGAGTTACACAGACTCTAAAGTGCAAAAAGAAGCAGGTTTGGCCTCCTTTTCCTCTAAGATGCGATGTCTACACTCTGCATGACTTTAAACATGTATAGAAAGAGGTTGATAAGATCAAAGCACTAAATCTAGCCACTCTTCCTAATAGGCGATTTGATCCAAACAAAGTCGCCTACAATGCACTTGAACAGGAAAAATTAACTAAATTTGACCATAAAGAAGATATATTTGATGACCTGTTCTCCTCAGCCGAGTCAATATTCCAGGTTAAATTGCTGGCCAGAATGAAATATCAGGATGACGGGTTAGTTGAATTTAACAGACTTAGAGAACAGAGGTTGCAAACTCTGCCTCTAGATTTGTTAGCAACAACCCCAATGACAGAATCAAGCGAGCCTGAGCAACGACTCACTAAGGAACCTCCTGCTACATCAAAAGAGCAGGAGGAAGTGTAGGGAAAAGAGTAGGAAGAAGTGCAGAGAAGAGAGCAAGAGGAAACCCAGGGAAAAGAGCAGGAGCAGAGCAGCACAGAGGTGAATGTAAATGCCCAGATTGACCCGAAATTGCTCCTTGAATGGCAACAATTCGACTCAATTATAAGCAATCTTGAGAGCTCAAAGGAAGTCGAAACATCAAAAGCGACTGACACATAGGAGACAACATCCAAACAGGTTCCAAGTGGAACCAGCAGCCTACCCAGTTCTACAGGAATAGAGATAATTCCTAAGGATCCTTCCGATCAGATTGTTTTGCAAGTGGAAGAAATACCTCCATTGGATGTCTTTTACAGCCCAAAGCACAGGGCTATAATAAAATGACAGCGGAAAAGGAGAAGGACTGATCAACCTTCCCTATTCCCAGAACAAACAGTGACAACCAATGTGGTCTGGAAATACGAATTTAATCCTTCTGATGACCTTACTAAATTGTCTCAATATGCTGGAGCCTATTCAATAGCCACCTTGGACAAGGCATCAGAAGTGACTGATATGTTAAGAGAAAAGGACCAATCAATCGCCTCGCTACAAGTACAGTTATCGGAGGTGTTATCACTGAAAATTCTGTTTCCAAAAATTGCTCAGACTAGCTTAAGGACAAAGTGTTTTCGCAGCGCATAAATCCTTTAGCAGTTTCGCAGCGCTACATGTTTAGGTGGTTTCGTAGCGTGCTACGAAATTGGGGATTTGTTCGAATTTTCAGTGGAGGCCAAAATCCTAGCATGCCTATTGTACAGAGTTCTGTTTCCCTCCAGAAATGCAGATGAGAGCAGCGACAGTGTTTTCAAGGAAGCAGTGCATTAAGCTCGTTTGTAGCAACACAGATTTGCTCAGTGCTCTCCCTGAGATGAATACCTTGAAGATCCTTTCCTGGGACAATCGCCTTTCTCAAGTCAATGAAGCCCTTCTGATCCCAACTCAGGTTAATTATGTTGGAAAAGCAGCAAATATATATGAAGCTGGTTATCGACTAAGTGTTAGTGTATATATCATCTCCAAGTACATTGGGAATACATGGTTGGGGGATCGTGTACGTGTCAGTGATGAGTTTTTGACAAACGAAATGTGTTTGCATTTAAGTATGTGCCTCATGTTCTAATCTTTGTGTTTTGATCGGATACAAGGAACCAAACGAGATGTTGAGGTTTGGCAAACATTACTAGCTGTTCGTGCATTAGTTCTTCTTCCACCGACAGAGGACATAGACACCTGGTTGACATTTTTTTTTCTTTGCCGGAAAAGGGGTCGTATTAGTCAAGGTCATTCCACCAGCACATTGATGCAAACGATATTGTGACTGTATCTGCTAGAGGCAAAGCAACGAATACGTAAGCAGCTTTTATTCTTGTATGTTATACCCCATGCCATCCTCAACTAATTCAGAGCTCCGAGCCTCTGTCCTGCCATATACATATCCAGAAAGTGGCTCTGAACAATACGATTCAATGGGTCCAAATGAATATTACTATGATCCTTCTTGTTACTATGTCCCTTATTTACCTGAGCATTCTGTTTCATCTTCTCATGTAAATACTTCTGATTACAGTGGTGATTGGTATCGTAATCCTCTGCCATCTCATAATCAACCGTGGTACTTGGGGATTGAAGCTCCGTCAAGCTCATATCACCCGCCTACGCCTAAAAGACTATTTACTTTGTCTTCAAGGGAGAATACGCCTATTGTTTCAAATGCACAGCTTGTAAAAAGATCAACAAGACCTATTAATTTAGGATTAAACTCACTGCTTCATCCCTCTTTAATGGATTTTACAGTTTCTGAGCCAGAGTTTTTAAAAGATTCGTCAGAATATCAGAAGTTAGAGGTTTGTCAGTTACCAACTCTCTATTTCAATGAAACTGCAGCAGTTGAATGTTCTCAAGGTTTTTCTGCGACTGATGATGGTTCCCTTCAGAAAGTACAATAATAACAAACGAGTATCTTGTAAAAAAGATGGAGTTTCCTATATCAAATATTGGAGATGCATCGAAGCCTGAGATGTCCTCTATTTCTGACAATTTAAGGAGAACTCAAAAGGTTTGACATCCATGAGATTTTCTCAATCTTAACAGGTAAAGTGTTCTGAGATGATGCACAATAAGCTGCAAAACTTCTTGGAGAATTTGAAACAAGATTTTAGGTCTGAACTGTAGGAAAGGGATGAAAGGATTTGTCTCTACAAGAGTCTGTGGAGTGATGCTGAAGCAGCAGTGGATTCCATGTTGTTTGAGATGAAACTGATCAAAATGGAGTTTGAAATGGAGAAGCTAAAGATGAGAAACAGAGGTACGCTGGAATTTAGCAATAGAGAGAGTGAAATTTCTGCATCTACAGATAACACACTCAAGTTGTGGGATTTTACAAAAGCCAATCCTTCTGGGTTATCCAATAATGCTTATACTCTGACCTATACTGGTCATACCAATGCGAAGATTGTTGTGGGGTTTTCTGTCATGGATGGATATATTGCATGTGGTTCAAAGATCAATTCTGTTTTTGCCTACTACAAATCTCTGCCTATGCCTATGGGATCACATAGATTTGGATTTGAAGACCCTATATCTAGTCAAGAAATGGAAGATGATAGTGGTTAGTTTGTTTCAAGTGTATGCTGGAGAAGGAAATCAAAAATAATGGTGACTGCAAATTCCACTGGCAATATTCAGTTGATAAGGATTTTGGGTTGAAGTTATGTTTTTGAAATTACACAGCAGTTTCGTAGCGCGCTACGAAACTGCTGTAGGTTTTGTTTTTGAACGCAGACATACAGTTTGATATGATGATCAGAAAATTTTCAAAGGAAATGTCTAAGGGACATTTAGGAGACAACATGAGGCTAGCATAGCCATTCAGATAATGACAAGTGTACCTTTTTGTAAAGGTGAAATGTTTTGTCTCAAGTTAAAACTTTTATAAAGGTACTTTATGACCAGTTAGGGTTTGGCAGAAATGGAATACGAGGAGTATTGTTTTGGTTTATACACATGTCCATCAACGAAGCCTCCAACACATCTGAAATATGGTGATGCTCATAAATTTTGGGGTATTAAAGAGCTGGGAACATGTTGCTTAACTTTCGAAGGATGGTGGGAGACAAGGACCAGAAAAACAGGGGTTTGTTCTTATGATCAATGAACCATCAGCGCATTCAGTATCCAATGCTAACCTTGTTCATTGCATCCACTTCTCAGTTATCTCGGCCAAACTGAAAGGAGATAGGTGTCCAAGAGCAAAGAAAGATAATGATACGAGGAAGATAGAATTAGATATGTAGTTTAATTAGCACTCTTTGTAATTACAGTCAGTGCTTAATGTATTTAATGAATTAGTTAATTGGTAGATAAGGGTAATTAGTAATAGTCTTCGAGCTCCCCTCATGCTGGAGGAGGAAGCTCATAGTGGTTAAGATTGTATCTCTATATATAGATCAGACTTTGATGTAGTGGGGGTTGGATGTTTTGGAGAAGACTGTTTTTGGTTTATGTATAAACAAATTTCAGTAATGCAAATGACTGTGTTTTCTTCTCAGGATTCACAATGGATCTTCTTGTTCAAATGTGTGATGGTATTCTTTCTTTAAGGTTCTTTTACAGTTTTGTTAATGCATAATCACTCAGAACTCATGAATCATGCTCTGACTTCCTGTATGCCTTGGCAAACTGTGGTTTCAAAGTTATGTTTGAACATATAGATGTAAAGTGCCCTGATTTCTATGAAAAGATAGTGTTTTTGTTTGCTGAGATATGAGAGACTCCATAAGCCCAATGGGAATCAATTCAATGTTGTCCAGCCAGCTTATTTTTCATGTGTCTTATAAGAGTTAGCCATCTTTTCTTGTCATTAGTCAATATTCATAATCTGTGAGAGAGCCCTCTCAGACTAAGGAGGCTAAGCCTTAGTCCAAAGCCTGGTTTGAAATAGTTACACAGAATCTTGCTGATTGGCAGCCTTCAGTGCATGATTTTGTGATAACAGGAGGCACAACAGAAGGCAGAACAACTAGAGTAGCAATTGTACACACAACAACAAATAAACGATCAATTGAATAAACAATTGCAGGAAGAGAAACATAGAATTGATTCAAGTGTAGTTCAAAAGCAGAAAGAGCTGTTGGAAGCATTGGCAAAACTAAAAGCAATGAATGAACAGATGGTGAAGTCGAAAGATGAGCAAATTACTCAATTATCAACCCAAATAGAGAAAACCAAGAATCTTCCACAACCAGCTGAATTCAGAGCCGAGGCATTACAGATTAACAAGGCATTGGTGACACAAATAAGGTTGTTATGTCAAAAAATCGCCCAAGAAGAACCTTTATGTGACTTAATAGCATCAATAAGTGATAAATCGCCTGATGCTAGAACAGACTTGGAGCAGGCCGATGATACCTTAACTAATTTTCTTGAGTGGCAAGATACTGATGAGGGACAGGCAGCTAATTTGCAAAAAATCTTACAATCACATAAAGAGATATTATTTATGGAATGGCAGTCCCAGTTAATGAAAGCAGAGAGAGCTGTTTCCAGATGCAAATTAACCACAAGTAATTTGGTTGAATTGATTAATGATACTCTCTACTTATCTAACATGATCTCTCAATGTACCCCAGGTAAATTGCTATCGGCTAAAACGTTGGAGCAGTCATGTTATCAAGAGCTGGAGAAAAATGGGAGATTAATCGCAAGAATTAATAGTTTGACATGGGACACCTATTGTTTGTTCCTAGTCAAACCATACAGCCAGAGAGCTGCCCTCAAGTGCCTCATAGATGCAATCGGGTGTATCATTCTCGATATACAAGATGCCACCTATGTTGCCCAACTCAATTCTCGTCTCAACCGACCACCAGAAATGGAACCAATGCTTGCAATATGTCAGCTCAGGTCTAAAGGAAAACAGCCTAAGTGATGAATCATGCTGCCGACTACCAGATTGCCATGAGGAAAATATTCCGAATCAAGTTGTACCAATTAAGTAGGATTTTAGTTTCATAGTTAGTTAGTTTTAATCTAGTATTTATAGACCCTTTCATGTATTTAGAAAGGGTCATAAGTTTTTGTATATGACTTAAACCTGAAGTTGCACTACTGTACTTCTGGCATATTCTTTTATAAACACTGGGCCAATTATTCCAATTTTGATAACGAAGCTTTTATGTGAATGTGCACTACTGCCTTTGTTTAAAAGTGTTTCTGCGTCGGAAGAAGGAATCCAAATAGCGATTGATATTGGGAGTGATTTTCAGCTCATATGGTACTACTATCTATGTCTGAGTTCATTCCTTTTATGTGAATTGTTGTTTGATCGCTCTTGCTATTATCATATATATGCATGTGTTTTAACAGCATTCTTTATACCTTCCACTACTGGATGTTTACAACATGCTTTTCTTTTAATCGTACATGTATCGATAATATAAAAGGATAGGTGTAACAATGTGTTAATCACTTTGTTCAACTATTTGAACAAAGTAATCATTAAGTAAAGGAATGTCTATGTTTATTGCTTAGAGTCATCTATATGCCTATCGATGAACAAAGATCATCAAACGTTGCACTTCAAAGAATAGAGGCCTCCCGGGTAGAATAGTTATTTATATTTTTGCTGATAGATTAAGTCATCCATTCATTATCATTTATTAGAAATCAATCACTCATCCATCCCCTTTTATTCATTATTGGGAAACTAGTCCCATTATATCCAGTCGGAGCCACCATTCCAAACGGAAAAGGAGTTGTATTAAGGTCCAGACCGGGTGTTTATCCCCCAATGTTGATACAATGATTTTTGGGGCATCAACATTTCTGGCGCTAGAAGGAGGGCCTGACCTATGAATGGCGAGCAAACCTAAATCTATAGACCATTCTGAGAGTAAATCTCCCTCCACATCACCTCGTACTTCTCAATTGCATGCTGGTTCTCCAGTATCCAAGCAAGAAGAAGAGGAATCAACTACCACTGCTCTCACCCACAATACTCCAGAACGATTAAGTCCTGAGTAACCTGAAGTTTATTTACTCATCCAGAAACTTCAAGGCTTCTCGATAACACCACAGAAATCTGAAGTATCTCAAAGCAGTGAGACTTCGCAATTCAATTTACCTCATCCCCTCACTAGACTTCAGAGCGGAAAGCTCGGTATTGAACCTACTGAGTTCCCTTTACCTAAAAGGAAAAGGGCCAAGAAGAACACTGAAGGATCCGACAATGAAGCACTTTCATCCACATCCTCCATCTCATCTTCCCCTGTGCGAAGTCAACCATCCACTCCCTCATTACATATTGTTGTTCATCAGGGATTAGGAACTTCAGCATCCCAACCTACGCTATCCTCAATATAAACTCCTTCCCAAACATCTGGAATTTCAACAGTAGTATCAGCCACTACTGATGTTACAATGGCAGATCCATGGACCAGGCCTGGTGCAGTCAATATGCCTGCACCATTACATGGATTACCTGATGCGCCTGAAAAATGGCTACCTAAATTTAACCCAGATGATGGAACACAAGCTGAGGAACATATTAATAACTTCATGTTATCAGTTAATCTCAAAGGAGTAACTGAGGAAGATGTTGTAGTTAGGCTTTTCCCTTATACTTTGCAAGGATCAGCAGGATCCTAATATTTTTCCTTGCCATCTGGTTCCATTACCAGTTGGACCACTTGTCAAGAATAGTTTCTCACTAAGTATGGTGATGATAGATCTTTAGCCACATTAATAAATGATCTCTCCAATCTTAGGATAGAGCATAGGGAACCGATTAAAGAATTCAATGCACGATTTAATAAACTCTTGAATAAAATCCCAACAGCCTCCAAACCAAGTGAAAAAATCAGAAGTGAATGGTATATAACTTCCCTACCTGCCAATATAGCTATTTTTGTAGATAGGGCTGGAAAGCCAACTTTAGCTGAAAACATGAAAGAAGCACTTGCTGTGGAGAAACGTATTAATGCTCTAGAAAAGAAAACTGCTCTTGAAGATAGAAAAACCAAAAAAGTTTCTTTTAAAGATGATTCAAAGAAGAAAACCCCAAAAGATCCATATGACATGGAGGGTCTACAAAAGGTCCTTAAGACTTTGTCAAATGAAATGGTTGAAATCAAAAAGCAAGTAGCAGAAACCTCAACTAAAAGGCCCTTCAGAACTTTCAAGAAAACCGAATCAAAACCACCGAATGTTATATCTAATGCAGATTCAGATCCTGAAGAAGAAGAAGAGGAAACAATCTCACTAACTAATGATGAAGAGGAAGTTGTTGAATGCCATGGAATGTGGGATTTCATACTGCCTAACTCTGATACAGAAAATGAAGAAGAAGCTTTTCCTGTCACCACTAGGAGTAAAGGTGCCCCTGAACCCGTCCAGGCAACTTCAAAGAAAAGAAGTGCAGGTTCTACAACAACAAAGGAAAAAGTATCCACAAGGAAGCCAGCTGCAACGGTTCCCCAAAACCAACCTTCAACCTCAAATATCCCTTCAACATCTAAAACGTTGGTAGTATCTGATTCAATGGATTACAATATTGTTGATGATATGAAGAAAAATAAGGCAAACATTACTATGTTTGAACTTAGCAAACTAAAACATCAACAGAAATTGCTTCTCAAAGAATTGAATGTTGTTCCTTCTTCACCTCTTCCCAGTGCTAAAGCTGAAAATGATTCAGGACAACCACCTTCTAGCAGGATTGAAGCTACTAATACGATTCTGATCGGAGACAGATCCAATTCCCATACTCCTCCTTTCCTATTAACCTATGAGATTTATAATCGTAATCTGCACAATTGTTTGATTGACTCGGGGGCATCCTCAAATATAATGCTAGCTTCGGTTTGTTCCAAACTGAACATTGAACCCCAGAAATCTGTAATTCACATTGTATAGTTAGATAGAACCAAGGTACAGGTTGTGGGAGAAATTAACTCTATAACTATCTGATTATCAGCCGATCCACGAGTAGTTCAAAGAATTGATATCCTAATCGCCGATATACCTGAATTTTATGGTTTAATCTTAAGTAGGGATTGGTCCGAGAAGCTCCATGGGTATATTTCTACCAATTGGTCCCACATGTGGCTACCCTACAATGGAAAGCCAAATCAAATAAAAATCAATCGGGAAAAGCACATGACCCACACTGTCACAGAGTTCGAACAGGAAAATCAACCCATAGCATTTAATAACAATATCTTAGGGAATTATTCGTCGGAATCATTCTTTGGCAACTTCACAGCCCAACCATCTCCTTTCTCAGTAAACAATTTTACATCTCAGATCGAAAATTATTCACAAACAGATAGGTCAAGATGTTTTAATGATACTGAGAAAACTGTAAATAAAATTGTTGATAATTCTTTATTTTGGTCTTTATATTTTGATGGCTCTAAATCTAACGAAGGCTCGGGAGCAGGATGTATCTTGGTTAGCCCGCAAGGAGAAAAAACAATGCTGTCCTGTAGGTTAGAGTTTGAATGCACAAACAACACAACCGAGTATGAGGCCTTAGTCCAAGGACTGTACAAAGCGATTGGCCTTAAGGTGCAATATTTGAAAGTGTTCGGCGATTCTGAAATTATTGTCAAACAGGTGAGAAATATGATTCATTGTCTTTCAAATCACCTCAAGAATTATCAATCGCTGGTGCAAGAACTTACCTCGCACTTTTCAACATTCAATATCTCTTCCATCCCTAGGTCTCAAAATTTGACAGCTGACTTGCTAGCCAATGTTGCTTCCAAACTCCTACCTTCCGTAGATTATAGCCCAGATAGATTTTCAGTAGAATTGCTTTTTAGGCCTTCAATTCCTGACAATGTCACTAATTGGAGAGTTTTCAATCACGATGAAGACATTTTACAATTTTTGACTTCCGAAAAGTCCTATGATGATCAGATTATAGAGGAAAGCGATCATGATCTTCAGATGAGAGAAAAGCATGAGGAAAAGTCAATACCGAAGTCTGTGGTGAAGCTGGAGGATATTTATGATATTAAAGACAGATTTAAACTTGTGATCAATACAAAGCTCCACAGTTCCACCTTGAGGTTTGAGTTGATTAATCTTGGCACCGAACAAAATCCTTAAAACAATAATCTAGGATTAGGACTTTCTCTGGAAGAAAAAACGGCATTCATTAGACTATTAAGAAAGAATAAACGTGTCTTCGCTTGGAAGTATGATGATTTTAAGACAAATGATACATCTATCATCCAGCATACCATTCCAATGCTTGCAGAACAAAAACCAGTTCAACAAAAGCTCAGGAAAATACATCCGAACCTAGAGAGTCAAATTAAATCTGAACTTAATAAACTCTTAAAGGCCAAGATTATTTTTCTCGTTCGACACTCAAACTGGGTCTCCAATATGGTGCCTGTTAGGAAGAAAAATGGCAATATCAGGATTTGTATAGATTTCAGAAATCTGAATAAAGCAAGCCTAAAAGAAAATTTCCCATTACCTACTATGGAGCAGATACTCCATTCAGTAGCAGGCTCTGAATTGATGTCCTTTTTAGATGGCTTTTCAGGATATAACCAAGTTTTGGTCCATCCTGATGACAGACTTAAAACTACATTCAGAACAAAATGGGGAACTTATGCCTATCAGAAAATGCCTTTCGGACTCATTAATGCAGGAGCCACGTTCCAAAGAGCGATGGACATAGCTTTCAAAGGATTGATCAATAAAACAGTAGTTGTCTACTTAGACGATATTACTGTATTTTCTAAAAAGAAATCCAATCATTTGCATGATTTAAACCAAATCTTTCAACGCTGCAGAAGGTACAGTATTTCACTCAATCCTAAAAAATCCTTCTTCGCTCTTGATCAAGGAAAGCTCTTGGGCTTTATTGTGTCCAAAGATGGAATTTATATTGATCCGAGTAGGATTAAAGAGATCTCTGAAATCCCTTTTCCTCATAATAAAAAATCCATGCAGTCATTTTTAGGCCAAATCAATTTTGTCAAAAGATTTGTTCCAAACTTTTCTCACATCATTTTGCCACTACAAACTATGATTAAGAAAAATTCAGTGTTTAGATGGGGATCAGCAGAAAAGGAAGCGTTTGATTTAATCAAACAATAAATAATCAATGCCCTGCTTTAAATACTCCTAATTTTTCTAATCATTTCACATTGTATACTATCGCATCCGATTTATCTTATGCAGTAGTACTCACTCAGATTAATGATCACAACTTGGAAGCACCCATTTCATTTTATAGTTCAAACTTGCAGGGTGCTGAACTGAATTACTCCGAAGTAGAAAAACAAGTCTTTGCTGTATATAACTTGTCAAACATTACAGACCCTTCCTTTTAAAATCCCATACAAAAGCCATAGTTCCTTTTCCTGCAGTAAGGCAACTATTAATCCAAAAAGAATTAGGCGAAAAAAGGGAAAACTGGGTTACAACACTTCAAGAATATGACTTGGAAATCAAGCCAGCAAAGATTGTTAGAGGCCAAGGTTTTTGAAGGTTATTGGCAGGAGCATCCAACATTCAACAACTAGGTGATACAGAACATATCGAAGAAATCAATCAGATAAGTATTACCGATTCTGAATCACAATATGCAGACTTGATCTTTTGTTTGAAAAATGGATATGCACCTCCTAACCTGTCTTATAAAAGCAAGAGGGCCATTAGATTGAAAGCAAGAAATTTCACAATTGTTGATGATGTACTTTTTAGGCAAAATTATGATTCAATCTTATTAAGATGCCTAGAAAAACCTGAAGCACAAAAGGTTTTGCAGGAATTACATGATGGACTAGCAGGAGGACATTTTGGCGCTGACACAACAGCCCACAAAATCATTCATGTTGGATATTATTGGCCCATCCTATTTAGAGATGCTCATGAATATGTAAGGAAATGCCGAAGTTGTCAAACTTCTAGTGGAAGACAAAGAAAGCCAGATTTCCCTTTGCAACCAGTCAACATTGAACAACCATTTGAGCAATGGGGATTGGACATCATCGAGAAATCACTCCACATTCTTCCAAACATCATAAGTATATCCTTACTACCACGGATTATTTTACTAAATGGGTTGAAGCAATTCCTTTAAAGACAACAAATTCTGAGGCAATTACAGAATTCATAGATCAATTCATCATTACCAGGTTTGGTGTCCCAAATTCTCTTGTTTTTGATAATGCATCTTACTTCTCTGGCAATGCTATGTTTGATTTCTCTATTAAAAGAGGATTTAAATTGAAATATTCTGCTAATTACTATCCCCAAGGTAACGGTTTAGCAGAATCTACCAATAAAAATCTAATCAAGATTATTAAGCGAACTATCGAACAGAATCATGAAAACTGGCATAAATCTTTAATATTTGCACTATGGGCTGATAGGATAACACAGAAAGCTTCCATAGGTTCTTCTCCATTCAATCTTGTATATGGGAAAGAAGCAATGCTACCAACAAATCTTGTCCTTCCTTCTCTAGCCCTAGTTCAGTTTATTGAAGAAACCCCTTCTTCTTCTATTCAACTTAGACATGATCAAATCTTAAAATTAGAAGAGAAAAGAGAAAAAGCCAAAGTTACTCATGCAAAACATCAGCAAATTATCAAGTCATCCTTTGATTCAACCTCATCCGGTTCAAAACAGTTTCAAGTCAGTGATTTAGTTCTGAAATGGGACAAAGCCCATGAGGATAAAGGAAAACACACCAAGTTCCAGAAAATGTGGCTTGGGCCATTCCAGATCTACGAGAAGATAGGCCATTCGACCTTCATATTACAAGATTTATCGGGTTTGAGATATTCTCTCCCTGTTAATGGCCTTATCATAAAGAAATTCTTCAATTGAGGAGGTAACCCCTTCTCCTTTTTTAGTTTAGTAAAATTTGTAGTTTGTAGGACCATTTAGGAAATAAAGTTGTAAGGTATCTTCCATTGACCTTTGCTGTATTTAAAAGTTGCTCAAAGAAGTAGTGTTGATATTTTCTTTTAAAATAATAGAAGCCTTAGACAAAAGGGACAATTTCTAGGAAACTAGGTATAATTGCATTCTGAAACCACATTTCAATTTTTGTGAACTCTTCTCAAGATTTAGAAGTATTGTAAATCATTTTATGTTTTCAAATTGGTCACAAAAAAGGTTATCAATATCAAAACAAAAACTAATCCAATTTCAGCATCTTCAACTCTTACCCTGTCATCCATTCTCTCTTAAGGAGAAAATTTTCCATCCCATTCATCGAAGTTTGTAATTGCTCAGAGTGTAATTCTAAAAATATTTGATATAAAAGATAAGGGGTCTTATTACAAGCCTGCTTACCATGATCATCGGGAAATAGTTTAACCGACATTACCAACACTGCATACTAAAATAGGGTAATGGCTTAGAATTATAAGACAAGGGGTCTCATCACGAGCCAACTTGTTCGGTTAAATTACTACCAGTGAATGGCATTGTCACTCAGCTGGCCATCAAACCAGGACAATGACTTTTTATCTTACAAAATAACAGAAAAGTAAAAGAGATACAAAATATGAAAGCATGTTTTGAATTCATTCTGTTAATCATACTCTGAAGTGGATGGGATAATGGACAATAATGTGGTTAAAAGGTATCCCTGTCGAAACTATGAACGTTTGCTGGCAGTAGAGGCTCTACCTATGACAGACAAGTCAATTCTAAAAGCTGATTTGGAAAGGTTTTTTGTTTTATCATTATCAACCAATAGAGGCCAATTTAAAACTTAGAATGTATCTAAGTTTAAACAAGAGAGGAAATTAGCAAAGATAGTTTTATTTTATTTGGAATGCATATATACCTAGTTATATTAGAATTTTCCTCTTTGATGAGATTCCTATTTAGAGAAAGTTTAAGTATTTCAGTACTTTTCAGAGATAACTGTTCCTTCCAGCGAATCGCCAATTGTTGTGCTCTACAACAACCCCCCATTTCATACAAATTTTATTTTTATAACTATAATATGAAATGGGTCCCTTTTAGAATTAAATTGGTATCAACTTAGTATTTTTCAAAAGGCCTGAAAATAAATAAAACATTATAAACATTTTGATAAATCACATAAGCGGTCTTATAATAAAAAATGAATAATCTCTTATTATTGCGATAAAACGATCGCAAGATCGCATATTGCAATAACAAAGGATACATAACAAAAGGCCCATTAAGTTTTCCCCGATGCGACAATACAAAAATGGTTATCGGATATCGGCAATGGCAAGCTATCATAACAAAAGCCCCTTTTCGCTCCGATGCGATGCGATATCACTATCGGCGATCAGAGATGTACCATGCATGCATTTCAAAGCCCTCATTTAAAACTCCCGATGCGAATTGGTGATATCGCTATCGGCAATCAGGGATTCTGAAAGGAACCAATATAACAACTTAAGCTTTCCCCCGATCGCCGATTGCGATAAAGCTAAAAGCGTAGATTTCAAAAAAGATTGGTAAAGCCGGGATATTTTATGGTTATTTAGTATTAATGGCTTTTCTTTTCCCGATAGCGATTCACTTGCACTCAACTACCAAAACATCGAAGCCACGCTTAAGTGAATCATTTGGCCAATAAACGACATAATGAGCATTTAAAGGATTGACAGGTTTAAACGGCCATTTAATGAAACAGTAAGTCTAAAATCTCTTCAGAGATTGCATTCGTGACCACCTTAATTTAAATCCTCCATTATTTATTGATTAATATTTCTCGTTCTTCTTTGGTTTGTGCTATCAATTCTCCGCATTACATTCATTTTCACTCCTGTGCAGAGCTCTTTCGAAGCAGTAAATTCAAGCAAAATGGAGAAGAAATCTAAGAAAACTGCAACAGCTTCCGCTTCGCCAGCTACAGGCAACCCACTGCCGATCCAAGAACAAACAGAAAGGGACTGATATCCGACACTACATGTCTAAGACTCGGCAAAACTACTTGGCTAAGCACTTATAATTTGATTGAGGCCGAAGAGCCTGAGGTAACAACAGTGCAAGCCACAGCGAACATGACTCGGAAATCTGATGCTACTCTAAAGGATTTAGCCGACTCTTTCCTTCATCGGATAGCAGCCCGGGAACAAATTCTCCCATATACAGATGTGGTGAAGTGGGAAATTGAAGAAATTCCAATCACAAACAGAACATTTTGCACCATGGACAGAAGAGTCTTCGGTTCATTTCAACCTGATGATTTGAGGCAAATGGTACATTTGCCTGTACCGGAAAAGAAGTACAACAAGGCATTCTTGGAGAAATTCAGAAATGAGAACGAAATTGAATCTGAACCCATTCGGGGTTGGAGGCAAAACCCAGCAAAACACAAGCATGAGTCTTTGGGTAAGTACTCTGTCGATTCTTTGTGTCCTCCTTATTGTTATGCCAGGATAATGATGTGTAGATTGTGGGGGTTACATAATTCCGCAAACTTCACTATAGAGATGGTTCCTTTGATGGAGGCAGCATGTAATAGTGAAATAATGGATTGGGAAACTATATTGTCTGATAAGCTAGCAACTGCAGTCCTTGAATTTAGAAACAAATCCCACATTACTGAAAGGGTCATTCCCCCATTCTACTATAGTGCCTATATCTTGGACACCCTATGTTTTAATTCTGAATTTCCTGTGCTTGGATGGAGATGGACTCCACAAGGCCCCATGCCCATTCATATATACTATCAGAAGTTATGGAAAGCTCAATATAAGCACCATTTATATCAAGTTTGCAATGGTTTTATGTTACCCATTCACTATTCCATTTTTTATAAACCTGCTCCTAAGATTTCCTACCAAGCGGAGGTTGACTTGACATCCTTAGGAAGATGGTTTGGAGAAGAAAAATTCACCTATGTAAGAGTTTTCGGTAGCCAAGCCAAGCCTCATGTCCTCCCTTTGTACATACCCGATAGACTGTTAGCCCGGGAGGTAGCATATCAGATTACATCTGAAGGAGTTACACAGACTCTAAAGAGAAAAAAGAAGCAGGCTTGGCCTCCTTTTCCTCTAAGATGCGGTGTCTAATTTAACAGACTTAGAGAACAGAGGTTGTAAACTCTGCCTCTAGATCTGTTAGCAACAACCCCAATGACAGAATCAAGCGAGCCTGAGCAGCGACTCACTAAGGAACCTCCTGCTACATCAAAAGAGTAGGAGGAAGTGCAGGGAAAAGAGCAGGAAGAAGTGCAGAGAAAAGAGCAAGAGGAAACCCAGGGAAAAGAGCAGGAGCAGAGCAGCACAGAGGTGAATGTAGATGCCCAGATTGACCCGAAATTGCTCCAGGAATGGCAGCAATTCGACTCAATCATAAGCAATCTTGAGAGCTCAAAGGAAGCCGAAACATCAAAAGCGGCTGACACACAGGAGACAACATCCAAACAGGTTCCAAGTGGAACCAGCGGCCTACCTAGTTCTACAGGAATAGAGATAATTCCTAAGGATCCTTCCGATCAGATTGTTTTGCAAGTGGAAGAAATACCTCCATTGGATGTCTTTTACAGCCCAAAGCACAGGGCTGTAATAAAATGACAGCGGAAAAGGAGAAGGACTGATCAACCTTCCCTATTCCCGGAACAAACAATGACAGCCAATGTGGTTTGGAAAGAGGAATTTAATCCTTCTGATGACCTTACTAAATTGTCTCAATATGCTAGAGCCTATTCAGCAGCCACCATGGACAAGGCATCATAAGTGACTAATCTGTTAAGAGAAAAGGACCAATCAATCGCCTCGCTACAAGTACAGTTATCGGAGGCACAACAGAATGCAAAACAACTAGAGCAACAATTGTGCACACAACAACAAATAAACAATTGCAGGAAGAGAAACAGAGAATTGATTCAAGTGGAGTTCAAAAGCAGAAAGAGCTGTCAGAAGCATTGGCAAAACTAAAAGCAATGAATGAACAGATGGTGAAGTCGAAAGATGAGCAAATTACTCAATTATCAGCCCAAATAGAGAAAACCAAGAATATTCCACAGCCAGCTGAATTCAGAGCCGAGGCATTACAGATTAACAAGGCATTGGTGACACAAATGAGGCTGTTATGTCAACAAATCGCCCAAGCAGAACCTTTATGTGACTTAATAGCATCAATAAGTGATAAATCAGCTGATGCTAGAACAGACTTGGAGCAGGTCGATGAGACCTTGACTAATTTTCTTGAGTGGCAAGATACTGATGAGGGACAGGCGGCTAATTTGCCAAAAATCTTAGAATCACATAAAGAGATATTATTTATGGAATGGCGGTCCCAGTTAATGAAAGCAGAGAGAGCTGTTTCCAGATGCAAATTAACCACAAGTAATTTGGTTGAATTGATTAATGATACTCTCTACTTATCTAACATGATCTCTCAATGTACCCCAGGTAACTTGCTATTGGCTAAAACATTGGAGCAGTCATGTTATCAAGAGCTGGAGAAAAATGGGAGATTAATCGCAGGAATTAACAGTTTGACATGGGACACCTATTGGTTGTTCCTAGTCAAACCGTACAGCCAGAGAGCTGCCCTCAGGTGCCTCACAGATGCAATCGGGTGTATCATTCCTGATATACAAGATGCCACCTATGCTGCCCAACTCAATTCTCGTCTCAACCGACCACCAGAAGTGGAACCAATGCTTGCAATATGCCAGCTCAGGTCTAAAGGCAAACAACCTAAGTGATGAATCATGCTACTGACTGGCAGATTTCTGTGACGAAAATATTTCGAATCAAGTTGTACCAATTAAGTAGGATTTTAGTTTCATAGTTAGTTAGTTTTAATCTAGTATTTATAGACCCTTTCATGTATTTAGAAAGGGTCGTAAGTTTTTGTATATGACTTAAACCTGAAGTTGCACTACTATACTTCTGGCATATTCTTTTATAAACACTGGGCCAATTATTCCAATTTTGATAACGAAGCTTTTATGTGAATTTGCACTACTGCCTTTGTTTAAAAGTGTTTCTGCGTCAGAAGAAGGAATCCAAATTGATCTGAATTTGAAACTACTTGAAATTTGTTTGCAAGGTATTCAATTCAGAATTAAACATGTTTAAAATATTTCCATGTCTTGCAGAAAGAAAACACATGAAATTTTTAGCTGTTCATGACCCATTTAAGCATAACAGAGTTATTTCCTTTTACTGTTTAACACATTAAAACGAATTTGATCTGCAAAATAAATCAACCACAAATGCAAAAGAAGTTGATAAAGCAGCTCACCCCCTCTAGGGCTACATTTGCTGGGTCCAAAGCTCCCAACCAGGCTTGTCCTTGTTTTTATTAAATGCTCAAATTGAAAACACAGCTGAATAGAAGCATCTACAAGAGAAATAGATGGTAAAAATGGATTCAGAACACTTGAATCCTTCAGGATTGACTATTGGATCACCTCCAATGGATACCTGCAACCCTATACAGTCTTCACAAAACTGGGCCCTGGTGGCTCCTAGAACTTTCACGGCTCAAAAACCTCTGCAAATGACCTCAGATGGCTGTAACACCTGCACCATTGGCTTCAGAAGGTCGAAAATACCAAAAAAAAAAAAATTGTCCAAAACCGACTTTCCTAGCCAAAGTTATGGCCATTTAAAGTTTCTCCAGTTTTCCCCTAGAAAAACTCCAGGTAACTTTAGTTAACTCCAGATAGCTCCGCCAAATTTGGCGCTCCTACCAAAATTCTGCCAACTTAACTGCAGTTAAATTTAATGTTTGGTGGTTGCCTCGGATTTCGTGCCCGGCGGAATATTCCTTTTTTAATTTTTTTTTGAAAAATTAAAATTTCTAATGTTATGGGCAAATTCTTCTTTTTGCCATAACTTCCTCATACGGCGACCGTTTTTCGAACCGTTTGCAGTGCCGGAATCAGGAAGACGAGAAATTTCCAGTCATTCAACTTTGAATGAGTTCTAAGCACTTTAAATTTTGAGAATTTTACGACACTTAGGACATGAGCACCTGATCACACCTCCCCATTGGGAAGCTTTTGGACCCCAAAAGCCTTTAACTACCTGTTAAAGAGGTGAGGGTACAGCTCCCTCACTCTATCCACCTCCATCCACTTTTCCTTGTTTAGTTTGCTGCCTTTGAAACCAACCCGAACATAATCTACACTGCCCCTCCTTGAAGTGCGTGTCCTTCTGTCAAGGATTGTATCTTCTTTCAGCTCATCTAAGAATTCTGGCGAGAAATCTTCTATAGATGGCAGCTGAACAACACTTTCATGATCAGCAATCAAAGGAGGTTCATACAAACGTAAGTTCTCCACATTGACAACAGAATACATTTGCATGTAGGAAGGCAAATCTAATTGAAAAGCATTATTTCCAACCTTCTTGAGGATTTTGAATGGACCATAACGAATGGGCTTCAGCTTTTTACCTTCTCCTTGCATCCTTTCCTTACTGATGTATAGCCATACCTCATCTCCTTCTTGAAACTTGTGATCGACTATATGCTTGTTGTGTCTTTCCTTGTACTTTCCTTGACTCTTCTCAAGCTGTTCTTGAATTTGCTGAATTCTTTCAATGAATGAACGAGCTTTGTCAATGTCACTATGTCCCTCAATGGCAACATCTTTCTTAAGAATGAAATCAAGAGGTGATTTTGGCAAGTAACCAAAACAAGCTTCAAACGGTGAGGTGTTTGTGGAAGAGTGCTTGGCACAATTGTAAGCATGTTGTATGTAGTGCAAATGTTCATCCCAAAGCTTGGGATGCTTGCTGCAATAACCTCTCAAGAGGTGCACAATGGTTCTGTTCACAACTTCGGTTTGTCCATCTGTTTGCGGATGGAAAGCAGTACTTTTCTTCAACTTTGTGTCCATCATCTCCCATAGGTTGGACCAAAAATTCTCCACAAATCTGGAATCCATGTCACTAATAATGGAAGTAGGCAAACCAAAGTGAATCCATACATGATGAAAAAATAATTCAGCAGTTTGTTCAGTAGTTATAGTTTTCTTACAAGGCATAAGTATACACATTTTGCTGAAACAATCAACTACTACATATAAATAATCATGCTGCTTTCGAGATTTTGGCAAACCTCCTACAAAATCCATATAGATGCTCTCCCATGGTCTAGAAGGTACCGGCAAAGGAGTATACAAACCAAGCTTCCTGTTGCTAGGCTTGCTTGTAGCACATAATGAACAACCTATTATGAACCTTGAAACAGAATCTACCATGCGAGGCCAATAGCAATACCTTTGTAGATGTGCAATTGTTTTGCTCACACCAAAATGGCCAGCAATAAGAGAAGAATGAACTTCTCTTATGTCATTTATCCTCTCCCCCTGTGGTATACACAACTTGCCCAAATGAAACAACAAATTGTTATGCATGTGATAGTCATTTTCCTCTACATGATTTCCTTTACTCAAGTTAGCATACACATCTTTAAAGTCTTCATCAGATGCATATTGTTCTATGTAACTATTATGGACAATGGAATCATTCTTAAGTAAAGTAACAGCACCAATAATAGGCCTTGAAAGCATATCAGCAACCTTATTCAAAGTACCTTTCTTATACCTTATTACCAAATGGAACTGTTGCAAGAAGCCCATCCATCTGAAGTGTCGTGATTGTTGTAACTTGCTTTGTGATTGCAAGTACTGTAAGGGCCGATGGTCGGTATGTATAACAGTTTCTTTGCCCATCAAGTAGTGTTTCCACTTTTTGACGCTTTGTACCAACGCATACAACTCGTTATCATATGTAGGATAATTTACAACAGCACCATTAAAAGTTTCAGAATGAAAAGCAATAGGCTTACCATGCTGTAGAAGAACTGCACCCATAGCATAATCACTAACATCAGTTTGTATCTCAAATGGCTGTCTCAAATCTGGTAATGCAAGGATTGGAGCTGAACTAATCTTCTCTTTCAAAGATTCGAAAGCTTTTTGCTACTTGCCTCCCCATTGGAAAGCATGCTTCACACTTGTCACTGCATGCATAGGAGCTGCTATAGAAGAGAAGTTAGAGATAAACTTCCTCCAATATTGAGCTGCACCCAAAAAACTTCTTACCTCTGTTATGGATTTGGGAGTAGGCCACTTCACAATAGCCTCAATCTTAGCAGGATCAATTCTCAAAGCACCTCCTCCTACTATGTGTCCCAAATAAACCAAAGAAGTCTTTCCAAATTCACACTTTGAAATTTTAAGAAATAACTGATTCTTCTTCAAAACATCAAGTACTTTTCTAACATGCATGACATGATCTTCTCTAGACTTGCTGAAAATTAAAATGTCATCTAAGTAGACAATAATGAAATCATCAAGAAAAGGACGCAAGACATCATCCATTACCCGCATGAAAGTTGCAGGTGCATTGCACAAACCAAACGGCATCACAAGCCACTCAAAGAGTCCTTGTTTGGTTTTAAAGGCTGTCTTCCAAATGTCACTTTCTTCAATTCTTACTTGATGATATCCACTGCACAAGTCTAGCTTAGTGAAATATCGAGCATCTTTCAGCTGGTCTAGCAAATCATCTATCCTTGGGAGTGGGTAACGATTCTTTACCGTTATCTTGTTCAAGGCCCTGAAATCAACACACATACGCCAAGTGCCATCTGTCTTTGGAATCAATACAATTGGTGACCCACATGGCGAAGTACTTGGCCTTATGAAACCCTTGTCCAACAAGTCCTTGATTTGCTTCTTTATTTCAGTATTCTCCATAATAGACATGCAGTACATGCCTATGTTTGGAAGAGGACAATCTAGATGCAAATGGATTTCATGCTGAATCTCCCTCTTAGGAGGCAAACCTGTTGGCTCCTGAAACATCTCATGATATGCATCAACTACATCATACAGATCTGATTTAAGTTTTGGATCACAATTGTCAAATGACTCATGATTCACATCAACCTTGGGCTTAATCATAAGAAGAATAAAATTCTTACTTGAATTGACCAGCCTTTTTACCTGTCCTGCATTCACCATCGCTATATTTGTCTTCTTGCGATGAGCTCTAACAATGAACTCCTTGCCATCTTTGAACAGATGATATTTGTTTTCATGGCGATGAAAGATAGTTTTCCTGTCAAACAAGTAAGGACTTCCCAAAACAATTCCTGCTATATCAAAAGGTACCACATCAAGTTCAACTATGTCAATAAAATGTGCAGTAATTGCAAAGCGCAATGTGCACTTTCTTGAAACTTGTAAATTTGCATCCTTGCAAATCCATCCAAGTGGATATGGCTTCGGATGTGGAATGATCTCAACTTTAAGCTGCTTGACCAAGTCCTCTAATATAAGGTTTGCTTGTGACCCACTATCAAAAAGTGTGTCAATTTTAGTATGTTTTGAAATCACCCTCACATGAAACAGTTCAATTCTTTCTTCCTCATTAGGAGCTTGTACATGGCAGTTTGAGGTACTAGTGCTGGCTTGAGTTTCAATTTCTTTTTCCTTCAAGTTTTTCAAACCCATGGGTGTAATTTTGGTTTCGTCACCTGAATCTTCCCCTAAATCTTGTGGTGTAGATGTAGTAGCAGCAGTTTTCTGTTTCCCTTTGGATTTGTTAAATTGAGGTCTTTTTCCAGGATATAATTTCCAATAGCTTTTCTCCTCATGACCTGGTTTAGAACAGTGTTTACAGATCACTTTCTCACTCTCCTGTTTGACAGATGAATTCTTTTTGCCCTTTCCCTTGGAGGTTTTCTCTTTGTTTTTCCCCTTGGGGGGCTTGTTTCTACCCTCTTCAAATGTGTTTTTTCCCCTTGCCTCTAAATGGGTAGCTTGGACACAAACCTCGTCCAGGCTAGTAGGGTTAAACATCAAGATGGTGTGTCTAAGGTAGCTATGCAAGCCACCAATGTATTTCAACAAGGTTTCCTGGGTCTGCAAATCTACCCCTAACAAGAGAGCTCTTCTCCTGAATTCTTGGGTGTAGTCTTGGACACTCTGACCCTTAAGTTGTCTGAAACTTTGCCAATTCATAATGGCCTTCTGCATGTGAGCAAGAGGATAAAACTGTTTTTTAATGGCTAACAGAAATTCAGGCCATGTTAAGGTAACCTTACCAAATTTCTTGATCTCCTCTTTAGTCTTGGCCTCCCACCAGACCAATGTTGCTCCATCCATTCTCAAAGAAGCCAACTGAATCTTTGTGGCATCATCATGCATATTCTGGATCCTCAAGTAAACTTCCAACTGCCTAATCCAGTTGTCAAGCTTTTCTGCATTCACTTCACCATTAAACATAGGTAATTCGAATTTTACATCAAGCTTCAAAAAAGGACTTTTTCCAGAGGATCTATGCTTATGAATAGAAGAAGACGAGGATGAAGAGGAAGAAGGTGAAGATGGGGGTGGTGGATCACCATTTCCTCCATGTCCTTTCTTGGAATGATCATCATCCCTCTTACCTCCTGAAGAGCCCTCTCCTTCATGTGGATGTTTGGACCCTTCTCCAACCAATTTCTCATTTCTTTCTTGGTACAATATCCTCACCATTTCAGTGAGGTCCAAGAAAGCCTTTCTGAAGACTCTTTCTTCTTCTCTTGGATCTGTCTCTATAGGAATTTCTCCTTCATGTTCAGACATCCTTAAAGCTTCTGCTGAGACTCTTGAGGGTGAAATTGAAGGTGGAGGTGATGGCTCTCTGGCCTTCCTTGACTAAGGATTCTCTTGTTCTCTAGTCAACTTTCCTTCCCCTCTTTTAAGTTTCAACCTGGTAAGCATCAATACTTTGCAAGACAGTTAGAAGATCTTTGCACAAAACCTGGCTTTGATACCAACTTGATCTGAATTTGAAACTACTTGAAATTTGTTTGCAAGGTATTCAATTCAAAATTAAACACGTTTAAAAGATTTCCATGTCTTGCAGAAAGAAAACACATGAAATTTTCAGCTGTTCATGACCCATTTAAGCATAGCAGAGTTATTTCCTTTTACTGTTTAACACATTAAAATGAATTTGATCTGCAAAATAAATCAACCACAAATGCAAAAGAAGTTGATAAAGCAGTTCACCCCCTCCAAGGCTACGTCTGCTGGGTCCAAAGCTCCCAACCGGGCTTGTCCTTGTTTTTATTAAATGCTCAAATTAAAAATACTGTTGAATAGAAACATCTACAGGAGAAATAGATGGTAAAAATAGATTCAAAACACTTGAATCCTTCAGGATTGACTATTGGATCACCTCCAATGAATACCTGCAACCCTATACAGTCTTCACAAAATTGGGCCCTGGTGGCTCCTAGAACTTTCACGGCTCCAAAACCTATACAAATAACCTTAGATGGCTGTAAGACCTGCACTAATGGCTTCAGAAGGTTGAAAATACCCAAAATCAAAAAAAAATTCGTCCAAAACTGACTTTCCTAGCCAAAGTTATGGCCATTTAAAGTTTCTCCAGTTTGCCCCTAGAAAATCTCCAGCTAACTTTAGTTAACTCCAGATAGCTCCGCCAATTATGGCGGGTCCGCAAAATTTGGCGCTCCTGCCAAAATTCCGCCAACTTAACTGCAGTTACATTTAATGTTTGGTGGTTGCCTCAGATTTCGTACCCGGCGGAATATTCCTTTTTTAATTTTATTTTGAAAAATTAAAATTTCTAATGTTATGGAAAAATTCTTCTTTTTGCCATAACTTCCTCATACGACGACCGTTTTTCGAACCGTTTGCGGCGCCAGAATTGGGAAGACGAGAACTTTCCAGTCATTCAACTTTGAACTAGTTCTAAGCACTTTAAATTTTGAGCACTTTACGACACTTAGGACATGAGCACCTAATCACCAAATAGCGATTGATATTGGGAGTGATTTGTAGCTCATATGGTACTACTATCTATGTCTGAGTTCATTCCTTTTATGTGAATTGTTGTTTGATCGCTCTTTCTATTATCAGATATATGCATGTGTTTTAACAACATTCTTTATACCTTCCCCTACTGGATGTTTACAACATGCTTTTCTTTTAATCATACATGTATTGGTAATATAAAAGGATAGGTGTAACAATGTGTTAATCACTTTGTTCAACTATTTGAACAAAGTAATCATTAAGAAAAGGAATGTCTATATTTATTGCTTAGAGTCATCTATATGCCTATCAATGAATAGAGATCATCAAACGTTGCACTTCAAAGAATAGAAGCCTCCCGGGATAGAATAGTTATTTATATTTTCGCTGGTAGATTAAGTCATCCATTCATTATCATTTATTAGAAATCAATCACTCATCCATCCCCTTTTATTCATTATTGGGAAACTGGTCCCATTATATCCAGTCGGAGCCACCATTCCAAATGGAAAAGGAGCTGTATTAAGGTCCGGACCGGGTGGTTATCCCCCAATGTTGATACAACGATTTTTGGGGCATCAACAGATACCCATTCAGAAAATCTGATGGGTGCTATGATACCTGCTTCAAACATTCTTTTCACTTCCTTTTCAATCAAAGGGAGAAGCACAGGATTGATTCTCCTTAGTTTCTGTTTGAAGGGCTTTTGATTTGGTTTTAAGGGAATGGTGTGTTGGATCACTAAGGTGTCATAGGACTTCAAGTCCTCATAACTCCAAGCAAATACATCTTGGAATTCTTTAAACAAATCAACATATTTGGGCTTTTGATCAGGTGGAAAAGATTGAGATAGTTTGATCATTTTGGGCTTCTCTGCTGTCACAATGTTGTGTTCTTCTATAGCAGCATTTAAGGGCTGCATTTTTGGATTTTTTGGAACATCATTTGCATCAAACATATCTTCTAATGGAGTGAGGCCAGCAAGGAGAAAGTTATCTTTTAGATGAACGATCTCGGCCTCTGTTTTGGCTATTTCCTCCAGATACATCTGTTTCAGCTCTTCTATATTTGCATTGTCAAAAACAGTTGGGTTTAGCATTTGTTTGGCTGTTACAGTTGTTACAGCCTACTGATTTCATTTATTTGTTGTTGTTCATCCATCATAGCATCCATGTCAATGTTAATATTTGAAAACTCATTCTCAAGAGTGAGGAAATTGTTAATCTGGGCATCATTTTCGAACACTTGCCAATCTTTAACATTATTTGGCACAGCAGGCCTATGTTTTATCTCAGCAGTAAAATGGTGATTTGGCTCAAAGGGAAGCTTGCATGTACTAGCAAAAGTGGCTAGGCTATGTGCATGAATGTTATGATTTCTTGAAATCTTGGCAAGCTTGGATTCAATGAATGCATTGAGTATATTAGTGGCAACAGTCCTATAGGCCCTCATCCTATTGTCATTAGTAACAAAGTTGCCTTTTATTTGTTGTATGACTAAATCAGAGTCACCTAGGATGGATACTTTTGCAGCTCCTAGAGCTTTGAGCAGTCTAAGGCCTAAAAGGAGAGCCTCATACTCTGCCATGTTGTTGGTGCATTTGAAGTTTAGTCTGTAGGCATGGCCTTCTGCATGATTGTTGTGTGTATTGTGAATCCATACACCTGCCCCCGCTCCTAACTTGTTAATAGAGCCATCAAACTCTAAATACCATGTGATTTCTTGCTTGTGGTTAGTATTAAGAGTTTCAGTCATTCTTGCAGTGGGAAGATTTGAATTTTCTATTTTGGGAGGTTCTTCTTGTATGTTGGTTGCCTTGATTGTTTTGACAGTTTCATCAGTATGGGCAATCGATTCTTCATTGATGTGTGTGTCCAATTCTAAAGCCAACGACTTATCATCAGTGGGAGGACTTGTTTCATCATTAAATAAAATAAAATAATCCATATCAGAATGGATCGAATAGATAGGGAAGTTTTGGGGCTTTTCCTCACTACTTACCACATACTTCATCAATGTTTCTCTATATAGTCTCTTTGGTTGCCCAAAAACAGATATAGTGGCATAGGAGAGGTCTAGTTGGAGAGGTCCTTGGAGTTTTTCTCCCCAAGATCTTGATAATAGCATGCCATACTTTGGTGGAATGTCAGCAACCACCACATCCATGAGGATTGTCTTGTTTGGGTATTGGACTAAGGAGACACATAAGTCTTTGATTAAGCCTAAACACTTGACCTAACTTGAGTCAAAGGAGAATAAGTCTTTGTAGGGTCTTGTAACATCAAGGTTTAGCTTCTCCATTACAGCTTTGGGCATAAGGTTGTGTGAGGCACCTGAGTCAAACATAGCATTATGCAATACTTTATCATGAATGTGCAAACTGACATAGAATGGTAACACAACTCCATGTCCTGATTTACCATTGACTTTAGGACCAAAAAGGAGCTCAGGTCGATCATCTAATACATTCACATCATCCCTATTTTCTGTCATTTGCAGCGATCTTTTGATTTGCTTCCTATAGATATCATGTTTGGCAAGTTCAGATAAAGGGATGGATATCTTCAGTTTGCCTATTTCTGCCTCTAAATCAAAAGGTTTTTCTGACTGTGATTTAGTATTGTAACTGGTAGATTTTCCCTTTTCAATTGCACTTTCAGCGGTTTTCTCTTGTTCTTCATTGATTTCTTGAACTGTTTCTGATTTGGAAAGGTTTTTAGGAGAGTTGTTCAAATCTTCTTTTGAGGAAGAAGGTGGCAGAGGGTGATCATTAGAGGGCTTCATGTCTGTGACATCCTCTATGGTGACATCCTTTGGATTTGGGACTGTTTTATCAGCAGTTTCTATGAGGGCAGCCTTTTCTTTAATCTTCTTAGGCTGTTTGATATCACTTGGTTTAACCTTTTCGGGCACATCTATGGTTCTTGTCCTCAGCTTATACTGTTTGTGGACCTCATAAACAGCTGAATCATAACCTTGCTTAAAATCAAAAGACTCGCCTCACTTAGTCCGAAATTGATTTATCTCATGGTCATCTTGGTCTTCTTGGGTTAGGAAAATTTGTTGCTCACCCTTTAGATCCATCAAATTCATGTGAGTGTCTTTTGTCTGCTCACTAGATGTGGATGCTTCTGTGTAGTTCTCTTGGAAAGGAGGCCTTATATCATGGTATGGGCTAGACCTACCAACATTTGTGTTCTGAGTTTTCATGAAATTTGGGTTCCTTATGGTATTGGACTGTTGTCCTTCCCATGTAGATTTCCTTTCAACGCTTTCCACTCTATCACCCAGCCTGTGCATGCCACTGATAATAACATCCAGCTTTTGGTCTAAGGCTGAGGGTTATTCCTTAAAGGTGGTTCTTCTCTCAGTTCTAGTTCTGTTTCTTTTGGCAATCAGATTTGCCTCTACGTTGACAACAACATCTTGCATGTCTGCTAGGCTTTGAGGGGCTCTTTCCCTTAACTGATAAGCCATGTCAATATCAAAACCATCAGGGAATTTATACAAAGCAAGATCAGGTGGAGGTCTTAAGTTCTGTGGTATTGCATTATAAACATTATTAAATCTCGCACAATAGTCTAAGACAGACTCTTGAGGGCCTCTTTTGATGGTGTCATATTCAGATAATATGTGCAAGGGATCTTTCTTTTCCTCCCATCTGTTAAGAAATGTTTGGTAAAGGGCCTCTGGGTTAGCTACGGAATTTGCAGCAAGGCTTCTAAACCAGGGCCTTACATCTCCTGTTAAGCTTTGGACAAAAATCTTCATTCTCACGCTATCATCATCTATCTCGTAGTTCTCAAAATAGTCTTGCATTTTCTTGGTATGTTGAAGGGCTGTGCAAGAACCAGTACCATCAAAGTATGTGATTTTAGTTTGCTAATCCTAAGGCATGGCCCCTGGATTAGCAGCCAATTGTAACGGAGCATATCTATTCACCATATTCACAGGGATAAGTGGAACAACAGGGATAAATGGAACGACTGGAACAACGGTAATAATAGTGGTAATGGGAGTATGTGCAGTGAATGGAGGTGTGGAAGGAGTGCTTTGAGAGGTGGATGATGAACTAGGGGAAGTAGGGGTTGAACAAAATAAAACTTTGACAGGGGTTGGAACACATCTTGGCTGGACTGTTTCAGGACTAGAATCAACAAAATCTTCTCTTCGCTCCAGCTTCCTGAGGTTCCTTGGGATTAAATTGGGATTTTCATAAGCAGCTAGGGGATTTGGGTCTGGATTTGACCTTGTATAACGTGAGTTCCTTTTGGGAGCCAAATTCTGAACCTGTTTTGGTATTTTCTGTGAATGTTTTTAGAATTAACAAGGAACTGATCAAATTTTGGAATAGCTATCTACAACTTAAAACTAGCATGAAGATTGACTGAAGCAACTTTTATTTACTCCTGTAAATGCAAAGCAAGAATAGTTTCAGAGGCTCCCTGGCTGACATTCAGGATTCATCTGTAGTTTTAAGGAATATACATCAATTAGAAAATTCATTGGTTCCCCAGTGGAGTCGAGGGTTTTATGTGCGTGAATATTAGAAGAATTGCATGAAAAGAGCATGTAAAAACCATATGTGCAGACACTTTAAGAAGAGGCGGCATAAAGGAGACCATAAAGACAATGCACATAAAAAGTTTGATAACAAAGTTCGTCTAATGTGGACTACGTCTTTGTTCAATACTTCAATAGTGCGGAGGCCGCTTCATTCATCTTAGCAAAAATGAGAATGAGTACATCGAAAAATACATCATTATACCTTCGCTTCTAAGGATGACCTGAAAATGGTCTGCTTAGATCTAAAAACATATTGCACCAGTGAAATCATGGCAAAATTCCCGTTAAAATGAGTATAAACTTTGCTATATTTTACCTCTATCAACTCTGGACCCCTGAGAGAATCTTTAGATTCCACAATAGCCAAAATATTCCAGGGATATTCTTGTAGAATATTCCTTGAAATCTATGTCAAGAAGCACACCCACTCTTGGTTCCTACATGCAGGGTTCCACCCTTGTCCCTCCTAGTTCCTCCATGTGTTGAATGAAAAATAGTGACTTTAATTGATATCGACCTAGCAAATAAAACAAAGACCACTGGTTAGGTAGGTTGGTTGCCAGTACTATAGGTAGAACGTTGACCCCAGTGGGGTCACAGGTTTAAAACCCTACACTATCCATTTTAATTTGTAAAAAACAAATGATGTGTTATATAACCAACCCCTGTTATAAACTTTAAAACCTTCACAATTTCAAATGTTAATAAACCACAAAACATTGAAATAAACTGTCACCGAAAAATTTTATGTTATATATAATGGTTTTTTATATAATTGTTAAAACCGTCGAGCCATTTGTCATATTTCATATGTTTGCAATCCACTGAACTGAACTTTGGTTGCCAACAAGGTTAGTTGGGGGCCCATTTGGCCACCAATTGGGTGCCACATGGCCCCATGTTATTGGTCACCACTTTTCCACCAAGGTTAGCGGATGCCACAAAATTTGGTTGTTTCACCAAAAATAGACACAACTAAAACCCTCGCAAAATTTACCGAAGTTCTGCCGAATTTAGTTGTAATTTTGGCTAGACTGCCAATTTTGGCTATGCTTCAAATTTGTCTAGCGCCAGCTAAATCTTTTACTTTTAGCTAAGTTTGACCAGAAATTTCACTAAGCACAACTTTTGCATAAGAAATCGGATTGAGGTGTTGTTTTCTCCATTGGAAATATTACGATGAGATCTTCAATCTCGTTTTTGTCTCGTTGAGTTTTGAAGACTTTGATTTTTGGTCCATTAGGGTTCCTCCTAGATTAACTGAGTAGCTAGAGGGTAGAGTTGTTTGGACCTAAGTTCAGTGACCTAAAGGAGTTGTGTTGACTCATAGAGGCATATTGAGGGGGTTTAGAAAGGGAAGGAAAATGACGCTAGATGTGTTGGGATACGCAAAGTGGAAGGAGTTGAGGAGTGCACTACATCAACAAGTAGGTTAGTTATACTTTGTTAAGGGTACATTTCTTATCATAGTTGTTGTTGATACCAAGAACTAGTTATCTTGTATTAAGGTAGATTGTAAAGGGCCATGATCCCTAGTATGGGAGCCCTAGATTCTTGTATTAAACATTCAATGTTAATATAACAAAGTTGGGTTGAAAATTTGTGTCTTGTGTATGAGTCACATTCACTGTTATTGTTTTCCACTGTCCAAATTAGATGTGTTGTGGCATTTGAGTGTGTTTGTATTTGAGATTCTAAGACCCAAAACAGATTCTTTAGTGTCATGGAAAATCAACATAGAATCAGAGCTACTTTGAATGGCCAGTGAATCAGAGGTTGCACAACATAGCTTACAACTCAAGAGGGAGTTGTTTCCATTATTGTTGAAGGAAAAATATCACTGGTGAAGTTGTCGATTGGTCTATGATATGAGTACAGGTCAGATGGATTGTCTAACTATAGTCCATGGAAATAAAGGATCAATTTGGTCTTGATGGTCAATAATATCTATGACTTTGTTGAAAAAGAGATCAACTAGAAACTGACTGATCCTAAGGAATTGGAAGTGTATGGGGATTTGGATACAATATCCAAGTTGTTGTTAACTAGGCAATCCCTTCTATAGATAGAAGCAATCCCTTTAGCCCAATGTGTGGGTCTAGTAACAACCTTCATAAAACAACCAAACTTCCCTAACCTAGATCATAATGACAAATGAGAAAGGGAGATGGCCTACCTCTCTCCTATGCACTCAACCTTTGATGATGATCTCGATCCCTTAGCTCCCAGGCTCGCTCCTTGTTATTAGTTGCATCCAAATAGCTGCAAGAGAGATCATAGCATATGTATTCCAATGTAAGTTATGCAACATATCAAGGAGTACTGTACTAAGAAAACTATAATAAACAAGCTTATGGGAAGTAAAACGAGATTTGTATTAATGATTAAATAAAAGAGGGAAGCATACAATCAATGCCTTGATGTTGAAGGCCTCCTTCAAGATGGTTCCAAGTCCAAGCCAAACTTAACAAGCTCTCCTTTCCTCTCTCGCCAAAATGGTAGCATCTAAGCACAATCAAGTAGAAGAATGACAACCAACAATGACCAACCCATTGAGGAAAGTGAAGAATGGATTTATAGTGATGGAGAGGAGGTTAGAGATCCACAAAAGGGGGAAGAAGGTCCTTATACCAAAGTCAAGATACCTAAAGGTAGGATCAAAGGCTCTAAATGGGAGTACTCAGCCATATCTTCATCCAACAAATACCAGCTCGTCATTCTCGAGGCTTCTAGTAAGAGAAGCTTCTGCTATGTTTTTGGATAAAATTCCTAAAGAGGATCAGTGTGGATTTTCCTATCAAAGTTTCACTGCTAACGCTAGTCATTAGTTAGACAAAAGGTTACCAACATGGATTTTCTTACTAAAAGCACCATTGATCTTGCAAATTAGGGTTTTTCACACGTTTTTCTAGAATTTCTTCAAGACATTAGCTCTCCATCTCTTAAAGGATGTATTGAGAATATAATTCATGGTGAATGAGTTTACACAACTTTTATCGCATTATGACATTTGTGAGGACATTGGCACAAAGGAAGATACTTCAAGTATAGAGTTCGGAATGTGACAAAATACTGTGTAACAGATGCCCCCTAAAGCATGAAAGAAGAATAGGAAGTGATGGTTGAAGTTCTTTATCAATTAAGGCAAGGAGCTTGTAAGATCACGTGAGGAGACTTGAAAATCAAACATGATACAATACATGAGATATCTGATATATGCATATGTCTGATAATACATCTGAATAGGCATCAAAATATAATAAATGAATCCATGGTATGGATGCAACCATCCGACTCAAAAGGATCATTTCTACGGATCCACGGCATGGAAGTAGCCATCCATATGAAAAGAATCATGTATATAATCTTGAATACTCAATAACTCCTCGCAACCTGGATTTTAGCAAATGAGATCCAAGGTCTTCATGTCTATCCCGACAAGAGTAAAAATCTAACCATTTAAATAGATGTGTTGACGTCGAACATGGTAGAAACCACCTAATTACCGGTCAATAATATAAATCGTTAACAAGCATGAGAGAAACCACCAATAATGATGATGGCCCTCAAGGTACACTAGTACAATCTACAAGTGTGAATATGTGAGCTGAAGTCGAACACTTGCCGAATCATTCGATCAAAGGCCAATGATGTAAGCTTGTTGTCAAACACGAAGAACTTTCCATTGAGGCATGCAAGCTCCAAGGTACTAAAAGGGAATTTCTAAATCAACTTCCTGGATAATGAGCTGAAGTCGACAGGAAGTGATCTGTTGAAGGAGGGCCATAATGTTTCCCACATCATCGACATGAAACATAGGATATCTCAAAATGATAGGAGTGATTCAGGATTGTTGCAGAGAGGGTCACATAGGTATAAGAGGTTTGAATTTTGTAGATAGGACTTCTCTTGAACATATCGATGACACGACTCCAGAGTTCAGCAACACTTGACTCAAAATGGAATCAAAGGTCATGATGACAATAGGGGTGATTGAATCAGAGGAAAATGGATTTCCCAAACCTAGGAAGGCAAGTGGTGAAGAGAGGATATCCCAAACCCAACACGAGATGCAGATGAGTGTCATGTTCAAGAGCGACATGTTTCCTTTACACAAAATACAGGACATGTTTACTTCCATTTTTCCCCACTATCGCTAGCGAGTACCTCTTTATTTTTAATCACAATCTTGAAGAGGATACCATATGCTTGTCGTATAAGTTCATCCTTTGGATGAATCCATCCTATTAAGTTTAATCAACCCTATGAATGAGTAACTCAGTCTCATCGTGGTGACAAGTCCTGTGTCATTTAAGTTTTATGTGTTCGACGGAGGGTAAATCGACGTCTTTTTCATGTTTAGAGAGCTTGAAAAAGAGGCAAAAAAGAAAACTCTAGAGGTCCATTTGCGTAAATAGTCTCTCGAATCCGAAAAGGTAGAAAACAATATCCAAGAGAACCTCTTAGACATGTTTGACCGATGTATTCCTTTTTCATAGCTAGTCCATCTCAGTATGGAAAAGGGTTAAACTTATACTGAGCAGATGTCTTTTCATTTAATTTTATGAGTTCAAAAATACAAGTGCTCGGTAATATTTTCCTATTTAGAGAGTCAGAAAAGAGTTGAAAGATGACTCCACCTGAAAGAACGAGTGGTATAAAAGGATAACAACTAGTTCTGCCCATGATGGAACTGCTCAAAACATGTAAAAGTCAAGAGGTTGGCTAATAAGACCACTCATCATAGATGTTCCTCAGGAAAGGGTAAAACAACCAAGTGAAAGCGTATGATCGGCCAAAGATATGGTGACAATGGAATAAAAAAATCAAGGCTCATCCAACAAAAAGGTTTGATAAAGATGGCAATCATGAGAGGTAAAGTGGGAATGGTTTCATTTTCACACAAGATTGAAACATGGGAAACTATGCTTGAGTATACTTGAAGATGGTTTCATTTTTTCACAAGCTTGAAAATGGGAAAAAAAATATGCTTGGACTTGGTTTCATTTTTACACAAGCTTGAAATAGAAACAAACTATGATTGAGGATGGTTTCATTTTTACACAAGCTTGAAACAAGATAAACTATGCTTGACATGAGTTTTCATGCCACCGATATAATGACTCAATTCGAGGTACATGCCCCCCAACCTTCATTTCATTCACTTAAGTAGACTATTGGCTACTAACAGGTGGCTAGAATGAAGGTTCACATACGAGATCAAGTGAAAGATTCGACTGAGAATTTATGAGATCTAATCAAAGACTCAAATTGGAAGGGATTTGTTTCATTTTTTAATGAGATTGACATGGGAAAAGAACCATGCTCATGACACCTTGTTTCCTTTTTAACGAGATTGACACAAGAAAAGAAACTCTACTCATAGGGACCTATTTCATTTTTTAACGAGGTTGACATAGTAAAAGAACTATCCTCATGGGAACCTATTTCATTTTTTAATGAGTTTGACATTGTAAAAGAAATATCTGTTACATAGTATTTTGTCACACCTCCCGCACTTCCCTATGACATACCCCGAAGTTCCTGAAACATGGAAATCATGCAGTGTACCTATCCAAATATGCAGCTTAGGTCCTCCCTAAAACACTGATGAAAAATGCCTTGAGATTCCCTGAAGAAAAGGGCTCTAAAGCCCTAATTTGAGGATCATCACTCCCCTGACATTGGAAACCCGTGTTGGTCGCTAGCTGCACTTCACTAGCCTCACGCTGCCAAAATTCTTTTGGCTGGGATACGCATGATGATCCCTAAAAGGCAGGTTTTCCCAAAGATGACAAGAAGCTTTGTGATCTAAAGGCTTCTAGAATGATGAGATGGAGGTTGTTCGGTGTGGATGTAGTTGAATTCTCCCAATATTTCCCTTTGATCTTATCCCTATGAGCTACCTCCTTGAGATGAGGGCCTTCTCCTATCTTTGGATAGATCCTAACTCCCTTTCCCTACCTATATATTCATCCTCTCCCATTCCTAAATGGTTGGTCTTTGGTTATTTGCACCTTCATGCTGAGAGTGTTCCTACATGCTACTCATTTGGCTTGGAGAAGGAGTGCTTAGAGAGCTTGAGCTTGGACTTGGACATTCACTCAAGGAGAGATTATTGACATCAAGGTTTGGTTGTATGCTTCCTCCTTTATTCTATTAATATATACAACTACTGGTTCACTTTCCATAAATGTGTGTGTTAATGCATCATTTATCTTAATGCTCCTTGATCTGTTAAGTAGGTTACTTTTGATTATGCATTCAAATGTTGTGATCAGTAGGACTGATCCTATGGTGCAAGTGATTCAAGGTATTTAACAAAGGAGGACATTATAGCATTAGAATGAGGTAGGCCATCTTCCTCTTCTCTCATTTCAATTGTAGTTTAGGAAAGTGTCTTGTATATTGTCATGTAGGTTGCTAGTCCCACTCATTGGGCTAGAGGGATCGTCTTTGTCTATAGAGAGGATTTGCCTAGACAATAAAATGGAAACTCCGCTAAGGAAATTATAACTCTTTCCATCCATTCCTTTGATTAGTTTGACCAACCATCAATTTCTCAGCTTCTATGTATCAGTATGGGTTTATACCATCACTAATTACTCCCTTAGAGTGTTAAGTCTGGATTGTTTCCTATAATCTTTTTTTGTTTTTTCCCATATTCCTCACTCAGTGCTAGTTATATCAGTGATAGTCACCCTGCCAGCATGTGTTTTTACCTGCACAGACACGCTGAAATCCATGTTTCCCACTGTTTTCTCGCGTTGAAAATAATCAATACTTTTTCTATATAAAGTAGTGATGATGACTCTGACCAACGCAGGTTTGGCTATGCAAAGTAGCGTTGATAACCCAATCATCACGGGTTTTGTTATCTAAAGTAGTGCTGATCCTTGAATGTGATAATTTTTAAGGTTTCTTCCTTAGGATGTAGTGTGGCTTGGCCCCTAGGTCTTTTTCCATCCTGTATGCTTAGATTTGTCTGCTCTTTGATTGATTGTCTTGATTAATTTGAAAAAAAATTCTCATTGGCTTCGAAGTGAAATCTGACTGAGTTCTAGGGTTTTTGGTCAATTGGTCATTGCTTTTTTCTTGTTGGTGTCATTGAGATGTTGGTTTTTCTAATTGATTGAGTGTTGTTTTTTGTGGAAATCATTGAAAAAATCATTGTGCATTTGTTATAGCTTGTTTTTCAAAATTTACTTTTCATGAAAATGCATTATATTAGTTGCATTGAAAAGTTATTTTTTGATATTCATCATTGAAAATAGATCACAATTTTTAGTGATTGAAAGCTAAAAACTATATTAGGTGCATTAAATGATTCAAAACTAAAAGAAAAGCATTATTCATATAAGTGCATATTAGTAAAGTAAAAATCATTTTCTTTCGAAAATTTGCATTTAAGATAGTGAAAAGTGGAAATCATTTTTACTTTTGGCATTGCATTTGGAATATTAAAGTGAAAGTTAGTGGAAGGCATGTTGCTTGATGCATTTTTTAATGTGTTTCTTCCCTTGGTTAGTCTAGCTTTCATTGAAGTGGAAAATTTCATTTTCTCATATAGTTGCATCATAGATGTTCAGGTGACATCGTTTTGAACCTTAAACCTGAAACTTAATTGAAGATAAACTTAAAATTTACCTCAATTAACCTAAGGATCATTTGGAACTTAACACAAACATTTAGAGGTCTAGGCTAGAGATGTGTTCCGACGTCTATAAACCTAGCAATTGTCGTTAACTGCCTACATTGTATCTTGGGGGTGAAATCTCGTTCTAGTATGGAAGAATATTGAAGGTTCTCCAGTACTTTCAGGTATATTAGAGGCACTTCAGTATGGCAAGTATATGGGAATGATATCACCAAATGATTATGCATTAGACAACACCAACACAGACTTGTTCTCCCCGTACCGTCGCATATATATCGAGAGACCATTAGGTTGCTATCATTTAGCCACAGGTAACTGAGTCTATCACCTTGTCAACATGATACATGGAACACAACATTCATGGAGATTGGCCACCGTACGTTAAGTCCTTGGTTTCGGCTAAGGTGTATATAACGGTTCACGGATACTTGGTAAACCCTTTTTCTAGAATACCCCTTTTTTATTTTGTTTTGTTAATTTCTAAAATCAATTAATTGACCATGGAAAAACATCCTTCCTGTGGAAATACTCCTTAGTAGATATTAGGTTGATAACAATGGCAACATTTCCCGAGTCTACCAACCAAGGAAACCCCCCTAATGGGAATCCTAGTCCTTTTCCTTCTTTTGGAAATGTTTGTGCTCCCTATATGGAAATGTTATCCCTTCTTGGATTAATCATTGGTCTACCAATTTGGTTATTTTCGACCTCAGTGATTCCGAATGTCAAAACTTATCTTCACCCTGTTCTTGCTCTTCACCTGGTGAAAGTCTACATTCTAGTGACCAGGAAGCTAAGAAGAATAAGAAGAAGAGGATGAAGAAGAAGAATCAACACAAGAAAGGGGTTGACCAAACAACTATTGTTACTGATGCAATTAACGAAGAAAAATCTTCCAACTATCCTCATAAAGTAAAATTCCCTTGCATGTTATGTAAGGGTGACCACCTTCTTCGGAATTGTCTTGGTATTCCCAAGGTCTTAGAAGTGTGGTCCATAAGTTCACATCGACCTTTGTCATCAGCCTCCCACGATCATGCTGGTCATAAACCTTCAACTAGTGATAGTAAAGCCTATGGGAAAAAGGGAAAAGTCAAATTTCCCTATAAGTTATGTGAAGGTAATCATCCCATTCACCTTTTTCCTCTTATGGATGAAGCTTCCAAAGAGTTGGAAAACCTTACAGTTTCTCAACCTCGTCTTCCAGTTGGTTATTGAAATATTTCCCCTGATCCATCACTAGTTGATCTAGTGATTGATCAAAATTCATCTTTGGTCAACCCTGCTCTCTCTAAAAGTGAGTCTCGTGAGTCTATTCTTAACCAACCATTGGTTGAGAAACCTATAGAATTTACTCCACCTTCAGTTAACTGAACCTTTCTGGTAGAGAGTGAACCTCATACTGCTCAGTTTCTTCTAGTTTCTACAGTTTCAAATGAACTGGAGGGAAATCCTCCTGTTCCTAAGGTGCATGAGATCATTTCTCCTATTCCCATAGTGCAAGAGGGTATTTTTCATGTTCCTACACACCCCCTCCAAGTAGTTTAGTTGCTTCTTTTGATTGGAGTCGACTGGAAGGATATCATCTTCCATCTTATGTGCCTTTCCAAATTATAGTACATGCTTACCATATGACTATATCTAGCATAGTCATAGACGAGGGTGCATATGTTAGCATCCTATCCTCAACTGCTTGGCAAGCTTTAGGTTCTTCTCAGCTTGTCCCCGTCACCTAGGATGTATTAGCTTTGAACAGAGGAAATAGTCAACCATTAGAGATCCTTCCTAAGTTACCTACTACTTTGGGAAGAAAGATTGCCTATATAGATGTGATGGTTTTCCAAGGCCCTTTATATTTTAATATACTCCTTGCCCGTGACTATGTTTACATCATGGGAGCTCTTGTTTCCTCCCTCTTCCGAGTAATGTGTTTCCTGCATGAAGGAAACATTGTGATTATTGATTAGCTTATGTTCATTAGTCCTTAATCAACTCCCCATCAACCATCCTCCCTAAATGGTTCTTATATGCAAGCAGTCTAACCCCCATTGCAATTTAATTATGTGGCCACATGTTCCATGCCCACATCTACTGATGATCTAGTAGGTGATGTAGTACGCCATGTACTGGGGGCATTGGAGCCCGATTTTTCCATTGGATCCCTAGACATGTATCCCTTCCAGAGTGTTTTTCTCCCATCTAATGAAAACCTATTGGAAGCCATGGCCTCTTTTGGTCTGTGATCAAGGTATTTGGAGCAGGGTTCTCTATCTTGTGTCAAGCTCCTTAAAAAATGAAACAAGGACCATGAGAAAAGTTCTTTCACTTGTGTCAAGCTCATTAAAAAATGAAACAAGGTGTCTTGAGCATGGTTATTTTCTTGTGTCAGGATCATTAAAAAATGAAACAAATCCCCTTCCAATTCAAGTCTTTGATTAGATCTCGTAAAATCCTAGTCGAGTCTTTCACTTGATCTCGTAAGTAAACCTTCATTCCATCCACCTATTAGTAACCAGTAGTCTACTTATTTGAATGAAATGAATATTGGGGGGAATGTACCTCGAATTGATTCATTATGCTAGGGGCATGCAAAATCATCTCAAGCATACTTTATTTGTTTCATGCTTGTGTAAAAATGAAACCAAATCGAAGCATAGTTTTTCTCATTTTTCAAGCTTGTGAAAATGAAACCATCCTCAACTATACTCAAGCATAGTTTCCCATGTTTCAAGCTTGTGTAAAAAAGAAACCATTCCGACTTTACATCTCATGATTGTTGTTTTTATCAACTGATTTTTGTCAGATGAGCCTTGTTTTTTTCATTCCATCATCACCATATCTTTGGCCAACCATATGCTTTCACTTTGTTGTTTTACCCTTGCTTGAGGAACATCTGTGATGAGTGGTCTTATTAGCGAGCCTCTTGACCTTTACATGTTTTGAGAAGTTCCATCATGATCGAAACCAAATGCTATAATTTTTATACCACTCGTTCCTCCAAGAGGAGTCATCTTTTAGCTCTTTTCTGACTCTTGAAATATGAAAATATTGTCGAGTACTTATCATTTCAAACTCGTTAAAGTAAATGAATTCACATCATCTCAGCATATGTTTACCCATTTTTTGGGTTGGTATTGACTATTTTCGAAAATGGTACACCTTGGTCGACATGGTCACGAGATTCTCTCGAATATTATTTTCTACCTTTTCAGATTTGAGAGACAAATTACGAAAAGGGACATGATGGAGTTTTATTTTTCATCTCTTTTTCAAAATCTCTAAATATGAAAAATACACCGAGTTATTCTTCCATCGGACTCATAAAAATTAAACGACGAAAGACTTATCACCATGACGAGCCTGAGTTTCTCCTTCCTAGGACTCGTAAAACTTACTAGGATGGATTCATTCAAAGAATGAACTTATACGACAAGCATATGGTATCCTCTTCAAGCTTGTGTAAAAATAAAGAGGTACTCACTAGAAATAGTGGGAAAAAGTGAAAGTGAAACATCTCTTGTATAGGCAGCATGTCACTCTTGAATATGACACTCATATGTTTGTCATGTCGGGTTTGGGATATCCTCACTCAGTCACTTGTCCTTCTGGTTTTGGGTGATCCATTTTTCCTCTCATCTGACTATTGCATTTTGTCATCATGACCTTTGGTCTTATGTTGAGTCAATTTTTGCCACACTTAGGAGTCGTGTCATCAATGTTCAAGAGAAGTCCTATATGCAGTCTATTACCTATGCATTGTCTAACTCTTTGCTACAGTTTTGGATCCTACTCATTTCATTCCACTTTATTCCTTGTTTCGTGTCGATGATGGGGGAATCATCATGGCCCTCTGTTGATGCCTCGAAAATCGCTGCAACAACATCGGGGATAACCACCCGGTCCGGACCTTAGTACAGCTCCTTTTCCGTTTGGAATAGTGGCTCCGACTGGGGATAATGGGACCAGTTTCCCAAAAGAAGATAAACGGGATGAATGGATGATTTATAAACTAAGCTAGCGGTAAACGAATAACTAAACTATTAACAAGAATACAAGAACCATAACCTATCCCGGGAATCTATTGAACTTTAAAGTGCAGCGTTTAATGGTCTGTGTCTAAAGACAGGCATATAGATGACTCCATCGATCAGACATAGATATTAATTCATTTAAGATTACTATGCCTAAATAGTTAAGCAAAGCGATTAAAGCAGTATTACTACACTTATCATTTATATTATCGACACATACATGATTAAAAGATAAGCATACCATAAAACATCCAATAGTGGAAGGAATATAGAACTATTGTTAAAACATATGCATGCAATCAACAATAGCAAGGATAATCAAATAACAATTCACATAACAGGAATGAATTCATACATAGATAGAAATACCATATGAGCTGCTTTGACACTCCCGATATCAATCGCTACTTATAATTCTTTCTTCAACGCAGAAACATTCACAACAAAGACAATAGTGCACAATTGCATAAAGAGCCTCCTTGTTGAATTAAGAAAAACTAGTCCAGTTTCATAAAAGAATATTGACTGAAGCACAATAGTGCAAACTTCAGTCTTTAAGTCTGGTACAAAACTTTACGACCCTTTCCAAAACAATGAAAGGGTCTATAAATACTAAATTAATCTAAATATCTATTAAACTGAAATCCTACTAAATTGGTATCAATAAATCTTGATCCTATTTCCCTCAGCGATCTGGCAATCGGCGGCATGATTCATCAAGTAGGATGCTTGCCTTTAAATCTGAGCTGACTTATCGCAAGCATTGGCTCTACTTCAGGAGGTTTGTTGAGGCGCGAACTGAGCTGGGCGGCATAGGTGGCATCCTGAATATTGGGAATTATATACCCGGTCGCATCTGTTAGGCACTTAAGGGCGGCTCTCTGTGTATGCGGCTTTACCAGGAAGAGCCAATATGCTTCCATAGTTAAACTATTAATCCCAGTGATTAATCTCCCCTTTTCCTCTAAATCAGGATAGCATGATTGTTCCAATGTGTTTGTTGTTGTCATCTTTCCTGGTGTACATTGGGAAATCATATTTGCTAAGTAGAGAGTGTTGTTAACTAGATCAACTAGATTGCTGGAAGTTGATTTACATCTTGAAGCCACCCTCTCCGCTTTCATCACCTGAGTGTGCCATTCTGTGAAGAGTATATCTTTATGTGTTTCTAGGATCCTGGGCAAATTTGCTGCTTTCCCTTGATCAGAATCTTGCCAGTCAAGATATGCGGTTATGATCTCTTCGGCTTGGTCTAACTCATTCCTGGCTTTCTCTACCTGCTGATTTATGGATGTCATTAGCTCACACAATGGCTCTACCTGAGCGATTTGTTGACATAGGAGCCTAATTTGGGATATTAATGCAGTGTTTATTTGCACTGCTTCTGCTCTGAATTCACCCACTTGTTGAGCGCCCTTTATCTTTTCAAGCTGCGATGACAATTGAGCGATTTGCTCATCTTTTGTTTTCATCATCTGCTCGTTTGCTGCCCTCAATTGTGCCAATGCCTTCGATAATTCCTTCTGTTTCTGGATCGCGCTTTGGTCGACCCTTTGCTTTTCTACCTGCAATTGCTGAGTTAATTGACTGTTCACTTGTTGTTGTGTCAATAACTGCTGCTCCGCCTGCTCTGCCTTCTGCTTTGATTCAGCCAACTCTGCTTGTAATGCGAAAATTTGTTGGTCCTTAGTCTTTAGTAGAAGACTTACCTCTGATGCCTTGTCGATTGTCGCTGCCGAATAGGCTCCCGCATACTGTGACAATTTTGTTAGGTCATCGGAGGGGTCGAATTCCTCCTTCCAAACCACGCTACCCGTTACAGTTTGTTCTGGAAAAAGGGGAGGTTGATCAATCTTCCTCCTTTTCCTTTGTCTTTTTACCACTTCCTTATGCCTCGGGCTGTAGAAAACATCCAGGGGAGGGATATCTTCTACCTGGAGAATGATTTGGTCGGAGGGGTCTTTTGGTATTATCTCAACATCCTTGGAAATGGGTGGGCCGCTGGTTCCACTTAGAACCTGAGGTGAAGTGATGTCATGTGTATCGTTTGTCTTGGAAGTGTCTGTATCCTTGGAACATTCCAACACACTGATGATAGAGTCAAATTGCTTCCACTCCTGAAGCAATTTAGGGTCAATATTAGTATCTATATTGACATCAATGGTGGTTTGTTTTTCCTTTTCAGCTTGGGACTCCTTCCTCACTTTTTCCTGCTCTCTCTTCTGCTGTTCCTCTTGTTCTTTCTTTTGCCTTTCCTCTTGCTCTTTCTTTTGTTGCTCTTCCTGTGCTCTCTTCTGCCTTTCTTCTTTTTCTTTTCTCTGCCTTTCCTCTTGTTCCTTTTTATGATCCGTTGTTACAACCAGAGGTTCCTTTGACTGTTGCCGAACAGGCTCGCTTGATGATGTCGCCGGGGTTGTTGCTAGTAAATCTAGAGGCAGAGTTTGCAACCTCTGTTCTCTAAGCTTATTAAACTCAGTCAGCCCTTCATCATTATATTTCATTCGAGCGAATTCTTTAGCCTGACCTATTGTTTCGGCTGAAACGAATAGGTCGTCAAACATATCTTCTTTGTGCTCAAATTTTGTCAATTTAACCTGTTCTAGTGCATTGTAGGCAACTTTCTTTGGATCATATGGCCTATTTGGGATAGTCGCCAGAGTTAAGGATTGAATCTTTGTGGCTTCATTTTCTGCATGTTTGAGATCATGCAGAGTATAGACACCACACCTCAAGGGAAAAGAGGGCCAGCCTTGCTTCTTATTCTTCTTGAGCGTTTGTGTAACACTCTCGGAAATGATTTGGTAAGAAATTTCCCTCGCTAGAAGTTTATCTGGTATGTACAGAGGGAGGACATGGGGTCTGGCTTGGCTGCCGAAAACTCTTATGTAGGTAAACCTCTCCTCTCCAAACCATCTACCTATTCGGGTTAAATCAAATCCGGCTTGATAAGAAATCTTGGGAGCAGGTCTATCAAAAATGGAATAATGAATAGGCAACATAAAACCATTACAGACTTGGTATAGATGATGTTTATAAGAAGATTTCCACAATTTCTGGTGATATATATGAATGGGCGAGGGGTCTTGTGTAGTCCACCTTTAGCTGAGTACGGGGAATTCAGAATTATAACAGAGGGTGTCTAGAATATAGGCACTGTAGTAAAAGGGGGGAATTATTCTTTCAGAAATCCAGGTCTTGCTTCTAAACTCGAGCACAGCTTGTGCTAGTTTGTCAGAAAGGATAGTGGCCCAATCCATAATAATACTGTTTACTACTGCCTCCATTAGAGGAACCATTTCTATGGTAAAATTAGCAGAGTCATGCAATCCCCATAATCTACACATCATTATTCCCGCATAGCAATAAGGAGAAGCCAGAGAATCAACCGAGTACTTACCGGAAGATTCGTGTTTGTGTTTGGCTGGATTTTGTCTCCAATCCCGGATGGGTTCGGATTCAACTTCATTATCGCTTGCAAACTTCTCCAGGAACGCTTTATTATATATCTTCTCCGGCTCGGGCAAATGATACATTTGCCTTAAATCATCCGCCTTGAATGATCCGAAAATCCTCCCATCTCTGGTGCTGAAAGTTCTGTCCAAGATTGGGATTTCTTCAATCACCCATCGCACAACGTCTGTGTATGGCAGAATTTTCTCCCTGGCCGCTATTCTGTGAAGGAAAGAGTCGGCTAAATCCTTGAGAGTACTCTCAGACTTCCGAAGTAAATCCACACTAGCTTCTGTTACTATCTTTACTGGTTCTTCGGCTTCAATTAGGTTGTAAGTGCCTTGCCAAGTAACTCTGGTGAGACCCGTGCATGTAGTATCAGGTATTAAGCCCTTCTTCTTGTCCACGACAGCTTGTCCTACAGCTGGTGTAGTGGAAGCGCCTGCGGTCTTTTTAGATTTCTTCCCCATCTTGTTTGAGCTTCCTTCTATGGATGAATTCTGCACAGCGGCGAAAATAAATGTAACACAGAGATATGCTAATGAAAATCCAATATGGGAAAGATATATCGATCAAAGCGTGCTGAGAGATTAACTCTTAAAAATGGCTGCGGATCCAATCCATGGGAAGATCTTATAGATACATTAAATGGCTGTTTAAGGCCTGCCACCCCTTAAATGCTCATTACACGATTATTCGGCTGAATGACTCACTTAAGTGTGCTATGGATATTTTGGCAGTTGAGTGCAGGTGATGGATTATTTAAGAGATCAAACTTTAAATACGAATGGATCATAATATCCCTCCATTTAACGGCTTTTTCGAAATCCGCGCTATATCACAATCGGGCATCGGGAACACTTTAAATCTTTATGTTGACAATTTTGAAACGCCGATCGCTGATAGCGATATCGCATCACATCGGGAGAATAGGTGTTATATAAACATACGGATAGCATACCCCCGACCGCCGATAGCGAAATCGCATCGCATCAGGGGTAGAATCTGGGCGCCTTATTATTATACATGGGATATTGCCGATTGCCGATTGCGAAATCGCATCGGACCGGGGTGAATGACTTAAGGTGCTTAGCCTGCATATAAAGTATCGCCGATTGCGCATCGCATCGGGGCTTATGTCATGGGGGCATTTTAAAATGTGTATAGAGTATTGCCGATAGCCGATTGCGAAATCGCATCGGCGGGATCCCATATGTCACTTATTTGCGTTTTCTATGTCATTGCGATATGCGATCTTGCGATCGCTTTATTGCAATGATAAAAGATTGTTATATTTGATTCAATATGGGTTTTTCAAAAGGTTTTATATAATGCCTTCATTTGGTTTGCGGACCTTTTACAAATAATGCAATATTGATACCAATTGACTTCTAAAGGGACCCATTTCATATAATAATTTTGTAAATAAAATGTTATGAAATGGGGGGTTGTTGTGGAGCACAACAATTGGCGATTCGCTGGAAGAAACATTTATCTCTGAAAAGTATAAAAATACTTAAACTTTTTCAAAAATAGAATTCTAATCAAAGGGGAAAATTCTAATATAACTAGGTATATATGCATTCCAAGTGAAATGAATCTATTTTTGCTAATTTCCTCTCTTTTTTAAGAAAATAGATACATTCTAAGTTTTAAATAAGCCTCTATGGGTTTATAATGATAAAACAGAAAACTTCTCCAAATCAGCTTTTAAAGTGAACTCGTCTGTCATAGGTAGAGCCTCTGCTGCCAGCAAACGTTCATAGTTTCGACAGGGATACCTTTTAACCATGTTATTGTCCATTGTTCCATCCAATTAAGAGTGCGATTAACAGAATGAATTCAAAACATGTTTTCATATTTTGTATTTCATTTCCTTTTCTGTTGTTGATAAGATAAAAAGCCATTGTCCTGGTTTGGTGGCCAGCTGTTGACAATGCCATTCACTGGTAGTAGTCTAACTGAACAAGCTGGCTCGTGATGAGACCCCTTGTCTTGTAATTTCAAGCCATTACCCTGTTTTGGTATGCAGTATTGGTAATGTCAGTTAAACTATTTCCCTATGAACATGGTAAGCAAGCTTTCAATAAGACCTCTTATCTTTAATATCAGATATTTTAGAATTACACTCTGAGTAATCATAAACTTTATTGAATGGGATGAACAATTTTCTCCTTAAGAGTTAATGGATGACAGGGTAAGAGTTGAAGATGCTGAAATTGGATTGGCTTCTATCTTGATATTGATAACCTTTTGAGACCAATTTGAAAACAGAGAATGATTTACAATACTTTTAAACTTTGAAAGGAGTTCACAAAACTTGAACTGTAGTTTCAGAATACAATGATACCTAATTTCCTAGAAATTATCCCTTTTGGTTAAGAGTTCTATTATTTTAAAAGCAAATATCGCTGCACTCCTATAGATCAAATTTTCAAACACAGCAAAGGTCAATAGTAGATACCTCACAACATTATTTTCTGCAAATCCTACAAACTACAAGAATCTATCAAACTAGAAGGAGAAGGGGTTACCTCCTCAATTAAAGAATTTCTTGAAGATAAGGCCATTAACAGGGAGAGAATGTCTCAACCCTGATAAGTCTTGTAATATAAAGGTCGAATGGCCTATCTTTTCACAGATCTGAAACAGTCCAAGCCACATCTTTTGGAACTTGGTATGTTTACCCTTATCCTCATGGGCTTTGTCCCATTTCAGAACTAAATCACCGACTTGGAATTGTTTTGAACCGGATGAGACTGAATCAAAAGCTGCCTTAACGACTTGCTGATGTTTGGCATGAATAACCCTGGCTTTTTCTCTTTCCTCTTCTAATTTTAGAATTTGGTCATGTCTAAGCTGAATAGAAGAGGAAGGACTTTCCTCAATGAACTGCACTAGGGCTAAAGAAGGAAGAACAAGATTTGTGGGTAGTACTGCTTCTTTTCCATACACAAGATTGAACGGAGAAGATCCTATAGAAGCTTTTTGTGTTATCCTATCAGCCCATAATGCAAACACTAAAGATTTGTGCCAGTTTTTATGATTTTGCTCTATAGTTCGCTTAATAATTTTGATCAGATTCTTATTAGTAGATTCTGCTAAGCCATTACCCTGGGGATAGTAATTAGCAGAATATTTTAATTTAAATCCTCTTTTAATAGCGAAATCAAACATAGCATTGCCTGAAAAGTAAGATGCATTATAAAAAACAAGAGCATTTGGGACACCAAACCTGGTAATGATGAATTGATCTATGAATTCAATGATTGCTTCAGAATTTGCTGTCTTTAAAGGGATTGCCTCCACCCACTTAGTAAAATAATCGGTAGCGGTAAGGATATACTTATGATGTTTGGAAGATGGTGGAGTAATCTCCCCAATGATGTCCAATCCCCATTGCTCAAATGGTTGTTCAATGTTGACTGGTTGCAGAGGAAAAGCTGATTTACGTTGTCTTCCACTAGAAGTTTGACAATTGAGGCATTTCCTTACATACTCGTGGGCATCTTTAAACAGAGTAGGCCAATAGTAACCAGCATGAATAATTTTGTGAGCTGTTGTATCAGCTCCAAAATGTCCTCTCGCTGGTCCATCATGTAACTCCTGCAAAACCTTTTGTGCTTCAGTTTTCTCAAGGCATCTCAATAAGATGGAATCATAATTCTGCTTAAAAAGCACGTCATCGATAATTGTGAAATTCTTTGCTTTTAGCCTAAGGGCCATTTTGTTTTTATAAGACAGGTTTGGAGGAGCATAACCATTCTTCAAATAAAAGATTAAATCTGCATATTGAGATTGAGAATCAGTGGCACTTATCTAGTTGATTTCTTCAATTTGACTTGTATCGCCTGATTCTGGAATGTTGGATGCTCCTGCCAATATTCTGCAAAAACCTTGACCCCTGACAATCTTTGCTGGTTTAATTTCTAAGTCATATTCTTGAAGCGCTGTGACCCAATTTGCCCTTTTTTCACCCAGTTCTTTTTGGATTAATAGTTGCCTAACTGCAGGGAAAGGAACTATCACTTTTGTGTGGGTTTTCAAAAGGAAGGGTCTATAATGCTTGACTGCTTTAAATACAGCAAAGGCTTGTTTTTCTACATCGGAGTAATTCAATTCAGCACCCTGAAGATTTGAGCTAAAAAACGAAATGGGTGCTTCCAAATTGTGATCATTTAGTTGCGTGAGTACTGCAGCATAAGACAAGTCAGATGCAATGGTATACAATGTAAAATGATTAGAAAAATTTGGAGTATTCAAGGCTGGGGCATTGATTATTGATTGCTTGATTAGATCAAAAGCTTCCTTTTCTGCTGATCCCCACTTAAAGACTGAATTCTTCTTAATCATTGTTTGAAGTGGCAAAATAATTTGAGAAAAATCTGGAACAAATCTTTTAACAAAATTGATCTGGCCTAAAAATGACTGCATCGATATTTTATTGTGTGGGAAAGGGATTTCAGAGATTTCTTTGATCCGATCAGGATCAATATAAATGCCATCTTTGGACACAATAAATCCCAAGAGCTTTCCTTGATCAAGAGCAAAGAAATACTTTTTAGGGTTAAGAGAAATACCATATCTTTTGCAACGCTGAAAAATTTGATTTAGATCATGCAAATGATTATACCTCTCCTTAGAGAATACAGTAATATCGTCTAGATAGACAACTACTGTTCTATTAATTAACCCTCTAAAAGCTATATCCATAGCTCTTTGGAATGTCGCTCCTGCATTTATAAGTCCGAAAGGCATTTTCTGATATGCATACGTTCCCCATTTTGTTCTGAATGTAGTTTTAAGCTGGTCATCAGGATGAACCAGAACTTAGTTATATCCTGAGAAACCATCAAGAAAGGACATCAATTCAGAGCCTGCTACTGATTGGAGTATTTGCTCCATAGTAGGTAATGGGAAATTGTCTTTCAAGCTTGCTTTATTCAAATTTCTGAAATCAATACAAATTCGAATGTCGCCATTTTTCTTTCTGACTGGCACCATATTAGAGACCCAGTTTGAGTGTCGAACAGGAAAAATAATCTTGGCTTTCAAGAGTTTGTTAAGTTTCGATTTTATCTGGCTCTCCAAATTTGGATGTATTTTTCTTAACTTCTGCTAAATCGGTTTCTGATCGAGAAGCATAGGAATGGTATGCTGGATAATGGATGTATCATAAGTCTTCAAATCATCATAATTCCAAGCAAAGACCTGTTTATTTTTCCTTAACAGTTTAATAAATGCCTCCTTCTCTTCCAAGGAAAGTCCTAATCCTAAATTAATATTTTGAGGAGCATGCTCAGTACCTAGATTTATCAATTCGAACCTAAGGGTAGAACTTTGGAGCTTTGCATTAATTACAAGTTTAAACCTGTCTTTGATATCATAAAGATCTTCGAGCTTTACCACTGGCTTAGGAATTGAATTTTCCTGAGGTGTTTCTTTCATTTGTAGATCATGGTCATTTTCCTCAATAATTTGATCATCATAGGACTTTTCAGAAGTTAGAAATTGTAAAATATCCTCATCATGATTGAATACTCTCCAATTAGTGACATTGTCAGGAATTGAAGGCCTAAAAAGCAATTCTACCGAAAATCTATCTGGGCTGTAGTCTTCAGAAGGTAAGAGCTTGGAAGCTACATTAGCTAGGAGATCGGCTACCGAGTTTTGAGACCTGGGAATGGAAGAAATGTTGAATGCAGAAAAGTGCGAGGTAAGTTCCTGTACTAGCGATTGATAATGCTTGAGGTGATTCGAAAGACAATGAATTGCATTCCTCACCTGTTTCACAATAATTTCAGAATCGCCAAATACTTTTAGATATTGCACTTTAAGGTCGATTGCTTTATATAATCCTTGAACTAAAGCTTCATATTCGGCTGTATTATTAGTGCATTCGAATTCTAGCCTACAGGACAGCATTGTCTTTTCTCCTTGTGGGCTAACCAAAATACATCCTGCTCCTGAGCCCTCGCTAGACTTGGACCCATCGAAATATAAAGACCAAAATAAAGAGGTATTAACAAATGTATTTACAGTTTTCTCAGTATCATTGAAACATCTAGACCTATCTGTTTGTGAAAAATTCTCAATCTGAGATGTAAAATGATTAACAGAGAAAGGGGATGGTTGGGCAACAAAGTTACCAAAGAATGACTCTGACGAATAATTCCCCAAAATGTTGTTGTTGAATGCTACCGGCTGGTTTTCTTGCTCAAATTCAGTAACCGTATGGGTCATATGTTTCTCTTGATCGATCCTTATTTGATTTGGCTTGCCCTTGTAGGGAAGCCACATATGCGACCAATCAGTGGAAATATACCCATGCAATTTCTCAGACCAATCCCTGCTCAAAATTAAACCGTAAAATTCAGGTATATCAGCTATTAGGATATCAATCCTCTGTACTATTCTTGGATCAGCAGATAACCTAATGGTTACAGAATTAATTTCTCCTAAAACCTGTACTTTGGTCCTGTCCAACTGTACAATATGAATAGTAGACTTTTGGGGTTCTATGTTCAGTTTAGAACAAACTGAAGCTGGCATTATGTTAGATGATGCCCCTGAGTCAATTAAACAGTTGTGCAAGTTTCTGTTGTAAATCTCATAGGTTAGAAGGAAAGGTGGAGTGTGAGAATTTGATCTATCTCCAATCAAAACTGAATCGGTAGCTTCAACCATTCCTGGAGGAGGTTGGCCTGAATCATTAGCAGCTTTTGCACTGGGAAGAGGTGTAGAAGGAACAGCATTCAATTCCTTAAGAAGTAATTTCTGCTGATGCTTTAATTTACTAAGTTCAAACATAGTAATGTTTGCTTTAGTTTTCTTCATGTCATCAACAATATTATACTCCATTGAATCTGATACCACTAATGTTTTAGATGTTGAAGGAGTGTTAGAAGTTGAAGGCTGGTTCTGGGGAATAGCTGCAGGTGATTTCTTAGCAGGCATTTTTTCTTTAGTTGTAGCGGCACCAGCACTCCTTTTCTTGGATGTTACTTGAACGGGCTCGGGAGTACTTTTGCTTCTAGTAGTAACCGGGAATGCTTCTTCTTCGTTGTCGGTATCGGAGTTGGGGAGTATAAAATCCCACATTCCATGACATTCTACTACTTCTTCTTCATCGCTAGTTTGTGAAATCGATTCCTCTTCCTCTTCTTCTTGTTCTGAATCAGCATTAGATATGACATTTGGTGGCTTTGATTCATTTTTCTTAAAAGTTCTAAAGGGTCTTTTGGTTGATGTCTCAGCTACCTGTTTCTTTATTTCAACCATTTCATTTGATAACGTTTTTAAGACCTTTTGCAAACCTTCCATGTCGTATGGGTCTTTTGGGGTTTTCTTTCTTGAGTCATCTTTGAAAGAGACTTTTTTGGCTTTTCTGTCTTCCAGAGCAGCTTTCTTCTCTAGAGCATTGATGCGTTTTTCCACAGCAAGTGCTTCTCTCATATTTTCAGCTAAGGTAGGCTTCCCAGCCCTGTCTACAAAAATAGCTATATTGGCAGGTAGGGCGGTGATATACCATTCGCTCCGAATTTGTTCGCTTGGTTTGGAGGCTGTAGGGATTTTATTTAGGAGTTTATTGAAGCGTGCATTAAATTCCTTTATTGGTTCTCTATGCTCTATTCTTAGATTGGAGAGATCATTTATTAAAGTTGCCAAAGACCTATCATCTCCATATTTGGTAAGAAACTGCTCTTGGCAAGTGTTCCAACTGGTAATGGAACCAGAGGGTAAAGAGAAATACCAGGATCCTGCTGATCCTTGTAAGGTGTAAGGGAAAAGTCTAACAACAACATCTTGTTCTGTTACTCCTTTCAAGTTGACTGCTAACATGAAATTATTGATGTGTTCCTCAGCTTGGGTTCCATCATTTGGATTAAACTTGGGTAGCCATTTTTCAGGATAATCTGGTAATGGATGCAACGGCGCAGGCATATTGACTGCACCAGGTCTGGTCCATGGATCTGCCATTGTAATAGCAACAGTGGTTGATACTACTGTTGGAATTCCAGATGTATGGGAAGAAAATAATACTGAGGAGTGGGCAGGTTGGGATGTTGAAGCTTCTAATCCCTGGTGAACAACAATATGTAATGGGGGAGTGGATGGTTGACTTTGCAGAGGGGGAGATGCAATGGAGGATATGGATGAAAGCTCTTCACTATCAGATCCTTCAGTATTTTTCTTCACCTTTTTCCTTTTGGGTAAAGGGAACTCAGTGGGTTCAATACCGATCTTTTCGCTCTGAAGTCTGGTGAGAGGGTGAGGTAAATTGAACTGCGAAGTCGTACTGCTTTGTGATACCTCAGATTTCTGTGGTGAAATTGAGAAGCTCTGAAGTTTGTGGATAAGAGACTGGACTTCAGGTGATTCAAGACTTAATTGTTCTGGAGTATGATGGGTTTGAGCAGTGGTAGTTGATTCCTCTTCTTCTTGTTTGGGTACTGGAGAACCAGTATGCAAATAGGAAGATCGAGGGGATTCGGAGGGAGAATTACTCTTAGAATGGCTTATAGGTTTTGGCTTATGTGCCATTCACAGTCGATGGCCCTCCTTCTAGCGCCAAAAATGTTGATGCCTCGAAAATCGCTGCAACAACATTGGGGATAACCACCCGGTCCGGACCTTAGTACAGCTCCTTTTCCGTTTGGAATAGTGGCTCCGACTGGGGATAATGGGACCAGTTTCCCAAAAGTAGATAAATGGGATGAATGGATGATTTATAAACTAAGCTAGCGGTAAACGAATAACTAAACTATTAACAAGAATACAAGAACTATAACCTATCCCGGGAATCTATTGAACTTTAAAGTGCAGCGTTTAATGGTCTGTGTCTAAAGACAGGCATATAGATGACTCCATCGATCAGACATAGATATTAATTCATTTAAGATTACTGTGCCTAAATAGTTAAGCAAAGCGATTAAAGCAGTATTACTACACTCATCATTTATATTATCGACACATACATGATTAAAAGATAAGCATACCATAAAACATCCAATAGTGGAAGGAATATAGAACTGTTGTTAAAACATATGCATGCAATCAACAATAGCAAGGATAATCAAATAACAATTCACATAACAGGAATGAATTCAGACATAGATAGAAATACCATATGAGCTGCTTTGACACTCCCGATATCAATCGCTACTTGTAATTCTTTCTTCAACGCAGAAACATTCACAACAAAGACAATAGTGCACAATTGCATAAAAAGCCTCCTTGTTGAATTAAGAAAAACTGGTCCAGTTTCATAAAAGAATATTGACTGAAGCACAATAGTGCAAACTTCAGTCTTTAAGTCTGGTACAAAACTTTACGACCCTTTCCAAAACAATGAAAGGGTCTATAAATACTAAATTAATCTAAATATCTATTAAACTGAAATCCTACTAAATTGGTATCAATAAATCTTGATCCTATTTCCCTCAGCGATCTGGCAATCGGCGGCATGATTCATCAAGTAGGCTGCTTGCCTTTAAATCTGAGCTGACTTATCGCAAGCATTGGCTCTACTTCAGGAGGTTTGTTGAGGTGCGAACTGAGCTGGGCGGCATAGGTGGCATCCTGAATATCAGGAATTATATACCCGATCGCATCTGTTAGGCACTTAAGGGCGGCTCTCTGTGTATGCGGCTTTACCAGGAAGAGCCAATATGCTTCCATAGTTAAACTATCAATCCCAGCGATTAATCTCCCCTTTTCCTCTAAATCAGGATAGCATGATTGTTCCAATGTGTTTGTTGTTGTCATCTTTCCTGGTGTACATTGGGAAATCATATTTGCTAAGTAGAGAGTGTTGTTAACTAGATCAACTAGATTGCTGGAAGTTGATTTACATCTTGAAGCCGCCCTCTCCGCTTTCATCACCTGAGTGTGCCATTCTGTGAAGAGTATACCTTTATGTGTTTCTAGGATCCTGGGCAAATTTGCTGCTTTCCCTTGATCAGAATCTTGCCAGTCAAGATATGTGGTTATGATCTCTTCGGCTTGGTCTAACTCATTCCTGGCTTTCTCTACCTGCTGATTTATGGATGTCGTTAGCTCACACAATGGCTCTGCCTGAGCAATTTGTTGACATAGGAGCCTAATTTGGGATATTAATGTAGTGTTTATTTGCACTGCTTCTGCTCTGAATTCACCCACTTGTTGAGCACCCTTTATCTTTTCGAGCTGCGATGACAATTGAGCGATTTGCTCATCTTTTGTTTTCATCATCTGCTCGTTTGCTGCCCTCAATTGTGCCAATGCCTCCGATAATTCCTTTTGTTTCTGGATCGCGCTTTGGTCGACCCTTTACTTTTCTGCCTGCAATTGCTGAGTTAATTGATTGTTCACTTGTTGTTGTGTCGACAACTGCTGCTCCGCCTGCTCTGCCTTCTGCTTTGATTCAGCCAACTCTGCTTGTAATGCGAAAATTTGTTGGTCCTTAGTCTTTAGTAGAAGACTTACCTCCGATGCCTTGTCGATTGTCGTTGCCGAATAGGCTCCCGCATACTGTGACAGTTTTGTTAGGTCATCGGAGGGGTCGCATTCCTCCTTCCAAACCACGCTTGCCCGTTACAGTTTGTTCTGGAAAAAGGGGAGGTTGATCAATCTTCCTCCTTTTCCTTTGTCTTTTTACCACTGCCTTATGCCTCGGGCTGTAGAAAACATCCAGGGGAGGGATATCTTCTACCTGGAGAATGATTTGGTCGGAGGGGTCTTTTGGTATTATCTCAACATCCTTGGAAATGGGTGGGCCGCTGGTTCCACTTAGAACCTGAGGTGAAGTGATGTCCTGTGTATCGTTTGTCTTGGAAGTGTCTGTATCCTTGGAACATTCCAACCCACTGATGATAGAGTCAAATTGCTTCCACTCCTGAAGCAATTTAGGGTCAATATTAGTATCTATATTGACATCAATGGTGGTTTGTTTTTCCTTTTCAGCTTGGGACTCCTTCCTCACTTTTTCCTACTCTCTCTTCTGCTATTCCTCTTGTTCTTTCTTTTGCCTTTCCTCTTGCTCTTTCTTTTGTTGCTCTTCCTGTGCTCTCTTCTGCCTTTCTTCTTTTTCTTTTCTCTGCCTTTCCTCCTGTTCCTTTTTATGATCCGTTTTTACAACCGGAGGTTCCTTTGACTGTTGCCGAACAGGCTCGCTTGATGATGTCGCCGGGGTTTTTGCTAGTAAATCTAGAGGCAGAGTTTGCAACCTCTGTTCTCTAAGCTTATTAAACTCAGTTAGCCCTTCATCATTATATTTCATTCGAGCGAATTCTTTAGCCTGACCTATTGTTTCGGCTGAAACGAATAGGTCGTCAAACATATCTTCTTTGTGCTCAAATTTTGTCAATTTGGCCTGTTCTAGTGCATTGTAGGCAACTTTCTTTGGATCATATGGCCTATTTGGGATAGTCGCCAGAGTTAAGGATTGAATCTTTGTGGCTTCCTTTTCTGCATGTTTGAGATCATGCAGAGTATAGACACCACACCTCAAGGGAAAAGAGGGCCAGCCTTGCTTCTTATTCTTCTTGAGCGTTTGTGTAACACTCTCGGAAATGATTTGGTAAGAAATTTCCCTCGCTAGAAGTCTATCTGGTATGTACAGAGGGAGGACATGGGGTCTGGCTTGGCTGCCGAAAACTCTTATGTAGGTAAACCTCTCCTCTCCAAACCATCTACCTATTCGGGTTAAATCAAATCCGGCTTGATAAGAAATCTTGGGAGCAGGTCTATCAAAAATGGAATAATGAATAGGCAACATAAAACCATTACAGACTTGGTATAGATGATGTTTATAAGAAGATTTCCACAATTTCTGGTGATATATATGAATGGGCGAGGGGTCTTGTGCAGTCCACCTCCAGCCGAGTACAGGGAATTTAGAATTATAACAGAGGGTGTCTAGAATATAGGCACTGTAGTAAAAGGGGGGATTATTCTTTCAGAAATCCGGTCTTGCTTCTAAACTCGAGCACAGCTTGTGCTAGTTTGTCAGAAAGGATAGTGGCCCAATCCATAATTATACTGTTTACTGCTGCCTCCATTAGAGGAACCATTTCTATGGTAAAATTAGCAGAGTCATGCAATCCCCATAATCTACACATCATTATTCCCGCATAGCAATAAGGAGAAGCCAGAGAATCAACCGAGTACTTACCGGAAGATTCGTGTTTGTGTTTGGCTGGATTTTGTCTCCAATCCCGGATGGGTTCGGATTCAACTTCATTATCGCTTGCAAACTTCTCCAGGAACGATTTATTATATATCTTCTCTGGTTCGGGCAAATGATACATTTTCCTTAAATCATCCGCCTTGAATGATCCGAAAATCCTCCCATCTCTGGTGCTAAAAGTTCTGTCCAAGATTGGGATTTCTTCAATCGCCCATCGCACAACGTCTGTGTATGGGAGAATTTTCTCCCTGGCCGCTATTCTGTGAAGGAAAGAGTCAGCTAAATCCTTGAGAGTACTCTCAGACTTCCGAAGTAAATCCACACTAGCTTCTGTTACTATCTTTACTGGTTCTTCGGCTTCAATTAGGTTGTAAGTGCCTTGCCAAGTAACTCTGGTGAGACCCGTGCATGTAGTATCAGATATTAAGCCCTTCTTCTTATCCACGACAGCTTGTCTTGCAACTGGTGTAGTGGAAGCGCCTGCGGTCTTTTTAGATTTCTTCCCCATCTTGTTTGAGCTTCCTTCTATGGATGAATTCTGCACAGCGGCGAAAATAGACGTAACACAGAGATATGCTAATGAAAATCCAATATGGGAAAGATATATCGATCAAAGCGTGCTGAGAGATTAACTCTTAAAAATGGCTGCGGATCCAATCCATGGGAAGATCTTACAGATACATTAAATGGCCGTTTAAGGCCTGCCACCCCTTAAATGCTCATTACACGATTATTCGGCTGAATGACTCGCTTAAGCGTGCTATGGATATTTTGGCACTTGAGTGTAGGTGATGGATTATTTAAGAGATCAAACTTTAAATACGAATGGATCATAATATCCCTCCATTTAACAGCTTTTTCGAAATCCGCGCTATATCGCAATCGGGCATCGGGAACACTTTAAATCTTTATGTTGACAATTTTGAAACGCCGATCGCCGATAGCGATATCGCATCGCATCGGGAGAATAGGTGTTATATAAACATACGGATAGCATACCCCCGACCGCCGATAGCGAAATCGCATCGCATCGGGGGTAGAATCTGGGCGCCTTATTATTATACATGGGATATTGCCGATTGCCGATTGCGAAATCGCATCGGACCGGGGTGAATGACTTAAGGTGCTTAGCCTGCATATAAAGTATCGCCGATTGCGCATCGCATCGGGGCTTATGTCATGGGGGCGTTTTAAAATGTGTATAGAGTATTGCCGATAGCCGATTGCGAAATCGCATCGGCGGGATCCCATATGTCACTTATTTGCGTTTTCTATGTCATTGCGATATGCGATCTTGCGATCGCTTTATCGCAATGATAAAAGATTGTTATATTTGATTCAATATGGGTTTTTCAAAAGGTTTTATATAATGCCTTCATTTGGTTTGCGGACCTTTTACAAATAATGCAATATTGATACCAATTGACTTTTAAAGGGACCCATTTCATATAATAATTTTCTAAATAAAATGTTATTAAATGGGGGGTTGTTGTGGAGCACAACACCCTCCTTTGACGGGTCACTTCTTGTTGACTTTAGCTCATTATCCCTTCAGAGACTCCCTTTTAGTACCTTAGAGTTTGCATGCCTTAATGGCAAGTTCTTCACATCTAACGATAGGTTTTCATCATTGGCCTTCGATCGGATGATTCCACAAGCATTCAAGTTCAGTTTCATTTTTCACATTCACGGATTATACTGTCGTACCTTGAGGGCCATTGTTATTATTGGTGGTTTCTCTCATGTTTGTTAACGGTCCACGTCATTGGCCAGTAATCAGGTGGTTTTCTAGCATGTTCGACTTTGGCACATTCATTCACATGTTAGAATTCGTACTTTGATTGGGTTGGGATGGAGAGCAAGACCCTGAGTTTGATCTGATATGACTCAGGCTACGTGGAGTTATGTATTGTTCATGATTGTACACATGTTTCTTCTATACGGATGGCTATGACCATACCGTCGGACTTTAAATTTATGATGATCCTCCTATATATGGTGGTTGTGTCCATACCTTGGATCTTAGATTTAAAAATGATCCTTCTCATTCATATGGTTGTGCCCATGTCGTAGATATTTTTCATAGTCCTTACTATCTGGATGGCTGCATCCATATAGTGGATTCATTTTTTGATATCAGATATGTATATGTATAAGCGTCCTTGATTTGCAGGCCTCCTGACAATGTTTGTTCTCATCCTTGCAAAAGATCATAAAGCATCTTAGCCATGATTGCCTGTTCTGCCTTCATGCTTTAGGGGGCATATGTTACATAGTATTTTGTCACACCTCCCACACTTCCCTGTGACATACCCTGAAGTGCCTGAAACATGGAAATCATGCAGTGTACCTATCCAGATATGCAGCTTAGATCCTCCCTAAAACACTGATGGAAAAATGCCTTGAGCATCCTCTGAAGAAAAGGGCTCTAAAACCCTAATTTGAGGATCATCGCTCCCCTGACATTGGCAACCTGTGTTATTCGCTAGCTTCACGTCAATAGCCTCACGTTGCCAGCACGATTTTGGCTTGGATACCCATGATGATACCTAAAAGGATAGTTTTCCCAAAGAGGACAAGAAGCTTCGTGATCTAGAGGCTTCCAGAATGACGAGCTAGAGGTTGTTCGGGTGTGGATGTGGTCAAATTCTCCCATTATTTCCCTTTGATATTATCCTTATGAGCTACCTCCTTAAGATCAGGTCCTTCTCCTATCTTTGGATAGATCCTAACTCCCTTTCCCTACCTATATATTCATCCTCTCCCATTCCCAAATGGTTGGTCTTTGACTATTTTCACCCTCATGCTGAGATTGTGCCTACATGCTACTCATTTGGCTCGGAAAAGGAGTGCTTGGAGAGCTTGAGCATGGACTTGGTGTTAGGGTCCAACCCTAACCCCCTTATTTATGTAATAGGATCGAGTCATAGTTATAGTTAAGTAAAGAGTGAACAAAGCCCATATTAATAATTGTAAGTGGTTAACCCGCATTTAATGAAGGGACCACAGTTAGTTGCAAATGGGCCATTGTATTAAATAGATGGTATTAATAAGAACCATGGTGTTGCCCCATGGTATTGCATGTATGAATCCTATATAAAAGTTAGAGACTCCCCTCAAGGAGCAACATGTCTTATTTTGTAATTGAGCTCAGCTCTATTAGAGGTTGCCCCCTCGAAGAGGCAAGTGAACATTGCTTTCTGAATAATAAAATACTTGCTGTTATTTCTCATTGTTCTATGTTCTAGATATATTTCTTCGCATATTTGGTATTCTAGTATCATCTTATAGGTTAAGAGCATAACAAGTGGTATCAGAGCACTTTTCAGGGCCGGTGGGATCTCCAATTTTTAGCAATTTTTTTTGTTTTGGCTAGAGACGTGTTTCGGCGTCTTTAAACCACAGGATCTATCGTTGAGCACATAAACCTGCGGATTTGGGGAGGCATGCACACAGGGAATACAAGAGGTGGTCACGCTTGTTGGACTCCCTTGTAACCCATGTGGGTACCCCTTCGAGTAGTAGTGCATTAGACAGAATTACACATGGACTATCTTCCAAGTACCCTCTGGGTATATCAGAAGCCCCCTAGCTCCCTTGAAACCTTGCCATAGATAAATCGTCGGCCTTCTTACTGCTACAGTACACCGAGAACAACATTCAGAGAGATTAATCACGCATATGATAGGGTAGTTGGGTTGTACGGCTAAGGGTACGGTTGATCCTCCTTGGTTAGTGCCCTGAAAGATTGGGCCAAGTACTACTGTCAGACCCTTATGTATATTGCAATCTGTAGCACCTGACACTCCTGGAGACCATAGTTCCCTTCTCTATCTCTGGATCACGCATCATCTTTTCCAGATCAGATCTCGTAGGTGGGGTTTTGTCGCAGCAGCAACAATCAGTTCCGCCGTTCAGATCTATTAGATCAGCCATTCAGATCTATCAGATCCATCAAATCTGCCATCCAAATCTAGCAGTTTGGGCTCTGTAGCCATCGCAACAATCAGATCCGCCATTCAAATCTGACTAATTGTGTGGGTTCCTATACCTGGGCATGATTTTCACAGGACTTTGGGCAGCATTGAATTTTCTGGGATTCGGCCACTGTAGTATTCCTAAGTAAGGAGTAAAACTCTGTTCAGAGTAAAAAAAAAAAAAAAAGTCTGAGACCCCCCGAGATGCTTATTGGAGACTTAGCCCATAAGAATCAGGTTGACAAGCTAAACAAGGTGGTACCATTCAATTGTTAGTGTAAAAATTTTGGGCGGTCCCAAATTTCAAGTACATCATATCGGTGCATGGTACAAACTAGAGCTCAAGCTATGGCCAATGAGAGGAGTGACAACCTTGAATCAACATTGAAAGATGTACTGTTGTAGCTGAAGAACTTAGATGAAACACTCTCAAAGGTAAAAATGGACGAACACGCGGAGGCATATATTGGCAATGAAAACATTGAGGGTGAGTCTAGCTAGTCTCTTCACCTCTTTGGCACCCACCAACAATCCCAGCCGCGACCACCCAAGCTAGACATGTATAAATTTGATGGCTCTCACCCAGCCACATTGATAGCACAAATGGAGCAATATTTCACACTAAATCACATCATGGATGATACGACTTAGCTTAGTGTGGGTAGCATGTACTTGGACAATGAAAGATGGCAATGATGGCAATGGCATCAACATTTCTATGGAAGGCCCTTGACTTGGCAGACATTCAAAAAAGATCTTACAGATCGCTTTGACCATGAATCTAATTTTTTGGGTCATCTCACTAAGCTTCGACAAACAGGAACAATGAACGAATATATTACAGCCTTTGAAGCCTTAGTTTTGCACACATGAGGTCTACACGATGAGTTCTATGTGGAATGTTTTGTTAGTGGTCTCAAAGAAGCCATACAAGCCCACGTCCGACTGCAACACCCTATCTCATGGCTGCATGCTTGTAGGTTATCTCGTGAAGTAGAACGTGCGTTAGCGGCCTAGTCCAATCGCCCAAATTCCATAGCCAAGGGTCGCCCCACCCAGGATCAAAGCACTATCCAAACACTCAAGGTTCAAAAGGTGTCACCAGCAGAAATGGCGGAAAGAAGAAAGCAAGGATTGTGTTACTACTGTGATGAGAAATACTCCCCCGGGCATAAATGCAAGGAGCCCAAATTCTTTCAAATTGATGCTACTGATCACAGTTCATCGGAGGAAGCCCCACCACTTGAGGAACCAGAGGAGGAAGAAGAGGACAACCAACAGGACAATGTACCTGAAGAACCAGTTATCTCGCTGCATGCTTTGGCAGGGATTTCTTCTCCCCAAACTCTCAAAATCAGAGGTTTTATTAAGCATCACCTAGTAGTAGTCTTGATTGATAGTGGCAGTACACATAACTTTATCCATCAAAGAGTTGCGGAAGCAGTGCATTGTTTTGTCTGAGTAGTTTCTAACTTCTAGGTCCAAATTGTTGATGGGGGGACAATGAAATGTGAAGGCCACTGTGAAAATGTCAAACTTCAAATGGGGGATTATCAGTTAAAGACCCACATGTTTTCCATACACATGGGAGGGTGCGACATTGTCTTAGGTGCTAAATGGCTTCGTACACTTGGCCCAATCACAATGGATTTCCAAGAGTTATATATGAGCTTTAAGCAGAACAACCACACACATACCCTCTATGAACTCCAGGAAATAGATCCCTCTATCATCAGCTCACATCAGATGGAAAAATTGTTAAAAAAGGGCCACCATGAAGTTATAGCCCAATTTAATGCCATCCAGGCCCTTGAATCCAATTCTCTTCATATTCATCCTGATATGCAACAGATCTTAAACAACCATCTGTCAGTCTTTGACAAGCCTCATGAGCTTCCACCCTTGAGAGGGGAACATGATCATAGTAGTACTTTGGTCCCAGGGGCCCAACCACCAAATGTGTACCCATATAGATATTTGTTCACCCAAAAGAATTAAATTGAAAAAATCATTAAGGAACTCTTGGAAGCAGGTGTCATTCATCCCAGCATTAGTCCTTATTCATCGTCGGTGGTCATGGTGCTCAATAAAGATGGGGAATGGCGTATGTGTCTAGACTTCAGGGCCCTCAATAAGTTGACAGTCAAAGATAAATTTCCCATCCTGGTTGTCAATGATTTGCTGGATGAACTAAATGGGGCTCAATTCTTTACTAAGCTCGACCTTTGCTCGGGCTATCACCAAATTCGCATGAAAGAAGTAGACATTCCAAAGACTGCTTTCCGAACTCATGAAGGCCATTATGAGTTCCTGGTCATGCCATTTTGTCTTTGTAATGCCCCATCCACTTTTCAGAGCCTTATGAACCACCTACTCAAACCATATCTCAAAAAATTTGTCCTTATTTTCTTTGATGACATCCTCATCTACAGTCGCACCTGGGCCACACATCTTCAACATGTAGATCTACTCTTGCAACTGCTCCACAAGCATAAATTATTTGTCAAGATGTCCAAGTGCTATTTTGGCATGGAAGAAGTTGAGTATTTGGGCCACATTGTGGGGCGTGAAGGTGTCAGGGAGGACCCCAAAAAGATCCAGGCAATGCAGGATTGGCCTCAACCAAAGACCTTGAAGAGCTTGAGAGGATTTTTGGATCTCACAGGCTACTATCACAAACTTGTCCGTAATTATGGTTGCATTGCTAGGCCCCTCACTCAACTCCCAAAGAAAAATTAATTCCTATGGAATGATGAAGCACAACAGGCCTTTATAGCTCTCAAACATGCCATGTGATCCACTCCAGTCTTAGCACTACTCGACTTCACCAAATCTTTTGTGATTGAATGTGATGCTTCTGGTACAGGAATTGGGGTGGGCTTAATGCAAGAAGGTCGACCCTTGGCCTTCACGAGCCAACAACTAAGTGGGAAGAATCTGGGACAATCTACCTATGAGAAGGAGATGATGACCATATTACATGGAGTAGATACTTGGTGACCATACTTATTGGGGCGACGTTTCCAAATCTGCACAGAACATCAAAGCCTTAAATATTTTTTGGAGCAACGCCTATCCTCGCCACAACAAAATAAATGGCTCCCCAAAATCTGGGATATGATTATGAGATAAGTTACAAGAAAGGGCACGAAAATATTGTACTAGATGCGTTATCCCACCAATTTGAGGAGGAATGTACCCTGCTCACATTTTCCCTTCCCATTCCAGAATGGATTGAAGAGGCTCGCAAAGAATGGTTTTCACATTCCTGGCTCTCCTAACTAATTAATCAATTGTAGGCGGATCCAAATTCCATATTGGTCTACTCGTGGCAGGATGAGATTCTTTGCTATAAGGATAGAGTCATAATATCACCAACATCCACCCTCAAAAGAAGCATTTTGGCAGAGTTGTACTCATCTCCCATTGTAGGACATTCAGGCTTTCAGAAGACGTATGCTCGCACTCGAAGATCATTTTTTTGGACAAGCATGAAAAAGGACATTCTTACTTTTGTAGCTAAATGCAACGTCTGTCAGCACAACAAAGGAGAAACAGTCAAATCCCCAGGCACATTACAGCCATTTCCCATACCAACCTCAATCTGGACGGAGGTTTCTATGGATTTCATTACAAGTCTTCCAAAGTCAGGAAACAAGTCATTCATCATGGTGGTTGTGGACAGACTTTCTAAGTATGCTCATTTTTGCGCCCTACCCAGCCCTTTTACACCGACTTTGGTCACTTAATATTTCATGTATCAGATCTTCAAATTGCATGGCATGCCCACTTTCATTGTGTCTGATCGTGACCTGATCTTCACCAGTAATTTTTGGCAGGAACTCTTCCGGCTACAAGGTACCCAACTACAACTCAGTACTTCCTATCATCCACAAACTAATGGTCAAACTGAAGCAGTCAACAAATGTCTGGAGACCTACCTTAAGTGTTTCACGTCTCCACCTTAGGTGTTTCAATTTAGAAAAGAAACATCTCTGGGTACAGTGGTTACCTCTAGCCGAATGGTGGTATAACACCAACTATCATGCCACCACAAAAATGACTCCATATGAAGTAGTTTATGGTCAACTCCCTCCTTCCCCGACTTCTTATATCAAGGGATGCTTGAAGGTACAAGCAGTTGATCAACTCCTACAGAACTGCACAACCATGCTGACCCACCTTAGAGAGAATCTTCATCAAGCCCAAAACCACATGAAGCAATAGGCAGATCAACATCGCTCAAAACACCAATTTCAAGAAGGGGATCAGGTATTTTTGAGGCTACAACCATATAAGCAAACATCACTCAAAGACAAGGATTGTCAGAAATTATCTCCAAAATTCTACAGACTATATCAAGTACTTCAATGCATTGGAGAAGTCGCCTACAAGCTAGCTTTGCCACCCACTGCAAAAATCCATCCAATCTTCCATGTCTCATGCCTCAAGAAAGTGATTGGGAACCATTGCAGAATTCAAACCAGTCTACCTGAAGTGGATGAAGAAGGGTCAATCTGGCTCCAACCTGAACAGGTTCTTGACACACGAGAACGGCACCTGCGTGGCCACACGATCAAGGAAGTCCTCGTCAAGTGGAAAGACACCTCTCCGGAAGATGCAACCTAGGAACTAGCTACTATCCTTCAACAGTTTCCACAGCTTCAACCTTGAGGACAAGGTTATTCTTATGGGGGAGGGCATGTTAGGGTCCAACCCTAACCCCCTTATTTATGTAATAGGAACGAGTCATAGTTATAGTTAAGTATAGAGTCAATAAAGCCCATATTAATAATTGTAAGTAGTTAACCCGCATTTAATGAAGGGACCACAGTTAGTTGCAAATGGGCCATGGTTTAAGATAGATGGTATTAATAAGAACCATGGTATTGCCCCATGGTATTGCATGTATCAATCCTATATAAAGGATAGAGACTCCCCTTGAGGAGCATCATGTCTTATTTTTTAATTGAGCTTAGCTCTATTGAAGGTTGCCCCCTCGAAGAGGCAAGTGAACATTTCTTTCTGAATGATAAAATACTTGCTATTATTTCTCATTGCTCCATGTTCTAGGTATATTTCTTCACATATTTGGTATTCTGGTATCATCTTGCAGGTTAAGAGCATAACACTTGGGCATTCACTCAAGGAGAGCTTATTGACATCAAGGCTTGGTTATATGCTTCGTACTTTATTCTATTAATATATACAATTGTTGGTTCACTTTCCATAAATGTGTGTGTTAATGCATCATTTATCTTAATTCTCCTTGATCTATTAAGTAGGTTACTTTCCATTATGCTATTTGTACTCATATTCTTTGTTGTGTCTTAATATCTTGTGCAGGCATTCAAACGTTGTGAGCAATAGCACTGAGCCTATGGCACAAGAGATTCAAGGTATTCAGCAAAGGAGGACGTTATAGCATCAGAACAAGGCAGGCCATCTTCCTCTTCTCTCATTTTGATTGTAATTTAGGGAAGTGTCTTGTAGATTGTCACGTAGGTTGCTAGTCCCACTCATTGGGCTAGAGGGATTGTCTCTGTCCACAAAGATTCTGGGTTCGATCCCTAGTAGAGTCACCATTTTTTTGTCTAGGAAAATCCTCTTTGTAGATAGAGATGATCCCTCTATCCCAATGAGTGGGACTAGAAACCTACGTGAAAATCTACAAGACAATTTCCTAAATTACAATCGAAATGAGAGAGGAGGAAGATGGCCTACCTCGTTCTGATGTTATAACATCCTCCTTTGTTGAATACCTTGAATCGCTTGCACCATAGGCTTGGTCCTACTACTCACCGCATTTGAATACCTAAACAAGAGATCAAGACACAAAAAATCATACGAGTACAAATATCATAATCAAAAGTAACCTACTTAATAGATCAAGGAGCATTAATAGAAATGATGCATTAACACACACATTTATGGACAGTGAACCAGCAGTTGTATATATTAATAGAATAAAAGAGGAAGCATACAACCAAGCCTTGATGTCAATAATCTCTCCTTCAGTGAATGTCCAAGTCCAAGCTCAAGCTCTCGAAGCACTCCTTCTCCAAGCCAAATGAGTATCATGTAGGCACAATCTCAGCATGAGGGTGATAATAGACAAAGACCAACCATTTGGGAATGGGAGAGGATGAATATATAGGTAGGGAAAGGGAGTTATGATCTCTCCAAAGATAGGAGAAGGCCCTCATCTCAAGGAGGTATCTCATAGGGATAAGATCAAAAGGAAATATTGGGAGAATTCAACAACATCCACACTGAACAACCTCTAGCTCGTCATTCTGTAAGCATCTAGATCTTGAAGCTTCTTGTCCTCTTTGGGAAAACTTGGCTTTTATGGATCATCATGTTTATCCAAGCCAAAAGCACCTTGGTAGCACGAGGCTAATGAAGTGTAGCTAGTGACCATCATGGGTTGCCAATGTGAGGGAAGCGATGATCCTAAAATTAAGGTTTTAGAGCCCTTTTCTTCAGGGGAAGCTCAAGGCATTTTTCCATCAGTGTTTTAGGGAGGATCTGAGCTACATATTTGGATAAGTAAATTGCATGATTTCCATTTTCAGGCACTTCGGGGTATGTCACAGGGAAGTGAGGGAGGTGTGACAAAATACTGTGTAACACTATCCTCATGGGAACCTATTTCATTTTTTAACGAGGTTGACATAGTAAAAGAACTATCCTCATGGGAACCTATTTCATTTTTTAATAAGGTTGACATAGTAAAAGAACTGTCCTCATGGGAACATATTTCATTTTTTAATGAGGTTGAAATAGTAAAAGAAATATCCTCATGGGGACCTATTTCATTGTTTAACAAGGTTGACATAGTAAAAGAATTATCATCATGGGGATCTATTTCATTTTTTAAAGAGGTTGACATAGTAAAATAACTATCTGCATGATCTTTATCATGAACTATAATAGACCATGGCTTCCAAGAGGTTCTCATCAGATGGGAGAACAACACTCTGGAATGGATACTTGTCAAGGGATCTAATGGAAATATCAGGTTCCGAATTCCCCAGTAGATGATGTTAGGTTCATATACCAATAGGAGTCATAATTTTGAATGACTAAGGTTAAGCCTTGTAATATTGTACATACATTTGCTTTCTGCAAATGTTTTCCATATTAAAAAATTAAAAAATGTAAAGAGGGTATGTCCTAAAAGAAATATCAAAGGACAAAAAGAATAAGAGAAGGTAAAAAAAAAGAAAATACATGAACCCCCCCCCCCCCCAAAAAAAAAAAAGAGACCATGAAAGTGTGCAAGTCTAAATGCCACTATTATTTACTTTATGCATAATAATGATTATGTGCAACTTGTTATTCATGCCACAATCCATGGTAATCAAACTATTTAATCTTGGTTATTTCATGCTTTGAATTTTATGTTTATAGTTAGAGAATAAAATCTGACCAAATAGTTTAATCTTGGCAGATCATAGATAAGGTAGAGAAATAAAAGGAGCTCATAAGCTTAATCTGAGCCCTTGGATGATATAAGGTTAGAAATAGATAGTTTGTCTTATAAAAGAAAAGATAGAATAAGGGTTTTCTAGCCTAAATGCACCCAAAGAAATGAAGAAAACATGTTAGGGTAAGAAATGGGTAAGTAGAAGAAAGGTTGCTGAACTACAAGGTTGATTGGATCAAAACACATTCATCATGCTTAGATATATTTCAACATGTATGATCAGTTATGAAGGCAAAAAATAATGTTTACAAGTTAATGTGATCAACTCCCCCTCATTCATTTTCCCCTTTACTTACTAATTTCCTATCCACAAGTATGTTCTAATACTTTTAATCCTACAAGTCAAAGAGACTCAAAGCATTTCTCTGACTTTTGGTGGGACCGGACCCTCGTCTTAATGACTTATGGACATCAAGTGTTAGAATCCCCTTCATAAAGGTCATCCCCCTTCATTTCCCTAATAAAACTCTTTTTCCCATGGTTAAACTCCACTAATCTATAAAAAGTGAAAACCCCCATGTAAATCCTATTTCACTCAAAAACCCACAAAAAACACTTTATCTTAAGTATAAAGCGAAGTTTGAAAATATTACACTTTACCTTTTTACTTGAGGATATACCCACTCCGCCACATTTCATATTAATTATTAACTTTATTATATAATTCCCGATAAAAACCTTTTCCCGTATATTAACTAAATCCCTATGTAAATACCCCCAACCCTTAGTTTTAATGAAAACTATACGTTTACCCCTTATCCCGACCAAACAAATAAATCCCCTCATTAACCCTAAATAATCACAAATCACCTGTGATTAAAGCATTGGGCCCCCTCTAAACCCATGCTTTTATCACCTACGTGTTTCCCTTACCCGATTGTTATCCGATCAACATCTGCTTCATCCAACGGTCCATAGCCATATCAGCCGCGCCTAATGGCCGAACGTTACCCGCCTGATAAAGTGGTTTTCCCCGACCCCCCGATGGCTACGTGTCATGCGCTAGAGTATATCGGGTGACCCCTCCTAAAAACCGCCTTCGCCTCATAAGCGGTGCGACAACCTCTAATACCGCCTCCCTGCCAACTCGATAAACTGCTTATTATCCATAAATATGAATTTCCACGCCATATTTAAAAATTTGCCCATTAAGACTAAAAACCTGAAAACCCTCGTTTTCGTTCCTTTTTCCCGTTTCATAGTATAAACCCATTAAACCCTTCGATGCCACCCTAAACCTCTGCAACATAATTCGACCTCTGATTACTTTCAAAACATTGCCATGACTCCTTCCCTAGACATCCCTGTGCAATAAATCCATCAATTGTCTTTCCTGCCAACCTATGTTTTCTTAATTATTGTTGTGTTTTGAAGGTAATTAACAGAAGACCATAACTTGTATAAATAGTTTTGATACTAGGCACAAACTTGTTTACTCCAAGACTCGAAAGGAAATCTATTTAAAAACCTTCATTCAGAAGAAGAAAATAGTTATACACAGAACAGAGAAAGAAATCATTCACACAGAGACATTGACTATTTAAAAAAAGGAACGAGACAGATCATACAGTCAAAAGACAAACAGATCAAACATAAAGAAAGTTGATCAATATCCATTACCATACGCTGATACATATAAAAAAGTAAATAATTTACTGTTGCAATACACAGTAAAAAGTTAAAATTTACAGTAAAAGTAAAAACATAGTAAAGGATATTGACAGGTCATAAAAGTAAAAGTGTATCAGATTGAAAAATCAAAGTGAAGATAGATGAAAAAACAGAGCAGAATTGGTACATTTTCCAGAAATTTCCTGTTTAAGTCATAATTGTGCAGAAACTATTGTGGAAAATCCAAGATGAATTTTTAGAAACTGGAGGAGGTTTGTTTTAATAAAATTCCTATCTACAAAAACTATCTCACTTTTTACACAGGTATTAGAAAAGAGGAGATAAATGCATGTCTTTAGAGCCTATTTTTCGGAATGTGCAAAGTCTTGTTTTTGACATATTTTGCAGAGACTATTGTGAACAAAGGGATGTGAATTTTGGGAAACTAAAAGAGATTTATCTCAACACGATACTTATCTACAATAGCCTCTTTCACTTTTTACATATCTATCTCGGATTGAGATATAAAAAGGTATCACTGGACCCTAAGTTTGCAGAATTTCTGGGGCAGAATGCACAAAGGAAGGAGGCAGTTAGTGACTTGGAAGCCTCATCATCAATTAAGAGTTTCTATCAAATTTAAATTTCTCATCGTTGCCACCATCAATCCATAAATATAGTTCCAAATAAATTCATTATTTTTGAATGTCCTCTATTTAAGTTCTATTATTGTAAAACAGTTTGAGATATTTGTAAAACCAATCTTGATATTTTTTCAAGATATTTATGTTTAGAATTTGTATAAATACTTCTTCATTTGAAGTATTTTAGGGTGGATTCTTAGACCTTTCTATAGACTTATTGATCAAAAGACTGTAAATCTATTGTATCACTGACTAGACCAACAAGCTGGATTGATGAATAAAGACAAGATATTTCACAAGATTCATGTGTAGAGTGAAGTGCAAACAAGTATTTTCTCATGTTGTTGTTATCTTTCTTAAATTTTTTCCACAATCTTTAATGTATTTTTGTATTTGAATGCTATAACTAGAATGATATCTCATAATTTGTTTAATTACACTCTGTTTTAACTATTATGCATTTGAATGTTTTCTGCTGATATCTAAGTTAAGGAATTCTTAATTGCTCCTTAGTTTAGGTTGTCTCTCTATAATCTATAGCAAAGGATTCTTAATTTCCCTTTGTTTTTGATTACCCTCTGTTCCTCGTTTAAGTCTCGGTCTGAGAATTCTTGATTGCTCTCTCACCTTGATTCAAACCATTTCACCCCTCTGGCCCAAAGACCTACACTTTACTCTACTAGCTTGCCCTTTGAACACTCCCTTTAGTGAGTTAATCCCAGTTCTATTGCCCTTTTGTTGATGCCATAGCCCAATGGTCTAAAGACATCATTCTATCCCTCTATTTTAAGGATTCCACCATCCAATCTTCAATACAAATCAAACCCCCCCCCCCCCCCCCCTGAACATTCATAACTAGCCTGAAATCCCAGTAAACAAAGCTAAATCATATAGAGAGAGCCCTCTCTGAGTTATAGGTTGGCTAGAACCTATGCTTAAAAGTTGGTTTTTGGTTACCTCGATGATTTCTTTCTTTAACCTTGAGAAAATACTGAGTGATAACATAGTGGCGACCATACTGGGGAAGACTAACCTTTTCTTCAAAAATATTTTACAAGTTTAGATCTAATCTATTATGGTGGATAGTGATTAGAAACACAAAAGTTAAAATCATCCACCTAGTGACTCTAAATCAATTTCACAATCAAGACTCCACTGGAGGAATGAACCTGAAAGAACAATATGAAAAGATCATGCTTTTAACTTAGATTGTTATCCAATACATTATGTTCTTTCTCATTAATAAATTTTTTCAATGTATATTGTATTGTATAGAAGATTTTAGATTAATTTTTTATTATTTCCCTTTGAAAATTGTAGATATAAAGTCTCCTTACACATTTGAGCAGCATTCTTCTAACGCTTATGAAGATCATTTTCCAATCGACGAGCATCAAACAATCAAGACTAATCATACAATCCCTGTACATGTTCATGTACCTTATAAATTTCCTAATAGATATAAGCCACTCATCTTACCTCCTACACTCCATGCTTTCCCTAACCATTATTACAATTATCTTCCTAGATTTGATGGAGAGAATGGTATCACTGCCCAAAAACATATTCAAGGTTTTGAGAATTATCTGGACTTATTTGAGATTGATGAAGATGATGTTAGAATCAGACTTTTTGCTCTTTATTTGCAAAGTAAAGTAAATAGTTGGTTCAAGAACTTACCTATTGCAAACATCTCAAATCTCCAACAATTTGTCAAATTTTTCCTTGATAGATGGATAATCAAAGTCAATATTTTTGGGATCATAGAAGAATATAATCAGTTAAAAAGACAGCGAAATGAAACAATACAACAATTTTCTGATAGATTTAATCAAGTCTATTATTCAATGCCATCAAATATAAGACCTCCTCTTGATTCAGCTCTTTTGCATTATCCAAAAGCATTTGATCCAGAGATAGAATTTCAGCTAAGAGAAAGAAACCCCTCAACACTGGAACAGATGTAGAACATTGCAGTAGATGTAGAAGTTAATCTACAAATTAGAAGAGAAAAGTTGAAAGCAGAAGCAGAGAAGAACAACATTGCAGAGGTAAAACTTGACATTTTGGTAAGAAAAATAGAGGAAAGGATACAAAATATCACCATGAAAGATAAAAATTTTGTTCAAAATCACCATGACACATTTATTTCACAAAAAGAAGAGTTTGATAGCCATGAACAAATTCCTGCTAATTCCAACTACCATAGATCAGAAGATAGATTTATAGAGCAATATGTGGAGAGGCAATCTGTTGATATAATGTGTATGTTTGATGACATTACTTCTTTTAATGATTTGCCTAAATATGATTAGTATGATGACAATTATGTTCTTCAAATCCAAACTAACTTTACAGAGCAATCAGAAACTAGTTTGGGAAATAAAGAAATTCAGTTTCAGCAGCTTGAAAATAGTGATCATCTTATTCATATCAGCTATGAAAGTGAGGAAGAAAGTGCAGAAAATTTGGAAATAAGTGAAGCTTCTTTGCCTCTTTGTTTTTCTTCATTTCAGTTCATCAGAGAAAACTTTAAAGTAATCAAAAATCAGCAGTCTTTAGGTATTGACATTAACAACAAAGAAGACAACAAAATTCCTGATCAAGATCCTTCAGTTTCACAATTATAGCTGTCAAATTCCATTGAAACACCTAATCAAATAATAGAGGAAAGTTATATACCACTATGTTTTGAATCATTTCAGTTTTTAAAGGAAATATGGTATAATATCTCCATAGAAAAGGATGAACAACTTGTAGAACTCTGTGAAGTCCCATTTGAACCTATGAGTAATAAGTTGCAGGAATCCTTCCAAGTTTTTCATGATCCCATAATTGATGGGTTCGATAGTGAATGAAATCAAAAATTTTCTTCATTAACTAACAATCAGATTCAGGACCAAAATGATAAAGGTTTCACCAGTCATACATTTCAATAAGAAGAAATATCATCACAAAGCTTGTTTGAAAATATGCAGGGTGATAAAGGTGAAAGTGATATTTCACTTGCATGGCCTAGATGCCATCTAGAGAAGATGTACAGTTGCTTAAATCAGTTCAAAAATAGTTTATATATTTTGGAAGATTCTTTTGTATAGTTTCTAGTGTCAACAAAGGAAATCAAGTATTTCCTTATCTTCTCATTTGTTGACAAGGTTATAATTGGCTTTAGAATCTCAGTTTTAATCACAAGCAAGCACAATTAACAAAGTTAACCAATGTATATGATGCTTGGATGGTTGCATTGGCTATTTCATTTTACCTAACCAGTTGTTGGACAACTGATTAAAGTAGGTAGTATTTCAGTTTGAATAAATTTAGTTTTTCATCAGCAAGTTTATGTTAGATCATATTTCAGTTTGCAGAAAAGGATGTATTTTCAGTTCAAAAGTTTCATTCACAGAGATTATACAACAAAGCATATACATGTTTGGGATTGGCCCAATGGATCAAGCTAGTAGTCGACGGTGTTCTTGACATCTCACAAGGAGATGTCATCCCCATGTGGAGCCACTATTAGGTTCCTATACCAATATGAGCCATAATTTTGAATGACTAAGGTTAGGTCTTGTAATATTGTACACACCTTTCCTTTATGCAAATGTTTTCCATATTAAAAAATTAAAAAATGTAAAGATGGTATGTCCAAAAAGAAATACCAAAGGACAAAAAGAATAAGAGAAGGTAAAAATAAAAATAAAAATATATAAACCCCAAAAAACAAAAAGAGACCATGAAAGTGTGCAAGTCTAAATGCCACTACTATTTACTTTTATGCATAATAATGATTGTGTGCAACTTGTTATTCATGACACAATCCATGGTAATCAAACTACTTAATATTGGCTATTTCATGCTTTGAATTTTATGTTTATAGTTAGAGAATAAAATTGGACCAAACAGTTTAATCTTGGCAGATCATAGATAAGGTAGAGAAATAAAAGGACCTCATAAGCTTAATCTGAGCCCTTGGATGATATAAGGTTAGAAATAGATAGTTTGTCTTATAAAATAAAAGATATAATAAGGGTTTGCTAGCCTAAATGCACCCAAAGAAATGAAGAAAACATGTTAGGGTAAGAAATGGGTAAGTAGAAGAAAGGTTGTTGAACTACAAGGTTGATTGGATCAAAACACATTCATCATGCTTAGATATATTTCAACATGTATGATCAGTTATGAAGGCAAAAACAAAGGTTTACAAGTTAATGTGATTAACTCCCCCTCATTCATTTTCCCCTTTACTTACTAATTTCCTATCCACAAGTATGTTCTAGTACTTTTAATCCTACAAGTCAAAGAGGTTCAAAGCATTTATTTGACTTTTCGTGGGATCGGACCCTCAGCTTAATGACTTATGGACATCAAGTGTTAGAATCCCCTTCATAAAGGTCATCCCCCTTCATTTCCCTAATAAAACTCTTTTTCCGAAGGTTAAACTCCACTAGCCTATAAAAAGCGAAAACCCCCATGTAAATCCTATTTCACTCAAAAACCCACAAAAAACACTTTATCCTAAATATAAAGTGAAGTGTGCAAATATTACACTTTACCTTTTTACTTGAGGATATACCCACTCCGCCACATTTCATATTAATTATTAACTTTATTATATAATTCACAATAAAAACCTTTTCCCGTATATTAACTAAATCCCTATGTAAACACCCCTAACCCTTAGTTTTAATGAAAACTATACATTTACCCCTTATCCCGACCAAACATACAAATCCCCTCATTAACCCTAAATAATCACAAATCACCTGTGATTAAAGCATCGGGCCCCCTCTAAACCCATGCTTTTATCACCCACGCATTTCCCTTGCCCGATTGTCGTCCGATCAACATCCGCTTCATCCAACGGTCCACAGCCATATCGGTTGCACCCGATGGCCAAATTTTACCCGCTCAATAAAGTGATTTTCCCCGACCCCCCGATGGCTACATGTCAAGCGCTGGAGTATATCAAGTGACCCCTCCTAAAAATCGCCTTCGCCTCATAAGTGGTGTGACGACCTCTAATACCGCCTCCCCACCAACCCGATAAACCGCTTATTATCCATACATATGAATTTCCGCAATATTTAAAAATTTGCCCGTTAAGACTAAAAACTAGAAAACCCTCGTTTTCGTTCCTTTTGCCTATTTCACAGTATAAACCCATTAAACCCTTTGGTGCCATCCTGAACCTCTGCAACACAATTTGACCTCCGATTACTTTCAAAACATTTCCATGACTCCTTCCCCAGACATCCCTATGCAATAAAGCCATCAATTGCCTTTCCTACCAACCTATGTTTTCTTAATGATTGTTGTATTTTGCAGGCAATTAACAGAAGACCAGAGCTTGGATAAACAATTTTGATACTAGTCATAAAACTTGTTTACTCCAAGACTCGAAAGGAAATCTATTTAAAAACCTTCATTCAGAAGAAGAAAACAATTATACACAGAACAAAGAAAGAAATCATTCACACAGAGACATTGACTGTTAAAACAAAGGAACCAGACAGAGCATACAGTCAAAACAAAAACAGATCAAACATACAGAAAGTTGATCAATATCCATTACCACATGCTGATACATATAAAAAACTAAATAATTTATTATTGAAATACACAGTAAAAAGCTAAAATGTACAGTAAAAGTAAAAGCAATATTGACAGGTCATCAAAGTAAAAGTGTATCAGATGAAAGAGTATCAGTAAAAGTGTATCAGATTGAAAAATCAAAGTGAAGATAGATGAAAAAATAGAGCATAATTGGTACATTTTCCAGAAATTTCATGTTTAAGTCATAATTGTGTAGAAACTGTTGTGGCCAATCCAAGATGCATTTTGAGAAACTTGAGGAGTTTGGTGTTACTAAAAGGCCAATCTACAAAAACCTATCTCACATTTTACAGAAGTATTATAAAAAAGGAGATAAATGCATGTCTTTAGAGCCTATTTTTCGGACGGTGCAAAGTCCTGTTTTTGACATCTTTTTGCAGAGACTATTGTGAACCGCTGGAGATGATGTTTGGGAAACTGAAAGAGATTTATCTCAATAAGATACTTATCTAAAATAACCTCTTTAAATTTTTACATATCTATCTCTTATTGAGATATAAAAAGGTATCACTGGACCCTAATGTTGCAGAATTTCTGGGGCAGAATGCACAGAAGAAGGAGGCAGTTAGTGACTTGGAAGCCTCATCATCAATTAAGAGTTGCTATCAAATTTGAATTTCTCTTCCTTTCCACCATCAATCCATAAATATAGTGCAAAATAGATTTATTATTTTTGAGTGTCCTTTATTTAAGTTCTATTAATGTAAAACAGTTTGAGATATTTGTAAAACCAATCTTGATATTTTTTCAAGATATTTCAGTTTAGAATTTGTATAAATACTTCTTCATTTGAAGTATTTTAGGGTGGATTCTTAGACATTTCTATAGACTTCTTGATCAAAAGACTTTAAATCTATTGTATCACTGACTAGACCAGCAAGCTGGATTGATGAATAAAGACAAGATATTTCACAAGATTCATGTGTAGAGCGAAGTGCAGACAAGTATTTTCTCATGTTGTTGTTATCTTTCTTAAAGTTTTTCCACAATCTTTAATGTATTTCTGTATCTGAATGCTATAACTAGAATGATATCTCAGAATTTGTTTAATTACACTCTGTTTTAACTATTATGCATTTGAATGTTTTCTACTAATATCTAAGTTAAGGAATTCTTAATTGCTCCTTAGTTTAGGTTGTCTCTTTATAATCTATAGAAAAGGATTCTTAATTTCCCTTTGTTTCTGATTACCCTTTGTTCCTCGTTTAAGTCTCGGTTTGAGAATTCTTGATTGTTCTCTGACCCTGATTCAAACCATTTTACCCATTTGGACCAAAGACCTGCACTTTACTATGCTAGCTTGCCCTTTGAACACTCCCTTTAGTGAGTTAATCCCAGTTCTACTGCCCTTCTGTTGACTCCATAGCCCAATGGTATAAAGACATCATTCTATCCATCTGTTTTAAGGATTCCACCATCTAATCTTCAATACGAATCAAAAACCCTCTTGAACATTCATAACTAGCCTGAAATCCCAACAAACAAAGCTAAATCATACAGAGAGAGCCCTCTATGAGCTATAGGTTGGATAGAGCATATGCTTAAAAGTTGTTTTTTGGTTACCTCAGTGATTTCCTTCTTTAACCTTGAGAAAATACTGAGTGATAACACATGATGCACTATATCACTGACTAGATCATCAGTTGACGTAGGCATGGAATAAGTGGCAACATATGAACCTGTGGCAGGGAAGATACCACTTGCATGTAAGGAACATTTAGGGAATATGGTTGATTGGGAGTTGAATTAGGACCAACAAATGACAATTGATCAATGGTCAAAATCCTTCCTTCATACAAGAAACACAACACATGAAAGAGAGAAGAGACAAGAGCTCCCATGACATAAACATAGTCACGAACAAGGAGTATATTAAAATCTAAAGGGCCTTGGAAAACCATCGCATCAAAATAGATGGTTTTTCCTCCCAAAGTAATAGGCAACTTAGAAAGGATTCCTAACGATTGACTAGTTCCTCTGTTACAATCTAGCATATTCTGGGTAATGGGCACAAGTTGCAGAGAACCTAAAGCTTTCCAAGCAGTGGAGGAAAAAATACTAACAAACATGCCTTTATCTATAATTATGCTAGGTACATCCATATTATAATCCTACACCGTGATCTGGAAGGGCACATAAGAAGGAAGAAGATATATTGCCAATTGACTCCAATCAAAGGAAATGACCATACTACTTGGAGGGGTTCCACAGGAATGGGAGAATTTCCCCCTTATGTTATGCAAATAGGAGGATCGCCCCCTCATACTGTGGGAACGGGAGGATTTCCCTCCAATTCAATGGAATATGACGAGATGAGCGGTATGAGGTGCACTCTCTACAAGAAAAGTAGGATCACCTAAAGGTGGAATCAGATCAACCATTTCCTCAACCAATGGTTGGTCAGGAATGGACTCGTGAGATTCTCTTTCAGAGAGAGTGGGATTGACCAAAGATGAATCTTAATCAACCACTTGTTCAACTAGTGGAGGCTCAGAGGAAATCTTTTGATAACCAGCTAGAAGATTAGGCTGGGAAGTTGTAAGGTTATCCAACACTCTTGAGGCTTCATCCATACAAGTACAAAGGTGAATAGGATGATTCCCTTCACATAACCTATAAGGAAATTTAACTTTTCCCTTTTTCCCATGGGTTTTACTATCACTAGTTGAAATTTTATCACCAGCATGATCTCCATAGATTGATGACGAAGATTGATGGTAACCCGTGGACCACACTTCCAAGACCTTGGAAATTCTAGGAGAATCTCTAAGAAGGTGGTCACCCTTACATAGCATGTAAGGGAATTTCATTTTATGGGGATAATTGGAAGGTTTCTCAACATCAACTTCATCGGTAGCAATGGCTTCTTGGTTGGCCCCTTGCTTATTTTTCTTCTTCTTAATCTTCCCTTTCTTCTTCTTCTTATCCACTAGGTTACTGACTTGCAGGCTTTCACCAGACGAAGATGAAGAATGGGAAGAAGACCAAACAGGAGAAGAAGGCAAAGATTCAAATTTAGGATCAACTGGAGGTTGATATTTTTCAAGCAGAGGAGAGCTTGGTTGAGGAGCTGTTTGGACATTCATAACCATAGGGGTCAAAAATAACTAAGCTGGAAAACCAATGGTAAAACCAGTAAGGGACAACATTTCCAAAAGAAGGAAAAGGACTAGGATTCTCGTCAGAGGGGTTTCCTTGGTTGGTGAACTTAGGAACTGTTGCCATTAGTCTCAACCTAATATCTACTAAGGAGTATTTCCACCGGAAGGATATTTTTTCGTTGTCAATTAATTTATTTTAGAAATTAACAAAACAAAATAAAAAAGGGGTGAGTTAGGAAAAAAGAGTTTACCAAGTATATGTGAACTGCAGAATACCTCCTGGCGAACTAAGAAGTACGGGCAAGCAGTCTCCCCAAATGTTGTGTTTAGTGTATCACGTTTACAAGGTGGTCGACTCAATTACCTATGGATGGATAACAACCTATAGGGGGCTCCCAATATATACATGATGATACGTGGGAGTGCAGTCCATAGTAGTGTTGTCTAATGTGTAACCGTTTGATGAGAGTGTTCCCATATACTTACCATGCGTGGAGCACCTCTGATATACTCGAAAGTACTAGAGAACGGTCCTATACACTTCTGTACGTTGAACAGGATTTCACCCCCAACATACAATGCTAGAAAATAACGATAAATCCTACATTTAACGACACCGGAACACATCTCTAGCCTAGACCTCTAAATGTTTGCGTTAAGTTCCAAATGCTCCTTAGGTTAATTGAGGTAAATTTTAAGTTTATCTTCAATTAAGTTTCAATTTTAAGGCTCAAAACGATGTCACCTGAACTCCTATGATGCAACTATCATGAGAAAATGATTCTTTCTATTTCGATGAAAGCTAATCTAGTAAGGGAAGAGATTCAAACAATGAAGAATGCAACAAACAAAGATTTCCTAACTAGATCTTTCAATTTCACTTTCCAAATGCAATGCCAAAAAGTAAAAATGTGATCTATTTCCAATAATTAATTCCAAAAACTAAATTTTCATAAAGTGATTTAATGCAACTTTAACGAAAAGTAATTTTTTCGAAATGAAAACTAATTCAATGCAAAATTGATTCCTTTAATCAATGAAAAAGAACAATCATTGTTTAATTAAAAGAACAATCAATAATTCTCAAGGAACACAACTAGTAAACATAGATCTCAATCAACTCAAAACTTGAAAAAACTCAATCAAAATCTGATTTTTTAACACTTCAAGCAAGAGACAATCTTTTGTGTTCCACAAATAAATCATAAGCATACAGATAGAGAATGATGTAGATAAAGCAAAGAAGAGACCTTAGAGACCAATTCAACACTATATTTTTCAGTAGATATCCTAAAAATTTTCACATTCAAGGACCAATGCTACTTTATATAGAAAAACTCGTGCTGACAGGGTCATCAACACTACTTTTCATAGCAAAACCCGTGCTGGAAGCACTACTTTTCATAGCAAAACCCATGTTGGTCTTCAGCGCAGGTAAATAGTGGAAGACAAGGTTTTCAATGTGACTGTATAGGGGAAAAAAAGCATTGTCAGAATGACTATCACTAATAAAACATGCGTTGAGCAAGGAAATTTTAGGAAAAACAAGAAAGACTCAAGAAGAAACTCTAGACCTGATACCCTAAGACACTAGCAATTCAAAGTACAGAATGAAAATCAATCCAAAGAGAGGGTCTTTCGACGGTTGGCAAAAATTAATGAGAGGGAAAAAAATGAAAGGAGGATGAAAAGCGTGTAGGCTTCCCCAGTGGAGTCGCTAATTTTTTAACCAGGCAATCCCTTATACAGATAGAAGCGATCACTCTAGCCCAATGTGTGGTTCTAGTAACTATCGTGAAAAAACAAGCAAACTTCCTTAACTGTTACACAACATCTTGTCACTGTCCCTACACTCCCCGCTCCTCAATCCTGGATGACCTCTACAGTGACCCTCATGTTCTTTCCTGCCATGAAGAACATGTCCCTACCTCCCTCTTCATCTATAGAAAATTTCCCTCTCACATCATTTCTCAAGAATATTCCTTCAAACTTAGTTTTCAAGACTAGTGCTAGCACTCATTTTCTTCCCTGTGCTGATTTGCAGAGTCTAACACTGGGCCTAGCACTGAACGACACTAGTCAACCATTCATGACCCACACGGACCCTCTTTTGACAAGTTTCTAAAATGGAGTTGAAGCTTCCAGGTCTAGAATCTTCGTGAACGAAAGTTTGGTAAATGGTTGAGCAAGATAGAGACGAGAGAGACTGTTTGGGCTCTTCTCCCCTATTAAAATGGAACAAACCAAAAGGGATAAGGCCTCTTCAACCACCATAAGAGGATCCATTTTCCCTCTGTCAAAGCTATATAAATTCCTCATTTTTCAACCTCAGCTAGCTAATGAAAGGGCTGAAATAATCTACAAATCTTGATAGCCATCTTGAGAAACTTAGCCTTCTAGTTTGCATGTGTGAAGGGAGAATAAGCTTGTAGTGTTTGGTTTAGAGAAAAGGGGAAGATGCCTTGACTTCCATTGTTTGAGGGTGAATCATGAGATGCTTATAGTGGTGTTGGAATTTGGACATGCCAGAGGGAACATGAAACATCAAGGCTTTGATTTTATTTCTCTTTGAATTTTATTTTAATACAACTAATGGTTTATTTCCTATATCGTGTGTAATATTACATTTGATAGCTTAGACCTCCTTGACCTTTTAAGTAGATTGAATTCGATTTTATGCTATCACATTTACTGTTGTTTCTTGCATGTTTGTTTCGGGTGTTTGAACGAAAGGAAGTTGGAGAAAGGAAGCAAGATCACCATCAAGTGGATTAGCGTTATAAGAGGTAGGCCCTCTTATTCGATTCTAATCTAAGGAAATTTACATTATATTGTCTTGTTTGTGGCTAGACCCACTCTCTTGGGCTAGAGGGGTCATCTTTGTCCACAGAGAGGATACTCCTACTCCAAAAATTGGAGACCATACTGGGGATCCATCCCTCTCTTTGGATTGTTTTTCATTTCATGATTTGTGGCAACTTTTCTTGTTTCACTCTTTCTCTTTGGTAATTTGTACTTCAAGTCAACTGCTACTTTGATTCTTGAATTTAGAGTGATAGGTCTGGTTTTGGTTTGTGAAAATTTTTATTTTTTTTAAGAATCCCTTGATCGGCGTTGTTTATTTTCTAATAGTCGCACCACAGCCCCTTCGAGAAATTGTTGCTGGTTAGGTAGTCACACTGATGCTTGTAGGTTAAAATCAGGGTTTCCCCTAAATCATTGCTAGTGTATCTTGTCCTCATAAATTTTGTTTCTTAGCTTGTTTGCTTGTATTCTCCCTGGCTAGAATGCTTTGTTAGCTTGATTCTTTTTCTTGATTGGTTTGAGATTGCCTTACTTGATTTTTTGAGTTTTTGGATGGTTTGTGTCCCTAGGGAATCTAGGTCATTTACCATTCATTTGTTTATTTTCTCATCAAATCGAGTTGTTGATTTGCTGCTTCGCACATTTCACTTCTTAGTCCTTGCATCTATATTTCTTTGGTTCCAATTGAACAAGTGAAAAAGTTTCGTTTACTCTCCTCTTGTTGAATGTCTCTCTTCCAAGTATAGATCACATTGCTCGGTTGGTTTCGGTTGAATCTTTGCTTTAGATTTGAAAGGAGTTCTTCTTGTCGTGCTTTGCATTTGTTTGATGTTTGTGTGTTTTCAAATATTCATTGAAATGTTTATGTGAAAGATTCATTTTAACATTCCATTGAAGAAAATACATCATTCTAGTTTGATTAATTGATATGTTTCTCTGATTGGCCCCATTGAATGCTAGAATTACATCATCATGAGCATGTGAAATCAAATGAACTTCTTTTACTGTTAAAAGGACTATTTTAAGTGCATATGATAGGAAGAGTAGGAAGTGGAAAGGATTTTCACTATTTTTCTTTGAAAATCGAAGTAGTGAAGAGTCATCTTATTTTCGATTGCTTGTTTGTTGCATTGATTATTTTCTCTTCTCTCAATTACTGTAAACATTCATCGAATTGAAATGGTTTTGTCTCATATAGCTGCACATAAGATTTTTTCAGGTGACATTGGTAGGGCCTTAAAATCGAGACTTAATTTCAAGATAAAATTCTAAAACATATTCAACTAACCTAAGGTGCATTTGAAAATAAACGCTCACATTTAGAGGTCTAGGCTAGATACGTGTTCCAACGTCTTTAAACCTAGCATTTGTTGTTCACTTCGGCATTAGAGAGTGCTAGTACGGACTTGTGCTCCTCGTACCATTGCGTATATAAAGGGAGACCCTACTAGGTTTGAAATCCTTTATCCATAGGAAGTCGAGTCCGTCGTATTATAAACGTGATACACCGAACACAACATTTGGGGAGATTGCCTGTCTGTACTTCTCGGTTCGCTGGGAGGTATTCTGCAGTTCACGGTTACCTAGTAATCCTTTTTCCTAGATTATCCTAAGAAGTCATTTTGCTTTAAATTTAAAAGACCATCAAGCACTTGTCCTTTCGAGCTCATTCAAACTGAAAGAGACTAGAGCCATCTTTTCCTTTTTCTCGACTCTTAAAACATGAAAAGGCATCAGTCTATTTCAATGCCTTCAATTTTTTTTTGCTCGCAATCACCTCACATTCTTAGTAGTCTTATTCTGGATCACATTGTGAGTATATCCCTAATATATTTGTAAATCCTTGAAACTAATATCTCTTCTCTTTTGTTTGAGAAAAATTCATTGTGGCTGAACCATCAAGTTTGCCTCATTCCTCTTCCTCTCCTCCATCTGGAAGGTCATCTAGAGAAACTTTCCCTGAACTTCCGCAATCGCTTGAGGAGTAGGGTGTTGAACTTGGAATTGTTATGAGTATTCAACCTTTGCCTTCTCGTCCACCTCTTTTAGATACTGGTTCACCTTATGAATCTGGCCCAGAATCCCCTAATAATCCTGTCCAAACTCCCGAGAGTCCTCAGACTTTTGATAGTCCGCAAGGATTGGTTATAGACCCTTTTGTGGTATCTCCACAACATCCTTATAGTCTGTACGATCAGCCTAGTGTTTCGTTGGAGTTGTCTCCTCGTTCATATTCGGCTCGTCGCCGGTTGTTTCCTATGGAGTCAGAAGGTGAAATTCCAGTCTCCTCTCTGAGTCAGTCGGAAGTTTTTGCCACTCACACTCCTCAAGTGGGTGATGAGCAGCCATATGAGTTCCCTCCGGAAGGTTTCCCTTACACAGGAGCCATCCCATCTAATGGTTATCCTGAGTTTTGGCGAGCCTTTATTTCTGTATGGTTATACCTCTCTAGCTCAGCTAGTTTCGAGTGCTCACAATGCCTCATTGTTGTATCAGAATCCTATATGGTCTTCCAGCACCATGCCTACATTAGGTCTGTTCATCCAAAACATGACCTCTCAGTTGATTATACAAACTGAAGTTACTTCAGTTCCGGTTCAACCTACCATTCCATCTCTACTTGTTTCATCATTTCAACTGACTCTTTCAATTCAACTAATGGTCTCGGTAAGTAAGGTTTTGGTAAGTTCTTATACTCCTCTAGTGAGTGAATAGACTATGCCACTGCCTAGAGGGAAAGATCTGAATATCTCTATGATGTCAGGCCAAACCAATGTGAGTGGATCACAAACTCACATGGTTGGAACGAATCAACCTTTCTACGACGTTATTCCTAACCTTGTTGATCCATCCGGGTTAGCTAACGTCCAATACCAGCAGCCATATGTGGCTCAGTGTCTGTTCCAACCGGCTTATGTTCCATGTGGTTTGAAATCCTTGGTTTCCCCGCCTTACATTCCTAAAGCTAGCCCTTACATTCAGCTTGGCCAGTCCACTGTGCCTGGTGGGTATGGCCAGATTTAATTAAGGAACTATCTAGGAATTGTATAGCTACCTTTGCAGAAATAAGGGAAACCTTCATTACAGCAAGGGCAAGCATTGCAGCAGCAAGGAAAACTGCTACAACCACAAGGGAAACCTTTGCAATAGTCACAACAACCTTTGCATCCACAGACACAGTTTGTTTAGCAATCCTCCCAACCTTCGTCCTCGCAAGGCCAGCATTTTCAGCATCAGGGGAAATCTTTATAGCAGCCACAAGGTCAACATGTGCAGCAGCAAAGCCAACCTTTGCTGCAACCACAAGGTCAAACTGTGCAGCAGCAAAGCCAACCTTTACAACAACCACAAGGTCAACCTTTGCAGCAGTAGAGCCAGCCTCTACAGCAGTAGGCCGTCTATGCATATCAGCAAGGTCAGCTCGTTCAGGGCCAATGTCAACCCCTGCAACAGTAGGTTAAAAATCCTTATGTCCAGGGGCAGTAGGTTCAAAATCCTTATGTCCAGGGGCAGAAAGTGAAAAATCCCTATGTCCAAGGGCAATAGGTTCAAAATCCTTATGTCGAGGGGTAGCAGGATCAAAATCTGTATGTCCAGGGTCAACAGTTTCAAAATCTTTACGTCCAAGGTCAACAAGCTCAACAAACTTTTAACTTTTAACCCATATTCCTATCAACGTCTTATGGCAAGACAATATCAAGTCTACCTAGGACAAAATCCTCCCTATGGGCAAGGTAACCTACAATGGGGGCAAAATCAGATTCCATATGGACAAAATCCTCCACTGTGGGGGAAAAATCCTTACCAACAAGGAGGGATTCCGTAGTTCAGGTCTGTTCAAAGGCCCCAAATGCCTTTTAATATGCAATTGTTGTTCTTGGCCACGTTGGAACTGCCAGATGTTTCAAGGCTCACCAATGACCCTAGTCTTCATTCGCCTTAATTACCTCTAGTTCCAACGAAAGTTCCAAGCGATTGTCTGAAATTAGAGCGAAAAGCGAAGGAGTATCCACAAGCCCACGTGATGACATATCACCTCTGGTGCTCCTCCAATTCATATGTTGATGATGCTATCTGCCTACAAATTTTTCAAAGAACTCTCACAAGGGATGTAGCGAAATGGTACATTGAATTGCCTCAACGTACCTATAGTGACTTCAACAGTCGTGCTATGGCTTTCCTTACTCATTTCTAGTTTTTGGTTCACTATGAAACTAGCACCTAATTACTTACATCACAGAAGCAAGACACTATGACCCATGTCTCTGATCACATCCACGAATGGAGACGTCAATGTCACCTGATCAAGTTTGATATTGTTGATCAGTTGTTGACAGAATGGTTCACAAAATCATTCATCAGTAAAATTTCTATGGACATAGCTATGGGTATTGGGTTGTGTTATATTCTTTCCATGACTAACCTATGTAGTGAATCGGGGGGTTAGAGCAGGGGTGGAGCCCCCCTTCGTTGCGTCGATTGCGCAGCGGGGGGGTCACAGGGGGGGCAGTAGCCCCCCCTGTCCAGGGGTCTTGAGGGTGGCGATAGCCTCCCTTGTTCGAGGATTTTGAAGGGGGTGGGTAGCCCCCCTCTATGGGGTCCCGAGCAGTGCCCCGTGAAAAAAAATTTTGGACCCTATATTAGGTTGGGCAAACCTACCTATGGTTTTTTAGTCCATGTTTTTGGACACGATAGTTTTCGGTCCATGGTATTGGATGCTTCGGCATGTATAAATATGTATTGTAACATTTAAAGGAACATAATGAAAAATCAAGTTGGTAGTCCCGGTTTTGGGATCTAGGGGAAAATCTTAGTGTATATGTGTTTTATGTGTTATGCTCTTGCATTGTTTATTGTCTGTGTTTTAGAATTCGTATGCAGGTAATTTCTGTATGGGGTTAAAACCTACATTTGGTACCAGAGCTTGTTTTGGCTTCAAGGGGACGCCTTTGTTGCTGAGGGGTTTTGCTCGGGCCTGTGGTAGACCCTGTTCAGTGGGAGATCTGCGAGATCGATTCTGGTGGTGAAAGAAGATGGCGAGTAGTGGAAAGATAGAGATCAAGAAATTTAATAGTCAGAGTTTTGAGTTGTGGAAACTCAAGATGGAGGATCTGTTGGTGGATAAAGATCAGTGGATTGTGGTAGATCTAGGTACTAAATCAATGGGAGTGTTCGATGAAGAATGAAAGAAGTTGGATCAAAAGGCAAAGAGCACAATACGATAATGTGTCTCAGATTCAGTATTGCTGAATGTATCAGGGGAAGCTATGGTGAAGGCTTTGTGGGACAAGTTAGGGACTTTGTACCAATCTAAGTCTCTGGTGAATAAACTGTTCCTACAGAAAAAGTTGTATAACCTAAGGATGAAAGATGGAGACTCGGTGACAGAGCATCTGAACGCATTTAATACTGTGGTAAGTCAGTTAGCATCTGTTGATATTAAAATTTCATATGAAGATAAGTGCATCAGTTTGTTGTGTTCTATACCAGATTCGGGGATAGTCTGGTTATTACAATAGGTAGCAATGCAACTGCCTTGCAGTTTGATGAAATAGTTTCATCCACGCTGACGGAGGAGATGAGACAAAAAAAAAATGGAGAGCCATAATGGTGATGCCTTGTTTGTACGAGGACGATCCTAGAACAGAAACAAAAATAAGTCATCGAGTGGGAGATCTAAATCTAGAGGGAGATCTAAATCTCCAGGAAAACCTGTAAAGGTGGTGTGCTGGAAATGTAGAAAGGAAGGGCATTACAAAGGGATTTTAAATCTAAAGCTCCTGATAAAGGAAAGGGATCTGATGATGCTCCTTCTGCAGAGGTGAAAACCACCTCATATGAAGGTGGGGATGTGTACTTGGCTTCTTCAAGTACACATGTAGATCATGAGGCATGGTTGATTGACTCAGGTGCATCCTTTCACTTCACTCCCCACAGAGAGTGGTTCTGAGAGTATGATAAATACGATGGTGGTGATGTCTTATTTGGGGATGATAGGAATGCTAGAATCGTTGGTCGTAGAAAAGTAAAGTTGAAGTTTCAAGGACAAAGGGTTAGAACACTTCCGGGTGTTCTCCACATTCTTGCATTAGCCAGAAATCTGATTTCTGTAAGCAAGTTGGATTATGCAGGTGTAAAAACAGTGTTCGAGAAGGATAACTGCAAGATGGTTCGAGGAGCACTGGTATTGATGCAGGGAGTTTGGACTTGAACTTTGTACAATCTGCAAGGTAGCACTATTGTTGATGGGTGCAACAGTTCTGTGGTTCCTAAAAGTGGAGTAGAAAATCTAGTGCTCTCTGGAGATAAGACCATGTTGTGGCATCAAAGGCTTGGACATATTGGAGAGAAGGGCCTTCAAATACTTTATGGTAAAGGTATGGTAGAAGGTATGAGTAATAGCTCTCTGGATTTTGACTTCTGTGAAAATTGTGTATATGGGAAGTAGAATCGGGTGAGTTTCCCCTCTAGTGGTAAGAGGGAGAAACATATATTAGAACTTGTGCACAGTGATGTGTTTGAACCTGTGAAGGTTCCAACACTGGGTAAGTCTATGTACTATGTATCATTTATAGATGACTTCTCAAGGAATACATGGATATATTTCCTTAAGAAGAAATCTGAAGTCTTTGACAGGTTTAAAGAATTTAAGGCTTTGGTGGAAAACCAGACAGAGAAGAAGATAAAGGTGCTGAGGATAGATAACGGTGGAGAGTTTTGCGGTAAGGAATTTGAAGAATTTTGTAAGAAGTGTGGTATAGCACGACAAAAGACTACTCCATATACACCTTAGCAAAATGGAGTTGTAGAAAGAATGAACAAGATGTTGACGGAAAGGGCAAGAAGCATGCTCAGTGGTGCCGGGTTAGGACAGGAATTCTAGGCAGAGGCGGTGGAGACAGCATGTTATCTGGTCAACAGATCACCTTCATCAGCGTTGGAGGATAAGACTCCACAAGAGGTATGGGCTGGTAAGAAACCCTCTCTTTCACATCTGAGGGTATTTGGATGTGATGCATATGTACATGTTCCAAAGGAGAAACGAACCAAGTTGGATAATAAATCTGAAAAGTGCATCTTTATTGGGTATAAGGATGGTTTAAAGGGTTATAAGATTTGGAACCCAGCAATAAGGAACTTTGCGTACAATCGAGATGTGTGTGGAGCATGATTGTTCAGAGGTCTTTGTTTTAGTCGGATGTATACCCCAGGAAGTTTTGTACACCCCTCCGCTGGGGGGTCCGGGGGCCAGCGGTCCCCCGGCGGGGGCTCGGGGGCATCACCCCCGAAGCCAAAAATAAATGTAAAATTGCCTTGTAAAAGTATAGTAATTTCTAGTCAATCTGGGCCGTTCATTAGGTGGATGATCTGACGGTAGAACTTATGTTTAGTTTAGGGTTTTTTGCCCTAGAAGGCAACCCCTCTCTTTGTATGAGGGCATTGTATTTGAGGCTGTGTGATAGATGTGTAATCTGTGAGCGAGAAACAGAGAGTTGAGACTGTGAGAGAAAACAAAGGATATTACAGCGGATTTGTTGTAGGTTGTATCTCTTCATTTTGCTGGATAATAGAAAGGAAGGACTGGCTGTTCGGGGTGGACGTACCCGAAACTGGGTGAACCACGTATATCTGTGTCTCTCTTGTTTTGTGCATTTTCTGTGTTTATATTTCTGCAATATTTTATGTGTTCCATTGCTCCGTAATACTAACAATGTGGTGTTCAGAGAGGTGAAATATGTTATTAAAAATGAAGTCCAACCAAAGGAACCTGAGAAGATAGAGTTTGAGCTAAAGGAGGAAGAATCAAGCTCTACAACAGAGGAGGAATCAGAATATGAAGAGCCACAAACTCCGGCTGTGAGAAGATTAGTTCGAGAAAGAAGGCAGCCAAAAAGGTATAGTCCATCTGCTTTCTATTAAAATTTTGCTTTATCTATTACTGATGATGCTCCCAGAACTGTGAAGGAAGCAGTAGATTCAGAGGATGGAAAACTCTGGAAAGAGTCCATGGTTGATGAAATGGCATCTTTTCACAAAAATGAGGCTTCGGATCTAGTGGAGTTGCCGACTAGAAGGAAACCCATTGGCAGCAAAAGGGTGTTCAAGAAGAAGACAAATGCAGAAGGAAAGGTGGAGAAATACAAAGCTCGGTTGGTAGCAAAAGGTTATTCCCAGGTGCCGGGAATTGATTTTGGTGATATTTTTTCTCCTGTTGCCAACGTAACTTCTATTAGATTAATGTTATCTATTGCTGCTGCTGCTGCTTTTGATTTTGAGGTAGAACAAATGGATGTGAAGACAACATTTCTTCACGGGGATCTGGAAGAGGAGATCTACATGAAGCAACTTGAAGCCTTTGCGGTGAAGGGTAAGAAAGAAATAGTATGCAAGTTAAAGAAGTCTTTGTATGGGTTAAAACAGTCACTAAGGATGTGGTATCAAAAATTTGATACATTTATATGGGGACTTGGCTTCACCAGAAGCAAAGCAGATCACTATGTGTATTTTAAATTAATTGGTGACCATGTTATTTATCTGGTCTTGTATGTGGATGATATGTTGTTGGTTCGAAATGACAAAGAAATTATCCAGGATTTGAAGACCCAATTGTCCTCCAAATTCGACATGAAAGATCTTGGTGCTGCAAACTATATTTTGGGCATGGAAATTAAAAGAGATTTGGCAAAGAGGAAGCTCTGGTTAAACCAGAGGAAGTATGTCGAGACAATACTACAGAGGTTTAATATGCAGGATAGTAAACCGGTGAAGGTTCCTATTCTTGTAGGTGTAAAGTTCTCTGTTGAACAGTGTCTCGAGACACAAGAAGAGGAAGAGGATATGTCTCGTGTTCCATATGCAAGTGCAGTTGGTAGCCTGATGTATGCAATGGTCTGTACTAGACCAGACATTGCACATGCAATGGGAGTATTGAGCAGGTTTATTTCAAAACCAGGGAAGGAGCATTGGACAACAATGAAGCGGGTTTTCAGGTATTTGCGTGGCACTAGTGATTATGGTTTGTGCTACCAAGGAAGAACAGGATTGGATAGAGTTTTGGATATCCGTAGCTTTGTTGATGCAGACTAGTCTAGAGATTTGGATCAGAGAAGATCTACAAGTGGGTATGTGTTTAACCTATTTGGAGGTGCAGTCAGTTGGATGAGTAAGAAACAATCTGTAGTGGCACTATCAACTATAGAGGTAGAATACATGGCAGCCAATCATGCAAGCAAGGAAGCAGTTTGGCTGTAGATATTGTGTTCAAGTATGGGATTAATACATGAAGCTATAAGGATAGAATGTGATAGCCAAAGTGTAATTTTCTTGGCAAATAACCCTACATATCATTCAAAGACAAAGCACATTGATTTTCAGTATCACTTTGTGAGGGATATGATAGAAGACAAAAAGGTGTTGCTGGTAAAGGTGGACACTTTGAAGAATACTGCAAATGCATTGACAAAATCTGTGAGCTCTGAGAAGTTCTCTTGGTGTAGAGAAACAATGGGCATTTTAGGGCTGGAAAAATGACTAGCTCTACTATGGACCCTTGTGGAAAGAAAACAAGAAGTGGGAGAATGTTGGGTTGTGTTATATTCTTTCCACGAATAACCTATGTAGTGAACCAGGGGGTTAGAGAGGGGGCAGAGCCCCTCCTTCATTGTGCTAATTGCGCAGTGGGGGGAGGGTCACAGGGGGGGCAGCAACCCCCCTATTAGAGGGGTTTGAAGGGGGTGGGTAGCCCCCCCCTACAGGGTCTAGGGCAGCACCCCAAGGAAAAAAAAATTGGACCCTATATTAGGTTGGGCGAACCTACCTATGGTTTTTCAGACCATGGTTTTGGACGCGATGTTTTTCGATCCATGGTATTGGATGCTTCAGCATGTATAAATATGTATTGTAACATTGAAAGGAACATAATGAAAAATCAAGCAGGTAGTCCCGGTTTTGGGATCCAGGAGAAATATTTGTGTATATGTGTTTTATGTGTTATGCTCTTGCATTGTTTATTTCCTATGTTTTAGAATTCGTATGCGGGTAATTTCTATGCGGGGTTAAAACCTACAATGGGTGGATGTGTTACTGAGGAGAAAGCCATTACTCATGCCCAGTATTTATACCTCGTCTACTCACAATCTGGCACATTGTATGAGATGTTACTTGATTCTCCAAGACAATCATTCGATCTGACAGCATCGAAGTCTTCGGATATGCCACCTTTTGATGGAGTGATTGGTTCCACGTCTCAAACCCTCGTGAATCTTCTTCCAAGCAGAATTCAATCTCGAATGCTGGTTACAATGCTCCCTCACGAAATTCACCTCGTCTTGGTAAAACCTCTGAGGTTCACGTTGTCCAGTCTACCACAATGAACAAATCCTCTAAGGGTAAAAAGAATGGCAAAGGCAAGGCCAAAGCCGATGCCCCAAAACATGGCCCTCTTAAGTCATCTCCTGGAAATGCTTCTCAAAGAAAGTTGAAGTATCCATGCCTCATTTGTGAGGAGGATCATTACACTAAGGATTGTCCCTGATGATCTAAAGTTAGTCACTTGTTTAAAGGGAGCCCAGTTGTCTTAAAAGAACCCTTTCCATCTCAGTAGACCCAAATGGTATACCAACCTCAGTCTTCTATTCCCTCAAGTTCCCATGTGTTTATGATGAACATGCCTATAAATGTGGCTACCAAACCTAAATATTATCAAACCCCAATGGTAGGGAAAGAGAAAGAAGGTACCTCTTCCTCCTCTATCCCATCGACCTCCGGCCCTCTCCATATAGAGCGACCTAATCCAGATTTTGCTATCCGACCACCTTCTCGGGGTGTGCTGCGAAAGTCCTTGTACAATCCAAAAGCTCGAGCCGCTCATCACTATAATATTGTTGAGGATTTGGCTCAAGTGCAATCAGCTATGTCTGCTCTCGAAATCCTTCAAATTTGTCCCTCTCAGAAGAAAGTATTACTATCGTCCATTGGAGGTGTTGATCCATCTAATTCAAACCTTATTTTCTTTGATCTGGAAAACCATGTTCCACGCTTACCTCATCAAATTTCCTTTCTCATTCAAGTGATCATTAATGAAAAGACAATTCACAGGACCGTCATTGATGAAGGTGCTTCTACCTGCATCATGTCTGTGTCTTGTTGGAAGGAAATTGGTTCTCCTACCCTGAACCAATCACCTAACACGTTGGAAGCCTTTGATGGACATGATTCTCGACCATTCAGTGTCCTTCCTAATCTTTCCATTACCTTGGAAGGCAAGACAGTCAATGTCAAAGTAGAAATTGTTGATGCAAATCTTAACTAAAAATATTCTACTTGGACGGAGTTAGACACATGATATGCATGTTGTAGCCTCTTCTTTGTTCCATGTACTCCAATTTCCTCATCAAGGGAAAATCGTCATGGTCGACCAGTTGTCTTTCTTTGCTTCCTATTCCTTGGATGACAATGTTCCTTACGTGAAGCATACTGGTGCTCCATATGAGAGTGTGGGTGTTGGAATTTTTAAAGATCCCGCCTTGATGGATATTTTTCCTCTCCTACCTCTACGTGTTGCCTCTGTCAACATGATCTCGGTTAAGTCTGGTCCTTGGGTCATTCCTTCTCCTAATCAAGTTGATGCATGGGGTGATGTCATGCCATTAAGCCTGGCCGAGATTAATTATGTGGAGATTGTTTCGGCTTCGTCTTCGGTATCTACTGATCACACTTCTTTGGGTACATCTCTCGACGTGTATTCTCAATCTCCTTATCTTGGCTCTTCGGAATCTTCCGATCCCTTAATCGAGACATTTCCTACTGACGAAAGTATCATAGAAATTATGTCTCTTGAGGAAGAACCTTGGAATGATACTCATCATCGTTCCTCATTCTTACCTGGCTAGGGAGCCATGTCTACTTGTCTTGAGAAGTTCTCTTCTCATTTCCCGACCCAACCACTTCAAACACCTATCATGACCCATGAAGTTTGGTTGGAAGGGAACATGGGTAATATTACCCAAACGATGCCTATTGACATTTCTGTTAAGCCTAGTGTCATTGAAAACATTCATATTGGGGTAACTTGTTCTCCTGATGAGATCAAGCTTTATACTCGTCTTTTTCCAGAGATTCGAGATGTTTTTGCATGTTCATATGAATAAATGCCCGACATTGACTGAAGTATAGTTGTGCATGAAATTCCGACTTATTCTGACATGAAGCCCATTCACCAACGGTTTCGTCCAGTGCACCCTAGAAAAGCAACCATCATTAAGGGGGAAGTTGAAAAAATTCTTAAATCTGGATTTATTTATCCTATTCCTTTTGTTAGCACTTGAAATTTCACCTCAGGCTGAAAAGGCAAATCTCAAAACTACATCAAACCATTCAGCCTCGTAGCTAGCCCTACGGGGCAGGAGAAGGCTCTCTCCGGTCTATCTCGTGAAATTTTCAATGGGATGAGATGACCAAAAAGGTAACACTGATATTAGGCTAGTAAACTGATTTGAAGGTTGATTTGGGGGTTTTTGGGGTTTTTGGTGGCAAATTGAGGAACTGCAATTTAGGGTGCGGGGATTGGACACAGTTTCTGCAGGGGGGTCTTTGGGGCAAGGTAGGAAGCTGTATTGATGTCTTTAGCTGAAAGGGATCATTAGGAAGAAAGATGAGAGGGCTAAAGAGAGCAAACAATGGGTTTGAATTCTCTTTAGACAGCAGAAAACATAGAAATTAAACAAATTTAAAAGCAAAGCATGGCTAGCATGAATTCTAACTTTATCACTTCATTTGTTTAATATGCAGCAGTATAGAAAGGAAATGAATCACATAACAAAGCTTATAATAACATGTAGAAACACACCATCAACACATGAGTCCACAAGAATCCCATAGATGACTACAAAACCCTGGTCTTCCTTAGCCAAAAATTGCAGAGATACAAGTGAAATATACAATGATAGCTCCTCCCTCAAGAGTCCAACCATGAAAATGAGCAAAAGAGTGCATAATATAGATGATATAACCTCTTTCCCCACCTCTAGGGGTCGAGCTCCCTTTCCTAGGAGCTGTTGCAACTACTTCTAAACTGAGCACTAGATAATAGGCAGTCATAACAACTTGCCTCTATAAACTAGGAAACCTATCCATACATTAAATATTTACCATTTACATTCAAGAAACTTCTAGAAGGGTTAAAGAAGAGTAAAAGTGTCTTTGAGTCATGATAATTACATAAAAATCCATCATCTAGAACCCCAAAAAGTCAAACTAGGTGAAAACAGTGATTTTCTGGCCGAACTGGCAAAACTGGCAAAGTTCCCTCAACGGGTCGCGCACATCCTCCTCAACGGGTCGCGCACTTTGGAGCCCTATTTAGAGGCCTTCCTGATGTCAAAATGAGGTGCAAGATAGCTCGTTGGAAAGGTCTCTGAGTCTACTTTCCAACCCAATTGGAAGTTTTGGATTTGGAGGTCATTTTCCCAGTCGAAAGTCAATTCTCCCAAGACTACTTCTGTAGCTCAAAAAAGGGGCAGAAAGTCAAAATTTGGTTGTATTTTGACATTTTGGAGGCCCAAAACTCCATGAAAACTCAAATCCATCCATAGGAATGTGTAACTTTGCATGAAAAATCCAAAAATGTTGAGTTTTTGCAAAACGGAGCTACAATGACAAAGGGTCTCACCGGGGTGAGACCCGTTGAGAAACCAAAACCTGTAAATTTCCCAAAAATGCCAAAAATGAGCCAAAACTTCCAAAATTTTTTGTGCTTGGTGCTATGAAGAGGCTAGTAGGTGTCATGATCCTTGAGGGATGCCTCAGCCAAGATACGGAGGGGGTTGGTCTTCTTCTTCCGCCTAAGAGCCTCGGACAACCTCCTTTGGAACATTTTCATCTTGGCCTTGCAAACATGCATCCTCGCCCAATAATGATTCTTCATGTTCCATAGCAGCTTTTTCTCTTGGTTGGCCTTAGCCAACAGCCTCTCCAAGTGGGCATTTTCCTGAATGAGCAAAGACTCCCGGTCAGCAGGCAATGGATCACCGGGCCTCCTACGGTTTAGGACTCTGTCACTACGAATCCTCCAAAGCTCATCAAGCGCCTTCTCCTCCTCCAACTGTGTGTTCCGCTGCTCTAGATAGGTGATGGTCCATTGGGCACCCTCAAGTCTCCGCTGCAAAACATCATTCTCGGCCCTAAGCTGCTGAATGATCTCCTTTGCCTCTTGGCTAGGAGAACTGACCTCAAGATCAATCACCGGATCCTCATGAACCATGGGCTCTTTGCCCCTCTGCAATACCTGTGCTGGTGAAGAAAGAGAGGCCCCTTCCACTTGATGTGGAGATAACACTCGCTGCTCTGAAGATGAAGGCGAGACCCCTTCCACCTGCTGTGGAGATAGTACTCGCCTAGCTGCTGCAAATAAGGCCCTCGGGCCTTTCTGATAGGTGACCATAGGAGTGGAGCTGACATGTCGGGTGATGGAAGCATCAGGCTGCTGAGATGGTCCTCCCTCCTCATGAATGACCTCCTAATGTGGCTGAGGTGGCACTGTGAAAAACTCACGGGAGATGAACTCCTCCCATGAGATGCCCTGCTGAGTCAACTGATGAGAAACTATGAGCTGGATCAAACCATAATGGCAAAGGCTCCTGTACTGCTGGGCCGGGGTCTTCCTCTGCAACATGGGCACCATCCTCTGAATGTTATGAAACAGGAAAACCGGGAGGTTCATCATCTTCACCCGGGTGAAATGCATCAACAGGCGAATGTGATATGAATACACCTGTGAAAATCTACCCTCACATGTAAAATAATGCATGATAAGTCTCATGAGGGGAGCATACTCACTCCGAAGAAATCTGAATGGGAAAACACCCGTCAGTAGTCTCACAAATGATGGCCGGACATAGGGCTCAAAGTGAACAAAATCAAGTAATCTGCGCTTAGGCCACACCTCACCCACATTTGGTATCCCTGTAGCCTCTGAGATCACCTCGGGTGTCAATATGAAATTCACCCCTGCAAGAGTGACATGTCCATCATGGAGGTGTAAGACAAACAAGTGGGCCAACTCTCTATGATGCTGAATCTGTGAGATCCTCTCACAAAACTAATAGCATGACATGTACCGGAAACAATTCACTGCGAAAGGACAAGCCTGTAATTCTGCCAAAGAAGTAGGCTCTTCCCTCTTATGATGACCTCCCTTACCTCCTCTACGAGGCCTCCTCTGTTCCTCAATCTCTGTAGATGATGAATGGTCATCACCTTGCTCATATGATTCGGTATCTGACATGGTTTTGGAGCAAGGTGGACAAACTGAAGGATAAATTGAACTGCTGCCTCTGCATGCAAAAGTACTGAACTCTATGCTGTTTCAAGGGGAAAAAACATGAGGGGAATGTTAGGGGAGGGAACTTCTTAACAAGGAATGGGAATATATGAAAATAATCAGGGAATTTCAAGGGAAACTTTACAAATTGTCATGCATATAGGAACACATTTTAACATTGGGAAATCATTTGCAAAGAACATCTCATATGGGACAAGAACATGTATGATAATGAACATGAAAGGGGCATACATGTATCAATAGGGACATAGGGACACCATACACCAAATTTGCTTATAGGAGTTCATGTATATCATAAGGCAAATTTTTTATAAGGAGTACATGTACATTGTTTTAACATAGAGGGAAAGTTTTCATGTACAAGGGGATGTCAAGGGTATATAGGGGTTATGTACATGACTCTAGATATACAGCAACATTTATTTTCACATGACTCTTTTCTTTATTTGCAAATGCATCTTTTCTTTTTGTTCTATTTTTGCATGTGTATGGTAGAGGGAATTAGGGTTTTTGTGTGCTTGTGAGAGGGGTAGGGTTTATAGTTTAGGGATGGGGAAAAAGTCTACATTTTATGTACAAATAATATGGGACAGAGATGAAAGCATGACTGTGAATACAAGAGGAAAAGAGGGAAGGGACCAAATGGGACAAAATCACTTGAAACAGTCACAAAACCCTAGCATTTTACAAACATTAGCAAGCAGCCATATCAATCCATTCATTTGCAAATTTGGAGGATGAAATCATAGCACACAACCTTATTTTCATCATCAATCTCCAAAACAATGAGTAAAGACCCTACCTCGAGCAATGAAGATGAGTCGAAGGGAAATTGAGGAAATTTGTTTGAAGTTTGATGGCAGACAGCTGAACGGGTCGCGCAGGCTCCCCAAAGGGTCGCGCACAGCCCAACGGGTTGCTCCCATTCAAATTTTGAATTGCGGGAGTGCGCTGGATGGGTCGCGCACCGCCCAACAGGTCGCGCACAGGCCTGGACGGGTCGCGCACCTGCAAACTGCCCGAAAACACTGTAATTTCGCCTCCTTAGCCTATCACTCTCTCACAACCTCTCTTGCAAGCTTTGAAATGCACAATGAGAGTGAAAGGAGGGAAGATGACTTTTTATAATCTCATTTGAAAAAATTTCATCCATAAACCCACTTTATAAAGTCTATTTTGACACTTTTTTAAAACACTGATTTTCTTGGTTTCCTTTATCCTGAAGTTGACTTTTTGAGTGCTTTGACCTGATTCTTTTGCAGGTAGATCATCTGGAGGATTGTGGCAAGGGGACCAGGGTTGTTGCTGCCTTTTGAAGACTTTTTGAAAATTTATTTCTTTTTACAAAAAATTATCATGAATTTGGCTTTAAAAATAGGGTTTTTAAAACCAAGTTTAAAAATGAACTGTACATAATGAGAATATCAAAGAAACATGTTTACCATCCTCCCTTTGGCTTGCTGGTCACTCAAGGACTTTCAGTGACATGACCTTGCAGAGACAAATGACCAAAACCCTAGACCTAGAATTTTGACATTAAGACACATCAAGACAAGTTTGAAAAACTCAATGACTGATATGACCTGATCCAGCAAAGCCAAGAGGGGTATGAATAGACCAGCTCCTCCATCAGGGTTATGGCATGCCTAACGGGATGCAAACTTTGACACTGATGAGACACCTACTAATGCAAATGCAAAGAGCTTTGATCACTGATGGAGGGCTTTCAAGACCGACACTAACACCTTTGACAAATTGGGTGTCCAATATTGTACTGGTGACTAAGAAGCAAGGCACCATTTGGGTCTGTGTTGATTACCATGACATTAATCGTGCCTGTTTGAAGGACAATTATCCCACTCCTTTTATAGACCAAATCATAGATGAATGTGTTGGGAGTGATATTTTCTCCTTTATGGATGGTTTCTCTAGTTATAACCAGATAAACATTGCACCCACTGATCAACACAAGACTGCCTTTATCTATCCATGGGGGACTTTTGCATATAAAAATCTCCCTTTTGGCCTTAAGAATGTTGGGGCTACTTTCCAAAGGGCGATGTCTTATGATTTTAATGACATTAAAAACATCGTTCAACCTTATTTGGATGATCTTATTGCTCATTCATGTAAGCACCGTGACCATCCCAATCACCTTTGACAAATATTTCTTCGTTGTTGACACTATAACATTCGGCTTAATCTACATAAGTGTGTCTTTTGCATTGAGTTCAGACGGCTCCTCGGTTTTATTGTTTCGAAGGATGGTATTTGTCTTGATCCTCTCAAAGTTGAGGCTATTGTTATTCTACCCCCTCCCTCTTCGTTGCATCAATTACAGAGTCTGCAAGGGAAAGCGAATTTCTTTCATCATTTTGTGCCTAACTATGTTGAGCTAGCTTCAGGGTTCACTCAATTAAGAAAGGAAATTCGTCTCATTGGGATGAAACTACCCAAAAGTATTTTGATGACTTGAAATTTGTCCTCATTAATGCTCCTTTCTTGCACCCTCTGAACTATCATTGTGATTATTTCCTCTATCTAGCTGGAGATTCTAGCACTATTGTTATGGTTCTAGTACATGATGACGACGAAGTTCATGAACATGTCATTTATTACCTTAGTCGCAATCTCCTCAATGATGAGACCCATTATGCTCACGTCAAGAAGTTGGCTTTGGTTTTTTTTCAAGTTGTTCAACACTTTCGGCATTATATTCTCCTCAGCACTACAACCATGATTTCTGACTGCAACCCCATGACTTATATTCTGGCTCATTAGTTGTTGGGGGGAAATATTCCAAGTGGATTTTCATACAATAGGAATTCGACTTGGTGTTCACTACTGCCAAATCAAAGAAATAACTTGTATTTGCTGAGTTAATTTTCTCCTTTCCCTCTACTTCTCTCCCTGTTGGTGCTAATGAGAAGTTACCTTATGAGACTCTCTTTCTGATTAGCACTCTCGATCCTTAGTGTGGTGATATCATCATGTATCTCTAAAATTCTACCTTCTTTTCTGCGTTGTCCAAGGATGATCATCGACACATTTGGCATCAATGCCAACCTTATCGCATCATTGGGGATACTTTATACCGCATTGGTGTTGATTCAATTCTTTGCCGATGTTTAACTCTCGATGAGGCTGAAAGAGTCTTGAATGACTACCACTCTGGCGAATTTGGTGGTCATCTATATTTTTATGCCACTTCTCAAAAGATCCTCTGTGTTGGTTACTTCTGGCCCTCCATCTTTAAGGATTGCATTATTGTTGTCTACAAATGCCACTAGTGTCAGATTTATCGACAGAAAATGTGTGCCCCAGCCGCTCTCCTTTACCCCATTATTACCGTTGGTCCCTTTGAAAAATGTGGCATTGATTTTATGACATGTAACCTTTGTTCGACCAGGGAGCATGGTTATATTATCATTTCCTTGGATTACTTCACCAAATGGGCTGAAGCGATGCCTACATATTCAACTGATGGTAAAACAGTGGCACAATTTCTATTCAATCATCTAATTTCCAAGTTTGGAGTGCCTCAAGACATTGTCACTGACCATGGCTCCCATTTTCGTAATTACATGATGGGAAGCTGACTTTGAAATTGGGCTTGCATCACGACAGCTCAACTCCGTATTACCCTCAGGCCAACGGCCAAGTTGAAGCAGTGAACAAAGTTTTAGTTACTATGCTTCAACACACCATTGGGATGCACAAATCCAATTGGAATCTCATGCTTTTTTTAGCTATGTGGGCCTATCAAACCTCAACTAAAGATGCAACTGGATTCACACCTTTCCAACTCATCTATGGTCTAGAAGCTACCCTACCGATTGAATGTGAAATTCCCTCACTCAAATTGGTTGTCGAACTACTCCTTGAAACCTCGCCTCAAGAAGAGTGTCTCCTATATTTGGAACGACTGGATGAAACCTACCATCTCGCTGCTTTAGTCATTGAAGCTCAAAAAAAGCGAGTTAAATCCCATTTTGATTAGTCAGTCTCTCCTCATGCTTTTTCTGAGGGTGATTTGGTCTTGTTGTATGACCAAGCTAATGATAAGCTGGGGGCAGGTAAATTCAAACCCATGTGGCATGGGCCCTATATTTTCAAGCGTGTATTACAAAAAGGGGCCTATGAGCTAATTGATTATGATGGCAACCCTTTCAGTAAGCCCCGCAATGGGCTGTATCTCAAAAAATATTATTTGTGAGTCATCTCGCATGGTTACTTGTGTACATAAGTGTGTTATTCATTTTTTTTAGTTTGGTTTGGTGTTTTTTTTCAAGCAACTTTCTTTCTTATTATGTCTTCACCTCCTTTGCAGATGTTTGTGACTCCTTACGTTGGTTTCACTAATGGTGCTTGCCATAGTACCTAGAATCTATCATCTGCAGCATGGGCTATTTATGCCCCTCATGGTGAGTTGATTGATGTTCAAGGTATTTGTTTGGGTCAAAAAACTAATAACATTTTTGAATATAGCACATTTATCGAACTCTTGTCAGAAGCCATTGCTCTTGGCATTCGAGAAATGGTTGTTAACCTTGATTTGCAACTTGTTTTTCTTCAACTATTTGGGCAATATTATGTTAGAAACCCTTAGATGTTGAGAATGTGTTTGCGTATTCATCTATTGGAAAGAAATTTTGATTATATCACATATCATCACATTCCTAGGCATATGAATACATTAACAGATGCATTGGCTAATTATGTTTTAGACAGACATTTACGCAATATGTGAAAAAAAATTGTATCATAATAAACAAGAAATATAGCATATATATATATATATATATATATATATATATATATATATATATATATGTCGATAATGTTTGAGTGTGATACATCAACATCCAAAAATAATATATGTGTTCTGAATACATCCATGGCTCGCAGGCCTCAAAACTGTAAATGCTAAACTATGGACTATTCTGCGTGGTGATCATGATAACATGTTACTGCTCGTACTACACGAGTTAGTAATCATCAGATCCGATCTGACACCCCCACTATGTGCCTCTAATAACGGCGAGGAATGTCGTTAATCTGTGCATACTCTGGGATTCCTTTGGTCAAGCCCTCCAGATTTCAGGCAATCTCTTCTTCGTTGTCTACTCCTTCCTGATAAGGAGCGACCTTGAACTGTCAAGCCACACATCTAGCTATAGGGGACATCCCTACTGGTCTTTCTAGTCCAACATATGCAATTACACAGTTGAGATGTCACCAATACATATATGCAAAAACAATAAAAAAAACAAAAACCAAAATTGTTTTTCTCACCTTCATCATTAAAGTGTTCTCCCTCTGGGAGCAGCATGTTAGGATCACTGTGGAAGTCAGTCCCACTATATGGCCAATCCTCCACAATAATCAACTAACGCCTCAACCACGCAAAGAAAGCGGGCTTGTATGACATGTGCTGGCCCCCTCTAGTCCTGGGCATCAGCTCACCCCAATGGACCATCCATGGATCTCATGGCATCGGGGGGTTCACCTCCGCTAGATGATAGTGGAATAGTGGGATCCGTTCTAGGAAGAAAGTCACCAGAACATAACCATATCCAAATTGCCTCAGGTTCCCTGCCTTGCATTTCGATAGTTGGTGTTTCATGTTCACTTTTGTGGCTTCCGCCCAGTTGAAAACAATAGGCGTCGTGCAGTCTGCAACATACTAGAACTTAGATTTTTTGGACTCATTTTAATTCTTTAGCCCCATCTACTCTGTTAATGGTCAAGAGAAACACCTTCATTATCATATTGTTTACGATCATGATGTCGATCTTACCACTTGTAGATTTTAGAGCTATCAGGCAATGTTCTACAAGGAGCATGTTGATACTTACCCTGATGGGCCTACCTCCATACAATTGGAATGGTTCCCCTCTGTGGGACAGTTCGGTAATGAAGTAAATTTCTGAAGTCTCTAGCTCTAGCTCTTGATCATGGATCATAAATACCTCTCGTCCAACGTCCCATAGATTGATCAAGCATTGTAGTAGCTCAAGTTGAGCTTGTAGGCCCGGTGTAAGAAAGAACTTGAGGAGCCCATAGTTCCTCAATGCATCCAGACAATTTGGATCTTCCAATGCCAATGCATCTATTCTTTCATGCTCATGTTCTTTCCACTCGATCATCATCTTTCTTGCTATAATTTGCCTACAAACACCACACATTCAACTTAACATTAGTCCTTGAAGGAGAAATTTCAGATTTAAGGCAATGAAATTGGGTGAAAATTGAAAATTTTTAGTTCTTTGTGCCGATGTGATTGTTTTTAAAACAGGTGCACCGGTCGGCACGAATTCCCATGCTAAAAACCCCTGATTGGCATGGTCCCGCGCCTAGATCCTGTGTCAACCGAGGGCGATTTTTTTTTTTGCAAAAAATCCCTCAAAACCCCTAAAAAAATGGCTAAATGCTAGAAAAACAGGTATTAATGCAAATATTAAGGCCTCATCTCTTACCTGCAATAGACGGTTTGTCGATCGGCCTCCTGGATCCGCCGCAATCCACTCTTGAAAATTTAGGGCACAAGTGGGTAAAAATTTCTCCAAATGAGGTAAATAAGGTGAATGATAAACATGTTTTAACTTTTCCCCTCTTTATAAAATTTTAACGATGTTTTAGGGTTTTAAAAGATTTTTTTCGCCATTTTACGTTAGAAACAGATAATACATTTTCTTCTTGTGCAGCGATAGGTGATGGTTTGTTGTTGGTGATGTGAAACTAGAGTCGTATTTAAGCTCTTTTCCCGACTCGTAAAAAACTGAAATAGAAAGATTGTCGAGTATGTTTTCCTTTTTGACTCGTTAAAGAAAATAAAAAGGGGGAGTCCACTTTAAGCCCTTTTTCGATTCTCAAAACATGAAAATATTTCCGAGTTCTTGTCGTTTTGACCTCTTAAATGGTTTCGAAACATTGTTTACCCAGTATACGTTTACCCCTTTTTCGGATGGGATAAACTATTTACGAAAAAGGTACTCCTTGGCTGACATGGTCAAGAGGTTCTTTCGAGTATTGTTTTCTACATTTTTGAGCTTGAGAGACAACTTTATGAAAATAGACCTTTTGGAGTTTTCTTTTTTGTGTCTTTTTCAAACTCTATAAACATGAAAAAGATACTGAATTTTCCCTTTGTCGAACTCGTTAAACTTTAATGACATCAGATTCGTCACCATGATGGACACAAGCTTCTCCTTCCTAGGGCTGGCTAATATTACTAGGTAAGATCCTCCTGAATGATGGACTTACATTACAATCATATGCTATCCCCTTCAAGCTTGTGATAAAAAATAATTGGGGTACCTGCTAGAAATGGTGGGGGAAAATGGGAAATTTTTACCAATTGTGTTGGCAGCTTGTCACTCTTGAACATGACACTTTTCTGCTTCGTGTCAGGTTTGGATATCCCCACTTCATCATTGACCTTCCTAGGTTTGGGCCGCCACTTTTTTCCTTTCCATTTGATCTCTTCCATGTCATCATGACCTCCGATCCTATGGATCCAAAAGATGCCAAACTCTGGAGTTGTGTCGCCGATATGTTCAAGAGTTAATCCTTCTGCAGTTTACACTCATTCATGATTCTCTATATCATTCATAATCATTACATCCCTTGTCTCATGTCGATGATGTGGGATACATCATGGCCCTCCTTCGACGAGGTCACTTCCTATCAACTTCAGCTCATTATCTGGGAAGTTGGCCGAGAGACTCCCTTCCAGTACCTTAGAGCTTGCATGCCCTAATGGCAATTTCTTCGCACTCAACGATAAGTTCTCATCATTGGCTTTCGATCAAGTGACTTCACAGGTGTTTGACTTCAATTCCTTATTCACACTCTATGAATTGTGTTGCTGGTACCTTGAGAGCCATTGTCATTATTGGTGGTTTCTCTCGTGCTTGTTAACAGTTCACATCATTGACTGGTAATCAAGTGATTTTCTAGCATGTTCGACATCAACACATCTATTTGCGGGCTAGAATCTGTACTTTGATCGAGTCATGTTGGAGTGCCAGAGCCTGGGCTCAGATTACACAAGTCTAGGTTGCAGAGCAATGTGACATGATCATGCTTACATACATGTCTCTTTCAGATGGATGGCTACGACCATACAATGAGACTGTTATATGCCATCCTTCTCATTATTGGATGGTTGTGACCATACCTTGGGTTTGATATGATCCTTCTCACTGGATGGCTGTGCCCATACCTTGGATCCATTTTTTACATGATATTCTTCTTGATGGATGCGTCCATACCATGATTCATGTATCAGAGATTTCACTGATCTATATGTATCTATGCTTACTTGTAGGTTTTCTGACGGCAATCTTCGGTTCCATGCATCTACTCATAAAGCATTTCACCCCTCACTCTTGTTCGACCTTCATGCTTTAAGGGGCATTTGTTACACAACATTTTGTCACTATCCCTGTACTCCCCGTTCCTCTATCCTGGAGAACCTCTACAGTGACCTTCATGTGCTTTCCTACCATGAAGAACATGTCCCTACATCTCTTTTCATCTACAGAACATTTCCCTCTTACATCATTTCCCAAGAATATTCCTCCAAACTTAGGTTTCCAGACCGACACTAGCACTCATTTTCTTTCCTGCGCCAATTTGTAGAGTCTAACACTGAGCCTAGCACTGAACGGTGTTGGTCAGCCATTCATGACCCAAACTGACCCTCTTTTGGAAAGTTTTTAAAAATGGAGTCAAAGCTTTTAGTTCTAGAAGCTTTTTGAATGGAAGTCTGGTAAATGGTTGAGAAAGATAGAGCCAAGAGAGATTGTTTGGGCTCTTTTCCCCTATTAAAATGGAACAAACCAAAAGGGATAAGGCCTCTCACACAATAACAGGATCCATTTCCCCTCTATCAAATCTATATAAACTCCTCATTTTTCAACCTCAACTAGCTAATGAAAGGGCTGAAATAATCTACAAATCTTAATAGCCATCTTGAGAAACTTAGCCTTCTAGTTTGTGTGTGTAAAGGGAGAATAACCTTATAGTGTTTGGTTTGGAGCAAAGGGGAAGAGGCCTTGAACTTCCATTGTTTTGAGGGTGAATCATGAGATACTTATAGTGGTGCTGGAACCCGGACATGCCAAAGGGAACCTACAACGTCAAGGCTTCAGTTATATTTCTCTTTGAAGTTTATCTTAATACAACTAATGGTTTATTTCCTATATCATGTGTAGTATTACATTTGATAGCTTAGAACTCCTTGACCTTTTAAATAGATTGAATTCAATTTTACGCTATCACATTTGTTGTTGTTTCTTGCATGTTTGTTTCAAGTATTTGAATGAAAGGAACGAAAGGAAGCTGGAGCAAGGAAGCAAGATCACCATCAAATGGATTAACGTTATAAGAGGTAGGCACTCTTATTTGATTCCACTCTTGTATGTTTTAACCCCGTACAGAAATTACCTGCATGCAAATTCTAAAACACAAAAAATAAACAATGCGAGAGCATAACACATAAAACACATATCCACAGATATTTTCCCCTGGATCCCAAAACCGGGACTACCATCTTGATTTTTCATTATGTTCCTTTCAATATTACAATACATATTTATACATGCCGAAGCATCCAATACCATGGACCGAAAACCATTGCGTCCAAAACCATGTGCGAAAACCATGCACAAAACCATAGGTATGTTCGCCCCACCTAATATAGGGTCCAAAAAAAATTTCCCCGGGGCACTGCCCTAGACCCCGTAGAGGGGGGCTAACCGCCCCCCTCAAACACCGCTGTGACCCCCCCACTGCGTAGTCGACACAACAAAGGGGGGGCTCCGACCCCCCTCTAACACCCCCATAAACTACGTAGGCTAGTCGTGGAATGAATATAACACAACCCAACATTCTCCCACTTGTTGTTTTCTTTCCACAAGGGGCCACATGAGAGCTTAGTCATTTATCCATCCTTGAAATGCCCATTGTTTCTCTACACCAAGAAAACTTCTTAGAGCTCACAGATTTTTTCAATGCATCTGCAGTATTCTTCAAAGTGTCCACCTTTACCAGCAACACCTTTTTGTCTTCTATCATATCCCTCACAAAGTGATACTGAACATCAATGTGCTTTGTCTTTGAATGATAAGTAGGGTTCTTTGCCAAGAAAATTTCACTTTGGCTGTCACATTCTACCCTTATAGCTCCCTATACTAACCCCATACTTGAACATAATCTTTACAACCAAATTTCTTCCTTGCCTGCATGAGTGGCTTCCATGTATTCTGCCTTTGTAGTTGATAATGCCACTACAGGTTGTTTCTTAATCATCCAGCTGACTGCACCTCCAAATAGGTTAAACACATACCCACTTGCAGATCTTCTCTGATCCAAGTCTCTAGCCTATTTTGCATCAACAAAGCCACGGATATCCAAAACTCTATCCAATCACGGTCTTCCTTGGTAGCACAAACCATAATCTCTAGTGCCACGCAAATACCTGAAAACCCACTTCACTGCTGCATGTTCAATGTCTATTCTAGTACAGACCATCGCATACATCAGGCTACTGATTGCACTTGCATATGGAACACGGGACATGTCCTCTTCCCCTTCTTGTGTCTTGGGACATTGTGGGGAAAACTCCACAGTTAAGCGCGCTTGAGCCAGAGGAGTTCTGGGATGGGTGACCTCCTGGGAAGTCCTGGTTACCGGGTGCAAGCCCCGGAAGTGATGATTGATGCTATGTGATTCGTTCTCCACATTTCACTAGTTTCAATCCCACTTCTTCACCCCTGTGAGCATCACCCGATGCAATGAGTGCTAAGTGAACTATTCAAAAATCATGAGAAATTAGTCAGTTACGACTACCTCTCATGGAAATGGTCATACGTTTGAATGACTTACTTAACGCAGTTGAATCCCAAAAAATGATATCTAATATAATGCACTGCGTAAATCCCCCATACTTAAATTCAAAAAGAGTCAAGGGATCTCTACTTGAATGGTTCATGAGGCACAATACTTGCTAAGGTTTTGCAAATGGGGTAGCAAGCTAAGTGGGCTTGATTATGGGGAAAACTCCACAGTTAAGCGCGCTTGAGCCAGAGGAGTTCTGGGATGGGTGACCTCCTGGGAAGTCCTGGTTACCGGGTGCAAGCCCCGGAAGTGATGATTGATGCTATGTGATTCGTTCTCCACATTTCACTAGTTTCAATCCCACTTCTTCACCCCTGTGAGCATCACCCGATGCAATGAGTGCTAAGTGAACTATTCAAAAATCATGAGAAATTAGTCAGTTACGACTACCTCTCATGGAAATGGTCATACGTTTGAATGACTTACTTAACGCAGTTGAATCCCAAAAAATGATATCTAAGATAAATTTACACCAATGGGAATAGGAACCTTCACCGATTTACTATCCTGCATATTAAACCTTCGTAGTGTTATCTCAACATACTTCCTCTGGTTTAACCAGAGCTTCCTCTTTGCCCGATCTCTTTTAATTTCCATGCCCAAAATATAGTTTGCAGCACCAAGATCTTTCATGTCGAATTTGGAGGACAATTGGGTCTTCAAATCCTGGATAATTTCTTTGTCATTTCCAACTAGCAACATATCATCGACATACAAGACTAGATAAATAACACGGTGACCAATTAATTTAAAATACACATAGTGATCTGCTTTGCTTCTAGTGAAGCCAAGTCCCTGTATAAATGTATCAAATTTCTGATACCACATCCTTGGTGACTGTTTTAACCCATACAGAGACTTTTTTAACTTGCATACCAATTCTTTCTTACTCTTCACGACAAAGCCTTCAGGTTGCTTCATGTAGATCTCTTCTTCCAGATCCTCGTGAAGGAATATTGTCTTCACATCCATTTGTTCTACCTCAAAATCAGAAGTAGCAGCAATAGATAAAAGTAATCTAATAGAATTTACCTTGGCAATAGGAGAAAAAATATCACCAAAATCAATTCCCGACACCTGGGAATAACCTTTTGCTACCAACCGAGCTTTGTATTTCTCCACCTTTCCTTCTACACTTGTCTTCTTCTTGAACACCCATTTGCTGCCAATGGGTTTCCTTCTAGCCAACAACTCCACCAGATCCCAAGCCTCATTTTTGTGCAAAGATGCCATTTCATCAACCATGGCCTCTTTCCAGAGTTTTCCATCCTCTGAATCTACTGCTTCCTTCACAGTTTTGGGATCGTCGTTAGTAATAGATAAAGAAAAATTTGAATAGAAAGCAGATGAACTATACCTTTCTAGTTGCCTTCTTTCTCGAACTGATCTTCTTACAACCGAAGTTTGTCGCTCTTCATCTTCTGACTCCTCTTCTATGATAGAGTCTGATTCTTCCTCCTTTAGCTCAAACTCTATCTTCTCAAGTTCCTTTGATGGGACTTCATGTTTAATAGCATATTTCACCTCTCTGAACACCACATCTTGATTTTACACAACCTTCCTTATTACTGGGTTCCAAATCTTATAACCCTTTAAACCATCCTTATACCCAATAAAGATGCACTTTTCAGATTTATTATCCAACTTGGTTATTTTCTCCTTTGGAACATGTACATATGCATCACATCCAAATACCCTCAGATGTGAAAGAGAGGGTTTCTTACCAATCCATACCTCTTGTGGAGTGTTATCCTCCAACACTGATGAAGGTGATATGTTGACCAATTAACATGATGTCTCCACCGCCTCTGCCTAGAATTCCTGTCCTAACCCGGCACAAACGAGCATGCTTCTTGCCCTTTCCATCAACGTCTTTTTCGTTCTTTATGCAACTTCATTTTACGCAGGTGTATATGGAGTAGTCTTTTGTCGTACTATACCACACTTCTTATATAATTCTTCAAATTCTTTACTACAAAACTCTCCACCGTTATCTGTCCTCAGCACCTTTATCTTCTTCTCTGTCTGGTTTTCCACCAGAGCCTTAAATTCTTTAAACCTGTCAAAGACTTCAAATTTATTATTAATGAAATATATCCATGTATTTCTTGATAAGTCATCTATAAATAATACATAGTACATAGACTTACCCAATGATGGAACCTTCACAAATCCAAACACGTCACTGTGCACAAGCGTTAATATCTATTTCATCCTCTTACCACCAGAGGGAAAACTCACTCGATTCTGATTTCCATATACACAATTTTCACAAAAATGAAAATCCAAAGAGCTATTACTCATACCTTCTACCATAACTTTATTGTGAAGTATTTGAAGGCCCTTCTCTCCAATATGTCCAAGCCTTTGATGCCACAACATGGTATTCTTTCAAGAGACCACTAGATTTTCTATTCCAATTTCAGGAACCACAGAACTGTTGCACCCATCAACAACAGTTTTGCCTTGCATCTTGTAAAGAGTTCCAATTCAAACTCCCCACATCAATACTAGTGCTCCCTGAACCATCTTGCAGGTATCCTTCTCGAACACTATTTTTACGCCTGCATCATCCAGCTAGATTACAGAAATCAGATTTCTGGCCAATGCAGGAATATGCAGAACACCTGGAAATGTTCTAACCCTTCCACCTTGCAACTTCAACTTTACTTTTCCACGACCAATGATTCTAGCCTTCATATCATCCCCTAAGAAGACATCACCACCATCATATTTCTCATACTCGCAGAACCACTCTCTATGGGGAGTGAAGTGAAAGGATGCACCTGAGTCAATCAACCATGCCTCATGATCTACATGTTTACTTGAAGAAGCCAAGTACACATCCCCACCTTCATCTGAGGTGGTTTTCGCCTCTACAGAAGGAGCATCATCAGATCTCTTTCCTTTTTCAGGAGCTTTAGATTTACAGTCCCTTTTGTAGTGCCCTTCCTTTCCGCATTTCCAGCAAACCACCTTTATAGGATTTCTTGGAGATTTAGATTTCCCACTCGATGACTTATTTTTGTTTTTGTTCTGGGACCGTCCTCATATAGACAAGGCATCACCATTCTGGCTCTCCATATTTTTCTATCTCATCTCCTTCGTCAGCAAGGATGAGACTATTTCATCAAACTGTAAGGCAGTTGCATTGCTACCTATTGCAATAACTAGACTATCCCATGAATCTAGTAGAGAACACAACAAACTGATGCACTTATCTTCATCTGGAATTTTAATATCAACAGATAATAACTGAATTACCACAGTATTAAATGTGTTCAGATTCTCTATCACCGAGTCTCCATCTTTCATCCTCAGGTTATACAACATTTTCTATAGGAACAGTTTATTCACCAGAGACTTAGATTAGTACAAAGTCCCTAACTTTTCCCACAAAGCCTTCGTCGTAGCTTCCCCTGATACATTCAGCAATATTGAATCTGAGACACACAATCGTATTGTGCTCTTAGCCTTCCAATCTAACTTCTTCCATTTTTCATCGGACACTCTTGTTGGTTTAGTACCTGGATCTACTGAGATCCACTGATTTTTATCCACCAATATATCCTCCATCTTGAGTTTCCATAACTCAAAACTCTGACCATTAAATTTCTAGATCTCTTTCTTTCCACTGCTTGTCATCTTCTTTCACCACCAGAATCAATCCCGTAGATCTCCCACTGAACAGGGTCTACCACAGGCCCAAGCAAAACCCCTCAGCAACAAAGGTGTCCCCTTGAATCCAAAATAGCTCTAATACCAAATGTAGGTTTTAACTCCATATAGAAATTACCTGCATACGAATTCTAAAACACAGAAAATAAACATTGTGAGAGCATAACACATAAAACACATATGCACAGAGATTTTCCCATGGATCCCAAAACTGGGACTACCAGCTTGATTTTTCATTATGTTCCTTTCAATGTTACAATACATATTTATACATGCCGAAGCATCCAATATCATGGACCGTAAACCATCACGTCCAAAACCATGTCCGAAAACCATGCACAAAACCATAGGTAGGTTTGCCCCACCTAACATAGGGTCCAACAAAACTTTTCCTGCTAACTACCCCTCTCAAACCCCCTGTCACACCCTCGCTGCGCAATCGGTGCAACGAAGGGGGGGGCTCTGCCCCCCCATAAACTACGTAGGTTAGTCATGGAAAGAATATAACACAACCCAACAAATCTAAGGAAATTTACATTAGATTGTCTTGTTTACAGCTAGACCCACTCTCTTGGCCTAGAGGGATTGTCTCTGTCTACAAAGAGGATACTCCTACCCCACCTAACCTAGATCAGAATTATAAATGAGAAAGGGAGATGGCCTACATCTCTCCTATGTGCTCAACCTTTGATGATGATCCCTTAGCTCCCAGGCTTTCTCCTCGCTATTCCTTGCATCTGAATACCTGCATGAGAGATCAAAAGAAAACAACAAGAGATATCATAATATATGCATTCCAATGTAAGTTATACAATAGATCAAGGAGTATTGTACTAAGCAAACTATCAGAGACAAGATTATGGGAAGTAAAGCATGCTTTGTATTAATGATTAAATCAAAGAGGGAAGCATACAACCAATGCCTTGATGTTGACAGCCTCCTTTAGGATGGTTCCAAGTCCAATTGAAACTTAACAAGCTCTCCTTTCCTCTCTCACCAAAATGGCAGCATCTAAGCACAATCACGCAAAATAATGGAAACGAGCAATGACCAACCCATTGAGGAAAGTGAAGAACAGATTTATAGTGATGGAGAGGAGGTTAGAGATCCACCAAAGGGGGAAGAAGGTCATTATCCCAAAGGTAAGATTCCTAAAGGTAGGATAAAAGGCTCTAAATGGGAGTACTTGACCATATCTTCATCCAACAACTACCAGTTCATTGTTCTCGAGGCTTCTAGTAAGAGAAGCTTCTGCTCCATTTTTGGAGAAACTGTGTGAAGAGGATCAGTGTGGCTTTTCCTATCAAAAGTCAAGCTGCCAGTGTTAGTCACTAGTTAGACAAAAGGTTACCAACATGGATTTTCCTACTAAAAGTAATGTTGGCCTTGAAAACTAGGGTTTTTCACAAATTTTTCCAGAATTGCTTCAGGACATTAGTTCTATATCTCTTCAGGCATGTATTGAGCATATAATTTATGGTGAATCAGTTTAGACAACTTTTGTCACTTTACGACATTTGTGATGATAGTGGCACAAACGAAGAAAATTTAGGTATAAATTTGGGAATGTGACAAAATATTGTGTAGCACTTGGTCATCGTAGCTGGTGTCAAGGATCATTTGATATCTCATATTTCTAGGAAGAAATTTGCCCATCAGACAGTGTATAGAACTTCAGGATTTGTTCCAAAACAAAAATAAGAACTGGTTGTTGGTATTGAGGGACAAGTTGAAGAACACCAAGATGTTGGATGGAGAAGTAGTGACGTCGTATCTAAAAAGATTATCTCAAGTTTAGATGAGCTCACTGCAAACAATGAGGTTGTTACAGATTCTGAGATGGTGAGGTTACTTTGAAAGGGTTCACTGAGGAATGGAAGCCCTTCATCAAAGGGATCGTCGCTAAAGAGAAGTTTCCATAATGGAACAAGTTGGGGGATGACTTCATTTAGGAGGAACTATGAGTTAAGGACCTTCATATGAAGAAGACTTCAAATGATAATGTGGCTATTGCAGGGAGAATGAAGGGAAAGTTGAAGGACTTTATTAAGCTTAAGTGTTTCAGTTGTGGCAAGTATGGTAACTATTTAAAGAAGTGTCTGAAGAATAAGTAGGGAGATAATGAGAAGGAGAAGGGGAAGGAGGTGGTAGGTGTCGCCACCTCTTATGAGTTGAATGATCTCTCAAGAATATTGGAGAGTGAAGACTTTGATATAGTATCTCATTTGTCGAAGGGTGTCATTGACAAGACTACATCGTACATGGATAGTGGTGCATAGAAGTATATGATAGTTTTGTGTCATGTGTTTGAGACTCTAACTAGGTGGGACTTGAAGTTGCACATGATGGTGGGAAAAAAGAGTTAGAAGTAGATCAGAGGATCATGGGTTGTGTCATTCAAGATGGATTTAGGTTAGATGATGTGAGTTCAAGATGTATTATTTGTACCATAGCTCAGATATAATGTGTTGTATGTCTCAGTGATCAAGTAGAAGGGGTTTGACGTGATTTTCCAGGATGGGAAAGTGAAGCTTAGGCCCAAAGGCTCTAGATCTGTTGGAGTAGTCATCAGAGTTATGGAGTATGGCATGTACCGGTTGACGAGAAAGCCTATAAATCATGAGAAGTAGAAGCAAGTTTAGATTCCTGAGGCTTAGAGGGAGTCAAGATATAGTGGGAATTTGTATGTTCATAGGGAGAATTTGCAGCCTGAGAAGAGATTTTGGTTAGTGGGAAGTAAGGGTACTTCTACAAGTGGCAAGAAGGAACCGTGAGATGCCCTAAAATAATTTAAGGAGAAGAAGAGGCAGGAGGCTTCTCATGGCAAAGACACTACCGATAAGGGTGTAGTTCATTATATAGGGTATTGTAGAGTAGTGAGCATAAGGGGTTGGGCTAGTGTCGCCAACAGTGATGATGATAACAAGATACTTCCTAGTGGTGGAAGTAACTCTCTTGCTAACAGGGGGTGTTGATTTTTATAGCTTGTGAGGTACTCCACAACCCTAGGTACTTGCCTTGTGTGAGTTGGCACAACAAAATATCTTTGTGGGCTAAGCACCCAAGTTGTGGGCTTTCCACTCAAAGTTGCGGGCATGAAACCAAGCATGATTTTGGAGATTTGTCCATGGTTACATGTGTGGAACCCTTAATGGAGAAAGGGGCTACTAAGGAATCTATGAAAGTGTTGATCGAATGAGCAAGAATAATTTGTATTTGTATGAGGTGGCCTTGTGACAATATTTACAAATAAGATAGTCTTGTAGAGGTTCCCTTTAAGGGTTAGTCGTTATACCCAAGAGAAGCATATAAATATGGGAGGTTATTCATTCGATATACACACATAATAAGTATCACATGTTCAAGGAGAAGGAGATATGATCAGTCGCAGACTCAAGGATTCTAGCCGAAGTTGAGGAGTACGTTTGGTGTCTCTCTTGTGACAGGACTAGAATTGATGAAGAGTGTTGGAGGACAAAGTTTGGGTAGAATTTGTGCAAGGTTTGGAGTCCTAATTCTCACAAGAATAATCCGTAGAGTTTTTTTCCCTTTGGGAAGGAGGTTGAGTTCCTATTATAACATCCCTAGTGAAAATTCAATGTAATAAAAGATAAAAACAATAACCATGGATGGATGGGACACTTATTCCAAGTTGAATGTTGGCCAAGACATCCTAGGGGGTGTTCATTTGGTTTTTTATGGCTAAGGAAATTGGAAAAGGAAATGGATAAGGCTTTGGAAAGGAAAAATGACATTTTGGCACAATTATTTATGAAAATAATGGAAATTAGGAGAAAAGGAAGGTGAAAGGTCACAGGTTGCATGTGAGGAGGAAATGAAGGAAAATAATGAAAAATGAAGAAAATAGAGGCCTCATTCATAAAAAAGGCTTCTAAGGATCAATTGCTAACCTTTTGTCAGTCTACATTTCGATCTCTTTCATTATTCTCTCTCTCTCTCATACACTTGTACACTTAGAGGTTTCTTGGAGAACTTTGGCATTGGAGCAAGAAATGAAAAGAAGGCAATAGGAAGCAAAGATCAAGCAGCGAAAGGTGGGATCAACCAGCTACATCAGGCTTCATTGTAGGTATCGACTTGCATATGTATTTTCCTTGCTATATTTGGCATGCATGGGATTGAATGTGTTCCTTTTATATCATGGCATGGGTTTTTCTAGGTGTGACAGTATTTTCAGCCTAGCCCTTCCATTTCCTGATAGCTTCGATGATATGGGTTCTCTCACATGGTTTGTGTGGGATGGCCAGATTGGATTCAAAGCCAAGTGGGGTAGATTTTCTGAACTGAAAAACACATGGTGGTAGTGGTCCCTGCACCAGACCGGATGCACAAAGACACTAGCCTAGTAGCTCCTAAACCAGACTATGGGTTGCGGTAAAGCCAGATTGTGTGCCACAATGGGCCTAGGAATCCTTGTCGATGAATGGAGGGATATACAGTAAAGCTAAGAGGTGTATTTTCTCTCTGTTGGGCCTAGTGATTCCAGTATGGAATGCATGATAAAGTCTGGAGAGTATGTCTCGGTGTAGGTCCTAGTGATCCTTGGATTGAACTCCAGATGCATGGTAAAGCTTGAGAGACTAGGAGGCACTTAAATTCCTCACGGTGTAGGTGAAGAACTCTGGTGGAATGCACATTGATTAGTGTTTTTTATGTGTTCTATGAGTCCCACATTCATGCTTGGGATATGTCACGGGGGTGATTGGCTAAAGAGAGACTTGGCTCAGCCAATCTATGGTCAGGTGGAATGTGGTAGTCCCATCACTGGTTGGTTCATTGCATTGATTAATGAAAAATTACTTCCATTTATTTTCATGTGTAAATGTACTGGTGTATATATGGATTTTGATGGCTGATATGTTTATGGTATTTTTGTTCCTATTATGTTGGTTATATGTACATTTTATGGCAGCAGCTACGTTTGGCTCTCAGCATGGTTTTACTTGTATTTGAATGGATATTGTATCTATGACCTAATGAGTGATAAGGAAGAAAATGAAATGAGGAAACAATGGTTCGTGGTGATTCTCAGATAAGTAAGAGATCCCTACACTTAAATCGGTTGGTTACACCTATAAGTTACATGTTGACAATATGTTTGATGAAATGCCTATCAGGGCTAGTAGGGGTCTAGTTAAGTTCTTGATCAACTATTTATTTTTTCATCATTGTTTCCTTGTACTTTACTTTATTCTGAGCTTTCATTCCATTCTGGGTAGTGGCCTGGGCTCTGGGCTTGAAAAAGTGACCTAATTCTCAGGGTCGTTGGCACAGAACTGGCTAGTTTGGTCCACAGTCACTGGTAGGAAGGCCTATGAGAGCAACTTTAGGTCTCTAGTCACCCTCTTGCCCATAGCAATAGCGATTATGGCCCAAGAGGTCCAAAACAATTGTGGGACCTAGCGACAGGTTGTCTAAGTGGCTAACTTGTCTCCTAAGGGTTCTTTTGATGATGTTAAATGATTGTGTGTGATGTTTCGTCAATTCCAGTTCCTTAAGGTTACCTAGGAGATAAAATATGATCATAGTAGCCTCTCATCTCATGTTTACCCCGATTGGCATGGTTACTTAGGTGGATGTGGGAGGAGGGTGTTACACATATAACTCAATTTTCAGAGGGTTGCAAGGCCTAAAGGGGTTCTAGAACTAGGGACAAGTGATCTCAAACATTAGTGTAGGAACATAGGTTATTAGGATAGGAAGAGAAAAGGCTTTCGGGATAAGTTGAGGTCGAGTAGGAGGGTTGTAGTAGCTACTACAAGCATCCCTAACCAAAGGCTAAAAATTATAGTCATTGAAGAATGCACATGTCTAAAGAATCAGGACAAAATTGATGTCTCAAGTATGGTGCTTCTCCTTCCATGTGTGATGTTGTTTCTAGGTTGATGGTCCAGGTTTGGGACATAATTTGTAGGCATATTAAGTGTAGGTTGGAGGGCTGTTAGTAGTTTCCCTATTGTTCCCTAAGTTCAGTCCTTATGAATGACTACAAGGATGATAGGAGAGGAAGAGTTATTAGATCCTAGAGCTCAATCCTTTGAAGGAGAAAAGGGTGGTCAAGAGGGATTATTGTTCAACCCTAGTTCATTTTGATTGCAAAGGTCATATTTAGTGGAAAGTGGGAAGCCTCCATTGACCTAAGATTTGTCATCATAGTAGCAATAGAGATGCAGAGGTAGGGACCATTGTGGAAGACCTATGTGTTGACATCCTAGATGGACTAAGGAATGGCTAGAGCAAAGAGTTGGTTGGGCCTCAGTTGTGTTGACTAATAGAGGAATATTGACGAGCTGCAGAAATGGAAGTCAAGGGACCGCCAGATGTGTTCAGGGTACATGGACTAAAAGGAGCTGAGGAGTGCATTACATCATAAAGTAGGTCAGTTGTACTTTTTTTAGGGCAGATTGGTCATCATAGTTGTTGTTGATACTAAGACCTAGTTGTATTGCATCAGGGCAAATTGTAAAGAGCCATGATCCCTTCTACAGGAGCCCTAGACTGTTGTATTAAAGATTGTAAATATAATGAACTTGGATTGAAAAATGATGTCTTGTGTACAATTTTATTCATTGTTATTGTTTTCTACTATGAAAATTAGAGATGTTGTGGCATATGAGTGTGTTTGTGTTTGATATCCTAAGACCCAAACCAGATTCTTAAGTGCCATGGAAAACCAACAAGCCACAAGAATAGCAATAGGAAAACCATCATCAATAAAATCAACAACAATCTTTTCTAATTCATCAAAAATAAAGGAATGTAATGATAATTAACTACTTTAAAATTTGGTTGAAGGTGTTTGAAATCCATCAATCAAGGGGGTCTCCCCAATGTGAAGTCCCAATTAGACCTCACGTTATTTGGAATAGGAGCCCCATTTGAATTTTGGAGTATCCACTAGATTTCCATGTATTCTTATAAATTTTCCTTAGCTCTAACTTTCAGCAAGAGGGAGGAATGAAAATGTGCCTTCGAAAAGAAAGTAGTGTGTCTAGTGAGTGTTTAGTTGTAATCGTTTCAAGTTTCTTCTATTGTGGAGGGATAAAAAAAATTGACCCTCTAAGGGAGAGGTAATAGTACCACCCTAGTAGAGCCACATGCAACCAAGAAGGATCTATCTAACATCCAATAGAATAGTCCACAAATATGTGACAGTCATTACAACCAACCAACTAGAAAGATATGTCTAATATCAAGAGGAATAGTCCACAAGGATGTGACAACAATAACAATCATTACAACACATTCTCAAGATGATAAGTACCAAAATAACTAAAATAGTTCAACTACTTTAGCACGGATGAAAGCAAACATGAATTACAAATATCCATTGAATAGTCTTACAAATATTCATAATCCATGCATGAAGAACGTGTTGGCCATGAGGCTTTTGATATTAAGTAAAAGTTCCAAGATACATGTATTAGATGAATACCACTAGCACCAGTAGTGGAGCGTTGGAGCCACTACTTACTCCCTAAAAGAACTAGCTTGTGTCTCCAATGCCTTGCGAGAGGAACAAAGGTGAGAATTCCCTTGCTTATATAGTGAGGGTGTATATATAACAAATGGGGTGATCCTTCACCTCCCTTTTAACTCTTGGACTACCCTCATGGATGTTTGACTTCTCATGACTTTTTGAATTCCTACATAAATTTTCACATTACATGGAGGACTCTTGGACTTCCACTTTACATCACATTTTCAAATAAGAAATTACATAATCCATGTTATCACCCCAAGAAACTCTCCTAGGTTGTATATTAGAGATGCTCAGGAACATGACAAACTCAACATAAATGTTGGAAAAATGGTGGATGAATGAAAGAAATGTTGCATATTCAAGCCAGATAACCGCTTCTACTATGCTTAACCCCAGACATGGGTGAACACCCCCAAACTACAAGGCTTTAGACCGCCAATTACTCATAGTTTAAAGAAAATGTGATGATGGAGAAGACTGACCACACCAGCAGATGCACAAGACCCTGTGATGGTCGACTGCAACTAGTTAAAAGGTCTGTAAATCTGTTTCCTAATACACGGAAGGATGACAGCTCTCTAGCATTAAAATAACAGAAACCTGCATACAAATTCAATGGTACATGCTAGATTCAAACACAGAGGTGGGATGACAACCCCTCTAATGCTAAACATCTACAACACATGAATAAATGTATAACAGGCATAGCCTGGAACAAAGAAGAAGAAGTGGACAGTGAGCAATTAAAAGCAAAAGAAGCTTGCATTAGTTGAAAATGAAGACTAGATGCTACAGGTATCACAGTAGTTACAGTCTCCAGAAGTTGAAGCCTACAACAAAATAACATTCATCCACCTATTACATTCTGTCTTCTGAGTATATATGGAGGTTGAATACAAAAAATCTCTACTAACCTATGCGTGAAGGTGTCTTAATGGACCACCAACCACATTTACAATTAGATATGGTCTCTGTTGCACACTGTTGATTTTAATGGACAAAATCAACCTTTTCTGGTGCTCTGCAGTCCTCGCCTGATCAGGTGGAGTACTGACTGATACAAACCCATAACTGATAAATGTTGTTATCTGCATTAGGTTTTCCATTTTCCTCTCGGCCATGCTCTTCTTTAAATACAGTTGGTTGCAGATTGAATGTGTCGGTACAGATAATTGATGGTTGATGTCCTTCGCAAGCTCGAGACAATAAAAAAGAGTTAGATGTCATGGCGGAAGCATGCACTGGACAAGAATAAAGCTCAGTCATTGGATCGCGTAGATCAATAGCGGAGATCACATCAGGAGGAGCTATCAGGAGGTGGACAGGTGAATACAATCATCAACCATCAGATCGCGGGCGGGTAGATCCGACGACGATTGGGATTGGAAGGTACGCGAAGTTTAAACAACGGGGATGGTAGTTTTGCGCGGTAGGCGATATTCCCCGCACCGCCTATTGGCCCAAGACGGTTTCCATATAATGGGTAGCGATCCAAGAAGAGAGCGTCGTGTGGCAGATTAAAATCAATGCCCCCGCGGGTTAACATGCGCGCAAGTCACGCGATCAGGGGAAGTGTCAACCGTCAGATCTAACGATGGACGGCCGGATGGCAGGGAATGAGCATGAAGTTTAACGCGCGGGTTGGGTCAATGGGGACCGTTGGATCGGGACGATCAATGGTCGCGACTTCAAAAGCGACAGAGGGTTAAAATGGTGTGGGTTCATGTTTTAAGTGCCCGAACTACATAAACATGGTTTATGCAGGTTTTCATAGTATTTAAGCAAAAATGCGCAAGAGTCGGTGGAAAAGGAGTTATGGAGAAATTTAAGTGGAAAACGAAGGAATGGGGAGTTTAAGAGTGTAAGCGGGGGTTTAAGTAAATATGGGTTTACACAACGTTTAGGAAGAAAATAGAGATTAAGGGGTTACGAGGGAGAATAAGGAGAATGAAGGGGAAGAAGAAATCCACTGCTACGAACCTCTTGAAAGCACAACCAGCACTACCAAACCTGCTTTTTGCCCATCAAATGTTGCAAACTGTAGCAGAGCTAACACTGGCTCCTTCTGGGGATGAGACCCTCCCTGTGAGGTCTCAAGAACTGTAGACCAATGCCTTCATACAAAACCAGCTTTAAAAACATTTTCCTATTATCCATTAGGCATGGAGTCAAAGTAAGCCTATACTATAAAGAACACACTTACAATATTAAGTCTTGAAAACTTAAAACTTTTAAAAATTGCCCATCTACTGGGCTACCAAAATTGTTCCTCCTGCTCTTGGCCCCTTCATCATAGAGCTACAAAACAGGATTGATTTGATCATCTACCTCAAACAGTTTAGGAAATTTGAGCTTAATAGGTAGATATGGATCAACTTTCATCTCCCTTCTATGTATTCTCCTCCTTGGATGTTTTTCATGGGAGCCTCTGTACACCTGATGAATAACCACTGTTGTTGTGTACTTATCTTTATCATCAGTGGCCTGCACAATTAATATGAATGGTGCACCAATATGTTCATGTGTAGGGGACACAAAGACATCAACTGCTCCTGGATATTTTTTAGAACAGTGCTCATCCAAGGAGGGATTCCAATACTGTGCCTCCTCTTCCTCTGTCATCTAAAAAGCTGCCCTTTCATTCTGTGTGGAGGCCATCTGAGCAGGCTTTAGAATATCAAGACTGAGATGATTAGCTTCAGCCTTGAGCATTGAATTTTGTTCTACCTCAGCATTTAAGTGGCAAATTTGAGGGATTTTGACTTGAGCAGACAGAGAAACAAAAGATGATGGGGAGCTTTCTTCTCCCTTTTTAATCACTGGAGTGGGGACAAAAGTAGGCTGGAATATTGGCAGATCTGCATAGCCATGTGAAGATGAGCTAGCATCGGGCACAGATTCTTGGAGGACAAAGGGATCTGGTGCTACTTGATTCTGTTGATCAGCTTGTTGTTCTGCAGCTACAACAAACTCGAAAACAGTGCCTTTGGACAATGCTTCTTCATAGGCCGCTCTAGTTAGGAAAGGAACACCTTCTAAACCATGGACCTCTTCCTCATGTTGTACTTCTTCCATGACTATATTCTGTAAAATGGGCCTTACCCCTTCATCTTCATTTGTAAATTTATTTCTTTACAAAATCTGCAACTACTCCTGTGTTCCTTTATATGGATTTGGCTTTGAAAGAGTAAAGGAACAAGGAGCTCCTGCTACTTCAGAATACTGCTCAGCCTTTAGTTTCGAAACTTCAGAAGTTAAAAACTCTATCATCCTAGCTAATTCATCTATTTCAGGATCATAGGATGATGAGGATTCTTCTCCCTACCTTCTCCTTTCTGCATCACCTTCGAGTCTTTCTGCAGCAATAATATTTGCTTCTACTTCAAAGGCTGCAGATTGCATATCAGCCAAAGACACAGATCTCCTTTCTCTTAACAGCAGGCAGAATTGAGAATCGAAAGCATTAGCATAAGTGAGCATAGCAGAATCAGGGGTATGTCTTACTTTAGTTGGCATTCTGCTGTACATATGATTAAATCTAATGTGGAAATTAGACAGCAACTCACCATCTTCTCTCTGCAAGTTCCCAAATTCAGTATGATAAAAGAGCAGATCTTTATTATTTCCCCAGTGCTTTAAAAATACATCATCTAGGGCCTCAATATTTGCATTAGACATAGGGGGTAAATTTCTAAACCATTTTCTAGCTTCCCCGTCTAGGCTTTGGACAAAAACCCTCATCCATACATCCTCTTCATTGATATCTAGATTATCAGCATAACAATAAAAAGCTTCTAGGTGTTCTTGAGCTATTACTCCCTCTCCACCAGTAAAATTAGGCATAAATTCTTGATAATCTCCTGCAGGCATGGCATTCAAAGGGACAGGCAAGACCAAGGGCCCATACCTAGCAGCAACTATTCTTTCTATCTTTGTGAGGGCTTGTTGGCCTGCCATGACTGAGGTATACTTAAGGGATATTGGTGGACTGAGTGAAATGAATCAATGAAAAGAATTACAGAAACAGAGGAATATGATGGACAGCATGGATGCTTCTTTCAACTGAGGTCTGAAAGGGAAATGAATGACTAAGGAGCTAAATGAATCTCTAAAGGTGACATTCACTAACATAGATACATGGAACTTTTAAGGCTTACCTGATCCTGATGCTCCTTACTATGATATTTTCTTCTGCTAACTGATCTTCTCAGGATCGGGCACTGGTTCAGCTGATGGTTTCTAAGGATTTCTGCAAGCATGCCTCACCAACTGCGCCAAAACCGCAATGTGGAGTCACCAAATCTTGGTCTTCCTCCAATGGAGTCACCAGATAGATGATTACAACCAAAAACTGTGTTCAAACCTTGTTTATCATCAGAGCTTGAAGTTGTGTCGTTCCCCCAGGGAAGTTGGGCTTCAATCTCCTCTCCCAGCAACGGCGCTAATTAATGTTATCACCCCAAGAAACTCTCCTAGGTTGTATATTAGAGATGATCGGGAACATTACAAACTCAACATAAATGTTGGAAAAATGGTGGATGAATGAAAGAAATACTGCATATTCAAGCCAGATAACCACTTCTACTATGCTTAACCCCAGACATGGATGAACACCCCTAGACTACAAGGCTTTAGACCACCAATTACTCACAGTTTAAATAAAATGTGATGATGGAGAAGACTGACCACACAAGTAGATGCATAGGACCCTGTGATGGTCGGCTGCAACTAGTTAAAAGGTCTGTAAATCTATTTCCTAATACACAGACAGGATGACAGCTCTCTAGCATTAAAATAACATAAACCTGCATACAAATTCAATGATACATGCTAGATTCAAACACAGAGGTGGGATGATAGCCCCTCTAATGCTAAACATCTACAACACATGAATAAATTCATAACAAGCACAACCTAGAACAAAGAAGAAGAAGTGGACAGTGAGAAATTAACAGCAAAAGAAGCTTGCATTAGCTGAAAATGAAGACTAGACGCTGCAGGTATCACAGTAGTTACAATCTCTAGAAGTTGAAGCCTACAACAAAATAACATTCATCCACCTATTACATTCTGTCTTCTGAGTATATATGGAGGTTGAATACAAAAAATCTCTGCTAACCTATGCGTGGAGGTGTCTTAATGGACCACCAACCACATTTACAATTAGATATGGTCTCTGTTGCACACTGCTGATTTTAATGGACAAAATCGACCTTTTCTGGTGCTCTGCAATCCTCCTCTGATCAGGTGGAGTACTGACTGATACAAACCCATAACTGATAAATGTTGTTATCTGCCCGAGGTCGTCCATTTTCCTCTCGGCCATGCTCTTCTTTAAATGCAGTTGGTTGCAGATTGAATGTGCCGGGTACAGATAATTGATGGTTGATGTCCTTCGCGGGCTTGAGACAGTCAAAAGGAGTTGAGATTTCATGGTGGAAGCATGCACAGGGTGAGAATAAAGCTCAGTTGTTGGATCGCGTAGATCAATGGCGGAGATCACATCGGGAGGAGCTATCGGGAGGCGGACAGGCAAAGACAATCGTCAGTCGTCGGATCGTGGGCAAGCAGATCCGACGGTGATTGGGATCGGAAGGTACGTGAAGTTTAAACGGCGGGGACGGAGGTTTTTCGCGGTGGGCGGTGTGGGGAATCGGCCCAAGGCAGTTTCTGTATAACAGGCAGCGATCCAATAAGAAAGCGCCGCATGGCAGATTAAAACTGCCGCCCCCACGGGTTAACATGCGTGCAAGTCGCACGATCGGGGGAAGTGTCAACCGTTGGATCTGACAACGGACGGCCGGATGACAAGGAACGAGCACGAAGTTTAATGCACAGGCTGGGGCGACGTGGACCGTTGGATCGGGATGATCAACAGTCGCGATTTCAAAAGCAATAGAGGGTTAATATGGCGCGGGTTCATGTTTTAAGCGGCCGAACTACATAAACATTGTTTATGTAGGTTTTCATAGTATTTAAACAAAAATGCGCGAGAGCCGGTGGAAAAGCAATTATGGAGAAATTTAAGTGGAAAACGGAGGAATGGGGAGTTTAAGAGTGTAAGCAGGGGTTTAAGTAAATATGGGTTTACACAGAGTTTAGGAAGAAAACAGAGATTAGGGGTTACTAGGGAGAATAAGGAGAATGAAGGGGAAGAATAAATCCATTGCTGCGAACCTCTTGAAAGCACAACCAGCACTGCCAAACCTGCTTTTCGCCCATCAAATGCTACAAACTATAGCAGAGCTAACAATCCACAAGAATGATGTGGCATATGACGACTCATGACATGACATGGCATGAAATTGTTGACAAGGACTTCTTGATGACATGGAAATGTCAATCCATTCTTATTGTTCCTTTGTCTTCAACAAGAGATGTGCAATTATTCATCTTCATGAGAGATATTCTCTGTTATTCATATCCACCCTCCAAGGGGTTGTGAATCAGATGGAGTCTTAATGTGGTCCTAATCTTTGATATTTTTTTGTAATCTAGTGTTCCTTCATCTTCTCGCCTGATGATCATCTTATCTCTTTAGCTCCATATGTGTCTTCTAGCATGTCCTCATTCTCCATCTCCTTCTTCATCATATTACCATAGCATGATAGAGTACCTACATCTGCAATCCACTCATGACAAGATGACATCACTATGATAATCCCCTAGTCTTATTTTTTCATGATGATTCACTGACTGAGCCCAGACAATTTGAGAGAGAGTCTCAGTGACTGTGCAATTCCATAGCTCAGGTAGTCAAGGGTGAAGCTTGATCCTTGATACTATGCAATGTGTAGTTCAGACTAGATTGGGAAAGCAAATTACAAATTTTTGGGAGTCAGTGAGCCAGGCTGAGGGGTTTTGTATTGTTTCAGCCAACTAGTTTTGGGAGGTAGAGGAGGCCATGTGGCTGGGAAGTTTCAAAACTCAGTAGCTCAATGGTTGGGTTTAAGGTTTGAGACTACGTAATGTGCAGTTCAAGCCTAGCTGGATGGAATTATTGTGTAGTTTTGGAGGCCAAGGCCTGGGATTAAGCACTAAAATTTTTGAAATGTGAAGTACTGGAAGGATAGGAGGCTATTTGATTATGCAATTGCACAGTTCAGGAGCTCAAGACTGAGGCTTGAGGACTGAGACTGTGCAATGCATAGTGCTGGCTTGGCTGAAGAGAAATATTACGTAGTTTAAGGACTCAGAAGTTGGGCTTCAGCACTGAGGTTGTGAAATGTACAATTATGGGAGGTAGAGACTATGCATTGTCCACTCCCAAGAGACAAGGTATTTGTTGAGGACTGAGACTGCGCAGTGCATAGTTCAAGGGAATTGGATGAGGTTGAGTGGCCCAGTCGGGAGTTTTTCCAATTTTGACTAAGTGTTGCATCTATGAGAGGAAGTTGAATAAAAGAAAGACTTGAACATGATCACACACTTAGTTCACTTGAGGACACAACACAGGACCTTAGAACACATGAACAAAATACTTTCCTCAATGCAACAACATTTTGACAGTGCGTGAAACTTTGGAAATGAGTGTGGAACATATCTACATGATAAGAAAAACTCATTATCACAAATATTCTCCCTTGAAATAAACCAAAACAGCACTTTACATTATAAGTGTCAATTCCCACACCAAAACACAACACTTTCTATATGAAAATAAAAGTGCAAATGACACTTGCAATATGTGAATGACGGTGAAAAAACACATGTCGGGGTGAATATAACATGAAAAAAACATACTAGTATTAGAAATATTCATAATCCATGCATGAAAAGCGTGTTGTCCATGAGGATTTTGATATTAATTAAAAGTTCCAAGACACGTGTATACAATGAATATCACTAGCTCCAATAGTGGATCATTGGACCCACTACTTACTCCCCAAAAGAACTAGCTTGTCTCTATAATGCTTTGTGGGAGGAGCCAAGGTGAAAAGTCCCTTTCTTTTACAATGACGGTGTAGATATAACAAATGGGGTGATCCTTCACCTCCCTTGTGATGCTTGGACTACCCTCACCACTGTTTGAATTCTCATAACTTTTCGAATTCCTACATGAATTTTCACATTACATAGAGGATCCTTGGACGTCCACTTTACATTATATTTTCAAAGAAGAAATTACATAATCCACAAGAATGATGTGGCATATGATGACTCATGACATGACATGGCATGACACTATTGACAAGGACTTCTTGATGACATGGAAATATCAATCCATTCTCACTCCTCCTTTGTCTTCAACAAGAGATGTGTAATGTTTCATCTTCATGAGAGATATGCTTTGTTCTTCATATCCACCCTCCAAAGGGTTGTGAATCAGATGGAGTCTTCATGCGGTCTGATCTTTGATCTTTTGTTGTAATCTAGTGTTCCTTCATCTTCTCGCCTAATGATCATCTTATCTCTTCAGCTCCATATGTGTCTTATAGCATGTCCTCCTTCTCCATCTCCTTCTTCATCATCTTGCCATAGCATGATAGAGTACCTGCATCTGCAATCCACTCATGACAAGACAACATCAGTCTGATAAACCCATAGCCTCAAATTATGCATGATGGTCCACTGACTAAGCAGGGAGAAACTAAGAGATAGGCTTAATGACTACATGGTTGTGCATCTCAGGCAATCAGGGGTGAACCTTGAGCCTTGATACTGTGCAATGTGTAGTTCACGTTGGACTAGGCAAGAAAATTGTGTAGTTTTGGGAGTTAGTGAGTTAGGATGAGGGGTTTTGCACTATTTCAGCCAACTACGCAATTATTGGAGGCATAGGAGGCCAAGTGAATGTGTATTTTCCAAAATTAAGAGCTCAAGGGTTGTGCTTGATGTCTAAGGCCGCACAATGCATAGTTCAGGCTTGGTTGGAGGGCATGATTATGTAGTTTTGGAGGTCAAGGCCCAATCTTAAGCATTGAAATTGTGAAATTCATAGTACTAGAAGGACAAGAGGCTAGGTGATTGCGTATTTGTGCAACTTAGGACCTCAAGATTGATGCTTGAGTACTGAGACTGCACAATTCGCAGTGCTTGCTTGGATAGAGAGAAAGATTGCACAGTTCTAGGACTCAGGGGCTAGGCTTAAGCACTGAGGTTGTGAAATGTGTAGTTCTGGGAGGAAGAGACTGCACATTTCATAGTTCCAAGAGATAAGGTTGCTGCTGGAGGACTGATACTGCGTAGTGTGCAATTCAAGGGATGGATGAGGCTGAGTGGCCCAGCCGGGATTTTTTCCAATTTTGACTAAGTGTTGGATCAATTAGAGGAAGTTGAATAAAATAAAGGCTTGAACATGATCACAAAATTAGTTCAATTGATGACACAACACAGGATACTTAGAACACATGAACAACATACTTTCCTAAATGTAACAACATTGTGAAAACCCATTCAAAGTGTGACACTAAAGATACACTTTGTGACAACAATGACAACACTTATGCGACAATGCGTGAAACTTTGGAAATTAATGTGGAACATGTCTACATGATAATAAAATCTCATTATCACAAATATTTCCCCTTGAAACAAATCAAAACTCCACTTTACACGATAAGTGACAGTTCCCACGCCAAAAGACAACACTTACTATATGAAAATAAAAGTGTGAACGCCACTTGCAATATGCGAATGATGGTGGAAAAAAACACATGTTGGGGCAAAGATAACATGAAAATGACACTAATTAAAGGGAAAGAAATAAAAAGTGATAGCCAAAAACATGAAAATCACACTCGCTAAAAGAAAGGTGCGCAAATCGACAATTTGCAAAACTCACCGAAATAGAAGTACAAATGCAGCTAGAAGTGAGAAATTGTCGATGTCATTGCACATTCACTATCGAAATGGATTGGACATCGCACAGGAACATTCTTGATGGGTCATGCTATGCTTTTTCAATATTGCGTAAAATAATGCGCGCATGCACTTGTTATAGATTGAGCATGTGTGAGAAAGTGACTTCAACACTTCCAATCCAAGAAGGGAGCTCAAAAGAATCAATTGATCGAAAAGAAAATAGAACAATTGATCAAAATATCCACAGTAGGCACTAAAATTCAAGTGTAGGAAACATTTGGGAGGGTGGTTGTCGCTGTGACAACACTTGATGACACACTGCTAGAACTCCAACTTCTTTGCCTTGTCCAATTCTTTCGTGCAAGGTCTAGTTCTTCAGGGAGTATTGATTCATCATTGAGATTACCATGGCTTCCCCATTTACCCCATGCATAAACATAGTCCCATTCATTCCTTTACTTCGTTAAACAAAAATATAAGATCAGTGATCACACAATGTTTTGAATCAGGAAAGGGTAATGAAGTTCACGAGATTTAGATTTTTAAAGTGTAGTTTTTCATCTTTGGTGCTGCCCCACACCTAGCAGGCCTAGACAGTACCTCAGCGGAGTCACTTTAGGGAAAAAAACATTTCCCCATTGCCAGGGAGCCTGGAAAGTACCCCATCGGAGTTGCTTGCTTCACCTCTCTATGCAGGAATCATTTCTAGTCTTTCAGCTTTATTTAATTATTTATATAGGACTTGCATCGGCACTTATTTATTTCATGGGCAGAAGAGGGATCATGACTTATTGAGAGTAGGAGAGTCGTCCCTTCAGAGAAGCATATATAAGACCTCTGATATTATGCTATCATTTATATTTTCCCCTTTCCCTTCTCTACTTGATTGGATCAGCCTAAAAACAATGAAACATAAAGGTCAAGTGTAAGTGTCACATTTTCGAGAATAGACATGGAGATCATGGTTTGACACAAGGCTTTCCTAATGCAAGGATCATATTTTCTATTAAAACATCATAGACCAAAAGGTGTAACCAAGACAAGGATTAAGGATAGAGAGTTAGCCAAATGTTTCAGTGTCACAAATCCCTTCTCTATTTTTTTGCATTGTCCTTTCGAGGCAAATTAGTACACCCTTCATGCAAAGTCTTATCAACAAAACAGAAAGGAAAATACATGACATAACAAGGAAGCGAAACCAAATCATAAACAAAAGAGGCTAAACCAAACATGATGAAAGATAGAACTAAGAAAAGACAATAAATACTAAAGAGAACAAGTGCATAATGAGTGCAAGGCAGGGGAAAACTAGAATACATCTAATCCTACTCCTAACCTAATAGATAGAAGGTCGGGTTCATGTATAATGAAATTTCCAGTGAACCCATCGTAGTTTTTTCTGAACTGTAATGAGAAAGATACAATTGGTTGAAATAGATTAAAATTAATGTGCAAGAGAAAATATGAGAGATTTAAGAACTTGCACAACAAAAGGAAGGTATTTCTTGTGGGCAGAAATATGTGTCACGACCACTACTTTTATCCAGTTCATATTCTTACCTTTTCGACGGAAACCATAATCAGAAAAACCTCGATGACTTCTTAAGAATGAACCTTCTTATGTGTCATCCTGCTTAGCAAAAATGAGAAAAGGCTGAAACTTGTTCTTTTTCAATGGAGCTTTCCAAGTAAGATTGCTCCAACCATTAAGAACTGGATCATGAAATTTGAAACAATCCTCTTGAAACTCCTGAAAACTATGTAATAATGAATATTCACTTAAAAGTGCAGCATTAGGATGAGAACCTTGTGAGGGAAAATAGTTCTGATCGTATTCATAAGGCTTTTCAAGATAGTGAGGACCTGGCATAACCATTAGCGAATGTTGAAGTGCCACAGTTACTTAACAAGTATCTGAATGGTGAGATAAACCATAAAGATTAATCAATGTCAAAAAACTGTCATCAAATATACTAGTGGGAAAATGATAAAATGAAAGCATCATATTCCGAATTAGTAGTTAATGAAGAAAAATCAATTTGAATAGCTTTGAAAATGCTCTGAACAATCTGACCAAATTCCTCACAAACCGAATGTGGAAAACCATTTTCTTGTAACTAGTGACAAATTGAACAACCATATTAATCATCGAAATAAATTAAAATGGATGCCAACACAACACATAAGACCAGTCAGGACATAGTTAATGGAGAAGAATTTGATTCGCGCAATAACTCATGCATTCATTCGCACTCAAGGGGATTTTGAATGTTATGAAGAACAATATTTGCGATATGATATTCATAAGGAAAACTGGGAATCGCTTATCATGAAATAATTATGATAGATATGATTCCTTCGGCCAAAGATGATATTTGAGGTGACAAATTTCACATTTCCATGACTTTAAGAGATATGAACATTCCAAACTTGAGTTTGATGCAAGATATGAAGAAGACGAATCAATTGAAGAAGATTGTTGATAAGAAGTTAAATATTGAAAAATTGAAAAATTACATCTGTAATGGCAGACATCTTTCAAAAAGAAATTTACATCAAGTAAAACCATGCAAAGAGAATTATTTTGCAAGAGAAACCATATTGACTTAGTTCGGAGGGCTTACCAGAGTCGCGAGATATTGATATAACCATCAATGAAAGTTGAAGTCCCAAAACTCTCAAGGATTGTAAAATTGCATCTTGAAGATTCGACCAAATAGTGCATGGTGTGAGGATAGATGCTACCACTAATCACTAAATGGTAGCCATATTTTTTACCGACTTGACTAAAATTTTCAAATTCAAAAAACAAATTACTCAAGTTGAAAGATTCATCTAATCGCAAATTTGAATATGTATGAATTGGAAAATTTTCATGAGCAAGTTGGTTTGGAGAGTTGCCTTCATGCAAGAGGAGATGATGAGGGATGGAAAGAGTATTCAATGATTTTATTATTTTCATTTTCATCACGGATAATATCACCACCTTGTGTCAATTGACAAGTTAACTCATCATATGAAGAACTCGAATAGCATGGAGTATCTCCATCACAAGTAGATGCATCGCAAACGGTGGAGCACAAGGGATAGTGATATGAAGAGGAAGTTTTGATAAGGATGTATTCTTTGACCAAATCAGATTCTAGATCTAAATTAAAGTCTCCATGATAAACCAAAAGATCAGATGATGCACTTGAGCATTCATGATCGCATACATCAACAGAGTCATCATCATCAGAATGATTTTTTCTTAAGGCTATAGATTGATTGAAAGAATTGATTGCATTTTATTCACTACCAAGATTACCATATTGAAAATCATCCAAGAATGGAAGTGCATCATCTTCACATGGAGGATTTTGAAAAAGAGAAAAAATATTGAAAGCATCTTCACCTTCCTGCTCCTCTATCTGTGTAATGTGACTACCTTGTATCTAATCGCAATTTGAACCAGCAACTCAAAAATCAAGAGAGTGTGAAAAACAAGCTAATGGAGCCGATTGATCAGGCTAATCATGGTACAAAGAGTCATGGCATATAGATGATAGAGGATAACAAAAATTCAGATCAGATTCGAGACTAGAGTTATGAATAGTAACATCATCTTGCGAAATGGAGGAGTTAGTCTTCACCATGGGTTTCATGAGCCATTCTTGGATTTCCTCCATTGAATATGAGTCATGAAAAGTGGAAGAAGAATGAGAAGATGGATTAGTAATTTGATTAGCATATCTCCCAACTTTATTATCATCACAAGGAGGCACCCACATCAGAACTAAAAAGGGAGGAGGACAAGGAAAAAAAGGAATCATAGATTCCTCCTCTAAAATTAGAGGTGTCTCATGATTTACAAGAGTTGGGGAAGTAGAAACATCAGGAGGTTCAGATTCACCATGTAGAGATATGTGAACCAAACGCTCAAACTTTTGCTTAAATAAATCCCAATCCGTGTCTTCTTCAAGAAATTCATAACATATGTGAAGGAATCAATCAGAGAAATCCTCAATTGATTCATTACTCTTCATTCTTAGTTGATTGATTCTTTTAAGAACATATCAGTAATCATACCTATCGAAGATTTGATAAAGCTCCTTAAGGAAAGGATGAAAAGAATGGATGGAACAAGATGGTAAGGTATGATACCATCAACTAACACGACCTTCAAGGGTGAGGAAGAAAACCACACAAGAAAAATATTCATCGTTGATTTCATAATGTTCACAAAATTTAAGAAAATTAGAAATGTGCTTGGTTATGGGTGTTTCATCCTCGCCTTTAAAATTAAATTAAGACAAGTGATAAAGAGGCTCATCAAGGATTAATAGTTTACCAAGGGATAGGTTGGAAAAGCACCACGATATTATGATTTGAGGATGAGCCATTTATGATAATAAATTCAAAACAGATTCAACAGGCCCAGCTTGTCATTTGGCCCTCCTTCTAGCGTCATTTTCTTGAAGATGTTGGAAATTCGTCAACCAAGGGGTATCCTCGATGTGAAGTATGAATTAGACCTCACACGATTTGGAATAGGAGCCCCATCCAGAGTATCAACCCAATTTCCATGTGCTCTTATAGATTTTCCTTGGCTCTAACTTTTAGCAAGAGAGAGGAATGCAAATGTGCCCTCGAAAAGCGAGTGTGCCTAGTGAGTGCTCAATTGTAAGTGTGTCAAGGTTCTTCTACTGTGGAGGGAGAAAATAAAGTGAGCCTCTAAGAGAGAGGTAATAGTACCACCCTAGTAGAGACACATTCAACCAAGAAGTATTTGTCTAACATCTAGTAGAATAGTCCACAAAGATGTGACGATCATTACAACCTATCAACAAGAAATATTTGTCTAATATCTAGTGGAATAGTCCATAAGGATGTGACAGAAATAGAAACCATTACAACACATTCTCAATATTATAAGTACCAAAATAACTGAAATAGTCCAACTACATTAGCACATATGAAAGAAAACATGAATTACAAACACCCACAGAATAGTATTGCAAATATCCATAATCCATGCATGAAGAACGTGTTGGCCATGAGGCTTCTGAAATTAAGTAAAATTTCCAAGACACATGTACACAATGAATACCACTAGCTCCAGTAGAGGAGCGTTGGAACGACTACTTACTCCCCAAAAGAACTAGCTTATCTCTCTAATGTTGTGCAGGAGGAGTCGAGGTGAAAATTCCCTTGCTTGTATAATGAGGGTGTGTATATAACAAATGGGGTGATCCTTCACCTCCCTTGTGACTCTTTTACTACCCTCATGAATGTTTGACTTCTCATGATTTTTTTACTTCATACATGACTTTTCACATTACATGGATGACTCTTGGACTTCCACTTTACATTATATTTTCAAATAAGAAATTACATAATCCACAAGAATGATGTGGCATATGACAACTCATGACATGACATGGCACAACACTGTTGAAAATTACTTCTTGATGACATGGAAATGTCAATTCATTCTTGCTCCTCCTTTGTCTTCAACAAGATATGTTTAATGCTTTGTCTTCATGAGAGACATGCTTTCTTCTTCATATCCATCCTCCAAAGGGTTCTGAATCAGATGGAGTCTTCATGCGGTCTTGATCTTTGATCTTTTGATATAATCTCAGTGTTCCTTCGTCTTCTCAACTAATGATCATCTTATCTTTTCAGCTCCATATGTGTCTTCTAACATGTCCACCTTCTCCATCTTATTCTTATAATATTTCCATATCATGATAGAGTACTTTTATCTACAATCCACTCATGAAAAGACGGCATTAGTTAGATAAACCCCTAGTCTCAGATGTTGCATGATGATCCACTAACTGAGTCGGGACAGGCTGGGAGAGAGGCTGAGTGATTGCACAGTTTCATAGCTTAGGAAGTCAGGAGTGAAGCTTAAGCTGTGAGATTGCGCAATGGGCAGTTCATGCTTGATCCAGGATGTTTTCACTTATAGATGTATAGAAAGAATCACATACAAAATTGAAGCTTAACACAGAAATGTGCACATAAGGAAAGAAGAAGTAACACATAAAAGGCACAAAAGAAGACACCAAGGCTTGATAACGGAGTTAGTCCAATTTGGACTATGTCTCTAGGCCCAGCTCAACAATGGGGAGGCCTTTCTTATTAAATGGCATGAAAGAAAAGAATTACAATCATCTGTCCAAAAGAGGCTTATACCTCCAATCTGAAAGATGGCTATGAAATGGATGCCTGATATGGAGAGGTAAGCAACACCAATGCATCCACAGCAATGAAGGATTTGGATTCATGTAACACTATCCAAAACAGAAAAATATGCGCTCTTGGCCTCCTGCCAAATGAAACAGCGTGCTACCAAAAATGCCTCCTCCCTACTCTTTCCATCAACTGTGTTTATATAATGGATTTTCGGACAGAATCCCATCTAAATCAGGGCTTTCCTGGTTCATAACAGAGGCTGGTAGAGTGGAAGGATTAGCGGATGTAACTGCCTCTTAAAATGGTCCTTTTATTGTTAAGGCAATAAGACCTTAAAAATCTCGAAAAACACAGAAAATCTGACCCAAAACCATTTACCCGGACTTCAAAACTGGTGAAACCGGGCATATATTCCATATCAGGTCCGAGCCCAAGGTCGCAATCAGTGTATCGCTATCTATAAGGTCCTTTAACCAGGGAACTGCCAACCACCAATCTCCAATCACCGATATCAACGTCAGCCGATCGCATAGGTGTCCCGCTCATATATCGCTCTGGTGTCCCGATAATGATCCCACCATCGTTTTATCACCGATCACTCTGCCTATTCGCCAATATACATACAAGTAAGACCTCCGATCCGGTTGCCTCTGGTCCACCAATCCGATTTGATCGAAGATCGGCGATCGGGGGTTCCACTACACCTCTCTTAAGTCCACCTCCACAAGTCCTCCAATTGCGATTTTTCCTTTGAGGCTTAAAACCCTTTTTCAAAGGAAAATCCTCATTTTCTTAAGGATCAAAGAAACCTTCCCTGTGCGATAACTTCATCATCCAGACTTGGATTGAAGTGTTTTTCATGCATTTGGAATCAGGATGACGAGATCTACGCTCTGATCCTGAGTTGAATTCATTCCGATCACTTTGATTTCTAAGTTTTTCCATGCCATTGTATCTGAAGATCCACCTGGATCAATCCTTCCCATTGAGGAGCTTTTGGACCACCAAAATCTTTTCATTAGTCAATTGGCAAGTGAGGGAACTGTTCCCTTGCTTTCTCTTTCTCCAACCATCTGACCTTACTGGGGTGCATTCCCTTGAATCCAACTTGAAGGTATTCTACATCTCCTCACCATGAAGTCCTAGTTCTTCTGTTGAGGATGATGTCTTCGGGCAACTCATCAATATATTTTGGTGCAAAATCATCGACTGTAGGAACTGTGCCCACCTCATCAATGTCCATGATCAAAGGTGGTTCATACAGCTTTAGGTTCTCCACATTCACTACTGAGTACATCTGCATATATACCAGCAAGTCAAGATGAAAGGCATTGTTCCCAATCTTCTCCAATATGGTGAATGCTCCATACCGAATTGGCCGCAACTTCTTTCCTTCTCCCTTCATCCTGTCTTTGTTGATGTGGAACCACACCTTGTCTCCCACTTGGAATTGATGGTCGACTCGGTGTTTATCATGTCGAGCCTTATAACAAGCTTGACTTTTCTCCAACTGCTCTTGCACTGCTTGGTGAATCAATTGGATTTGAATGAACTATTGAGCTTTGTCCCTATCATTATGTCCACTGGAGCCATCTTCCCTTTCAAAGACCATATCAAAAGGGTCCTTTAGCAGGTAACCAAAACATGTCTCGAATGGTGAACGTTGCGTTGATGAATGCACTGCTCAGTTGTAGGAATGTTGTATATAGGGGAGATGTTCATCCCACAACTTGGGATGTTTCCCACAATAGCCTCGTAATAAGTGTACCACGGTATGGTTAACAACCTCTATCTGTCCGTCGCTCTGCAGGTGAAATGTCATGCTTCTTTTCAATTTGGTGTCCGTCATCCTCCACAAGCTAGTCCAAAACTCTCGAAGGAAACAAGAGTTTCGAAAACTTGGTATGTTTCCCACAATAGCCTCGTAATAAGTGTACCACAGTATGGTTAACAACCTCTGTCTATCCGTCGGTCTACGGGTGAAATGTCGTGCTTCTTTTCAATTTGGTGTCCATCATCCTCCACAAGCTGGTCCAAAACTCTCCAAGGAAGCGAGAGTCCCGATCTGACACAATTGATATGGGTAATCCAAAGTGGACCCAAACATGTTGAAAGAAAAGAGAAGCAGTCTGCTTTGCAGTAATCTGCTTTTTACAAGGCATAAGAATACATATCTTGCTGAAACGGTCAACGACGACATACAAATAGTCATGACTCTTCCTAGACAAAGTTAAACCTCCTACAAATTCCATTGACACACTTTCCCATGGATGACTTGGAATAGGGAGTGGTGTGTAGAGCCCAAGTTTTCTATTAGAGGGATTTGAAACAGAACACGTCACACAACCCTTTACATAATGAGTCACAATGTTTTTCATATGAGGCCAAAAACAAAATCTGTGTACATGACATAAAGTCTTCTCGACACCAAAGTGTCTAGACATAAGAGAGGTGTGGGCCTCTCGAATTACATGTACTCTTTCTCCTATGGGAATACACAATTTACCAAGGTGATACAACAATTTCCCCTGCAAGTGATAGTTGTCCACCTGTGAACCATGGGTTAGTTTTGCATAAACCTCCTTAAAGTCATCATTGTTAGCATATTTTTTAGCATAACTTTCAAAATATAACGAACCTTCTTATACTTTATTACCAGATGAAACTATTGAAGAAAGCCCATCCACTTGAAATGATGAGATTGCTACAACTTGGTTTGTGACTAAAGGTACTGCAAGGGCTGATGATCTGTATGGATGATGGTCTCCTTGCCTATCAGGTAGTGTTTCCACTTTTTCACACTCTTCACCAAGGCATAAAGCTCCTTGTCATATGTGGGATAGTTTATCATAGCTTGAGAAAACTTCTCAGAATGGTAACAAATCGATTTCTTTTTCTGCATCAGTAAAACTCCCATGGCATAACCACTGGCAACGGTTTCGATCTCAAATGGCTGTTGGAGATCGAGTAAGGCTAAGACTAGCCCGCTACTAATTTTATCCTTCAATGTTTCGAAGGAATTTTGTTGTCTTCCTCCCGATTGGAAAGCCTGTTTCACACTTGTCAAGGTGTACAAAGGTGCTACAATAATAGAGAAATTAGCAATAAATCTCCTCCAATACTGGACTGCACCTAAAAAGCTACAGACCTCGGTTACACTAGTAGGCTTAGGCCAATTTACAATTGCTTCAACTTTATAGGGATCAATTTTTAACTGACCATGACCAACAATATGACCTAGGTAACCCAAAGAGGTTTTCCTGAACTCACACTTTGACAATTTTACAAAGAGTTTTTCTTTCTTCAACACATCAAGCACTTTCTTTACATGACTGACATGTTCAAGCCAACTCTTGCTAAAAACTAGTATATCATCTAAATACACGAGAACAAACTCATCAATGAAAGGCTGAAATATATCATTCATAACCCGCATAAAGGTGGCTAGAGCATTGCAAAGCCCCAATGGCATCACCATCCATTTGAACAGCCCCTGCTTGGTCTTGAAGGCAGTTTTCCACACGTCCTACTCCATAATTTTGACATGGTGATAACCACTACGCAAATCCAACTTTGTGAAATAAACAACACTTTTTAATTGGTCTAAACAAACATCTATGTGTGGGAGAGGATAGCGATTTTTCACCGTTATCTTGTTGAGCGTGCGGTAATCCACGTACATCCTTCAGCTGTCATCTTTCTTTGGCACTAGAACAATCAGCGAACCACATGGAGAGGTGCTTGGCCTGATGACACCTTGGTCCAGCAATTCATGCACTTACCTCTTGATCTCCTCGATCTCAATCGCCAACATCCTGTACATGCCGATATTTGGCAGAGGGGCCTCATGTAATAGATGGATTTCATGTTGGATTTCCCTCTTCGAAGGTAATCCCTTCGGCTCCTAAAATAGTTCATTATAATTAGAAATAAATTCCATTAATTCCTATTTATGCTTCCCATTGCAGCACTGGAATGCATCAGCGAAATCAACCTCTTTCTCCCTTAAAACCATAAGCTTGCATGTTTTACTGGAATTCACCAGTCGTTTCATTTACCCAGTGCTTACAAGGCTGGTATTAATTTTATTTTGATGAGCTCGCACTATGTATTCTACCCCATCCTTGGTGATTTTAAATTTATTCTCATGGAGGAAAAAGACTGCTTTTTTGTCATATAAGTATGGGCTCCCTAATACCATGCCACAGATATCCAATGGTATTACATCCAACTCTACTTCGTCTACCAGCTTAGACGCAATCACAGATTTGACCTTGCACTGTTGGGTTACATTCAATTTTGCTTTATCACGTATCCATCCCAACGGGTAAGGTTTTGGGTGTGGTTTGTTTCTAAGCCAAGCTTCTTTACCAGGAATTCTGCAATTAAGTTTGTTTGGGACCTAGTATCAAACAGAGTTTCTACTTTGGTGTGATTTACTACAACCCTGATATGAAATAATTCAATTCTTTTTCAATCATTCAAAAGGGACTCATCTACTGCCTTCATGTGATTTAGAATTAACAGGAGGTGTAAGGGTACCTTTTGTTCCTACTGCTGTGACCAGCGCTTCATCTCCTGAATCTGATCCAAGATCTTGTTGTGCCGCTGCCACTATTTTCTGATTCCCTTTTCCTCCATACTTCTTTGGACACCTTTCTAGGTGTTGCTTCTAACAGTGATCGTCATCATGGCCTTCCTTCTTGCATTGATTGCAATAAGTCCACTCTCCTTCTTTGGCTACTACTATTTTCTTCTCCTTCCCTTTCCATTTCTCTTTGGATTTGCCATTAGGAGGTTTGAACGGTGTTTTTCTGGACTGATCCTCCCTTTCATTCTTTCCCCTGTTCTCAATATGAATTGCTTTTACGTTGGCTGAATCAATAGTGGTTGGTTCAAACAATAACAATGAATGCCTAATATAACTATGCAGTGAGCCAATATACTTAGTTACAACTTTAGGTGCATCGAGTGCAATACCCAAATTCAGTGCTTGCTTCCTAAATTATTCTATAAAATTCTGAACATCCTGCCCTTTGCCTTGCCTTAAATATTGCCAATTCATCAAAGCTTTCTGTTTGTATCCTAAGGGATAAAACTGTTCCTTTAACGCAGAAGTGAAATCAGACCATGAGGAAAATAGATTACCCACATTTTTACTGCTTTGTAATTTTCTCTCCCACCAAATGAGAGTTGTCTTGCCTATCCGTAGGGAGGCCAGCTAGATTTTCGCCTCATCCTCTATGATTTGATAAGTCCTGTAGTAAACCCCAATCTTCCTCATCCAATTATCAAGATTCTCTACGTTACTTTCACCATTAAACACAGGAAGATCAAATTTAACATCTTATTTAAAAAAAGGTTTCTTAGATGCATCCTTTGGATTTCTTTGATTATGGTGGTGAGAGGAAGGAGAGCCTTCACTACCAAAAGGAGAAGGAGAGGGTTCTTCTCCACCATTCCCATATGTTGAACATTTTCTTTCTGGATTTCTCTCCTCTGCTTTCTCTAGTCTTAAAACCAGTTGATTGATGTTCTTTGCTATTGAATAGAAAGTATTTTTGAAATTACACTCCTTTTCAAGATGAGCTTCATCTTCTGCCATGTTTCTCCTTAAAGGTGCATACCCTGCTTCTAGATTGAAAGGTTCTAGTTCCCCTTCACCTCTTTGAAGCCTGCTTATTGTTAGCATATAAACATGAAATTCACATCTAAAAAGCCCTGCTCTGATACCACTTGATCCAGGATGTTTTCTCTTATAGATGTATAGAAAGAATCACATACAAAATTGCAGCTTAACACAGAAATGTGTACATAAGGAAAAAAGAAGTAAACACATAAAAGGCACAAAAGAAGACACCAAGGCTTGATAACAGAGTTCGTCCAATTTGGACTACATCTCTAGGCCCAGCTAAACAATGGGGAGGCCTTTTAAATGGCATGAAAGAAAAGAATTACAATCATCAACTGTCCACAAGAGGCTTATACCTCCAACCTGAAAGATGCTTGATATGGAGAGGTAAGCAGCACCAATGCTTCCGCAACAATGAAGGGGTTGGAGTCATGTAAAACTATCCAAAACAGACAAATATGTGCTCTCAACCTCCTACCAAATGAAATAGCGTGCTGCCAAAAATGCCTCCTTCCTGCTCTTTCCATCGACCGTGTTTATATAATGGGTTTTCAGACAGAATCCCATCTAAATCAGGCCTTTCCTGGTTCATAACAGAGGCTGGTAGAGTGGAAGGACTAGCTGGTGTAACCGCCTCTTAAAATGGTCTTTTTATCATTGAGGCAATAAGACCTTAAAAATCCAGAAAACACACAGAAAATCCAACCCAAAACCATTTACCCGGACTTCAAAACTGGTGAAATCGGGCATATATTCTGTATCGGGTCCAAGCCCGAGGTCACAATCAGCGTATCGTTGTCTCTAAGGTCCTGTAATCGGGGAAATGCCGACCACCGATCGCTGATCACCGATATCGGCATCGGTCGATCGCATCGGTGTCCTACTCATATATCGCTCCGGTGTCCTGATAATGATCCCACCGATCGTTTTATCACCGATCGCTCTGCCTACTCGCCAATACACATACAAGTAAGACCTCTGATCCGGTTGCCTCCGGTCCGCCGATCCGATTTGATCAGAGATCAGCGATTGGGGGTTCCACTACACCTCTCTTAAGTCTGCCTCGACAAGTCCTCTGATTGTGATTTTGCCTTTGAGGCTTAAAACCATTTTTCAAAGGAAAATTCTCATTTTCTTAAGGATCAAAGCAACCTTCCCTGTGCGATAACTTCATCATCTGGTCTCAGATTGAAGTGTGGTTCACATTGTTGGAATTAGGATGACGAGATCTATGCTCTTATCCTGAGTTGACTTCATTCCGATCACTTTGATTTCTGAGTTTTTCCATGCCATTGTATCTGAAGATCCACCTAGATCAAGGCTGGATTGGGAAAGTAGATTGCGCAGTTTTGGGAGTCAGTGAGCCAAGCTGAGGGGTTTTGCATTGTTTCAACCAACTGCACAATTTTGGGAGGCAGAGGAGGTTGGGTGAATGTGCAGTTGCAAAAATCATGAGCTCAAGGGTTGGGATTGAGGTCTGATAATGCGCAATGTGTTTTTCAGACCTGGATAGAGGGCACAATTGCACAGTTTTTGAGGCCAAGACCCAGGCTTGAGCACTGAAGTTGTGAAATGCATAGTACTGGAAGGACGGGAGGCCAGGTGATTGCATATTTTCATAGTTCAATATTTGAAGGTTGAGGGTTGAGGACTAAGACTACACAATGCATAGTGATGGCTTGGTTGGAGACAAATATTGCGCAGTTTTGGGACTCAGAGGCTAGGCTTGAGCAATAAGGTTTCGAAATGTGTAGTTATGGGAGGCAGAGACTGTGTATTTCATAGTGCCAAGAGGCAAGGTTGTTTCTTTAGGGATGATACTACATAGTGTACAGTTTAGGGGCGATGGATGAGGCTAAGTGGCTTGGTCGGGAGTTTGTCCAATTTTGACTAAGTGTTGGATCAGTGAGAGGAAGTTGAATAAAAGAAAGACTTGAACACGATCACACACTTAGTTCACTATATGACACAACACAGGATTCTTTACACACATGAACAACATACTTTCCTCAATGAAACAACATTGCAGCAACCCATTCCAAGTGTGACACTAAAGATACACTTTGTGACGGCAATGACAACACTTGTGCGACAATGCGTGAAACTTTGGAAATAAGTACAGAACATGTCTACACGATAAGAAGAACTCATTATCACAAATATTTCCCCTTGAAATAAACCAAAACTCTACTTTACATGATAAGTGGAAATTCCCACACCAAAAGATGATGCTTTCTACATGAAAAAAAGGTGTTAATGGTAGTGAAAACAACACATGTCAGAGTGAGGATAACATGAAAATGACACTAATTATAGGGAAAGCAAGCAAAAATGACAGCTAAAAACATGAAAACTACACTTGCAAAAACAAAGGTGCGTGAAGTGACAATTTGCAAAACTCACTAAAATAGAAGTACAAACGCAGCGAGAAGTGTGAAATTGTTGAAGTCAGTGTGCACTGACTATTTACATGGATTGGACATCGCATAGGCACAGTCTTGATGGGTCGTGTTATGCTTATTCAAGATTGCATAAAATAATGCACCCATACACTTGTTACAGATTGAGAACGTGTGAACAAGTGACTTTGACACTTCCAATCCAAAAAGGGAGCTCAAAAGCATCATCTAACTGAGAAGTGAATATGGAACAAACTGGAAAAAAAAATTAGGGTGTTTATCATAGTGACAACACTTGGCGACACACTGTTAGAGCTTCGGCTTCTTTGCCTTGGTCAATTCTTTCGTGCAGGGCCTAGTTCTTCAAGGAGTATTGGTTCATCATTGAAAATGCCATGGATTCCCCATTTACCCCATGCATAAACTAGTCCCCTTCATAAGTTCAATGATCACACAATGTTTCAAATCATGAAAGGCTAATGAAGTTCACGAGATTTAGATTTTCAGAGCCTATTTTTTCATCTCTGGTTTTGTTGTGTTGCCAACAGGCCTAGACAGTACCTTGATGAAGTCACTTTAGGAGAAAAAAAATTGCCCTACTTCCAACAATCCTAGACAGTAACCTGGCATTGTTACTTGCTTCACCTCTTTGTGCAAGACACCTTTCTCTTATTTCACATTTATTTATTTATTTATATAGGACTTTGCATCGACACTTATTAATTTCATGGGTGGAAGAGGGATCCTAACTTATTGAGAGCAGGAGAGGTTGTCCCTTTAGAGAAGCATACATAAGACCTCTGATATTGGTTTTCTTGTTTAGATTTTCCCCTTTCACTTCTCTACTTGATTGGATCAGCCTGAAAACACTAAAACATAAAGGCCAAGTGTAGGCATGACGTTTCCCAGGATAGACATGGATATCATGGTTCAACACAAGGCTTTCCTAACACAAGGATTGTATTTTCCATCAAAACATCATCAACCAAAAGCTATAACCAAGACAAGGAAGAAGGATGGAGATTTATCCAAATTTTGTAGTGTGACAAATTCCTTCTCTATTTTACCACATTGTTCTTTCAAGGCCAAATAGTACACCCTTCATTCAAATTATTATCAACATAACAGAAAGGAAAAGACACAACACAACAAGGACTTAGAACCAAAGCACAAACAAAGGAGGCTAAACCAAACATGATGAAAGAAATAATTAAGAAAATACAAGAAAGACTAAATAGAACAAGTTTCGAATGAGTGCAAGAGGGGGGGGAACTAGAATGCAGCTAATCCTACTCCTAACCTAACATCTAGAAGGTTGGGGTCACATATAACAAAATTTCCAATGAAGCCACCATAGTTGTTCCCAACCTGAAATGAGAAAGATAAAATTGATTAAAATAAATATAAAGTAATGTTCAAGATAAATGGTGAGAGATTGAAGAAATTGCACAACAAAAGGAAGGTATTTCCTATGGGAAGAAATATGTGTCACAACCACTACTTTTATCCAATTCGCATTCTCACCTTTTCGACGGAAACCATAATCAGACAAACCTTGAATATTTCTTGCAAATTTTCCTTATTCTATGTCATCCTGCTTAGAAAAAAAAAAAAAGAGAAAAGGAAGAAACTTGTTCTTTACAATGGATCTTGCCAAGTAAGATTGCTCCAACCATTCGGTGATTGGATCACGAAATTCGAAACAATCCTCTTGAAAATCCTAAAAACTTTGAAATAATGAATCTTCAATTAAAAGTGACAGATCAGGATGAGAATCATGTGAGGGAAAATATATTTGATCATATTTAGAAGACTTGTCAAGATAGTAAGGACCTGACATAACCATCAATGAAGGATGAAGTGCCTCAAATTCTTGACAAGTATCTGAATAGTGAGATAAACCATAAAGCTTAATCAATTTGAAACAACTTTCATAAAATATACTAGTTAATATCACCACCTTGTATCAATTGAGAAGTTAACTCATCACATGAAGAACTTGAAGATCATGGAGTATCTTCGTCACAACTAGATGCATCGCAAACAATAGAGCACAAGGGATAGTGATATGAAGAGGAAGTTTCGATAAGGACATCTTATTTAACCGAATCATATTATAGATATAAAGTAAAGTCTTCATGATTAACTGAAAGATCAGATGATGCACTTGAGCATTCGTGATCTCATACATCAACAGAATCATCATCACTGGAATGATTATTTTCGAAGGCTACTGATTGATTGAAAGAATAGTTTGCATTTGATTCACTATCGAGATTATTAGATTGAAAATCATCCAAGAATGGAAGTGCATCATCTTCACATGGAGGATATTGAAAAAGAGAATAAATATTGAAATCATATTAACCTTCCTACACCTCTATCTGTGTAATGTGACTACCTTGAATCTGATCGTAATTTGAACTAGCAACTCGAAAATCAATAGAGTGTGAAAAACTAGTTGGTGGAGTTGAGCGATCAAGTTGATCATGATACAAAGAGTCATGGCATGTAGATGATAGAGGATAATAGAAATCCAGATCAAATTTGAGACTAGAGTTATGAATAGTAACATTATCTTGCAGAATGGAGGATTTAGTATTCACCATGGGCTTTATGAACCATTATGGCATTTCCTCCATTGAATTTGATTCATGAAAATCAAAAGAAGAATGAGAAGATGGATTAGGAATTTGATTAGTAGATCTCCCCACTTTATTATCATTGCAAGGAGGCATCAACGTCAGAACTAAAAAGAGAGGTGGCCAAGGAACAAAAGGAATCATATATTCCACCTCTGAAATTAGAGGTGTCTCATGATTTACAAGAGTTACAGAAGTAGACACATCAGGAGGTTTAGATTCATTGTGTAGAGAGATGTGAACAAAAACCTCAAATTTTTTCTTAAATAATTCCCAATCTGCGTCTTCTTCAGGAAATTCATAGCAAAGGTGAAGGAAACGATCAAAGAAATCCTCAATTGATTCATTAGCCTTCATTCTTAGCTGGTTGATTATTTTAAGAACATCTCAGTAATCATACCTATCGAAGGCTTGATAAATCTCCTTAATTAAATGATGAAAATAATGGACGGAAGTAGATGGTAAGGTATGATACCATCAATTAACACGACCTTCAAGGGTGAGGAAGAAAGCCACACAAGAAAAATCTTCATCATTGATTTTGTAATGTTCACAAAATTTAAGAAAATTAGAAATGTGCTCGATTATGGGTGTTACATCCTTGCCATTAAACTTCAATTGAGACAAGTAATAAAGAGGCTCATTGGGGATTAACAGTTTACTAGAAGATAGGTGGGAAAAACACCCAGGGAGTATGATTTGAGGATGGGCCATTTATGGTAAGATATTCAAAATAGACTCAATAGGCCCAACTTGTCACCCTGCCCTCCTTCTAGCTCCATTTTGTTGACGATGTTGGAAATCCGTCAACCAAGGGTGTCTCCCTGATGTGAAGTCTCAATTACACCTCACACCATTTGGAATAGGAGCCCATCAAGAGTATCACCCAGTTGCCATGTATTATTATAGATTTTCCCTAGCTCTAATTGTTAGCAAGAGAGAGGAGTGCAAATGTTCCTTCGAAAAGCAAGTGAGTGTGCTTGGTGAGTGTTCAGTTGTAAGTGTGTCAAGGTTCTTCTACTACAGAGGTAGAAAATAAAGTGAGCCTCTAAGAGAGAGTTAATTTTACCACCCTAGTAGAGACACATGCAACGAAGAAGGATCCATCTAACATCTAAAGGAATAGCCTACAAATATGCGATGGTCATTACAACCAATAAACAAGAAAGATTTGTCTAATATCCAGTGGAATAGTCCACAAGGATGTGACAACAATGGCAACAATTACAACACATTATCAATATGATAAGTACCAAAATAACCAAAATAGATCACCTACTTTAGCACAAATGAAACCAAACATGAATTGCAAACATCCACAGAATAGTCTTACAAATATTCATAATCCATGCATAAATAATGTGTTGGCCATGAGACTTATGATATTAAGTAAAAGTTCCAACACACATGTATATAATGAATATCATTGGCTCTAGTAGTGCAGCATTGGAGCCACTATAAAATAACTAGCTTGTGTCTCTATGCCTTGCGGGAGGTGTCAAGGTGAAAATTCCCTTGCTTGTATAATGAGGGTGTATATATAACAAATGGGGTGATCCTTCCCCACCTTTGTGACTCTTGGACTACCCTCATGATTTCTTGACTTCTCATGACTTATTGACTTCCTACATGACCTTTCACATTATATGGATGACTCTTGGACTTCCATTTTACATTATATTTTCGAATAAGAAATTACATAATCCACAAGAATGATGTGGCATATGAAGACTCATGAGATGACATGGCATGACACTATTGAAAATACTTCTTGATGACTTGGCTATTTCAAGCCATTTTTATTCTTGATGACATGGCTCCTTTGCCTCAATAAGAGATGTGAAATGCTTCATCTTCATGAGAGATATGACTTCTTCATATCCACCCCCAAAGGATTTTGAATCATATGGAGTCTCCATGCAGTCCTTATCTTTGATCTTCTGTTGTAATCTAGTGTTCCTTCATCTTCTCACCTAATGATAATCTTATCTCTTTAGATCCATATGTGTCTTCTAACATGTCCTCCTTCTCCATCTCCTTCTTCATCATCTTTCCATAGCATGAAGAGTACATGTATCTAAACTCCACTCATCATGAAATGACATTAGTCTGATAAACCACTAGTCCAAGATGTTGCATGATGATCCACTCACTGAGTTGGGACAGGCTGAGAGAGAGTCACAGTGACTACGCAGTTGTATAGCTCAGGTAGTCAGGGGTGAAGATTGAGCCTTGACACTGCACAATGCGCAGTTCAAGCTGGACTAGGCAAGAAAATTGTGCAGTTTTGTGAGTCAATGAGCTAGGCTAAGGGGTTTTGCATTGTTTTATCCAACTGCGCAATTCTCGGAGGCAGAGGAGTTCAGGTGACTGTGTAGTTGCGTAGCTCAAGAGCTCAAGGGTTGGGCTTGAGGTCTAAGATCACATAATTCATAGTTCAAGCCTAGCTGGAGGGAATGATTACATAGTTTTGGAGGACAGGACCCGGGCTTGAGCATTGGAACTGCGGAATGCACAGTACTGGAAGGATATGAGGTTAGGTGATTACGCAGTTCTAGCTTGGTTGGAGAGAAAGATTGCGCAGTTTTGGGACTCTAGGGCTAGGCTTCAACACTGAGGTTACGAAATGTGAAGTTCTAGGTGGCAGAGATTGTGCAGTGCCAACTCCAAGAGAATAGGTTGTTGCTTGAGGACTGAGACAGTGCAGTGCTCAATTCAAGGGGATTGGATGAGGTTGAGTGGCCCGATCAGGAGTTTTTCCAATTTTCACTAAGTGTTGGATCAGTAAGAGGAATTTAAATAAAAGTAAGACTTGAACATGATAACACACTTAGTTCACTTGGAGACACAACATAGGACACTTAGAACACATGAACAACATACTTTCCTCAATGCAACAACATTGTGACATCCCATTCCAAGTGTGACACTAAAGATATACTTCGCGACGACAATGACGACACTTGTGTGATAGTGTGTGAAAATTTGTAAATGAGTTCGGAACATGTCTTCATGATAAGAACAACTTATTATCATGAAAAGCGGCAATTCCCACACTAAAATACGGCACTTAATATATGAAAATAAAATTGTGAATGACACTTTCAATATGAGAACGATGGTGAAAATAACACATGATTGGATGAAGATAACATGAAAATGACACTAATTAAAGGGAAAGAAAGCAAAAGAGACAGCCGAAAACATGAAAATGACACTCGCAAAAACAAAGGTGTGAAGCAACAGTTTGTAGAACTCACCAAAATAGAAGTACAAATGCAGCTAGAAGTGAGAAATTATCAATATCAGTGTGCACTGACTATTGACATGGATTGGAGATCATACAAGAACAACCTTGATGGGTCATGCTATGCTTGTTCAAGCTTGCATAAAATAATATGCCCATGCACTCGTTATAGATTAAGCATGTGTGAGAAAGTGACTTTGACACTTCCAATCCAAGAAGGGATCTCAAAAGAATCAATTGACGAGAAGTGAATACGGAACAACTGATCACGATATCCATAGTAGGACCCAAACTTCAAGTGTAGGAAAAAATTTGGGGGGTGTTTGTCGCAGTGATATCACATTCATAATGTTAATGTGGCACATTCACAAAGAGAGATAACGAGGGTAATAGACGAGAAAAGAATTATTATAAAATGATTGAAATTGGTTATTTAGAATGGTGAAAAAGGTGACAATTTGGAAATCCAACATATCCCCCACATTGGCACATTTACATGTCCTCATGTAAGCATGGTAGAGTTGACAACAAAGAGTCACCAATCCCTAATGGTACACTCATTATTTTCCATTCCACCCTTGGAAGATATGTATGCTTCCATTGTCAAATCTCCTTTACATTATCAGCAAGAGTCTTGTTGTTTTACATTCCAACCTTGTTTGAAAAATAATATAAACCTACCACAACATCTACCCCTACATCACATTCTGGCCACATTGAATGGTGATAAAGGAAGGGAATGTTGAAGAAATTGTAACTAGCTTCAGTCTTCATAAATATGAAATGTACTTTTGATTCTTTTATTTTGTAAAAGAAATAAAATTGATTATTATTATTATTAAGCTTGGGTTTCTTGCCCAAGAAACTTGTTTTATAGGTCAATCACTAATTGAAAGTGCTTCTAAGATTTTCCTAGGTCAAGAAGTCAAATAGGGAGATTGTCATAATATGAAGACCTTTTCGGGCATCTTGTAAATTGTAAAAAGAGTTATTTTTGTACTTTACTGAGCCTTCTAAGACCAAGTCGGCTTGTCAGCCTGCCAAGTCGGCCTAGAAGTTAGAATTCATACCCCTAAAATACCTATATATAGGAGACAGTTTGACCTTATTTTGGACATCTTAGTATCAGTCTTTGAAACCTTCCTCCAGTGATCAAACATGCTCTTACAAAGTGGTTTTAGGATGTTAAGGTCAAATTTTGTCATTTCAGTGAGTCTTCAAGCAAAATTTGGTCACTAGGTATTAGTTCTAGGGTTTTTTTTCACTCCTTTCAAAGTTGTCCAAATGTCGGTCCATGTCACCATTCAGCTGAGTGTACCATCATTCAGATGGTTGTCATCATCATGTCAGGTTCCAATGGGTCATTTTACACCTTGTTCATGCTTCAATTGCGCCTAGGTAAGGTTCATTTCCCTCTCCTAGGGTTTTGAAGGTAATTTCTCTTGGATGGTAAAATCATCAGCAAAACTTGTTTCCTAATGTTCATACACCTTCCCCTATCCTTAATGTACCTTATTAAACACTTAAAATCACTGATATCCCTCAAATTCCTCATTTTTGCACAAACCTAGTTTCTTGCTACAATTTGACAATTTTCTAGGCTAGGCCTGTGTTTTTCCCTTTTGGACCCCTTCCCCTCACTCAATCTTTGAAATTCCACTTTCCCCTACTTCCTAACATCCCTCCCTACTTCCCAAAATTTTCTCAAGAATTTAGAAGCCCCTTATCCCTTTCATTTCACTTCATTTCGACAAATCCCCTGTTCCACACATCGGGATAGGTTTTACTCAAATGATTCTTTTGAGAACGAAACGATGAATTTGGGAAAACTGAGAGAGGTTTTTGTCCAAAATATACCAAGGAAGAGCAAACTCCTTCAATTCTTACACAGGTATCACAGTTTTAGAGAAATGTCAAAAATGCAGTTGCCTCAGGAGAATTGATGCACCTCTGAAGTGACCTTGGGAAAATCAAGATTTCTCATAGCTTGGTTGGCCATATGACTTTCTTGATAAGTAAAATGATATCTAGACACAAATATCTTTCCAATGAGCTATCATGAGCTCAATTTGGGGTTGAGGAAGACCTTCACAAGTTGACTGTAACAGCACTGTGCCTTTAGGCAGCCTCACTTTGCACATTTTGACCAGTCTTGGGAGATTTCACATTTGACAAGGGAAATGAACTCCAAATTGAAAAATTCAAGTTGTTTTGGAAATTATACTCAATACGCTTTCCAATGAGATATCCCATGGCCAATTTGGACGTCAGGAAGGCCTCCGAAATTGGTCTACAAAAAGGCGCGACGCACCTAGGTAGTGGCACGGCGCACCTGCCTTCTTGGCCCAAATTTCACTCAAATCATCTCGCAAAGCTCCCAAATCTTGAAAAGTTTATTCCACAAGTAATTCAAACACTCCATTGTGCCATTTCAAGATTTTTCATCAGCTTTGATGGTGTGAAAATAGGTGAAAAGGAAAACCCTAGTTGGTTGCACGGTTTCATTGAAAAACTGCCTAGGGTTTGCAAAGTTGTAATTGTTGCTATTTTTTCCCCTACTTCATTTTCATTTCCCTTCACTACATTTCACTCATCTCATTTCCCCTTCCCTCTTTCATTCACATTCATCTATTCCTCTATCCCCAAAACTAAAAACCCTAACACCTAATCCCACTACTCCCAAACCTTAATTGGCATCTCTAAACCCTAATACCTAATTCCTATTATCCCCAAACCCTACAAGCCCTACTCACATCACCAAACCCTACACACTCTCCCTAAAACCATACATACTCTCCCTAAAACCCTACACACGTATTCTACTCACTCTCTAAACCCTACACACTTATCCTACTCACTCCCTAAACCCTGTTCACACATACATTTCCACACTCCCTTCCCCATACACTCTGCCCATTCCATTCATCCATCCTATTCCATACTATTATCCACAAACCATTCATATATAATCACATTTTTCAAAATCAAGGGAAAACAATGGAAAGAGACAGTGAATATGATTATGATAAGTAGCAAAGCAAAGGCAAAGAGAAGATGCACGAGGATGATATAGATGACAAACAAGAAAGAAAACAAATAGTTGGAGGATAAGCAAAGCCTAATGGAGCTAGAAATGTTGAAATTGAAGAGGCAAAATGACAAAGAGGACCATGTCACTTTGACTTCCATTGAACAAGAGATAGAGAATGACAAGGAGTATTGGTTGGAGAAGATGAACATGCACTTGGAGAAGATGCTGGAGAAGGCAAACAAAGAGAAAAAGATGTTGAGGCACATGGCCTATCACTATTTGGCAAGAAACAAAATTTGCAAAGCGAGAATAAGGACTTTGAAGGCCAAGTTGAGGAAAGTTTTGAGGAAGAGGAAAGAGCAAGACAAGCTCAAGATTTTGGCTGAGGCTTCCTTAGCCCAACATAGCACTTGATGCAGGTCACTCAGCCCAAATTTCAAGAAATTTGGGATACTTTTTGTCAATTTTGAATTTTTGGAGCAAAACACAGGTTTTTCTGCCTGGTGCACCGCGCCACCTAGCGCGCACTTTTGCTAGGGACCTCCTTTGGAGGAAAACTTAGCATTTTTGGATTCCTCATGAAAAAATATGAATTCCCACAAATGGCCAAGAAATTTTGTCAAGTTTTGAGCTTCCAAAAGGGTCAAAAACACCTCAAAAATGCCCTTTCTGCCCCTTTTTGGCCACACAGGAAGAAGTGTTGGGAGAACTTGTTGACCCCTACTGGTCAACTACCCATGCAGTGCACCCCGTTTTTCTTGACAGAAAGAAGCAGCACCTGATCAGCATGTCTGTGCCATCCTGCCATCATCAGCAGTTTGATCTTTTTGATTGTAAACCCAGTCTGCATGTATTAACTATAAATAATCTTAGCAGACATGAAGTCATGTATGTAATTTGCCTAGGTGGACCTAACTTTCTGATGATAATCTACGTCCCGGAAGGTTTTTTGTCTCACCGATCCACGGATCGGCAGAGTTTTCCTTCAAACCTGACGCCAAAGCCGGGATTGATTTTGTCATTGGAATTTTAGGAGAATCCTAGTGTGTTGATCTGCTAGATTATAGTTGTGTCGCAGAACTGGGTGTTTTATGAGGGTCTGTATTAAGTGGGCTTGTCCCCTGGAGATGTAAATTGTAAAAGTCATGATGTAATGTGTCCTGAGGGTCGAGAAATGTTTTAAATCCCCTCCTAAGTCCTAGGTCCTAGGTGATGTTTCCGAAAGCTTAGTTCAGTGATCCATGTTAAATAAATTAAAAAATTAAAAAATGAATAAAAATAATAAAATAATAAAAAATTAAAAAAATGGAGCAAAAACCCTAACTAATAAAATAATAATATTTTAAGTTAATAAATCGACGGATGAGATCAAGAGATGTCTTGATCCTCATCAACGGTCGAGATCATTTCTACATGGATCACTCGAACTAGCCGTTAGGATCATTTCCTTTAAGTAGGGTGCTAGGGGTCATTTCAGATCATCTGATCTGTGAGTCTGTACTGAAAGCTCTCTTGTAAATCTGATTTTCTGATTAATAAAAAGACTTTGGGGTTCAAACTAGCTGGTGTTACTCTCCGGAATCGCTGTAAGGTGTTTGCTTTTCTGCATATTTCAGTTTTCAACAGTTAAAATAGCTGATTTTTTTTTAGAGCATTGTGAGTACAGGTATCTTACTCACGTGCTAGGGTCTGAATGTTGTAGGGTTTCTGGAAAATGGCAGGTATCTCCATTTTCTCTTGAAATCTAGCGGCATTTCTTGCCCTTTTTTGCTGATGTTTGCTTGAGGTGTGCAGGAAACCATTGAGGTGAAGGGTATTTGTGGGCGTTTGGGGAAGTTCTGGGCTGAACCAGCCGACTCCCACAGGCTGTTCTGTGCAGAGCCCAGCTGATTGTGCCCTGGGTTAAATTTTTGAAGTTCATTTCATGTTTTACATTGAGAAATTTTCTTTCTGATTTACAGTGAAGTTCACAGTGAATTTTCTTCTGATATTTCAAGAACATTGCTGTCATTATTGTCAAATCTGGCTGTGTAGGGGCCAAAATCTGTACATTAGTTAGCTGTTCTAGGGTTTCAAGTTTATTTTTGGGCAGTTTTCATTAGGGTTTCTTCTGAAGATGCGATTAGGGTAATTTTTGAAGGGCTTTACTTTGAAACTTTACATATATCTGCAGGGTTTTGTATTTCTGTGTTTTCAGCTACAGGGTTTTTTTTTTTTAGAAAATATCTGTCAGAGCGTAGCTGCAAAACCAGTTTTCAAAAAGGCTGCGTGCATGGGTGATAATATATTCTGCTGCCAACAAATTCTCTGCATAACCAAAGACAGAGGGTGACTGCGTGGGCATCGAAATTTATATATATACGCTGGCAGTTGTATATCTTTAGACGGCTCAGAAAACGATTTCCTCCTTCCGCCGTCCAAGTGTGGCTATTCAGCGTGGAAAAGGTTCAGCCGCCTTTGACGTGATCCGCTGTCACCGCCAGTATACCTGCATTTCCAACTCGATCCACAATCAATACATGTTTTCAACACTGATTGAGCCTGCATCTGAGCTACAGTTCACGCCTAGTGCAGCATTATGCTAGCAACATCTCGTGGAAATGACTATATGAAAGAGTTACTCCAGAAATCGTGTTCAAGCTGCCGACAAAAACGCCTTGTCATCAGGCCATCGAAAAAGCTCCAAATCTGCAAACGCTGGAGGGTTTACGTAATAGCTGGAACTCCGAATCCATAAACTCAACTCCAAATCTGCAATCGCACCTGCAAATACACAAATAAATCAAATGATGCGGGCCAGTTAGGGTATCAAAATGCGGCATCAAATCAGGCTCCAAAACGGGTTCGTATCCATCGCTGCCATTTTTATCACGATCGAGGTCCAGACGCAGGCGGCTCCACGAAATTTGAGGGTAAACGGATTCTCAAAGCCGCTCAGGTAATGTTAATATAGTTTTATGAAGGGTTTCGATGCCATTTTTATGAATAGATCCGACGTCGTGATATGATTGTGCAGAAATCGGAATTCGCAGTGGGATTATTCTGTTGATCATTGCTCAGCGTATTTTATTTTAGGTTTTACCATATAGGCATATTCGCATTTCAGATTTTTTTTAGTTTTATTGTTTATAAAAAAATAAAAAATAAAAATATATGTATATATATGTTGCATAGTTTAGACTTAAGTTATTTGATTTCATTTCGTTTTTGTTTTTTTTTTGTTTCTTTAAATATACATATGAAAAAAAAAAAAAAGGAGTTTAGCGTAGATTCTTTTATTTTAATTTTAACTGTAAGTTTTGTTGTATAGTTTCATTATATTTTAACTTTAGATTTTCGTTTATTAGATTTTTTTAGATTTAGTTTTATGTATATATTTTCTATACTTTTAAGTTTGGTTAGTTTTTTTTAAATTTCAATTTATTTTTTTAGTTTAGTTTAGCAATTTGTATAGTATATAGATTTTAGATTTTTTAGATTTAGCTTTAATTAGATTTTAATTTTTATTTTTTGATTCTGGAATAAAAAATAAAAAATGAAAAAATATATTTTTTAGTTTTATTTTTAAATGATTAGAATTTAGTTTTAGAATTTTAACCTTTTAGGATTTTTTAATTTTTATAACATTGAAAAATAAAAATTGAAAAAAGATTTTAAAAATTTTTTTTAAAAAAATAAAAAATTTGTGGAAAATCATTTTCAGTTGCTTTCGCGATATATCTTTCATGCTGAGATCTGAAATTTTCAAGTCGAAACACGAAATCTGATGTTTGGTTAATAATTCACGATTCTCGTGGTGGTTTAAAGCATTCATCTCTTTAAAATTCTCGGTTGCTGAATATCGTTTTGATCGTTCTATGAGCATTGTGATTTAGCTGATGATAGATGATTGTTGTTCATGGTCCATATTTTTATCATTTAACAAGTAATCGTCTTAACCATAATTTCTCAAGGCACTGGTCTGCTAAATTAATCAAATCTTTTTTAGTGCTTATCTTAATCGTGTCTCGTGTCTCCCAACCAACTGGTCGACAGTTGGTCTCATCATCTCACAGGGTCTACCCCCCTTAGCCGCGGGAGACAGGCTTAAACGGAGGGATCGGGGATCAGAGTGACAGCCCCCGATCCGAGCGTTGTCGTGCCAATCTGCGCGACAACATTTTTTGGCGCGGTTGCCGGGGACAGAGTTTTTCTGTTCCTGGAGTTTCATCGACATTCATCTTCTCATCTTCTCATCTCTCATTTGAGCTGGCAGATTCAATATTTTGGCATCTTTTCATCACATATCAGCAGCATCTCTTCGGTTTTGTTTCTTGTTTGGGTGGCGACTCCATTTTTCTCATTTTTCCCAGACAAGAATCTTTCCTCATATCTGCTTGTGGTTACTTTTTGGATCCTAGAATCAGATTCGTTGTTCAAGTGGCGACTCCACTTTTCTCATCTCTTAATTTTCTTGAGCAGAAATCTCTTTCTATCATCCATTTGATCCCTTGTTGTTCATCATGGATTATTCATGTAAGCCATGTCATTTTACTAATAATCTCCATGATCTTCCGAGAGAGGCCATTTCTAAATTATTAAAGTTCTCGGGTGATGATCTGGTCGCTGTTAAACGTCATTTAAACATATTTACTTGTGTAAAGATCTTGTATTGTAGATTTCCTCAATATAATCATGAAGACTTCAAGATGCGTCTATTTGTCCATTCTTTAGAGGGTGATGCCTTGAATTGGTTTAATAATTTTCCTAATGATTTTTTCACTTCTTTACAAGACATTCTCGATGCTTTTAAAGATAAATATGATAGTCCAAACAGCTTGCCTTCTACCTCTAAAATTGTGCAAAAAGAAGAAAGTAATCATATTAAAGTAATTCAGCTGTTGAAGAAAGATTTCAAGGTCAGAATGTGTCATCCACCGGAAATATTGCAGATCATCATAGTGAAAAATCAGGGATAAATGACAATGAGGAGCAAAAGCAAATAATACAAGATTTAAAGATGCTGGTGAAAAATCTGGAAAGCAACCAAACTAATCTTATCAATGATGTTAAAACTTTACGCACCCATCTGGAAAAACGTAATAAGGATATTGAGGACACGCAAAATCAGCATGCTAAGGAAATTGAGGCCATGAAAACTAAACATGAAACGGAAATTGGAAACATGCAAGCGAATCATGAAGAAGAAATAAATTCCATGCAGCATTGCTTAATGAACATAAAGGAAGAAAATGTTAAAGTAATAAAAGACATGGAAGAACATCATGCCAGACAAATTAGTGCTATAAAGGATGAATGCTCTAGTCAGATTGATGCCATTAGAATACAAGTTCAAAAGATTCAACAATGGTCAGATGATAAGAGAAACTAGGAGCCTTCTCATTTGCCGCAACAAGTTCCATCTTACTATGAGGAGGTCATTAGGTGGATAATTGAAGGTGATCCAGATAAGCTAAAAAACGATAAAAATCAGATGCAAGACACAAAGGGACTTAGCATGCATATCTTACACACTTCATCTGATAGTTTCAAAACAGAAAGTTCCAGATCATCAGTAATTCATCCTGCCAGAAAGAAAAAGCGCAAGAGGAAGAAAATGAGAAGAAGATTTGACGCATCAGACGGCCGCGAGCTGCTTGATTTTCGGATAGGAAAAAGTCCTACCATATGCAAAATTGGACGTGGCACATCCGACAAGCAGCCAACAGATTTGCCTGAAAGCAGGCAAATGCTCAGTATGCACTATATTGAAAACATCTGATGGCGTAGGGCATCCTTTGTATCGTATTTCTAACCCTACTCCTTGTTTTTTCCGCATTTTCGTTTCTGTTTTAGATAGTTAATAAATGAAGAGCTTTTATCTTTATTGTGCTTAACGTATATGCTGATTTTTGGATGGACGCTACTTATTTTTGTGTTGTATGGATGCAGATTCTGGATTCTCACATTCCTGCAAGCAGCAACGTGTCCCCAAGTAGAGCCAGATGTTGACCCCTACTGGTCAACTACCCATGCAGTGCACCCCGTTTTTCTTGACAGAAAGAAGCAGCACCTGATCAGCATGTCCGTGCCATCCTGCCATCATCAGCAGTTTGATCTTTTTGATTGTAAACCCAGTCTGCATGTATTAACTATAAATAATCTTAGCAGACATGAAGTCATGTATGTAATTTGCCTAGGTGGACCTAACTTTCTGATGATAATCTACGTCCCGGAAGGTTTTTTGTCTCACCGATCCATGGATCGGCAGAGTTTTCCTTCAAACCTGACCCCAAAGCCGGGATTGATTTTGTCATTGGAATTTTAGGAGAATCCTAGTGTGTTGATCTGCCAGATTATAGTTGTGTCGCAGAACTGGGTGTTTTATGAGGGTCTGTATTAAGTGGGCTTGTCCCCTGGAGATGTAAATTGTAAAAGTCATGATGTAATGTGTCCTGAGGGTCGAGAAATGTTTTAAATCCCCTCCTAAGTCCTAGGTCCTAGGTGATGTTTCCGAAAGCTTAGTTCAGTGATCCATGTTAAATAAATTAAAAAATTAAAAAATGAATAAAAATAATAAAATAATAAAAAATTAAAAAAATGAAGCAAAAACCCTAACTAATAAAATAATAATATTTTAAGTTAATAAATCGACGGATGAGATCAAGAGATGTCTTGATCCTCATCAACGGTCGAGATCATTTCTACATGGATCACTCGAACTAGCCGTTAGGATCATTTCCTTTAAGTAGGGTGCTAGGGGTCATTTCAGATCATCTGATCTGTGAGTCTGTACTGAAAGCTCTCTTGTAAACTGATTTCTGATTAATAAAAAGACTTTGGGGTTCAAACTGGCTGGTGTTACTCTCCGGAATTGCTGTAAGGTGTTTGCTTTTCTGCATATTTCAGTTTTCAACAGTTAAAATAGCTGATTTTTTTTCAGAGCATTGTGAGTACAGGTATCTTGCTCACGTGCTAGGGTCTGAATGTTGTAGGGTTTCTGGAAAATGGCAGGTATCTCCATTTTCTCTTGAAATCTAGCGGCATTTCTTGCCCTTTTTTGCTGATGTTTGCTTGAGGTGTGCAGGAAACCATTGAGGTGAAGGGTATTTGTGGGCGTTTGGGGAAGTTCTGGGCTGAACCAGCCGACTCCCACAGGCTGTTCTGTGCAGAGCCCAGCTGATTGTGCCCTGGGTTAAATTTTTGAAGTTCATTTCATGTTTTACATTGAGAAATTTTCTTTCTGATTTACAGTGAAGTTCACAGTGAATTTTCTTCTGATATTTCAAGAACATTGCTGTCATTATTGTCAAATCTGGCTGTGTAGGGGCCAAAATCTGTACATTAGTTAGCTGTTCTAGGGTTTCAAGTTTATTTTTGGGCAGTTTTCATTAGGGTTTCTTCTGAAGATGCGATTAGGGTAATTTTTGAAGGGCTTTACTTTGAAACTTTACATATATCTGCAGGGTTTTGTATTTCTGTGTTTTCAGCTACAGGGTTTTTTTTGTTTAGAAAATATCTGTCAGAGCGTAGCTGCAAAACCAGTTTTCAAAAAGGCTGCGTGCATGGGTGATAATATATTCTGCTGCCAACAAATTCTCTGCATAACCAAAGACAGAGGGTGACTGCGTGGGCATCGAAATTTATATATATACGCTGGCAGTTGTATATCTTTAGATGGCTCAGAAAACGATTTCCTCCTTCCGCCGTCCAAGTGTGGCTATTCAGCGTGGAAAAGGTTCAACCGCCTTTGACGTGATCTGCTGTCACCGCCAGTATACCTGCATTTCCAACTCGATCCACAATCAATACATGTTTTCAACACTGATTGAGCCTGCATCTGAGCTACAGTTCACGCCTAGTGCAGCATTATGCTAGCAACATCTCGTGGAAATGACTATATGAAAGAGTTACTCCAGAAATCGTGTTCAAGCTGCCGACAAAAACGCCTTGTCATCAAGCCATCGAAAAAGCTCCAAATCTGCAAACGCTGGAGGGTTTACGTAATAGCTGGAACTCCGAATCCATAAACTCAACTCCAAATCTGCAATCGCACCTGCAAATACACAAATAAATCAAATGATGCGGGCCAGTTAGGGTATCAAAACGCGGCATCAAATCAGGCTCCAAAACGGGTTCGTATCCATCGCTGCCATTTTTATCACGATCGAGGTCCAGATGCAGGCGGCTCCACGAAATTTGAGGGTAAACGGATTCTCAAAGCCGCTCAGGTAATGTTAATATAGTTTTATGAAGGGTTTCGATGCCATTTTTGTGAATAGATCCGACGTCGTGATATGATTGTGCAGAAATCGGAATTCGCAGTGGGATTATTCTGTTGATCATTGCTCAGCGTATTTTATTTTAGGTTTTACCATATAGGCATATTCGCATTTCGGATTTTTTTTAGTTTTATTGTTTATAAAAAAATAAAAATAAAAAATATATGTATATATATGTTGCATAGTTTAGACTTAAGTTATTTGATTTCATTTCGTTTTTGTTTTTTTTGTTTCTTTAAATATACATATGAAAAAAAAAAAAAAGGAGTTTAGCGTAGATTCTTTTATTTTAATTTTAGCTGTAAGTTTAGTTGTATAGTTTCATTATATTTTAACTTTAGATTTTCGTTTATTAGATTTTTTTAGATTTAGTTTTATGTATATATTTTCTATACTTTTAAGTTTGGTTAGTTTTTTTTAAATTTCAATTTATTTTTTTAGTTTAGTTTAGCAATTTGTATAGTATATAGATTTTAGATTTTTTAGATTTAGCTTTAATTAGATTTTAATTTTTATTTTTTGATTCTGGAATAAAAAATGAAAAATGAAAAAATATATTTTTTAGTTTTATTTTTAAATGATTAGAATTTAGTTTTTAGAATTTTAACCTTTTAGGATTTTTAATTTTTATAACATTGAAAAATAAAAATTGAAAAAAGATTTAAAAAAAAAAATTTGAAAAAAAATAAAAAAATTTTGTGGAAAATCATTTTCAGTTGCTTTCGCGATATATCTTTCATGCTGAGATCTGAAATTTTCAAGTCGAAACACGAAATCTGATGTCTGGTTAATAATTCACGATTCTCGTGGTGGTTTAAAGCATTCATCTCTTTAAAATTCTCGGTTGCTGAATATCGTTTTGATCGTTCTATGAGCATTGTGATTTAGCTGATGATAGATGATTGTTGTTCATGGTCCATATTTTTATCATTTAACAAGTAATCGTCTTAACCATAATTTCTCAAGGCACTGGTCTGCTAAATTAATCAAATCTTTTTTAGTGCTTATCTTAATCGTGTCTCGTGTCTCCCAACCAACTGGTCGACAGTTGGTCTCATCATCTCATAGGGTCTACCCCCCTTAGCCGCGGGAGACAGGCTTAAACGGAGGGATCGGGGATTAGAGTGACAGCCCCCGATCCGAGCGTTGTCGTGCCAATCTGCGCAACAACAGAACTCATTTTTGGAGGGGAAAATGAAGACCAAATTCAGAACTTCCACTTGTTCTGGAAAGTAGACAGGTATACCTTTCCAAAAATCCCACTTGGAGCAAATTTGGTGCACGGGAAGGCCTCCAAAATCAATTCCAAAGTAGCATGGCGCACAAGAACAGGAGCGCGGCGCACAGGATGGAAGTTTGTCATTTTGGCCAAAAAACTCTGTTTTTCACCTAGTTTCTTCACAGTTTGAATTTTCTCTTTGTAATAGTCAAACTCATGATGTAATTTGATGTGACTTGATGGATTATGATGTAAATATGCTAAATTTTCACTCATAGAGGAAGATTCATCATGAAAAAGTAGTTTGCAATTGAATGAATCAGTTTCCTAGGTTTTAGAGGCATGTTGTTGCACTGCCTACTTTTCAGTTCTTAGTTTAGATCTTGTTGAAACAGCTCCTAAACTCATGAATTCGACCCCTAAAGCCTAGAATGAGTTGTTTCTTGCCTATATCTAGTAGTTTTTCAGTCATTGATAAAGGTTGGACTCTTGCGAATGCTTTGAGCATTATTGTACATTCATCACCGCAGTTTGGCAAAGGAATAGACCAAGGTTTGCAACACTTTATGGGATTCTTGTGGCAACTTGATTTGGTATTGTTTTTCCTTTTGTAATTGCAAGTTTACATGTGTTTATGTATGCCATCATATCTCTCTCTGTTATCTTAACTAAATGAAACAAGGATAAATGTAGAACTCATTAATGTTACAGTGCTCTACCTATGGTTTGTTTAGTTATTTATTTTTTCAGCTGTTTGAAGAGGATCCCTGAGATTTTCATACCCTCTCCAACTCCTCACCAGTCTAAAATCTCTCCATCTCACTCAATTTGAAGTACTAAACCATTTTCCTACCTCTCCCCATAGAGATCTCTGCAATATTTTGTCCATTCCTCGGACCCAAATCTTCTTTTCACATTTGAGCCGGCAAAACAAAATTAAATTCAGTCAAACTCTTCAGAGCACATACCTAGCCTAAAATCAGTCTTTAATCAGTCATCGCAAGTTTTATTAGACACTTTTTCCTGAGATTGACATTTAATCAATCATCGCAAGTTTTATTAGACACTTTTTCCTGAGATTGACAAGGAGAGAGCCCTCTCCCGACCTGGTAGGGCTAGCTACCAGGTTAAGCGTGGTTTGATGTTACCCTAGATTCTGCCTTTCTCAGCCTGAGGTAGATTTTGGCCCTAATAAGACACATTTATTCCCTTCTCTCTTGTGTGAAGGAAGAAGTAGAAAAGGGCATTGAAGAAGGAGAATAAGTGTTTTGAGTTCCTCTCCCTCTCTTTCTCTCCACACATGTAAAGAAGAGGGCTGAAATTATGCAGATTTTCTCTAGGGTTTCTTTTGTCGAGCTAGGGTTTCATTATGGAGCTTCGACCTAGTGAAAAATAGCTGAAGGAAGGGCCAAAAATATCCCCTTCTAGATCTAGAAGACAAATTAGGTCAAGTGATGCAGCTGGAGGCAAAGGAGAAACAGTTCTAGTCCACATGTGTGAAGTAGTAGCTGATGTCGAGGGGTCGAAGTTACAGATCTAAAGTTAGGTATAAAACATTGTGGCTGGAGGTTGAAGTAGTGTTTTCGGAAGAGACTGGTCTGTAAACGTCCGTGGATATTCTACTGGATAGTTCATCACAACGGATATGATAATATTATATTAAAAATCTAAGATTCTACACTATTACAGTTTTATCTAATTTTTAGATCTGTAAAATTAATTGTAAATAGTGCATGAATGTAAAATTAAATCAAGAAAAAAAGTAGAGAATGATAAAATAATCTCACACACACATAATACACAACATATGGAAGGTGAGGCTGCTTCGCTCTCTTTCTATGTCTGGAAATATGACTACAGATACAAAGAAATCATGTTTGTGGCCCATTGGCTGCTATAGTGCACAGATCCTATCTGTGTGCTCTACTTCCTATCTCTCCTGGCTATCATTTCTCAACTGTGGAACAAAATTCTCTCGAAAGAAATGGAATACCTCTTCCTCCTAGTGGACCGGTTATAACACAACCTGATAGCCTAATAGTGGTTAAGTTTGACTACATAAACCCTTAACTAGAGTTACAAAATAGACTCTTATAGATTCGTTTACATCATAAACACGTGGCTATCCCCTTTTCCATGAATAATGGGGGTTTTTGTGGCATCCTCCCGAACTATAGGTGTGAAAACAAGAAGGTCAACTTCTGAGTGGCATAACTTTTGCATACAGACTTTGATTGATGTGATTCTTGCATTATTGGAAATATATATGTCTCTACAATAGCATGAAAATCTGCTACACTTAATAATAAAATTTTTACCCCCAAAAAACATTGTTTGATGCCTAAAAATGCTCTAGGAAGGTTTTAGACTCTGCTTCGCCAAACTAGGTTTCGCCGATAAAAATGGTCCCATGAGTTGATTCCTCCACTTTTTCCACTCCAAATGCATTTATTCGTATGAAAAAAAATATAATAATCCAATTCGGATCACACATCCCCATTTTTGGAGGCTTTTGGTCCCCAAAATATTTTACTAAATGAGGTGAGGAAATTTTTCCTCCACCTTCTCTCTGGTGTACCATTTAGCTTTTCTTGGAAGTTGTCCCTTGAACCTAATCTGCCAAAGGTCTTGTTGCCCTTTTCTTGTAGTTCTGGACCTCTTCTACAAAATTGTATCTTCTGTTAACTTTGTCTAAGTGTCTAGTGCCAAATCCTCCACAGAAGGTAGGACCTGTTCCTCTTCCTGATCTAACATGGAAGGCTCATAAAGTTTCAAATTCTCTACATTGATAACTAATTAAATGTGCATACATGGTGGTAAACTAATTTGATAGGCATTATCACCCACTTTTCCCTCTATCTCAAAGAGACCATACCTTAGAGCATTGATTTTATTACCAGGCCCCTACAACCTCTCCTTATTCAATTGTAGCCATACTCTATCTCCCACCTTGATGATTTCCTCTGTTCTATGTTGATCATGCCTGACCTTATACTTCACCAGTGTTTCCTATACCTGTAGATGGATCTTCCTGATCTTCTCTATAAATTTTTCAGCCCTCAAAGCATCTCCTGTAAGGTCTTCCCTCGCTCCTCCTTGCCATCCATATGCAATATACAAAGGTGAAGGTGGAAATATACAAAACAAGTTTCAAACGGGGACTTTCTTATAGAAATGTGAACTTATCTATTATAAGAATGTTGTATATATACCATATTTTCATCCCAAGTCGTCGGATACTTCTAGTTGTAACCCCTCGGAAGCTACACCAAAGTTTTGTTGACTACATTTGTCTACCCATTTTTTTGTGGATGGAATGTTGTAGATACCTTCAACTTCATGTCCATATTCTCCCATAATGTACTCCAGAATGCACCAAGAAATCTTGTATCCCTGTCTGAAATGGTTCTCCTTCGTATCCCAAAGTGTACCTAGACCTGTCCAAAGAACAAGTTGGATGCTTTTTGTCCACTGATGGTCTTTTTACAATGCATCAGAACACACATATTGTTGAACCTATCAACTACCATGAACAGGTAATCATGTCCCTTCCTGGTTGTCGGTAAACCTCCCACAAAGTCCATGGAAATGCTTTCCCAAGGATGAGTAGGTACAGGTAAGGGATGATACAGACCATGTTTCCTATTGCTAGGCTTGTTGGTACAACAAAGCATGCATCCTCTTATGAACCTAGCTACTTGTTCTTGCATCTTGGGCTAATACACATACCTCTGCAAGTTAGCCATGGTCTTCCCTACACCAAAGTGACCTCCAACCTTGGAGGTGTGATACTCTTTAATCAATTGCAAATGCTCACCTTTAGGAACACATAGCTTATCCAGCATGTAGAGTAACTCATCTTGGAGATGGTGGTCAATGGTGTTGTCACCGTCATGCACATGACTATGAATCTACAACTGTTGATACACCTCCTTGAATTCCTCATCTTCTAAATATGCCTCTCTATATGCATCATGGGTGAATGGTTCCATGTGCATAAGAGTCCCCAAAGCTGTAACATTTGATGTGGGTGGCCTTGAAATCATATCAACCAAATTTTTTGTGATGCCCTTCGTATACTTGATTACCAAATGAAACTGTTGTAAAAACCCCATTCACTTGTAGTGCATGGTCTGTTGTAGCTTATTTTGGGCCTGCAGGTACTCTAACAGCTCGTGATATGTGTGGATTATTGTCTCCTTTCCCATCAAATAGTGCTTCCACTTCTTCACAGCTTACACCATGGCATAAAGCTCCTTGTCGTAGGTAAGGTAGATAAGAACTGCCCCATGAAATATTCCAGAATGGTAGCAAACAGTCCTTCCTCCTTGCATCAAGAAAGCTCCCATAGCATACCCACTCAAATTTGCCTCCACTTCAAAGGGTTCTTGCAAGTTTGGTAGTGTGAGAATTGGTGCTTCACTGATATTCTTCTTTAACTCATCAAAAGCCTTCTACTACCCTTTCCCCACTAGAAACTCTTGCCACTTGTTGTTATGGCATGGAGTGGTGTTGCTACTGCTGAAAATGAGGCTATGAATTTCCTTAGGTACTGTTCCACTCCAATGAAACTCCTAACCTCAATAAAATTAGTAGTCACCAGCCATTTCATGATGGCCTCCATCTTGGAAGGATGTATATTCAAACTCCTTTACCAATCACATATCCCAAATACACCAAGGACTGTTGCGCAAACTCGCACTTCTTGATATTTGCTAGTAGTTTTTGCTTCTTCAATGTTTCTAGCACCTACGTCAAATATGAAATATGCTCCCCTCATGTAGCAATATATACCAGTATATCATCCAAATAGACAATAACAAATGAATCTATAAAAGGGTGTAGTACATCATTCATTAATCTCATAAATGTAGTTGGTGCATTACATATGCCAATAGCATAACTAACCACTCATACAAACCTTGCCTAGTTTTGAAGGCGTTCTTCCATGCATCTTCTTCTTTGACTCGAACCTGGTGATATCCAGACTTCAAGTCCAGCTTGGTGAAATACTCGCTTGCTGCAACTGATCTAGCAAATCATCTATCCTAGGTAGGGGGTATCTGTTCTGGAGCGTGATTTTATTCAACTCAATGTAATCTATACACATCCCCAAAGTCCCATCCTTCTTTGGCACAATGATCATGGGTGACCCACATGGTGATGTACTCGGTCAAATGACACCTTATTCCAGCAGCTGTTGCAACTGTTTCTTCACCTCACTTGCTTCTATAACAGACTACCTGTACAACCCAATATTTGGCAATGGGGAGTCTGGCAATAGCTAGATCTCATGCTCCACTTCTCTCTTAGGTGGTATCCCTTTAGGCTCTCGGAACACATCCTTGTATGCATGTAACAACTCCTCCAACTATTGTTTTTATTTCTTAGTACACCCCTCTAAGTATGTCTTGCATCTTATTGACTCCTCTACAGACTGATTTTATCTTAAAAACAATAAAAGATATTTCTTGTTGGAACTGATCAATTTCTTGGCTTGGTTGGCACTTACCAGTGAAATTTTCGACTAGCCTTTATGTGCGTTGATGATGAATGATTTCCATCCTTGATGAGTCAGTACTAGTTAGCTCCCCTCATGAATATTGCATCATGCATGTACATATATGGACTCCCAAACACGAATCCACATACATCAAGGGGAACCACATCTAGATCTACTTCATCAATAAAATCAGTATTGATAGAAAATCAAATTTTACATTGTTTTGTTACCTTCATCTCTGCATCCTTATGGACCCATCCCAGTGGATATGGGTCTGGATGATCACAAACATCTAGCCCCAAATTCTTGACCAAATCTGCTGCAATGAGATTTGTTGGCTTAAGGGGGTCTGACCCAGGTTTAGAGTTTTTCATGCCAACCAACAAAACCCTAACTATTGGCCCTTTCAGCAACAACTTGCATAGCGCAGACTGCAGTCTCACTCAAAGCAGTATTGGGGGATGCTAGAACTAGGTTTATGAATCCAGAGACCATGTAATAAGTGATCTAAAGCCCTTGTAGCTTAGATCTACCTTCGCGCAGATCGGTATCCATCTATGGTACATTGTTGCAACTTTAAGAAAACGGCTCTTAGACCTTCGCGAAGGTCTGCGATCATATGCTATAGACCTAAAAGAAGGAAATTGTTCACTTTGGCGTGCTAGATAGTAACCCTAGATCTACCTTCGCTTAGATCTACCCAATTTAACAAAAACCATAATAGATTTAACCTCTATCTCTGCAAAAACATATTATTATTTAGCTCATGCATAGACATTAAATATTCAAAAGATTCGTGCAACACTTACACATTATTCCACAAAAAACATATCATTGAATGGTAAAACATAACATGAGTAGAGATACGAATAAGACATAGATTCAATATGTTCATACCAAAATCAATCTTTATTAGGTTCATCTTTCAAAATACAAAATTTTCCACCCTGTGCACTCAGCTGCAGGGACCCGCACACTTAGTTGCAAACTTTCCAAGGTCTTCGCGCACTCAGTTGTAGGAGCCTTCCCCTTTTGCCTAAGTACAAGAAACATAGCTTTCCTTCCCTAGCACTTGCCCAAAACAATAATCTTTTATCTTAGATAATTTTTCTAGACTCGCTATGACTCAACTATATATAGCATTCTTGCTTACAATACCATGGCCCGCAGCCTATGGGTGAGTCTCAAAACCGACCTATTACTTACCCAAACAAGGGGCTAAAGCCCCTTTGACTCCTACTTAGCTACGTGCTCCACTTCCACATTTCGTGGAGACTTTACATTCTTTACAAAATCTTTCTCAAAAATTGGTTAAACTAACCCAAAATTGACCTTGGGGACCCTATCCCAACAGGCCCCCAACACAAATATGGTGACTCGCCCTCGAGTCACTTAGCTGGTGCCTCAATCTTGGTGCATAGGCCACTAAACTTAATGTGCAATATTTCTACATTAGCATAACTCTGTATAGTGGCCTGCTACACTTCCTCTACCAGGTTTTTTGTCGTCGGGTCTTCTACTGCTAGGCGCATCGTTCTTTGTGTCTGCTACAATGTCTTTAAATTTTCCTAAAGTGATAGAGTAATATGAGAGGATTCCTTTAGCCATGGCTATAGTCTGGCCTTGAGAAGGGCCTCTTTCCTCTATAGCTCTTGAATCTGTGATTGTAGTTGTTTGCCTTCCTATAATCATGTGAGGTGTTGCAATGGTGCCAAAGTGCGGGTAGTCACTCTGAATTCATCAAAATTGTGTTGTGTCTCCTCGATATTTGTGTTAAGCTTATGCAAGTTTGGGTCCTCCTACAAGTTCATCCATAACTCAATGGCGTGATCAAATATCATAGCACAGTTTGTGACTGTTGTATCCAATGTGCCCATGTTTTCCCTGATAGCTTCTCTGTGTTGCTCCTAGACCTCTGGCAGAGTGGTTGGCTATAACTTCAGTTGTAGCTCTAATATCTTTGTCTAAAATTCAAACGTGACTTTACCTATCTCATCTTTGGACGTGCATACCGCAGTAGCCAATTTCCTGATTTTTGTTGTAGTTTCGACATCCTCCATAATGTTTAACTCTAGAAATGAATGGCATGCCTGTGTGATTGTCGTTTCCAGGCTCTGACTTCGTTCTTGCCACTCTTCCTTCACTTTCAGAGCCTAACCTTTCTCTGCAAACATCTGCTCTTTGTTTACTTTGAATTCACTTATTACTGCAAGTGCACACTGCTCACTGATCCGCAGCTCGTTTGAAACTCCCTGATGCAGCACATGGAGGGTCTGATGTGGTAGTGCGGCCAAGTTCACCCCAATGTCCTTGACTATACTTAACACAGCACAGTCTTCCTCTAATTCTGTGCAAACCGATCCTTCTGTTAGGGGAATGACTCTGAGGTCAAGAGTTTATTCCAGCTTGCTACGTTCGCACTCTCTTGTGCCAAGCTCGCTTGCACCCCACTCACGTTCCCAACACTTGCTTGGATTCGGCCTATTTGGATCTACAGCTCACATAGATCCTTCTAGACGCTCCCTAATGTCTGCGTATATTGTTGTTCAAATTGATGCCACAACTCATTTTTGGTGTCTCTTACCTTGTCTCCAATCTCATCTAGATCCCACTCTGTGAGGATTATCGGGTCAATAAGTGCGTGTTTATCTAATTTATGCTTCTTTCTTGGCTGATAGTTGACTCCTTATAGTGCTTCCTCAATTTGAAGGGAGTGCTCTAATCCTCTCCACCATCTCTGCCCTGTCCCAATATTTTTTCTCTCCAGTATGATGGGAAGTCGATGCTTCAACTTTCTCTATGCCAGTGTGCTCTACCTCAGCACGCTCTTTTGCAACACTTTCTTTTTTGCAGCTCCCTTAGCAGTAGCTTCTTTCTTTTTCTATTCATCCAATGCTCGTGTTGCCTTTTGTGTTGCTTCTTTATGCTTATGCATAGCTATCGTCTATGCAACAGAGATCTAGGTACCCTTACTGGTACCTACACCAATGTTCGTGGGTTCACCCCACTCTAGTGGCCAACTGCCCACAATCTCCTACACATCTACTTCTGAGACTAAGCATGGTAGCTTGTGTCATATATGCTTAGGTTCCTTCCTTGCCCTGATTGATACATTGTGAAAATCGGCCTTGAACTCTGTGAATACCCTCAACTGCTCGAACAAGGTTGGAGAAAACCTTGCCTGCTGACTGATTACAATGCAAAGATCCATTTCCACTAAAATCCAGAAAATCTTCGACTCCTTGATCCTCTCTGGATCCTTTTTCGACCACAGCGAAGCGAACTTCGCTACCTTTGGTAACTCTTCTACCTACGGAGGAAACTGACTATCCTCTGGAAATCACCATGCTACTAAGACAATGAGCAACAGGAGACACGCATAATGAAACGGTTTAATTTCCTCTTGTCTGCCAACATTCTATAATACTTCATCAGTAAATGGTATTGGAAATGGATCATGCACGCATGCATC